>OZ023156.1:23550209-24250209 GCA_963678695.2 Diplodus puntazzo
GTGGTCAGACACAGATCTTGTAATTGTTACTCCAAATTTCCTGAATGTGTAAATAGGCAATTCTGTGTTTACAAATTTGTCAAATCAACATAAAAGATGTAAACACATTATGTATATACAGTCATTTTAGATAGACATGCACAAATAGTTACGCAAAAATGCCGGCTATGTTGAAAAGTTAACCGCCTTTTCTGGAATTTATTTCTGGGATTTCCCCAAGAAATAGTTCAACAGACGTGCCGAGCAAAATCTTGATTGTGATCAATTCTGTTTGTAGGTGAGAGGCCAAAAATAATCCATACTCATTAAGTATATGAAGTTTGAAACAGTGAAACAGCACTGCGCTGTCCCCCTAAACATTAACATTTAAAATGATTCAAATATTCTAATAGTCATTGATGTTACTAGATTTGTTCTTCACCTCCCCTTTAACTGAACTTACATTAATAGACTGGTAGATGAAGCTTACAAAAATGTCTTTAGATTATTGTACTGAAGTAGTTCCGCACTGCTGCACTTTCTGCAATCAATACCAAATTGTTGACTATATGTTTAACATAAAATGTACCATACTGAACCATTCATTTGAAAATATGGAAAAATCTAGACCAGTTGAACCCTGTCTGTGTCTGCCGGTGTGTGTGAGTGTGTGTGTGTGTGTGTGTGTGTGTGTGTGTATGTGCATGTGGGTGTGTGTGTGTCTGCGTGTGTGAGAGAGGATTAATCCTTCGTGTTAGCACTGACACCGACACGTTTCATAAAAGAGCGACAGATAAAAGCATTGAGGAAGGCTGTGTTGTTTATGAAGTCATGTTTTGTTCTGAAAATCTGGCAGCTCTTCAGCCTGACCGCTGTCTACACCTCTTCCCGCTGAGAACACAGTAACACACACACACACACACACACACACACACACAGTTGCACACTTGCTTTTAGAAAAGGTGCAATAAAACTTCCCTGTCAGTCTTTCATGTACGAGGCTTAAGAGCTGTCACACTAACAGGAGGAAACCACCAGGCTTTGATAGGCCCTGCACACTGAACACAACTCTGCAGGCGGCATGCATGGACGTGTGTTGGTCTGTGCGTGTGTGTGTTCGTGTCTACCTTGCACAATATTCTCCAGTTTCATTGCTCAGTAAGTCCACTTGATATCTAAATATATAGATTAGATAATAATAGTAATAGAATATAAATGTGGAACTATAGTCTACAGGTAGTCAGCTGCCAACAGGAAGCTCCAGGACTAATGTAATGTGCCAAAGTATAACACTTTGACTACTTAGAACCGGGTCTTTTGGAGCAGGGTACACAAGTTGCAAAGTACATACAGTACAATAATTGTATGATCATTGCGACTTAACAGGTAGAGCAGCTGACCATCATTTAGAGTCGGCAGTTCATCTTTCACACCCGTAATTAGATTTATTATTGCAATAAAGACACGTTGCTCAAAAGACAGGTTTGATGCTTCATGAAGTTCAGATAAGATTCTCACATAATTTTGATGTCTGGCTAAAAAAAAAAAAAAAACATAAAATTTCTCAGTTGAAAACCAGCAGATCCCAATGAAATATGGTCAAAATGTACATGTGTTAATTAATGTCAGTGAGCAAACTTTCACTTTTTAACCAGTTTTGATCGTCTTTTCAACAAAAAATGCTCTATTCCTAAAAGTCCCAACATTTTGAGATATTAAAGGTAACCTGTAATTTTTTATCTTATTTAATTATTGATTTTTTAATGTTGAGTGGAGCTTTGGAGCAATGCTAAATTGAGCGGGTCTCTGTTTCATTTATGTTGCATGTTGTGCTCGACATAGATTTTATTCCTCTGGTTCTCTGTCTTGCCACCCTTTTTGTTCCTATTTCCGACTATAAATATGTACTGTAGACATATATCCACATAAATTAACTGCTATATGTGAAGGCTAACTAGTAGGTGGATATTAACTTCTGCTGTTTTGTCAGTTGAAGTTGTTTTTGCCACTGGTCTATGGGAAATGGAAATGTTGAGTATATGTTAATGTCAATTACATATATATAAATAAAGGAAAAAACTAATTTAACTAAGTGCATGTTTTTCCATGTATTTGCAACCACTGTGGATTCTCTTTCAAGCTTGGAATGAAGGGTAAGTGGAGGGATATTCAGTTGGTTGCCATCAGCACCCTGACTGCTAGATGCCACTTAATCCTACACACTGGAGCTTTAAATAAAAAAAAACCAACTGTCACCAAAATGTTGTTATTGCTCAGCTGTTCAAATGGAATGGAGATGTTCTCAAACAGAATAAATGGAGGAGAAAAATCTTTAGAGTGGCAGAAGCTGTGGAAGGTGGAGGGACTGAACCAGTAGATGCAAACCTACTTAGGATTGATCACAAATAGGAGATAATCAATTCAACTGCAATTGAATTCACATCAAGCAGAGGGGAGAGACGTTTCAACAGAGCAGCAGAGGCGTTGCTCTCCTCCACCATTGATGGCGTGTTTGACACACATTTGTCATGTCGAGACCTTGTGGAGAATTCCTACCGATTATTCAGTAAAAATCCATAGCCTCCTAGTCCCCTGCCGTTTCTGGAAAACCTCTGCTGTCATTTTTTTTCTTGTCGCTTCTCATCTGCAGGGCTTTGTCCTCGGCGCAGTGCAGAGTCACCAGGGGTATTGGGTATTTATGATGACTATACAGTCTGTGTGGACTGAGCACACACACACTCACACACACACACACATACACACACGGGCATCTCCTCCATGATGAACACACAAACGCTGTTCCATTGATCTGCTAATCTAGTGGGGCGGGGAAGTGCAAGACTCTCATTTAGTTAAAATCATTAGCCCTCCCACAAGATAGATAGAGATAAAGGGGATTTCAGAGAGAAAGGAGAAAACAGGGAGGTTGAAGGAGACAGAAGGACGGATGAGCTGACAGGAAAATATGAGGGGAAGAGAGAGAGAAAGAGGGGGGAATGAGGCATGAAGAGAGAGAATAGCATGAAGGGCAATCCTAAAATTAGTTTTTGCAAATTCTGCTGCACAGAGCGTCACTTTCTGTCTTTCTCCAAACTCTCCTGTCCTCTCTGTTTTTGTCCCTTTCTCTCACTCACTAACTCACATCACACACACACACACACACACACACACACACACACACACACACACACACATACACACTGCAGAGAAGAGGGTTTTGCAGAGGGAAGTCTTTGCAGCGGTCGATAGCACTTGGCGAGTGATCTATCGACAGAGCGGGAGCGTGTGAGAGATGAGTTCAATATACTTCAATTTAGCTCCACTTGCTTTAATTACTTCCACCCTGTATGTGTGTGTGTGTGTTTGTGTGTGTGTGCACCCCCAGAGGGTGTTAGACTACCCGTGAAGGCTGATAATAAAACTACAGCTTTGGCCATTATTAAATTCAGGGTCTGCTGAGTATTTAGGAGGGTCCTGAGGGCTGTGACCCCTCAAGGTGAGAATTCATTTAAAGAATACGGTATGTCCATTTCATATTGTTAAGATTTTTTTTCTGTTATTTATTTATTTATTTATTTGTAAAATAAATGTCTGCAGCTTCTGATTTTAACCTGTGACTCTATAGATTCAAGCCCGCCTGCCTGAATAAATGGCAGCTTTTATGCTGTTTATGAGTCCAGGAAGACAAATAATATTGGAAAACAATTTAATCTACGTGGCTTTATTGCGTTCCAGTCCCACATTGGGCATAAATGTAAATGCTTAAGCTTGCTTTGCCTCCAGGAGAGAAGAGCATACAGCTACAAACCTTTTCTAGGAGAGACTGTCCTGAGATAAACAACACCATAAGATGTTTTTTTCATTTGGCTAAAGTAATGCAAAGATATTTATAGTGTTGCAAAACCTCTTACAGAAGATGGTTGAGTGAATGGAAGTGTGGTTGTGGCAGTTGGTAGGATGGGTCCACAATTCAAGAACATGTTTTAAAATACTTTGGGAAATACTTTTATTTGCTTTCTATCAGAGAGTTAGATTAGCAGATCAATATAACTCTCAAGTCTGTGCTTAAGGAGCTGTTATAGAAAGGAAGTGATTTGCTGAGAAGAACACAAAGATTGGAAGCAGGGGTTTTTGATGATGTCATGACATCAAATAATATAATATGCAACATATTAAATATCTCTGTAAAGCTACTTTTTTGCCCACGTCATTGTGCTAATGAGGCTTCTGGTGTGATGGAATCCTTTTCAGCAGCTTTGCAATCCAGCCTTGTAAAAGCAATCTTTCTGGAAACCTTGGACTGCGTTTGTTGACCAATCAGAAGCTGTGCTTCTGACTTCTATACAGCATTGCCAGCTGCTGGATTTGTAATGAATTTAGAGAAACTTGAGTTCCAGTGCACTGATTAGTAGATATGAAGCATATCGTTCTTCCATTGTGTAACCCCAAGTTGTACTTTTGAGCATGGTTAAATCTTGTAGTTCACAACGCTCTCGTTCTTGGTCATTAGTTGCAAACTGTTACATTCAGTTTACCAACTCTCAAGTGATTTCAATAAATGTTCTTTCAGCGTGTTTATGCACAACCATGGGAGTGCTACTGATCTTCCCTATCTAATTCTTAGCAAGAAAGCAAGTAATTAGGTATAGTTCGCAAAATCTCTTACTTTTCCTTTCATCCTAGGGTCTGTGGTTTAATTTCATTTTCTGCTCTTCTTGTCGACCTGCCAAAGTGTCTTTGAGCAAGATACTGAATTCCTTATTGCTCCATAGTTGTGTTTATCGGGAAAACATTCACTGAATCTAGACTGACTGTGCAGCATGTGCATTCATTCTTCTCTATTGCACCTATCACAGTATCTTTCAAACTTTCCTTTACAACTCCCTCGCTCCTTCTGTCACCCTCCCCTCCCAGTACCCCCCCTCGTCTGACATGTTAATGGATGTTTCTGCTCCTATTAAGAATTTAAGAGTGAATTTGTCTGTGAATCCATACCATTGAACGAACATGTCTGCCGTAAGCCACATAAATGATTTGACACCACAAGGGTGGAGAACCACAGGGGAATAAGTGTCCGCTGTCTCATCTCTAATCACTTCTTTTTACTGCAATCAGTTCACTTCTCTATACCTCTTTCTCTACACCTCCACTCAGTAAGCTTTTATAAATGGGAAGAAGTTTTTAAAAGTAAAATCAAAAGCAGCTTCATGTTATACACACAATTGATGTTTTTGTCTTTATGTAGAAATTTGGTTAAAGCTATGCTGTGGAGCTTTTGACCACTAGAGGTGCTGTAGACACATTTTTCCCTTGACGTTTACATCACAGTCAGGATGATTTGTAATAACTTTGGTGATCCCATAACCTTTCATCTAGTACCACCGGGAGGTGGACATGTCGTCCTCTTACTTAGTGGTATATATTAACAATAGTTGTGAATTTCCATAAAATGATGCACAGATTTCCATTTTGCACGGAGAATTAATTGTAATCACTTTGCCTATAACCTGACTTTTCATCACAGTCATCTGGACAATATGTCAATTTGTCCAATCTGTATAATTTGGTTTATGTCTAACATGTTAACACGCTAAACTTTGGTAATGAATGTGGTAACCACCATACTTTCTGAACAAAAGTTCATATTTGTAACATTTATATTTAGATACATTTTGATAATACATCTACTGAGCTTGTAGAAACGTGCAGAATATTCTATTCTATTATCTATTTTCCTTCAAAACATTATTGTGATTATGAATTAATAGTTTTTACAATGTTTTGTTTATCTCTGTGTAAGAATTCTGACAGTTGATTCCAACTTCTACCAAGGGCTGTCAGCCAATAGAATAACACCACTGGTATCACATGGACCAGTGTCTGTGGTGGTTGCCAGTTTGAGGGAAAAAAACCTGTAAAAATGGCTGAGTTTAGATTATGCACCCAGTGTTCTGTACTGACCTAATGTTAGCTAGCTAGTGTTAGCTATGTTAATGTTAGCTAGGTAGCATAAGCAATGTTGGCTATTGCAAAGAACTGGCAACCACTTGAGGCGACATATAATTCAAGGAAGAGCGGTGTTGTGAAGTGAATGCTATGGTAGAGGGGAGATGGAATATTGCATTTAGTAGCTGAATGTTCAATCAATAACACCTTCAACATTAGCACTGGGGGTATGTTCACATGCTATATTAGCATTTAGGGCAAACCACTGCATTAACAGAACTGTAAGATTGGCTGCTGTGTTTTGATACGTATAAACATGTCTAAAGTTTATGTCTAATGACTGAATATATAAAATCCTGAGAACTCCCACATGTTGAATAACTAACAAAAACCTTCCAAGAATGTGTGGCTGCAAAGATTCTTTCTTACAGTCTTCATCTTATGTTCAGGTGGTCCAGAGATTTCACACAGTACATCCAAAAGGGGGAAATTAACTTAAACATATTGTGGAATAGAGGCTTTCCACCTTCACCAGCTTAGGTCATTATTCTGCTTGAGTTGATCATCACAATGAACGTTTCCTGAGTCAGGGGTTTAAAGCCGAGCTGAGATCACACCTGCAGGTTCAGCTGAGTTTGTTGTTCATTTTTACCTCCGTTGTACTGAGAAACGTGTTGGGCAATCAGGAGCAGCAAGATTAATTAAAGTTGTAAGGTCGAAACTGTTTGCAGTTATAAACAAACCACTTATGTTATATAGATCCCTTTCACCACCAATAATGGCATGTTGATGTGTTTTCATGTCTTAAAAGGTTATTATTTTTTATGTGCTGGCACTGTTTTGTGACCTTAGGGCTAATGGCAACATCCATTGTAAACCATAAAAATGGATTATGATTGTCATAATCATCTAAGGAACAAAGTGGGTTGTTCTGTAAGAAAAAAAAAAACCTCTTCATTCTCTGACCGATATTATTCCATGTTGTGTGTAATTTGTGGTTTGTGGATTTGAGCTGAAGACAGCGGTATTTGACATGGCATCTGCCTTCTGCTCAACAACATGTTCGCCGCCTGCTTCAGAACTGTCGATGATAACAGGGTTGAAAATATGTGCACCGGTGTGAATCTTTCATCTGCAATATGTCAGGTAACACTCTTTCATTGAAACAGATGGAGAGAAAACAGCAGGAAGGTGTGGACAAGCACATCAGTTACACTTGGTTTACTTTAGCTTGTGATGAGGTTTGACTGTGTATTGTTGTGTCTTCTCACATAATCTAACCTTCATTCTATCATTGTTACAAAAATACATTGTAGGAAACATTTTATTTCAGGGTTGCATATTAAATACAGGAAATACACCTAGCTTTCCGTAAATGTTTGAACCTGCATTACAAAATGCTTGGCCACTTGGAGGCAGTGAAACAAGCTGTAAACATTAACTCGTTAGAAAGTAACTAAAGAAAAAACTGTTAACAAATAGTTGCTTATTTACACATGCAGACACGGTTTGAGACCTTTGAATCCACCCATTCCACCAATATGATTGATTTTTCTAGCATTGTTACATAAGAAACGGTTTCTCGACTGAAAAAGTAGACATCTGGGGGGGGGGGAGCCCGTTATCATCACCAAAACGGCCATATAGGTCAACTGTGAAAGCAACTTCGTACAACCTTTATTAATGTTTTTGGTTAGGCGGCAACCTCTAGAGGCAGTGCTAATTATTACAGCTGCAAAGGAGGAAGTCAGGCAAAACCAGATGGCGATGGTAAGTTCTTTTGACTTACTAAAGTAGCTAATTTCACGTCATGGACTTAAGGTAAGTCACTTACATAGTGTAGTAAGTTTGTGACACAAGGAATGTAATTATTTAAAAGAAATGAAAAAGCGTACACAATGATCCATGACCAGATCTGGTATGCCTTTGGCTGGTTTTGGGAATGGTGATATATGTTTTTTGGGGGGATTCGGTTTGGTCTTGGTTTGAAGATGTGCTGGGGGAATAACAATTAGCCAATCAGTATCATGTGCAGAACTAATGCTGTTGTCATCAGTTGTCAAGGAGGAGAAATAACACCAGTGACTACCACTATGGACAAGATAGACACAACATCTGGCTCTTTAGCTGCTGATTTCTAAATGTTCACGAGGTTATGGCTAACTTTAATTTAACTCTTATTTAGTGCTTCCATTCAGCTGTCTGTGGTGGCTGAAAACAAGGTTGTCAGTTCAAAGACACTAAAAAGACTCCTTAGAGTTGACAGAAAGTGCAGTATCGTGACCCATTTCATATTTCACATCTTCATGGATACAGTGTTGATATAAAGGTATATCGTATATTCTGCATATGACATATGACGGCCCCGGTCACATACAGATGCTCTAACTAGAACAAACATATCAGAACTCCATGTATTTCAGTTTTGTAGAGTGCAGCTCCTTGATACTGTATTTGGAATTTTTGCAAATTTTTGGAGAATCAACAGGATTCAAGTTTTGTACTTTTGAACAGTGTGTCGCATGCGCTTTTGAAGATGGAGTGAGAAGTGGGTACGTCACGAGGGGTTAAGTCATTTGTTAGTCAAAAGTGAGATGAGTTCATAGCTGTCTACTGTGTCTAAGAATTTGGGAAGTGTTTTTTTTGTCTGAATTCACCACAGCTGAGTCACTGTGGGACCATTAATCTCACACACAGAGAGGGTGATGACAGTGTGTGCTAGTGTGAAGTGTGTACGTGTGTATGTGCATTTGTGTGTATGTGTGTGTGTGTGTGCAAGTGTGTGTGTGCAAGTGTGTGTGTGTGTGTGTGTGTGTGTGTGTGTGTGTGTGTGTGTGTGTGTGTGTGCGTGTTGACGACTGCAGGAAGAACACCTGTGTGGACTCTAGTCGCAGATATGTACTGGCAGAGATCACTGACTTCTCCACCTGTGATGTTGAGAAAAACAAAACACACACACACACGCACACACACACACACACACACACACACACACACACACACACACACACACACTTCAGGGCACATAAAAGGGACAAACCCAGAAATGTTTGAATTGTTTTCACTCTGACAATTCCTTATAATATTGAATTTAAAGGGGCCTTAAATTGCTCATTGTTTTTTATTGTCACCCAGGCCTTATAATATTTTGGTTGTAAAGGATTTGTTAATCCTAACAAAGCATTTTTTTATCAGCGAAAAACACAGTTAAATGTTAATGGCTGTAAATGTAAGTGGCTCATAAAGGCATAGTTAAAGTATGTATTAATCTTGACAAAGCAACAAAAATTCTTCATAAAGGTTGAACAATGACACAATAGGTAAGTCAGATAAACTCAGTCAAGGTGTTTGTAATTATGTACTATTATAAACAAACAACATTCTTATAGGTGCAATAAGTAAGAATTTTTGATTAAAACATTCTAAAATGAGATTAAATTAAAGTGTTGACGTTATTTAAAGTATGTCTACATACTGTGTTACAGAGATGTCTATGGAAGTTAGCATGCTAGCGAGCTAGCCGGAGCCAAGTCTTTTCTTGTAATAGCTCTTTGAGCTCCCAGTCCAGACCACTAGCTGCATGGCTAACTGAGCTAATTAACTACCTGCAGCTACAGTAAGCACCAGTTAGCGGTTATTCTGGTGATTTGCTGCCTCCTATTTTAGGTTTCTTATAATTGCATTATAAATGTCCACAATAAACGTGTTTTTGATGCCATTATTAACAATAATGATGTCTTATGAGGGCCTTTTTACTTATTAACTAAAGCTTATGACAACAGTGTCAATATAAAGTAACATTTTCAGCTTCGAGCTGCTTTCATTGTTTCTTTGATAAATACAGTACATGGGCTTCATTTGGGCTTTAAAAATGTGAGAATTATTTTTGCTCCTTGAGTAAATCATGAAGACAAACACGACATTTATGATTTTTATAGAGGGCACACTGAGAAGATGGACAGGAACGACACAAGGAAGAGATGAAATGATCTGAAGAGAGACAAAATATTTTTCCCTGTTCTACTTCTTTTGCTCTGGTTATCTCTGCGTGGACCATATTACCTACTGGATCCAACAGTTTAGATCTAACCAGTCGATGGAAAACCCCACAGAGGACAGACGGAGAGTGAAGAGAGGGGGTGGAGGCATGGCACTACACACACACACACACACACACACACACACACACACACACACACACATAGACACGAGTCTTCACACATCAGTCAGACAGCCCTCTAGTCAGGAGAACCCCTGGCTCACCTTCACACAGATTCGCAGATCACACACACACACACACATGCAAACACACACATAGAAGTTGTGCTGACATGAATCTACGCAGTCACTTTGACTCACATAAACATGCCTCCCCCTCCTTGCAAACACACACACACTTCAAAAGAAGATTGTAACCTGACAGGCCGGCAACACTAAGAACCCACATGCAGCTTTTTTTTCCTAATTCTTCTTCTCTGAAACCCACCTGTTTCTTACAAACTTTCATGTCATACCTCTCTGCCTGGTTTTAAGATCTCTCTCTCTCTCTCTCTCTCTCTGTCTGCCTGACACACACTCTCAGTCGTATGCTGGTACTCAGGCGTTGTCTGTCTGATGTTCCCTCCGTCTCATCCTACACTGTACGCCCTTATCTGAGGATTATACACACACTGAACCGTGTCCTAACTAGACACAATGTAGCCGTGTTCCTGCCTGTACGACTGGGCAGATGTGAACCACAGCGCCCTGTAATCTTATCTGAAACATGTTGCCGAGCTGATGAGCCTGTATGCTGGCACCAACCTACACATGGCACTATCTCCTTGATGTGAAGTGCAGCTGGAGACCTAAAACCATTTGTGGCAAATCTGACAGAGCTGGTGTTTCCCCAGTGGGAGGCCAGATGTTGAAGGGTACTCTAGAGGGTCAGTCAGGCTTCGTTGGGCCTTTTTGCTGCCATCCCCAGTACGTATGCATGGGGTCCTGGGGGTGTCACAGTAGGGCGTTCAAGCGTCATAGAGCTTGTTGGAGCACTAAGCCTGTGCTAAGTAGAGCAAAGTTCACTACACTTTACAAGAGGGGTACATTCCTACATCACACAGGATCCCCAGGTAATTTTAGGGCAAAGTGGGCTTAAGGTGTGCCAAGGTAATTCAAAAGATTAGTTACTGAGCTCTGGCAACCAAATTATGCTCGCTCCAGTTTCTCTCCACTTTCAGACTAAGAGTCTACCATGTAGATTGAATAACAATGTTTGTTTACAATAACGTCTGGCTAGAACACCCTGCATCACACGTTAGTTTGCATACAATTTAGTTGTCTTCATTCATAATGTCATTGTAAGTATATTCGTCTAATTCATCTAAAATGCATGATTGATGTTTCCATATTCTATTAATACAGCAGAAAAAAGCAATTTTGCATATGTCTCATATCTCCACAATGGAGGCCCACATCAACACCCAGTTTTCTAGCTGGAAGTGACTGTTAATGTAAGTGCGACATCACAGTGATATTCTGGTCTATTCTGATTTTATCTAAGTTACTAGAATACTTTGATTATTTTAACTGATGAATAGATATCACTTAGACGTGTATTAAATGGCTGTTCTGCATATTTTCATCATATCACAATACAACCTCAGCAGATAAAGTTTGGACAGCTGTCACTGAATTGACTGATCGCTATCTCCCCTTTGAAAACTGTTGCTACATTTGTCGAGGTCTTGCACTGCACAAATGTAGCTTACAATAATACTGGAGGCAGATGATATATCCCCAACGATGGCTCCTTAATCCTTTATTTCACCTTGAAGGACACAAAAGGAGGCTTCTCAATTGTAGCTGACGATCAGTTAAAATTACAACTCTGCTAGCACGTTTGTCTAATATCTAGATAGAAATTGAAACTCAACACATAGAGCCGCCTGTGTTCTGTATTTTTTGATTGCAATAGGCTGCAAAACAAATTTCCCACGCCTCATTCTGTCTTTTCTTTTTTCTGCATTGCTACATCACATCTGAACTCAAGCACTCGGCAGCTCTATCTCTCACCGAGGCCACGGTGACATCTGGCATATTCAGTCTTAGGTGTCGTAAGTACAAGGGCTGACTCACCCAAGACAGGCGGATGAAGAGTGAGATAAAGGGATGATGAAGGGCAGGATGAAAGAGTGAAGCAGCGCGCTTGGCCTGCCAGTCACTTGTCTAATTGTAGTGTCTGTCAGAGCAAGCGCGTGCTGTCTCTTCACACAGATGACTTCATGTTATTTTTCTCCTCCTCACCCATTAGTCCCCATCACTCCGTCTATCTTTTTTTGGTGAACCATGCACTATTTGCCACCTCTCTCTCATTAGTGCTTTTTCAACATCGCTCTGTTTATTTTCTGGCTTTGTTAATACTGAAACAGCAGTTGTTGTGTAGATGGTCACAGTGTGCCTATGAAGGTTGTACCTTTTGCTTTCGCAACTGCATATTTTGGGATATGCACCAGCTGCTGCTACTGCTCGACATGTGCTTGACATTGATCAGTGATCAGTGAAAAGCTCTGTCTCACTGTCTCTGTTTTTAGCAGACTTTATTGGCTTTGTCAACCAGGACAATAATCCAATTGTCAGTTTCTCTATAACATTACACAGAGAGTCTGCAGGTTTGTACTGTCTATACTTTGTCATATGGACAGACACTGTATATTAAAGGGGGCACTAAAGCGAAAATACTTGTCAAAGTTGATCTACTGTTCCGCGGAGTAGTATTCAGCTTGTACAAAACAGAACATTATTTCTGCTGTGGCTCTGGAGGAGCTTTGTCTGAGAAAAAGCAAAGCAGTTTGAGCCCTGGTTTGTTAATCCCCTATGAAACCATACTGAATAAATATATATATTTTATGTGTGTCCCTGCATTGTTACAGGTGAGATTTTGTTCTGCATTGTGCGGCACAATGTGTCCACTCCTTCTGGAACTGAGTCACTGTTAAATGTTAGATATTACCAGAGAATGTGGCCAGATTTGAAGTGAAGTTGGTGCCTAATTCGTGGAGATGGACATTCAAGAGAGTTAGTCATGAGCCTTCTATGAAAAAGTGTGTCCATAATATCTCAAACTATATTTTGTTGTATCTATATTTGCAGTGTGTATGTTTTGTCTTCATTATGATTAATTATAATTAACAGCAACATTGTGATTTTTACCATGACCTTCATAGTCTTATGTAAACCATAATTTAATCAACACTCTTTCATTATAAATCATGTGTTAACACACTGAGACCCCCCCCCCCCCGTTTGTGAACTGCTCTTTTAAAGCATTATGGCTGCTGCCACTTTTTTACCTTTTGAGCCAGAAGAGATCATATTTGGAGAGGGTCAGAAACAAGGTACGCCCTAAAGCACACCCTTCTCCGTCGTCAATTCTACTGTAAACTGGAACTATAACTCATAAAATGAACATCATGCTGTATTGAAGAAGACTTGAAACTATAGATGGAGACCATAAACTCAATAGGAAACTGTTCACTGAGGTAATAAATCAAGTGAGAAGTAGGGTCATTTTCTCATAAGCTTACATACAATCAGACTTCTTTTTGTAACCAATGTAGCCGCCCCTGCTGGCCATTAGAAGGATTGCAGGTTTAAGGGACTTAAATACACCTGGAAGCTCCATCCTTATTTATACAGTTAATGTTATAAATCTAAATCTAATCTTTGTATTTGAAAATAAGTTTGTTTGTCAGCGAAACAGCTCTGATAAACAGACACATGGCAGCAGTGTGATGCTTTACTTGGAAGAGAGCATTTCATTACTTTCAGTTCAGCTGATATGAATATAACTCTTCAGTCATACTGTGAGAATGGAAAACAGCACTTTATACCGTGACAACACAATGAATAAGAAAAACCTCTCATGTCATATTCTTGATATTTTTTATTTTATCTCATACCTGTAAAAATAGATTCTCAAAATAAATAAATATATGAAATAAATATACTGTATGTCCTAGGAAATAAAAACTCATAAATAAGAATAAAATCTGTCAACAGGTTTGTGACGGTCCCGTGCTCGTCAGTGGGAGGACAGCAGAATTCCTTCACCGAGTTCTCGAACGAGTCTCTGGAGTTCCAACAGAACACGCAGTATTCCGCCACAGGACACCACGGAAGAAGTCCTCATAAATCTCCATTTGATCAGTACTTTTTCTCTCGTTCCTCATGCACTTTGTAGAAAAGTCATATTTTCTGAGCAGCCTCTGTCTTTGGAGCACTTTCAAAGGGAATCCATCCATGCCATCGCAGCAGTCAGTCCCATTTGGATGGGACGGCTGGTTTCCAGTGCATAAAACTACCTTTTTGTGTAAACCAGCCACACTCTATAGTGGATTATGCATTTTTCAATAAATTGTTTACTTAGCAGCCACAGTAGTGTTTTGAATAAAGTTAAAAGGCCTACTGAAAACAGTGGAATTGCTACTAGCAGCCAGTTGTTAATCTCATTTATTAGTTCCCACACTTTTGTCCTCTTGAACATGCAATTTGGACGAGCAGGTAATTGGATTTAATTAGTGGAAACTCAAAGGAAATCCTTGTATCTTCTGTTTGGCCACCAGGGCTTCTGCATAGGAAAACAAAGGGTGAAATTAGGGACCCAGGTGGCCCCTGTGTCTGTCATGGGACCTTCATGGCATCCACAGAAGTTCCTCAGTACTATTCAAACTCCCTGCCTAGTCGGCTTCAGAGAGGGTATCTTTCCTTCCTCCATGCCAGCGCTGGGGAGTGTTGATTTGGTGCACTTCTTATAATCCTGTTTTGTCCAGACCAACAAGATCTCCCTCAAAAGTGGTCAGGAATAGGTGCACTTGGGTAGCCTTTCAGCTCATACCAGCTCTGACGAGGTCACGGTAACGCCACCTCGGTCTCAGCTCTGGCCCAGTATGTCCCTGTACAGTTCTGGTACCCTATCTGGGTCTACGGGCCTCGGTAGGAAGTGAGTGAATCTCTGATGTCGCCTTGACCTCGTTCCATCCCGAGATGTCCCGTCTTTGTTCAGAGCAACAAAGTAAAACGCGCCTTTTTCTCCGTGTCGATAGATGTTGGATGAGTAGGTGTTGTACCAGTTTTCCTCAAATTGCTCCCTAAAAACACATTCGGCCGACAGCTTCTCCTGCAGGAAGAAAGACAAGCAGAGACAAATGTGAATTAAGCGATGCAAAATGTGCCATCTGGTGGCCATGGCTTACACATCAGATATGATGTGGGTCGGAATGTAAATCTGTGGTGTTTATTGTCTAGGATGGTGTGTACTCACCGATCCGTACAGTTCTCCCTTGCTGTTCATGGCGAGGTAAAGGCCACTGTCCACACCTCTGATGCTAACCAGTCCCACAGCCAGACTGATGAACTCCAAAATGCCTGCACATACAAACACGTTTCATTACATCACATTCAGTTGACAGACACTTTTGTACAAAGTGATTTAAACTAAGTGCATTTAACACTAATAAATATGATTTGAGAAAATATATATATATATTATATAATATATGGGAAAATATTTACAAGCAAAATGAAACATATCTGAAGGTGGTCAGCAGTCAGACTGAAAGTACAGTTAATAACTCTATGTCTATCCACACCAGCTGACTCTGACAAGCAAGGCTGGGAGTCTGGAATGGCCTCTGGCGCAAAGTTGCATCCAAGTCTCAAATGGAATGAACTGAAGTGCCAGAAGCTCCACAGCCTTGCAGCACTCAGAGAAATCTCTCAGAGATCTACTTTTGATCTGCCGTAAGCTGCGGCTGTTTATCTTTATAACTGGAGATAAGCTGGTAAAAGTAAAGAAAAGCTTCCAATCTAATCTCACAAAGGAAATGTGTTGGAAATGTGCAAACATAAAAAATACCCGGTGTCACACCTGGAAAGCTTATTAATGTTGAAATGAAGGATGATTCTTTTTCATACATTGGAACATCTACTGGCAGCACCACAGACTGCAGTTCAGTGTTACTAAAGCAGCAGCAGCTGCCATCACAGTGGGCTACTACATGAGCCTATGATTAGTATTTGATCACAGTAACCTGTATGACTGCAGTGATTAACAGTTTTCATGATTACACCCACCAGCACTTAGCTCTCATTTATTTTCCATCTGAATTTAATTCCATCTCTTCATTATACCAGAGACAATTAAGGACATCAATTCACACATTATATTTGACTTTCTCCTCACTCAGTGTGTGTTCCAGTGCCTCAGCTCATGATACCTGTCAGTCCTTCTGCTATCGTTTATTATTGTATTCCTGCTCTTAGTGTAGCACATCATTGAAAATAGATATAAATTACTACCTCTAATAACAATATAAATAGAAATAACAATAATGATAATAATAATAATTACACTAATCATCATTTTAATGATAAAATGACTGTAGTACCGAATCTGCTGTGGTCCTTCCTGGTGCCCTGCACGGTGCCGTCGGGACGGATCTCCAGGTGGAAGCCGGTCCTGCAGTAGAGCTGCCGCCGCCTCAGAATCCCCTTCAGATGGCTGAGGCTCGCCAGGCTTCGGGACAGCCTCTCCGCGGACACCAGGTGCTCCTGCTGCTGCCCGTGTCCCCCCATCATCAGTCCGGTTACCGAGTTGTAGTCCACCGCCCCGGCTGGGGTGAGCACGAAATGAGAGCCAACGGGAGCCGGAGCTGCACCCGCGGGGCCAAAGCTGTCCAGAAACCCGTTGACGAAGCTCCCAACCTCCGCCGCTGCCCCCATCACAGAAAAGACACCCGATCCGGTTTACTGCACGGGAGATCCAAGTCAAGGTCCGAGTGATGAGCAGAAGGAGCCTCGGTGGCGAGATTCAGCCCGTGAAGCGGAGAAAAGGGAAAAGTTGGACGTGCTGGGCGCAGAAAAATCCCCAATGAGTGCGCGTTTTGGCGCAGTCACCTGCACCATCAATTAGATTGTCAGCTAATTGAGATTGAACTCCCGCGTTATCTTGATGTATGCAGGTATCCCCGGTTGCAGCAGCCCGTGTCCCTTCTCCTCTCCTCTCTTCTGCTATTTATTCCCCTCTCCTATCCTCTGCCCGCTCCCTCTCTCTCCTCTTCACCTCGGGATACTCCCCTTTGCTCCGGAGCACTTCAGGGTTTTCCTCTCTCTCTCTCTCTCTCTCTCTCCTCAATTCACTTCAACCTTTTTATTTCTGCGGTACCCTCCGCTCCTACAGCAGTAGCAGCAGCAGCAGCGTGTAGCGCAGTGAGACTGGTACGCTGCGCTCCACATCTATATAGCGCAATACTCCCAATGACTTGCCTTTTTATGCAAATGCGGCCCGATCTCCTCCCTGCACGGGTCATTTCTGTTCCCGTTTGAAACGGTGGCCCTTCATCCCTCCGCTCATCGCTCTCCTCTGCCTCATCTTTGATGTTAGGTTTCAGTGCAGGGAGCGCAGGGAGTTGTAAGGGAAATTAAAAAAAACTACTAATAAAAATGTGCCTGTCAGGCTTATGTTCCCCCGTTTCCCTTGTAGCAGCGGTTTAGCTGGAGCTCTTGCTTAGACGAAGTGTAGACGGGGGGAGTGGAGCGCACTCGGTGGCAACTTGTGTGCAAAATGGACACAGAGAGGGAAAGAGACAAGGGAGAGAGAGTGAGTGTTTATGTGTCAAACAGCATGAAAGATATTGCCACAGGGGCGTCACTAGACCAATGACTGTACTGGGGCACAGATAATTAATGTATTAATTTTTTTTGCACTTATTTATCATAAAAAAACATAAATAGTCTTAAAGTACCTGACATTTACTGTACTTAAGTATCAAAAGTAATTTCTGATTTAAAATGTACTTAAGTATTAGAAGTAAAAGTACAAGTATTAAACAAAGTGAGCAATTACAATTTTGAATATGAAATTTATTGTGGCTTCTTTACAATAAAAGCATAACAGGTACAGGCGAAAGAGGCTTCAGCTTCAAACATTAAAATTAAACTTCTATCATCAATGATGATAAGCTCTCTCTCTCTCAACCTCCCGTGTGTTATATGAACAAACGCAACTGTCTGTGGAGCTTCTGGACATACTGTGTTTTTATTCAACTTGGAGACCAAATCTGCAGATTAACAGCGTGAGCTCACCGTGTTTGGCCGCTCAGCTGACAGTCGATAGCTGAAACCCGACGTGCGGAGAGTTCAACAGAAACCCGGAAACCAACGTCTTGGGGTCGGACGCGGTAAACAACGAGCTGCTGGTCTGTTTAAAGTTCACTTGGAGCCGAAACCTGCGGCCAAAGGCTGAGCGGCTAACAGCTGAACGGCTAACGGCTGAGCGGCTAACGGCTGAACGGCTAACGGCTGAGCGGTTAACGGCTGAACGGCTAATGGCTGAGCGGCTAACGGCTGAACGGCTAATGGCTGAGCGGCTAATGGCTGAGCGGCTAACGGCTGGTGATGCTAAAAAAAACTAGCGACAACAAACAGCCTCATACATTAAACATAAAAAGTAAAGTTGTAACATTTAAATCCACATGGAAATGGCGACACAGAGGTGAAAACGAACAACAATGATGGGCAGTTTACCCGGTACTAACCTGTAAGACAGGTGGAAAGAAATAGCGCTCAGACACCGTTGTTATGTCCCGAAGTTGTTTCTGAAGTGACCGCGGGACCCCAATCACAGCCAAAGTCGCGTGAATAAATAACCATATTAAGTAGCCATGTGTGCATTATGGAGTGAATAAAGTAGCAATGAGTTGCCATATTAGGTAGCCTACATATGTGCGCATTCTGTAGATTATGCTATGTAGACTTAAAACTCTAAAGTGATTTTTTTTTTACTGGTGAAATTTATACTGGGGCACTACAGACCAATACTGGGGCACGTGCCCCAGTGAAATCTGTCTGGCGACGCCACTGTATTGCCATTAACCTAAACGCTTTACAACCCCACGCCCCTCGTTTCGAAATGACTCAGGTGCGGCGGGAGAGACAGAGAGAGAGAGGGAGAGGAAAGCCCCCATTTGCGTAATTTTCGCACTCGGCTGCTGATTTATTGCCCCTGTTTTATGTAAGCCAGCCGCACGTTTACAGCGCCCGCGCAGACACAAACACAGACACACACGAGCGCGCGCACACACACACACACACGCACACGCACCCACACACACCTGTGCAAACGGCATCACTTGACTGTCAATCCCTTCATTGATCTTCCCACGAGGCTTTGAACAGCGCAGGGAGCCCATATACTCCTTAATTGTGGTCTTAAAAGACGAATCAAAGACGCAGATGCTTCAAAGTGCGGGGATCTTGTAAGGGGATCAGGCAATAACAGCCAGAAGAAGGGAATATACCTGTTTGAACTGCAAGCTCAGATAATACCCCGACACTTGACACTTGAAGGGCTTCATAAAAAAAACATGAACAGCTGTTAATTCTTCATGTAAATGCGCCGAGTTCGTTATGCATATACATCTTTCTGAACGTATTCTATTGACTTTTATATTTAGATAAGAAAACCCTCCTGAATATAGAAACACACAAATGGCCTCCATTTTTGAAACTATGTGGGTTATTTCCTATCAAAATAATGACATATCTGAATATAATACATAGATGGTTGTTGGCTCACACACTGACACAGGTTAATTTACTATTTCTCTTTATTAACATCAGTATAATAAGTCCAGATCTGCGTGTGTTGACCACGGAGGTCAAACCGCAGAGCACACGCGTGATTCAGACTGGTGTTTCATCTAAACAGTGGCACACACAGGGGTCCACGTTCAGCCTATATGGCATTGATTTTGGCAGCTATAGCTGCAGACACGCGATCAAACACGACACGCACGCGCGCACACAGCTGGCCCCTCCCCTGGGAGCTGCGTTGATAAATGAGTTGAAGGTGCAGAGGTGTTTGTGTGTGGTCGCTGCGCGTCAGGTCGTTTTGTAGTCGTGTCCAGCACGAAGGGAAGACGGAGGAATTGTGGGACATCATGTGTGTATTTTCTAATTTTCTAATTTTATATATATATATATATATATATATATATATATATATATATATATATATTATATATATATATATATATATATATATATATATATATATATATATCGATAGATAGATAAACGTGTATATGCCTTCTGCCTCTTTCCCTCGTTTCATTAGTATTTTTGACCAGTGACTAGAAAAAGGAACTTTTTTTTTTAAAGAAAACGTGATCGATCTGAATTGCCTCCAGGTTGATCAGATCCTGATACACTCATTATCGACCGGGCCACAGAGAAGATTTCAACCAAACTGCCACATTTCCAGGCAGGCTTACAAGATGCAAGTAGTAATCAGTTCCCAGGATCACATGGTTGCTTTAAAGTATGTTTTCTATAGGTTTACTGCCCTGTTTGTGCGACAGTGTGAAGCCAACCATAGCAGTCATGGGGGAGGAGGAGGAGGAGGAGGCCCCCAGGGTTATACCCCCCCCCACACACACACACACACACACAGACATAGACGCACACACAAAGAAATTACAAACTAATCGAATGCCGAATCGAATGGTAATGGAATAACTGAATAAGTAGCCTAGAGGTTGTTAATGCAAGTGCTTTCCAAACCAGGGAACTCCAGGGGTCCTTGAAAGCAACATTCAGAAGGCCCAATATGCCATTTTTGACTTGATCATAATTTAATCGGCTAAATGCCAGCTAGAAAATTTGTCTGAGATTTTACTCTCACCACTTTGGTGTTCCTGAGTTCAAAAACCAACCACAAAGAAAGCTTTTGTTCATTATGGGACAAATGAGGCAGCGCAGGACCTTTGTGATTCTGCACGGGGCTCTGTTAGCCTTTATGTAAATAATTAAAATGGCCAGATTTGACGCTACGGTTGATACAGAATGGTCAAGGGTTTTGAATTAGATGTAAAAATGGTTGGCCTTCAACATCTGAGGGTTTGTTTTACATGTCCGATTTGCATATATTATTAAACATTTCTTCCTACATCAGTCAACCCATTAGGGACTGCATTGCTGTGATTAGTCACCATAGTAGGCTAATCTTCTTAGTGTTGCAAACGAAATAAAAATCAAAGCAACAAATTAAGGGCTCAACAGCTTTAATTAACCTCTTAAAGGTTTTAATTCTATCAAGAGGTTTTTTTTTTAAGTCATTGTTTGATCTGAGCTTACAGGGTCAGGGTGATCCACCATACTTCATGTGTGAACAGGTGACAGGCCCATCTATTAGACGTCTCTCCTTTATTCTCTCAGCATCAAAGTCACTAGAAAAGCCCCATCAGGTTAATATTAGTCCTACATGTAAAGACTTAAATGAAGAGTTCATCTTTGATATTCGTTTGATATCTTCTCTCCATCGGCTCCTTTGATCCTGCACTTCCCACTGGAAACGTGACACCACACTGACCCTTAACGAAAAGAAGACGACTGACAAATGTTGATGTCATCGGTCACTTAAAATTTCCCCCATATAAATAGAGAAGTCTTTCAAGTTCATTCCAGGATGAAGCCTCACTTGTCGTGAGATGTTTAGGAGTTTTCACAAATGTGGCTTCTATGGTTTTGAATGTGATTTGCAAGACTTTGCATGTGTGTCAAAGCGTGCAGTCAGTTGGCCACCTTGGGAGTAGGTCTGTGCAGCTGTGGAAAATACAATTACATTACATACATGCTGCAGTGGGTCTTTACTTGTGTATGAATCCATTTAATGTTTTTCATTTTATGTTTTTACCACATTTGAGAGGGAAAATTGGAACATCTGATACTGAATTTATTAAATGTAATGCATTGTTATAGATTAAACTACTCAACAGCTGCCTTTTAAACTAAGATTCTCCTTGATGAGTGACAACATGGAGCTCTATCTTACACAGGAAGCATCAATGATTATTTATCAATAATGAACTGTACAGGCTAATAACGTCATAACTTTGAGGGACATTTTACTGCTTAATGAGAGTGTTTACCTTTTTATGTTTTAAGAATATTTTGGTACTTTTACTTAAGTAAGACTTAAAACACAGGACCTTTATACTTACTTATAACCGGGGATGGAATGTAACTATGTAAATTTACTGAAATACTGTACTGAAGGATAATCAGGAGGTATTTATATCAGCCATAGTAGCACAATTTCACAACATATTTTGATTAATCATCAATCTGATAAATATGTAATCTGAAAATTTCAGATAATCAGAAAAATGGAGAATATCTAGTTTGAAAGTTTGTATATATATGTATATATAAATATATATATATAATTTACCTTTACTCATACTCACGCTTTTACTACCAAAAAAATTTGGTACATTTACTAGCAGATACTTAAAGACTTTTATGCAGTGTTATACCCAAAAGTCATACATATCTGAGTAAAAATAAAGACATTGTGATGAAACATTACTTGGGTATGCTGGAAGTCACCCAAAAGAATAGTACTTTAGTAAAAGTCTACTGATATTAAATGTACTTAAGTATAATTTTCTGGCAGTAAAAGTACATTTTGGCAGTACATATATTTACATGTATGCATACCGTGGGTCAGTTAGTTATTGGATCTGGTTGTATTTTTGTTGTTGTTGTTTTTTTCCCCCTTGAATGAGAACAGCTTGTTTGTCTAATTGTGGGAAAAACGAAATATTTCTGAGTTTGTATTAGAACATCATTAATATCATATATGTTAAAATTCTGAGTATGAAATGTATCCTCCAAAACTAAATTGTCCTCTTTTAATAACTCAAGTGTGTGTACTCTTTCCAACACTGGTTTACAATTGTGATATGCTATTCCTGACTAATTAAGCAAAAATGTGTGATTACGTCTTCAATCACTGGCAATAAAATAGCCTATTACCTCAAGTTGATGATGTTAATATGATGTTTCTGGCTTTTATATGTAGCCTACTGAGAAGTGAATTGGTTAAAGAAGAATCGTGTAGACTGGGTGAGTTGTGTGTTTCCCTTCAACAACATTCTTGTATATAATTGACCCAGATCAAATGAATCACTCAGTGGAGCATCAAACCGCTCCTCTCTGCGCTGAGACTTTGCCCTCAGCCTCAGCATCAACACAGTGCCCGCACATCTCGCGATGAAAGCCAAGAAACGCGATATTTTTGTTCTGCCCGCAAAGTTATAATCACAGCAGCACAGCGGCAGCAGCAGCAGCTATGGCCGCTTTCCGCAGAGTGGCAGCGCTGGCCGGTAAGCTAAACCTCTGGTCTGCTGCAAGAAACGAGCTCGTCGGTGGTCAGACGGCCAGTGGAGGACGGGCACGGAAGTGTATGGCTGTCGGTATGTGTCTGGCAACGGGAGGTGCGGTGGCACTTTACTTCTACAGCGATATGACGAGCGGCAGAGGCAGGAAGAGGATGGGGAGTCCCAGCATCAACGGTCTGCTGCCGTCCATCCCGACCGTTGAGGCCAAGGAGAAGGTAGGACTTGACCTAAACTGCGCTGCATGCTAACTGAATGCTAACAACACGGGCTGAATGACACGTAGCGACTTTCTGGGTTGCTGGCAGAGACTGTTTCGTCCTCAGTGTTGACACAGAGGGGCCTCGGTGTGGAGGACCGTGGGATATACACGACAGACCACTGAGCGAAAGGGCAGAGAGCGCCGACTGGTCTTCTTCCGCTGAGGTTAGAGCCACACGGCTCACTCAGAGAGGCCTACTTCTGTTTTATATCCATGGTATTTGCTGGCACTTCATGTTTTCCTCTCAGGCGGGTGAACTGTGTCATTCATTCCCATCACGCCCAGTGGAAACACTTCGCTCACGGTTTGGCTGCAGGACGATATGCGCGCGCAGATGCTGCTGGGATGGCGCTCTCCGCTCGAGCTGGTGCTGAAATGACAGCACGTTGAGGATGTGACTGACAGCAAGCCAGCTGTGGGGTCACAGCTGTACATAGCTGTGTGCTCCCAACCTAATATTACATGTGGTTTACTTGAGAACAGACTCAGATAATTTGAATACTGAGTAGCAGTACCACAAATTGAAACCAACCCATCAAAGTTTTGCTTTTACAATTTGTAATTTACTTCTAGCAGCAAAATACGGGAAGTATAAAAAAAACATTAAAATCAAATATCTTGCGCTGGATATGATGCCCGTCAACATGTCCCATTTTGACCCATGAGCACTCTGAAGTGCGACACTATTTTGTGAGTAGCCAGGCCAAACTGTGTCTTCATTTTGAAGGCAAGGCTCAGCTGCACACTTGTGCACACTTGTTTCCTCACTGCGTTATATGTTGTTTTGACACTATCATGATGACAAAAATATGTCCATAGACAGACAGACAAACAGACAGACAAGGTGAAAACAAGAGTGGACTGTGTAATGATTGGAACTTGCGACAGTGATCTGCAACTTTGAACCAATTTTCGTAATTGGAGAGTCAATAGCCCATTTCTTACTTCCTACCTCTCAAGTTTAGGCCCTCGTGCTCAGACCAAGCCCATCTTCAAACCCAGCCTTTCATTGCATCCTTCACACCTGTAAAGTTTGGGGCCTGTATCTTGCACGGTTGTGATGCTATTGCAGTGACACAAATCTGTGCAAATCTGACGGACAAGAAGACAAATAAACGCCTGGACAATTCTCAAAGTCACTTCTGTGTTAGTTCCTGCTACAGAAGGTGTCTCCAGGAACACATTTTGTCATGATACACATACATGCACAGATTTCACAAATTGAAAACATTATCAGCCATTGCTGATGTGGCTGGTAAAAATTATGCAGAAGGGACCTTTTTAGAAGTTTAGACTTTTATGGTTGTGTTGTTGACATATTCAAATGCAAGCAGGGGTTTTAATGTAGAAAGCTATGATGGTCATTTTTCATGTTTCCTGCATTTTATAGACCAAACCATTGGTCAATTGTATTAATTCAATTCAATTCACTTCAATTCAATTCAATTCAATTTAATTCAATTCAATTCAGTGTATTAGCTGCCGCCTTAATAACTAGATATGTGTAAATCTGCATGCAATCTTAACTAGTATATTCATGATGTGCCTGCGTCATTCAAAATGTCTGGCCTGTCTGGCTCATGCAGACATGTTGTAAATGTTGATTTTTTGTGAGAATGGTAGTTTAAATAAGGTACAGTCTCCACCAACACGTTTTGTCCACTTCTTCCAACACTTTGCTGACTTCAGCCTTTTTTTTGGCTGACTCTAGCACATTTATTTTAAGTTAAAAATTAAATGAAGATTGATTGTTGAGGAGTCATTCCCAGTCATCAGGTTAGCACAAATCAGATTCTAATCATTACTTTTTGTTGTTGTGTACGTACTAATTAGTAAGTTCATCATCTCACTGAACTGAAGTGACACATGTCAAATGCAAAATAATACTAATTTAGAGCATATTTAAAGGAATATTTACACCAAAAGACTAATAAAATACCAGATGTTAGAAAGCTAACCAGTGAATGCTGCTTTATGATGAGTGGAGACATCCTGATCAGTTTATTATGATCCTGATCCAGATAAGAGTCCTTTAATATTGTGATGCTGCTGATAGAGAGTCTGATGCTCGTACCTAAATGATGAAAATTGAACTTTTTTTATTTATTTATTTAATTATGCAATGTTGATTACATAACTGGCACTTTGAAATGAGCTGATACCAATGTTTTACTGGAGGTAAATGAATTAGAAAACTTAGAAAATGTCAGTTTTGAATGTTAGATAAAATAAATAAGCTGCCTGATAGAACCCCCTAACCCCAATACACTAGACTGAAGGAGGGGTAGCCAGTTTAAAGCAAAACAAGATAGACCATAAGAGGACAGGCAGATTACCTGACTGGGGAACAAGTTGGCTAGATGGCCACCCTGCTTGGGAACAGGATAGCTCCAGTGGGGAAAGGGATAAACAGCCATCTGTTCTTCAGTAAAGGTAGTCTATATGGATTCAGAATAATTGGGTATATAGAAATTGGGAGAACTCCCCTGCAGGGAAAGAAAAACAAAGCAGTAGGGATACTTAAGTTCTTACTTGCTCAAAAAAGATACAGTGACGACACTGTCAGGAAACAGAAGAGTCAGTCAGAAGTGGCTCCAGAGACATGCCTAAAAATGTCCATAACCATGAGATGGACAGGAATATCGTGTCAAGATTCTGTTTGACTGGCATACATAGTGACTTGATAAGTGATTTGCAGTTTGGACGATAGAGACTGCATTTAGAATCACATGAAGAGACAATGGCTCCACCAAAGTGAAGCTGATTGGTGGAAGCTGGGCTTGGAGGGACACAAGACCTCTTGGGAATGTCTGGCAGCTGTGTTCTCATTTCTCTGGAAAGTCAAGCAGTTTGGAGACTGCCATACACTAATGCTATGCTCATACAATGAGCAACTAAAGTTATAAAACAACCAGATGCGACCAGCTTAATCATCTCCAAGTCATGGTTGAAAGTCGAGGCCTGCTAAAATGTGATTTGTAGCGCCACGCCCATCACACAGGGATTAGTTTGCAGCTTTATATCACCAGCTTTGACTGAAATTGGCTTTTGGTCTTTTGCTTTATCATCAGTAGTCTTAACTCACCAGTCCAGCTAGACGCTTGTTGTACACCAGAGAAGACTGAGTGTCAGCAATTTGTATTTCAGATACAAGAACTGGTCAATATCTGCTTTGACCTTAGCTGGCTGGATTGTACGGTAATGACATTTATATAGCTAAATTATATGTCTGAACATTGGATGGATAGGGTTGGGATAATTTAGCTCTGAGAAAAGGAGATGGACTAAGAACTGCAGCTGTGAATGGAGAAAACCAGGTTGCCTGAGGCGAAAACACCTGGAGCATCTGCTCTGCAGTCAGGAGAACAAGACCAGGCAACAGGAACAGGTTTAGTTGTGGTTACATGACATTGTAACTACACAAGTACAAAGTGTACCACACTGATAATTTCCAATCGCTGTTATTTTTTCACACTACTTTTTACATCATGTTGTGCAGCATGGCATATGAACCTAGCTTCCTTTGCTGAACTTTATAAACTTCATTCATTAGTGAGAGTCAAAGCCATGGGCGCCTGTACTCTTGCACTTTATTACACTGCATTCCTATGAAGCCGAGCACTCATATCCTATTCATGCCTTCAAACACCCCCTTGGTGAAGGCAGCATCAAAGCTTTATGAATGAATCTGTGTGCTCATTAGCATGTTAGCTGAGCTGAGCAGGAACCTCGGTGCACTGGGCCCTGCAGCCAAACAGGTTTAAATTTGGAAACCTCTCTGCTAATTACGCAGCTTCATGCAGCACAATCTGTTGGCGTAGCAGCTCTCCTACACTGCAGCTAATCAGGTTGAAACCCTGGCTCCTCTCTGAGAGAGAGAGAGAGAGAGAGAGAGAGAGCGAGAGAGAGAGATGCTAATCAAGTAGAAAGTAGTGACAAAGTATTTGTGTGTGTGTGTGTGTGTGTGTGTGTGTGTGTGTGTGTGTGTGTGTGTGTGTGTGCCCCTGTTCTCCTGTTATCTTACTGCGCCAGAGGTGCTGACTGTTTATAATCTCAGAGAGCTAAATGGAGAGAGTTGTTGCCAAGAATAGATGGATCTCCTCATTATAGAGGTTCAAAAGAAGTGAAGAGGCAGATATAGTTTAGATTATGCCGTCAGTGTGAGAGGCCAGAGAGTTTCTCTTCACAGAAGCTATCACAGCAGGGAAAGTCACATTCAAACTATAATCTTTGGGACAAATCAACACCTATCACTATGACGTTTATTTAAATATGCTGGTAGTAAAGTAAATTTTTTTACATGAAACTTCCCTTCTCCTCACTAGATACAATGTTTATATATATACATATATATATATATATATATATAAAAACAGCAAATTATAGTAAAGTATAGTGTAGTGCAACTAACAGTCAATAACACAGTGTTATGTTTTGTACTTTGGTCTTATGTCTGCAGGGTCGTCCGTTTGACTTTGAGGACGGTGACGTGTACATGTCATCCCACGAGCATCGCTTCCGCATGTTCAGCTCTGTGGAGTATGAAGGGCAGCTGTACATGACTCCACAGAACTTCATCGAGTCGGTCACCATGAGCGAACCGAGAAGTACGTCACACAACTTTTACACTTGCTTGCTTGGCCTGGGACACTGAAATGATTGGGCTTTGTATTGAACTTATTAGAAAACATCTGAAGATTGTTACTTTTTGGGAAATGGCATTCTTCATCAAGCCACTTCAATTGGGCATACACTAGATGTGCAGTTATTTTTTATTACTTTGGTCCCATTTTGACCTGGCATAAGATGTGGTTTATATCTGGGCTGCATGATTATATCCACATCCACACAAATATTTGGCATTATGCATTAAATTAATCCTAATGTCTCACAATCTTACAGTGTTCATATGTACCAATTTATGTGCTGCTTTGATCCAAAGATTAAAATTAAGTTATGTTCCTGTAGTTTATTTGTTTTCAGACATAGATTTTCATTGTCCTAAAGAAGTATTTCATTAATATTAGGCCTTAAAAGTCATTTAGTAGTCTTAAATTTAAATGGAGGTCTTAATTTTTTGTTTTTTTTGTCAAAATGAGTCAAGCTCTTGTTCCTCAAAGTCCACATTTCTGATGTTACAAATGTTTAAACCTACCACTGAACCTAATACTGTTTTACTTTACTACTCTACCCATACTATACTTTTGGCAAAGTGATATAGAATAGATAATAGATAAACCTCAGTATAAAAAACCTATTTCCACATTATACGTATTGCTACATTAGACCAGATATGTACTACTTTTTACTACTTCTTATTTACTACTTTGTACTTACCTGCAATGCTTAACTAAGAAAAGTTGATTTGTCTTAAAAACAGATCTTGAAAAGCAATACATGTAGGTGTCTGATACCTGTAGTCACCTTGTTATGAATTGATCACCCAACATTCTTGTCAGTGCCAGGCTTAACAATAGATTCTTTCCTTACTTTTTTCTATTTTTACTGAAAACAACTCGGAAAACACATTAAAATTCAGGTTTTAAACACGTCCTTGCTGTTTCTGTCAGCCTGCTGCCAGTCGTAACAGATTACTCCTGGCCAGCCAGCCTAAAGCAGATGGCTTTACAGCTATTGTTTAGTCTGAGGTTAATGTTAGTCAGACACTAGCACACACGCACACACAAACACACACACACACACACACACACACACACACACACACACACACACACACACACACACACACACACACACACACACACACACACTCCTCGACTTGTCCACATTCCTTTTGCTCACATTTACCCTTACTCTTAACCAGTAAATATCTAAACCAGACACTTTTTTCCCTTCATGACATTGGTGAGTTGAGGTTATCACAAAACACCCCTACAAGAAAAAGCAACCGTTCCTCTCTTCAGAGGCCATCTGATTGTATTGCGTGCAAACTGTGCACCTGTATGTGTGTGTTTACATCTACCCTGGCTCACTGACATACGATACAGCCGCCCCGGCCCTCTCAGCAGCTGACATCCTCTAATGCCCCCTTTGAAGTTGAATTAGATGAACTTTGTTGTATAAAACAGAACAAAAGTAGTATGTGCTTTTACGGGGACATTCCGCATACTACAAAGACAAGCACTGGGCACTTTAGATGGTACAAATGGGCCTGTGATGATGACAGTGTATATACAGTGTGCGTCTGTGTGTGTGCGTCTGTGTGTTGTGACTGTACCCGGCACATTAAGACCCATTTCTAGATCATACAGATGCTATCTGACCGAGCCCACCCAAACTCTCTTCTCCTCTTTCCCTTCTTCTCTCCTCTTTTGTCTCGTTCCCTGGCAGGCAAGAGGCCCTGGAGGTCCCTGACCAAACAGGTGGGAGACACACACTTAATGCTTCTCTCTTCTGCCCCGCCATGTTGCAGGCATCTGTTGCATGTTACATCTGTTGCAGGCTTTGTGTCCTCTGCAAAGTTGAAATCCTGATTTTGCTGGGATTGTTGAGAAGTTTCTTAATGTAAATGTAAATGGTCTTAGCATCTGTGCATGATTGCTGATAACTGTTGAAATATATTTGGAAAACAAGTCAATTGCAAGACTTTTTTGGTATCCATACTGAATTTAACACTAGATGCTGAGACATTTTGAAATATTTTAGATTGCATTAGTGCACAAAACAAGAAATGGGTCCTGCACAGCACAATGACTGATACAGTCGTCATTTTTAATAATTTTTAACAGATATACACTGATCAGCCAAAACATTAAAACCATGACAGGTAAAGTGAATAACGTTGATCATCTACTCACGATGCATTGTTCTGCTGGGAAATCTTGGGTCTAGGCATTCATTTGTATGCTCATTGAGACACACAACCTGCCTTAATATCGGTTAGGGTTAATCTTGCCAATGAACAAAAACTGCTGGAACGTGACAAAGACCTCAAGATGTTGACTAAGCCCCCAAACTCCCCAGATCTCAAGCCCCATTCACAGGACCTTGTCCCTCAACCCACAGGACTCTGATCTCCCTGGTGTAGGTCACCACAGGACATCTTCAGCAACGGGTTCTAGCAACGTGTCAGAGTTGTTTTGGTGGTAGCCTACACAATTTACACAATATTGGACAGGTGATTTTAATGTTGTGGCTGGTGGTATATGAATGAGCAGTCTCTGATCTTTTCTGCTTGGCTTCCATAACGATGCAGCTTTGTTGGTGTCTATAGGATTGAACAAAGCCAGATAAAATCTTGTAAATTGTGCACTTTTGTGTGTGTGCATCAGGAGCTGGAGAAGATTTTGACGGACACTCCCCCAGTGTGGAGAGGATCCTCCAAACTGTTCCGCAACTTGAGAGAACGAGGTCAGAGAGAGTACACACACACACGCAAAAACAAACAATAAAATGGAGCAAAGGCACCTAGAGTACCTTTGTACTCACTGATATAAACGCACCCAGCAAATAAGTCACAGTGAGATAATATCAAGGTCAGTGAATGTCAGTGGACTCAAACTTCGAGTTTTTCAGCCATTACACTTTAATTTGCTTATAAACATACGCAATATATTATTCATATTTCACTTTAGCTTAATTTGCAGTTAAAATGAGGAATAGGTGACGAACATTTTAAACATTATAATGCATTTTGCAGCTTTTCAGTACACTTGATTGGGTGTATGTATACCAGGGCTGACCTGCTGATGTGTGACTAAATAGCACTTGTGAGCTTGTATGGGTGTGTGTGTGTGTGTGTGTGTGTGTGTGTGTGTGTACGTGGATTTGTGTGTCACTGTAGGTGTCTCTAATCCGGGGTTGAAGCCATGCTGTCCCTCCTTACAGCCAAACAACCTGCTGAAAAAACTAAAAATAAATCTCCTCTCCTCTCCTCTCCTCTGTTCCTACTAAGACACAGAGAGAAAGAGAGAAGCTCCCCCGATTAAATCATTTTCTTTAAGAGAGTGTAACATAGGAATCACACAGTCTGGGAATGAGTCCCCGTAGTGATAATTACACACACACACACACACACACACACACACACACACACACACAAACTGGGAGATGCTAAATATAATGCACCCTGTCTTCCTCTACCATGATAATGTTCTACACCTTTTAACTGTTGTGTGAAAAAATCTGAGAGGAATGAGAGGAAAGAACAGACAAAAAACTCAGTAGTAGTAAGTTAGTAGTAGAAAATGAGGAGTTTGAGAGAAGGAGAAAGGACAACAGAGAAAACAGAGTCATGAGGAAGAAGTAGATGATGTGTCAAGGGATTGAAAAACTGAGGGAGAGAGGGAGAAATTAAGAGAGCATGAGGAGAAAGTAGAAAGAGGGAGAAAGTGTGTAAAGATATCCCAGGTCTTAAAAAGGAAGACATTCTATTAATGCATGTTGCTGGTGGCATATTGCCAAGACCACACACACACACACACACACACACACACACACACACATGCACACAAGCACACACACGCACACACACACACACACACACACACACACACACACACACACACACCCCAATACCTCTTCAGTTTTCTTTGCCATCCCTTGTATGAGACGTGAATAAGCAGTGTGTGTGTGTGTGTGTGTGTGTGTGTGTGTGTGTGTGTGTGTGTGTGTGTGTGTGTGTGTGTGTGTGTGTGTGTGTGTGTGTGTGTGCTTGTGTGCGTGTGTATGTGTGTGTGTGTGCATATGCCGTGTGTGTGTGTGTGAATGAGTGCTAGTGTCAGGACATGCTCTCCTCTTCATACCACGATGAGCGAGGACAGTTAAAATCCTTGGGATGACTTGACAGAGCTATGTGTCAGACAAAGGAATGCGTAATGTTGACTATGTGTTTTGGCGTGCGTGCATGTGATTGTGTGTGTGTGTGTGTGTGGTGGGCTGTAAAATATGTTCGAACTGGTTTCTTGTGTTATACAGTAACTTGGCACAGTAATATTATTACTTTGATTGAGAAAGATCAGATGTATTCCAGCACTTTAACAAATCTTGCCGATTTCAAATCCTCAATGAAATGTTTTTTTAAACAGTTTTTTTTTTCATATACCCAAAAGTTGACTGCCTTTGGAAGTATCTCATTTGAGATTCGTTCATGTGCCAGCCATTTCTTTAATATTTTTTTTTTTTTACTGAAGTATTATTAAGTTACTGCTGCTTTAATAAAGGTCTTTATTTAGGTCAGGAACATGTATTGATATGGGCTTTGAAGTCCTGTTGTTTATACTTTGCATCCAGAACATTTTCTTGTTCGACAGGTTGTTCACAGTGAACTTGCTGCTTTGTGTGGGGAGTTGTCAGGACTGATGGAGACCTACTGATCAAAACAAGTGGCTGACAGCTGCAGAAGACTATGGTTTTGATTCTCAGTGAGATCAGATTTAACAACAACATTTTTATATAACAAGTTTACACTTTTTGTAAAAACTTTAGGGAAATAGGTCTTGTTTATCTTTCTGTTTAATTTATTCGGTAATTCTGTTCTATGCTTGTCAGTGGAAGGTACACCAAATACATGTTATTTAGTGACAGATTTGAATATGCAAAAACTCATAGACATTCCAGAAAATATGAATGCATTAAACTCTCATTTGTTAACCCACCTTAGCATTATATCACAGTGTAATTCAAATGCAAACATGCAGAATGTATTTTAGAAACCTGAGTAGATTCACAGTGTATCTCCTGGTCTTTGCACAGCTCAGGCTACATGGGGGGGAAAGGAGAATTAAGTTCCGAATCAGCTCTTCCACACAAAGCAGCAGAGCATCAGGAAAACACAAGGCTCACACTGGTCTTTAGCTGGTGTCATGTTCACCTACACACACATACACACACACGGGAAAGCAGTCTCCCGTAACACTCAAGCGAGTCACCCTGAACTATCTGAACGATCAAGACAGAAAGCGAAGAAGAAGGAGAGAGAGCAGAGACGGAGCTACAAAGATTCCTAAATGGGCCCGAGGCAAGAAAGGATCATCTCCTGAAACATTTTTCACTTGCTTATCCAAACACAGACACATACACACGCACACACCCCTGCCAGCCAGTGTCTTCACTTTGGACACTTGGGGTGTAGAAAAAGAAACGGTGTGTGGCCAAATGGCTGTTGGCAGCTCAGCTCCACAAGACACGTTTTAAGATGCTATCTTCATGAAAGGAAGGATTATGTTAGCGTGTGTGTGTGTGTGTGTGTGTGTGTGTGTGTGTGTGTGTGTGTATGTGTGTGTCAGGAGGCCCACGGTCTTTGAACATCTGTAAACACTGTGTATGTGTGTGTGTGTGTTGAATGTGACCTTTTCTTTAACTCTCTCTGTCTTGGTCTCGTTATTAGGCATCATCTCATACACAGAATACCTGTTTCTGCTCTGCATCCTTACAAGTGAGTCTCTATACATCCTCCTTTACTTCATCTCATTTTCTACTTTCTTCTTCTATATTTAGCCAAGATACATGATCTGAACTATGCTTAGGCCCACCCAGAACTAATAAGAGCCAATTATGACACAAATCTGGTGGTTTTTCCCTTCCCCTTGGGGTAAGACAGAAATTGAGGGAAAGACGGAGAGAAGAATATAACAGATACTTCTACTCATAACCTTTAAAAAAGTTTTTTGTATCTAGTGCAGCTCAGTGTGTGTCTACATCAAAGGCTGCCATTAATCAGAAGTTGTCACATTAACCAGGAAAGGGTTGTCTTATTGCTGTTTTATCAACTGAATATATGTTTCTTTGAAATTACGATGTGAGGATAAAGATATGTTTTTGATAACTGATAGTCAGTTCAGACTATGTATTATTGGACTTTCTTTCTTAGCAAATATACCTGCTCTGGTATAGCTAATATAAGCAAATAAAGTGACTCAAGTGTTATCTGATTTGGTAGATTAGCAGCAATAGAGCATTGTAGAAGAATTCAAATGTAAATTGTAGTCCATATAGATTTATCCACCCGCCCCATCTCCCTCCTGTTTCACCTATAGGCCACTTGAACCCATGCTATTTCTGGATTTAAAATTGCCCTCAACACACACACACACACACACACACACACACACACACACACACACACACACACACACACACACACACACACACACACACACACACACTCACCGTTCACCCTATGTGCTCTCCTCTCTGTTCTCCAGAGCCCCACGCTGGCTTTAAGATTGCTTTCAATATGTTTGATGCAGACGGCAACCAGATGGTGGACAAGAGGGAGTTCTTGGTGGTGAGTCTCTGATACTGAGAGAAAAACCTTCTGTATTCACGTTACCATTAATCACAAAATGCAAAAGTTAGAGATTGACAATGAGTGTGAAGTGGGTTATGATGGAAAATAAAACAGGGCAGAAAAGATAAAATCTTCCCATCACTTTAAGCGGATGCCTTTTTTTAAATTATTATTACATTTGAAGCATTTAAAAGCTGAATTTTTATTTTCCCTTTTCAAAGATAGGTGGATAAGCAATAATTCTTAATATTAAAAACCTGTAAGGGCTACATGTGTCTTACTAGCTCTGCTGCAGGCGGGAAGTGGTCAGACTCTCTGTGGAGGATGGTTGGAGTGGGATCTCACATCAGAGGGAGTGGGTGGAAATGGTTGAAGGTCCTGTGGGAGTGGGCAGGTGCAAGATGGACAAATAAATTCCAACACCGAGGGTGTGGCAATAGACATTGCTTTTTCTGCTGTCTTGAATTAATTTAACCAAAAAATGACTTCAAATGAAGTTAAAGGGTAAATTTGTAATATATCCCCAGCTTGGCTACATTCAAGAAATTAACGACAGCGTGTGAAGAAACAACATTGTTGATGTTATGTCAAAGATGTAATGTAAATCACCTCTGTAATGTATCCCCTGATACCTGGTATTTTTGGTCTCAAGGTCTACTTTGAGTCCCAATCTGGTGCCATATTAACTTGGAGGCAGCTAAGCCTGATTCAGCTGAGCCCCGTGGACCGTGTTGACTCCTCCCCTTCATCCAGGGTTGTGGCATGGACACACTCCCAGTTCAGCTAAAAGGGCCAGTTAACTCTGTGGCTAACTGGCATTTATTGCTAAAATTCTGATACTGGTTACCCTGCAGCTGCGATTTTCTGCCAGATGCGATTCAGCATTTAGTTACCCTTTAATATATGTGACCAGAAGTCCCTTTGAAAGCCAAACCAGAAAACCAACACTCTCTCAGTGGTGTTGTCAAAAGGCCAAAATCACATCATAGGCCAGCATGAAAGAGTGAACTTGTAAGAGTGACTTTGTGAACTCAGTGAATGTTTTGTTTGCACGTATGAACATTTAAGCTTCAAACAGAGCTTTGAATTGTCAATGAGATCCTCATTCTGTCTCTTATTACAGCTTCAGGAGATATTCCGGAAGAAAAATGAGAAGAAAGGGAGGAAAGGAGATGCTGAGAAATCAGCACAATTGGTAAGAAAGTTGGTAACGAAGGACAAGGGAGTGTTTGTGTGTGAGGACAGCTACAGTTGTATGGATGTAAATTATGTTGCTAATTACCTTAGCAGAGCCAACAGTGAAATGGACATGGAAATCTGCAGGGACAATGCAGTAATTCTGCTATCATCGTTGAGATAAACCTGAAATACAAATATAGTAAATATCTTGCTATTATATAAAAGTACAAACTAAACATTACTCTAAAAAGGGCATTTTAATACATCCACGCATGTAACATGGCAAAGCACCTCTGCTGTTTTCTCTTTAAGGTTACAGAGTGTGCGAATTGAGTGCCGTCAAACTGTGCGTGTGGATGTATTGAAAACAGCACATCATCATCCAAATTAATTGTCATCTGTATTCAAGGAGAAACTAAAGTTAGCTAAACCTTTCATGTAACCACGTATGAGTGCATGCTGCCTTATAGAAACAGTTTTTAACAGTGTGGTATCTTCTTTCTGTTTACTGAGACAGTTATCCCAACTGTGTACTTGTTAAACTTGATACACTCTTAAAAGAATTTGTCCTTTTCAACACTTCTGGGGTTTAGGTTTAGGAACAACACAAGTCATCTTGCTTAACTACTCTGTGTGGTTCATTTATGCGTATAGTTATATATATATATATATATATATATGTATGTATATATATATATATATATATATATATATATATATATATATATATATATTATATATATATATATATATATATATATATATATGTATATATATATGTATATATATATATATATATATATATATATATATATATATATATATATATATATGTATATATATATGTATATATGTATATATAATAGATTTATATATTATTAAAGTTTAATTGCTGGGTTTATGTATTATCGTAAAGTGATAATATATAAGATAATGTATAAAGCCTACGGGCACAATTTGAGCCAAATTATTGATTAGGTGACAGATTTACAGATTTAGGAGGCAGTTCATGAATGCCATTACTAAGTTCTGTCCGCCAGAGAGACTTTATTTTAAGCACTCTTGGTGCAGATTAAGGTAATTGGCAAGCGTATCAATGGGAAACTACTCACAATTTAACCCCCCTTTTTTTGTCAGTTAGTATCAGTAGTGTCAGTTGTTGTTTATTTTTATTTAACATTTTAAACATCAATATTTCAGGGTAATTTTAAACTAAATTGCACATTAAAAGACCTCATGCAGCCTACCTGCAATACCTCCAAAGCCCGCTAGGGGGCTAAGGCAGTTGGCTCAGATGTCTACCATCTTTTGTCCGCAGGTGACAGTTCATAAAGTGGTCCTTCCACATCACTCACTGTGAGCTCTTAGCAGAGGATACACTGCACTCTACCCAAAGAAGCATTTTTGGATAAAAAATTAAATGCTGACAACCCACTATAGAACATGACAGTACTAATTTTAGTCATAACTGTACAATTATATCATATGGTAACATGTTTATACATTTGTTACTCTACATAATTACTGTCTTGGTACTTGGTACTTGGTAGAAATACTTTCATCTCACTGGAAAAGACTTCAATATCATTAACAGTTATTCTGAGATAACAGAAAGATAAATCTGACAAAGTAAAATGTTACACAATCCCTTAAACACAGCCAGTTTCATTAAACATCTGTTGGATGTGCAGTACACAGTGAAATAATGGGAAACGTGTGTTATTCTAAAATCTAAAATCATAGACGTGTTGAAAATGAGACATCCCTCTGCAGAGTGTATCCACAGCCTCTCCTTGCATGTACTAACATGTCTTTTACCTTCTCTCTTCCTCCTCTCTGACTGCATGCTCTGGCCTCCTCTCTCTCTTCCCCATGTCTCTCTCTGTGTGTTAGAGTATGCAGCTCTATGGATATCAGGTTGCCCCCATGAACAGCGTATGTATCCAAAACCATAACCCAGTAGTTTCCTTTCTGCTCTTGTTTAGCTGCTTAGAGAAATGAGTGTAACGATGAACAGAGGAACAGATAGCTAGGTGTTTTTGTCAGCTTGGTTATTGAATGCCATGTGGTTTCAGTTGACATTTTTTTTTAGATAATAGTAAAATCACAGGGACTCAAACATGGTGGAGATAGGTTAAGCAGTCTCTATACATATATTTTATTTTATTTTTGAATATCTAGAACTTTTCTGAACTCTGTGTTGAACTGATTCAAAATCATGCCATTTTTATCCTGTTTTGTGGTGACATTTCTCAGTTGACAACATTTTATAGTCAGTGTGCATTTTTCAATATTGGGAAATATAATCTAACAGATGTTCCAGTTTTTCGAGTATAATTATTCGCTTTGCCAAGAGTTATGTCAGAAGTTCAATACCACTCTGTCCATTAAATAAAAGGCCACAACCAGCAGCCTGGTAGCTTAGCTTAGCGTAAAGAGGGACAATTAGCACTGTCCTTTTCAATGGAATAAAAATACTTACACCACCTCTATTTTTATTTATTTTTTTGGTGGGGTGGAATGGGGTGTCTTGGCCAGACACAGTGACTTTCTTAAGTCTCCACTAGTTACCGTGCATCCCTTCGCGAAGACTCCAGGAAGTGACAGAACCATAACATGGTTTTGCCTTAATATTATGAGCACAGACATGAGTATGGTATCAACCCTCTCAGAAAAAAAACAATTTGGAATATTTCTGAAAATGTTGAAATGTTTAATTTCCCTTGAAATGTTTAAATCTTGCTATATTGCAAAAAGATACTGCAGCTCCCGTCTGATAGAAATTGATGAGCGAGAGCAATGGATGCAGGGAGGTATGGAAACAGGGCTTATAAGGGCTGCTTAATGGTTCACACATTTAGTTTAATTGTACTCACATTCTGCAAATAATGAATCTCATGATCCAGTTTCCACTCTTGCTCGTATCTGTTTTCCCTCATTCTAGTGACTCTAGTAGGTTTGTTGGGTGTAAATGTAAATTATACTGGGATTCTTAGAGGACTCTGTTTAATGCCCCTGTCACCCACTTTTGTGTCCTGACCTGGTCTTTGAAAAAAACCCTAACCCTGACCTAGTCCACCTGATCCTCTGTTGTCAGTAAGATATACACAGTAGACTGCTTGAAAGGATGGATGGACAGAAAGAATGAGAGGGACAGAGAAAGACAGGGTGTCCATCTGTCAGGTCGACTGAGCGATTGATCGAGGTATGATGGCAGAGGGTGGGCTGAATGGAGAGAGGGAGGGCAGAAGAGGAGTAATAGATTTAAGGGGTCAGGCGAGATGAACTCTTTCAAAAGGAGAATGATGTGATTTAGAATGACTGGAGACACTCTAAAGCTCTAAACACAATCAGACACTGTCCATTTGAGACTGTTTTAGGACGTGTGCTGTTTGTTTGGCAGCACGTGTGTGTGTGTTCCTGTTAGGGAGCAGGTGATTTTTATTGAAAGCTACAGACAGAAAATTGCTTCGCATTTGTATTCTTAAAAAAGCAAACAGGTGTATGAAACGATGTGAAGAATTATTCTCTTACATACAATAAATACCATTTTGTTATATACTTATTGATCAAATATAAGGCTGTAAATGAGTATTTAACATAGTCAGCATCATAATAAGGAGATGTGGAGACTTTCAATTCTCAATTGCCCTTTTTCCCCTTAAGATACAATGATAGCAACTGTTGAAGTGTCCAGCAAGGAATATTTTCCTGTGGAGATGGAGTAACAGTGCAGCAAAAATGTCAGGATCTTTCTCCCCCTCTCCCTCTCTCTCTGTCTCACATAGACACACACACTCAGACACTCCCTGTCCTGTCAGTGTTGTGATGGATAGCTGCATTGTCACTGTGAAGTTGAGAGCAGTGCAGGGTCATGTTAAAATGGCTGCTGCTGCTTCGTTCTCCCTGGAGAGAGAGAGACACTAGGTGGGTGGTCAGGACCTCAGTTGCATGGTTGTCTTTTATCAGAGCAGCATACACACTAAAAGAAGCAGCTCTCTTCTGTGCTGCATGTGACATTAGTATGCTCAGCTGGTTCACTATCATTGGACAGATCATTTGGGTGAAAAAATTGTATATTTACTTAAGATGTCAATCAGACATGTTAGATTTTTATGCTGGTTTGATTGTTTGACTCCATTGTCCCCTTTAGTGAAAATGTGTCTTTGGCTTTTCCTGGCTTGTTTTAAGTAGATTCAGCACAAAGGGAAGTAACGAATGGCAGTCTGTGTTTTAAAGTGTTTTGATAGAAAGACCTTATAGCAGATGTCTTTATTGTTTCTTCGTATTGTTAAACCAAAATATATTAAAATATTTATGAAAAATATATTTAGCTGTGATGTACTGTAACTCCGCTTGTAGCGACAATAAGAGCTTTTGCCTAAATGTGACCACCCCCCATTCCTGTTTTGTTTGATACTAATCGATTTTATGCGTGGTGCTTATCAGTGGATGGGGTGAAATTAAAGTGAAATTAAACATTTTAAACTGTTTTGGTGACAGAACATGAATTCTAAACATTTTCATTTTGTTTCTCTGTAGTTGTGTCTCTAATCGCTGTAGAGTTAGTTCAATAATTGCAAGATAACAGATCAGAATTGTGATCTTTGATTTACTATTTATAATTGCTATATGATACTCTGTACATGACTACACAGTATATACTATAACAACTAACAAAATAACAACTCACTGAATGTGTTTGTATAAATTGAGAATCAATAGCGTGAATATTTGAAGTCTACTTCCTGAAGTGGTTAAGTTGGAGGTGAACTGACCCTGGGCCTGCTTGACCGCTCCTACAGGTGCTAAAAAAAGACAGTCAGGAGTTTGTGGCGAGGAGTTACTGGGACGTTCTGAGGCGAAGCGCCAGTCAAGTCCTCTTTTCTGACCTGGCGGAGGTACACAGATCCAACTGTCCTCTGTCCCCACATCCCTCCATTATTCATCCTTCACTCTTCCCCCTCAGCTCCCTGTAGTTAGTATTTATCCTCCAACTTGCCCCAAAGATTCATGTAGAGTAATGTAGCAGCATCAAGCTCGGCCAGAATGAGACCAGAAATGTTTACCTTCAAAATAAAAGCTTTTGCACAGAGTATGAAGGCCTTAATCTTTGATTTCTGGAGAAATTATGCTTAGCTGCTCAACAGTCATATGAACCAAAGGAAGTTGTTTAAAATACATTTTGTATTTGACATTTTTCATAGATAAAAGGAATGAGGAAATTCAGTTTTTCAATTTTATTTATTTGACCTTAAATGCCCTTTCAGGACGTATCCTCATTTACAATGGCGTTAAGATGGAGAAAGAAAAATATTTGCAGATATAGGCTCATTATAAAAAGTTCTGATCACCTTTGCTGTTTTATTCTGGTTTGGCTTGATACTGATAATTCACGTAACATGACTAATCACCTTTCTTCCTTCATACCTTTCCTAGACATTACATCTTAATATAAGATATTATTTAGGTTATGCAATATCTTCCATCATTTTATCTCACTGTTTTATACACCCAAGTCAGGCACAGAAACTAATGCTAATCCATTCCTCCAGTCCCTTTTCTCACGTGAAATCATTTTTGTTTGGATTAGCTCCAAAAAACTTCCTTGCACCAAACACATCATATCAAGAAATCAAATTGATTTCTACTAAAAATATAAGCTCCTCCAAATGTTTGAACTGTCCTCCCCATTTCATCTTGTCACTTACCTATTCCCAATGAACAAATATGACAAGAGCTTCTTTCATATTTGTTCTTATTTATTAATGTTTCAGAGGAATTTTCTATATTGTACTGGTGTGACCGTATTGATCTGATAAGTTAGAGGATGCATATTGTAATGTCCGTATTCTAATAACCTGATCTGTTTCTCACCTGCCTTCTGTCATTTGGTCTCCTCATTATGCTTTTCTATGTGTATCTGTGCTGTGTCGTGGCTAGTGTTATAGCTTTGGTGTCAAATCATTCTCGGTGTTACACCACAACATGCTTAATGACACTCATAAAATGATGACTGCAGAGCAAATGCAAAAACACACCACACACTTAAACTAAACCATGTAGAAGTTAGGAGTGATTGTACATACTTAAATAGTAACCTAAAAGTCCCGTGGCTACCTTTAAACAACCCTTGAAACGCTTTTATATACATGACTAGACATCTCAATTAAAAAGTTCAAAGCATAGATACAGGACTAAAAATCTATTTTAGTTTTACCTTTTCATTTGCTTGTTCCTGTGCAGCTCAAATTGCCTTTCTGATATGTCTGACACAAGGTGAAACTGCTGGTAATGATTAATAACAGCTAACAGTGTTAGCAGGCTAGCTGACTAATGACAGGCTGTTGGCTGTGGTGGCAGCGGAAACTGAGGTGGAGGTAATGACAGTGGAGCATAATGGGGCTGACCTTGTATTTACACTGAGCAGCCTTTCATCTGCAGGGATGTCAGACGGACAGAACAGAAAAATCCGACAGAGGGGGGAGGAAGGGGTGAGAGAAATAAAAGGAAGAAAAACAAGTTCATTAAGTGTGAGGGATTAAAACATTTATGAATGTATGTGTATATATATATATATATATATATATATATATATATATATATATATATATATATATATATATATATATATATATAGGTAGATTTAACAAAAAGGTGAGACATAGCAGCACTATAAAAAGAGGAAAGGATAAATCATTGTAATTGTAACACATCTATAACACCATCAGATAAGCAGAAAAACTAATGGTTGAGGGGGAAAGAGGAAGAGATAAAATCAGAGGGACAACAAACAGGTGAGAGAGGCTCAAAGAAGATGACACAGGTCACCAGAGAGAACAAATGTTGAGGAACAAAGTGGGTGTGGAGAGAAGAAGTTCGGGAAGCACATTTACGGGGAAAAGAAAGGAACAGGTAGTTTTTAGAGAAAGATGTGTTTACTCAACAGATTAGTCACCATTATATCTCTTTGGTTTTGTCTGGAGAAGGAGGGACTGACTGACAGGCTGAGAAAGGGGGGGGAGGGGGGAGAGCAAATCACCCCTATGTCAGGTGAGGGAGGTACTGACGGGTAGTATGAGGAGAAAGGAAATCAGAGTAATCAGAGCAGTAGGAAATGATAGGAGAGGGAAAGAAAAAGGAAGAGAGAGAAGGCGGGAGACAAAGTTGGGAGGGAGAATGATGAAAAAGGTCGTGAGAAGGGAAAGGGGGGTTAGCTGTTTTTACCCTGGAAGGTATGACTGACTGGCTGACTGACAGTCTGACTTACTTGACTAAAGAGCAACAATGAGCTCTTGCTCCAAGCTATTACTCACAGATAGGGAGGGTGAAGAAGACCATTTAGTGTTTACATCAATAATTACTGTTTTTGCCTTCAGCTTCATGATCAAAGTCTGTTGAAGCTTACACACACACACACGCAGATGGACAAATAGACACATGCGTGCACCAGGTGTCGGCTCGTGCCTTGTGGGCGTGGTAACCGTGACGTCTTTATGGAGATGATGAGCTCACACCAGTGCAGCCACACTTCCAGGAATGATGAGCATGTTATGATCAGCTTGGCATTACGTCTACCCAAGGTTAGACTGATATAGGTCCTTACAGTGGTTGAAATTAAAAGCAATATTTTTATTGAACCATGCGATACGCTGACAGTTTCTGATGTTATATAATGGCTTTAAATTGGACAAAACTAATCAATAGTTTCATAAAAAGAATGGATCAAATGACTGTTGAGGTGTCTCATGGTGATGAACCCACAGAGAATCATCACATGACTCTACAGTTTCCATTAGCTCTAAAGCATTTTAGCGTTATTCAGCTTATTGTTTTGATTTGATGGCCTGTAACATATTGTCTTATAAGCCGTGCAGACAGCTGTTTCTGTACTGTACACGACTTGCCCAGCACCAAACAGCAGACACTTAGAGACAGATATTTCCCTCAAGAGTAACTGGAGAACAAAACAGAGCTAAAAGAAGAATTGGTTTTAGTGGCCATGTGCAATAAGTCCAAACGTGTTTGGACAGCTTGTTAAGCTACTCCAAAATGGCAAAACGGCTTTGATAATAATTTTTTTCATTGTTTTAGTGTAATAAGTATATCATATACTTACACCTAGTTATAAAAAGGAAGTTTAAACCTGATAAATCACTGCAACTGCAATTCAACAATAACTAGATTCATTATGAATTCCTCAATTACATGTATCCACTTACAAACTAATTGCTATTTTGTTTACCAGTCTTTTGTTTTAGTGTTCCTGTCATCAGACACACCACCTGGATGCTGTCTAGATGTACTGTATGAACAGCTCATGTGTCATAAAAACATCAGTAATGCATCAATTACAAGATAAAAGAGCAGAAGTATTTTTGTCCTGTTTGTCCGTAATCAGAGGCTTAATGAAAAGGCCCCCTCAAATCAGTGAGTCGCAGAAAAGACACTGGAATGATACGTCTATAATTGTTTCAGTTTGTCTGTGTTTATACCAAGCCCCTAATCAAAGACCGAGAGACCAGACTGCAAAGTGAATCAGAAACAGACTGAACGCTGGGAGACACACTATTGTTGGTGGTCCTAAAAACAGGGTTTACTTTTAATGATTGTTTCCCAGAATTTTTATCCTTGGAGTGTATGGAGGACTAAAAGTGCCATAATTAAATAAATAAATACACCATTAGGTAATTAATTAATTGTGTCATTAATTAATTAAATGTGTCATTAATTAATTCAAATTGGAATTAAATGTGTCATCTATTCATTAAAATACCAATTCATTTTATGTAAAAAAAAAACAAAACATATATAATTATTTCACTATTTAATTAATTATTTTATGGTCTAGTGTTGCAGTGCTTCATGAATTTAATACACGTTATAACACAATAAACAACACAACGACAACTGCCTTATCTGTGGAAGATGTGAATCTTTAGTTTGACAACTTGATCAAACATCTTTATTTTTTATTTTTGTAAACCTGTGTCATCTTGTTTGACATTTCCTTCTTGTCCCACTTTGGATTTTAGGATTTTACTCTTGAGGTAGAACCATGAATGGCATTGTGGTGATGATGATAATGATGATGATGAGGATGATGATGATGATGATGGAAATGGCATAAATGCTCTTCCTCCTTGAAAAGACATGAGATTCAACCCAATCTGATGTCTGCATATTCCTCAGCATGGCCATGGACTGGACAGGGGGGTTGGCTGGGTGGGGCATGGCAGGGAGAGAGACTGAAGATTGGGCTACTGACACCCTCTCTTTCTGCCCTGATGCTGGCTGAGTCTTTTCTTAAACTGCCCAAAGCATGGTCACCTTTTTCTGAGAACATAAACATAGGCAAATAGTTTAATAAACACTTAGGGGGTTTTCTTAAAGGATCATATAATGTACCCGTCACCTAGGGATTAAGATTAAAAACAGATTAAAGTATGAGCAAACAGAACAATGGTTTGATGGTTTTAAATGAGTTTCAGATGACCAGAATCATTCAGTAACCACATGCTTGCAAGCTGTGGAGGGAGGACTGAGGGGCTGAGATTGAAGAATATGTAAACAGAGAAAAATAAAAAAGAAGAAAAATAAATAAATAGCTCCTAGTTGTACAAATATGACACTATGATTCTGGCTCGTTGACGGAAAAAGGTGTAATCGGCTCACATTCTCCGTACTTGTGCTTATGTGGGTTTTGTTTTACTGTGCTGCCGTTTGTGATGTAAGGTCCTGTCTGGTTGTGTCAATGTGGCATTTGCAGAGAAATGCATGGGTTGTGGTGGCTTTAATGTTTCTGTGTGTCTGGCAGTTTAATGTTGTGGATTTGTCTGTCTCACCCTTAGTTGTTCTTCCACGTGTCTCCTCTTTCTCTCTCTTACTGGTTTACACTTTGTCCTCCTACATCTCCCACCCTCCCACCCCCAGCTAAATTAATATTTGCATGTCTCTGTTTCTTATTTGTCCATTTGTCTTTGTGTCTTAATGTGTGCTGCTACCTGAAAACTTCCTGTTTCTTCACCAGACCAGTGTTGTCTATATTTCATGCTGCTACAGTAATACTCCTCGACAGTCTAGGCAGCATGGAAAAACTAGCTTCATATACCTTTTGTTTTATGTCCTTTCTTTGATTGTTAGAATTAGAATGGGCAGAAATGCTTCTGCAAACACTTAATCTTGCTAAAAACTTAAACAATGCTTCTGTTAACATTTTTATTTGTGTTATCATGGCGGCAATGCACTGAATCTGCCAATTATTTGTCCAATTTCTATTTTTGATTGAATTATTGTTATTGAGGTTTAACATGAACATTATTGCTGCCTAGACTGCTGTGTTTGACGCCACAATGGCCGCTGACTGTTTGTCTGAGCTGATCCGTTTGATTGACAGTTTGTTGTGCACACTGCAGCAGATCCCTGCTTCCTGCTGGCCATGTTGGATTGATGATGGACTCGTCCCGCTCACTGCTTCTCATCCATCCGCATCGCTTGATATTTATTGATAGTCACTCGTTAATCCTTTCTCTTGTTCATCTCTGATGATTCGTAGCGAGCAGATGAGAGTATCACCATTGACACCACCCTATTGGTCCATTTCTTTGGGAAGAAAGGGAAGGCAGAGCTTACATTTGATGACTTCTACAGGTACTGAAAAAAAAGTGGATGGCATGAAATATGTGCTAATACTCTATTAAATATGAAACAAATCACTATTCAGGAAAATGCTTCTTTTTTAAATCTTTGAGTTCCCTTCCCTGGTGTTTTCAGGTTTATGGACAACCTTCAGACAGAGGTGTTGGAAATTGAGTTTCTGACCTATTCTAAAGGGATGACCACCATCAGTGAAGAGGACTTTGCAAAAATCCTGCTGCGCTTCACCAACGTGGAAAATATCAGCGCCTACCTGGAGAATGTTCGCCAGTGTATACCCGACGAGAAGGTACAGGCCAATTATGCACAATCTGATATTGCTGCGTCAATAGCTAGGAAAAGACGACACGTATACCATATCACGATGTAATGATATTCAACATCTAAGATGATATACAGTAAAGTCTCAAATCGCAATAATGATATTGTATATATTACCCAGCCCTACAACAAAGCACTATCAGATACATCATACATGCACACAGTTTTCGAGGAACACATGGACAAATCAACATGTAATCAATTTGTTTGTAGATGTATCTGTGCAGTATCATGTTCTGTTTTTTTCAGCTGAAGTAAAAAATATATGAAAACAGCTGTGAAATAGCCAAATGATGCTAATAAACTGAATTAACCCTAATTACAGAGTGCCACAACAGTACAGTTTTGACCAGGACTTTGAGTTGTCGATTTATCTTTATTTAACACCGGATACATTACCTAATCCTTTATCTTCTAAACGAAAACTTTATCTATCTTGTTATCTGTTTCATTTCTTCTTCCTCCTTAATGGATACTCTTGCCTTCTAGCCATCTAGAGCCACCGTAATTTCCCACCACTGTTTCTGCCTGAGGCTGTTGTGGCTCTCCACACTTCAGCGCCCCACTGCTTCACTTGACCACACACACACACACACACACACACACACACACACACACACACACACACACACACACACACACACACACACACATGCACACACACACACACACACAAATCTATCTATCTATCTATCTATCTATCTATCTATCTATCTATCTATCTATCTATGTACCTTCCTACACCGGAAAGTTCTTATGCAACCCAACTCTATTTCTGTTCCTTCTTTCTTTCCTTTTCATGCTGTTAAAGAAGCAGGTTGGTCTCTGCCTCGTACAACACGCAACCTGTCCATCGAAACACATCAGTCTATCTTGCTATTTAATTACGTCACTGTGTTCTTTGTTTCACCATATCTGACATGTCTAGGTTAAGAACCACGGCTGAATAGTTCTTTTTGTATTAATTTATTTATTGTGTCCTGCAACTTTTTTATATAGACCTGCAAAGACTGCCTCATCTGATTCACTTCATTTTTATTTGTAATGTTTTTCTTGTTAATCTAGACGTCATAGGTTTGATCTTGGTTCACAACAAAGAGCATGTGGTGGGTACAGCTACTTGTTGAATGGCTTTAGGGTTATGAAGCACTGCAAGAGGGCTGCTGTTGAAATGTTTCTTATCATCAACACATAATCCTGACCATACATTAATGACATTCTATGTCATTAATGGGACTATTTCATGGAATAAATTGGTTATTGATTGATACTATGAGATGTGGTCAGTTGCTTTTTTTTATTTTAGTATCTTCGTTTTTCAGACAGCTGAGGTGATGTGCCTCCTGGAATGTCACGTCTGTCAAGGTCCCTTTGGATGGCAGCCTGTGCTGAAACACTCATTACTTTCATTTTCAAGCTTCTTTTTGTTCTCCAGAGAACATATTTTCCATCATTACCTCTCCTCTTTCCAGGGCTGGTTTAAAATGTGTTCCCTCACATATGCTTTTTTTCTGGGATTTCAGGGAATCACCTTTGATGAGTTCAGATCCTTCTTCCAGTTCCTTAACAACCTTGAGGACTTTGCCATCGCCATGCAGATGTACAATTTTGCTTCTCGCTCCATTGGACAAGGTAGGTGGAGAGCAGTGACAGCTGGGGCTGCAGGTGCTGAGGGTCTCTGCACACAAATGATGCATTTTTCCCTCTTAGTTTGGTGTGAATTTATCTAAATCGTTTTTAACTCTCTCTTCTACTAGATGAGTTTGCGAGAGCTGTCTACGTGGCCACTGGGCTGAAGCTGACTCGTCACCTTGTACACACCATCTTCAAGATCTTTGATGTAGATCACGACGACCAGCTGTCCTACAAGGAGTTCATTGGAATAATGAAGGACCGTCTACACAGGGGAGCCAGGGTGAGGAACTGTGGGAAACAGAGAAGTTATTTTAGCTAGGAAAAACTTTGAAGTGTCGGGCTTTGATAAAATGAAACATAAAAGTGACTGGGGGTGGATCTGTGGTCCAAATAAAAGACCTGCGTTTGAAAACCACTAAGAGGAGACTAAATCACAGCCAGTCACAGCAAGCAGGACAAGGAGATTAGTGATATTTTATTGATCTTTATTGATTTGTTTTAGTACCTACCTCCACATGGAGGTAAGAGGTTAAGATCTACTGCAGAAGTTGGTTGGGTTTTACTGTACACATTTACAGAAGGCGGTGAAAATGCTGAGATTTACAGAGAAATCCAAAATATTTTAGCATCAAGGTCAAGTATAAAGAGAGCTGAAGTTGTTATTCTGATAGATATGATCCCATTATATCACCGTCACGTCTTGGTAAAATTCACACTTATTCTTTTGTGAAGCATGAACAAAATCTACGATTTCCAGGTCAAACTTCCAAAAGGTTACAGTGATCATGAGATCTCCTCTTTCATTTGAAATGAGCTCTCCAACACTTGGGTGGCATATTTTATTCTGAGGATTTGGTAGAATTTTTTTTGGAACGGAAGAGCTTTAAACTGAGACACAGGAGCTCCTTGTCTAGTTTTAATTGTATTTTTTTTATTAAATGAATGAATTCAATAATGAATGTTACCTGGATTACAAGCCCAGTCTTCCTTTAACCTGTGCTAAATGTGTAGTTATGGGTTTGCACATTTTCAAAAGATATGATGTGGCTCATTAAGAGAATAGTATAATAATTGCATTGAACACAGTAATCTTAGAGTCATTTTGTAAAAGGGGTTTTGTGGGTTAGAATCCCTGTGAGCCAGTTAGAGAACAACCCCAATAACAAAGAGTCCGCCTGCTGTTAAAAAGTTTGTTTCCATTTATTGTAAATGGGTTCAAAACAGCACAAGCTAATATTGTCCTTCAACAAACTTAAGTATTCAAAGGAAATTGTGGCCAAACTAGAGTCCAGACAAGAAGAAACATAGGTAAATAGCACACAGGAATCTGATGCAAAAAGAACAATAGAATTATAATCTATGCATTCGATTTAAACTGAGCATTCATCGAATGTAACGCTGATTTTTTTTTTTTTTTTTTTAAAAAGGCAAGATATTAAGGATGCTGTGATTAATTTTCAGTGGGTTTAATCTTTGCCATGAAGGGTAACAGCTTTTAGGAAGAAGCTGGTACCAACTGTAATGAATTACTTGCAGTGATGAAAAACTGTGACTGAACTGGAAATCACCTTTAGCAACTTCAAGTGTTGTTTCCAAGGAGAGATGCTGCCCTCTGGTGGTGTATAATGATACAATACCACCATCAACAGCCTCCTTACGTATAGTAGATTCAATCTTAAAATTTGCAGTGCAATGAAGTTGTTTTTTTATGACCCTGTTGGCTTCTTTGGATGCTCTCTTGGCCTCACAATCTTGGCTTATTAACAGTGTCTCATCTCTTTTTCTCCTCGCTTTTCTCGCATTCTTGATCTCTTTCTGCTATACTCAATCTATGCTGCCGTCAACCCAATCTCTCCTGTGCTACATCACCATACCTTTTTTTCTTCTTCTCCATTCATTATCCCCCTCTTCTTGTCTTTCCTACACCTTTCCCTAATTCCTCCTTCCTCTTCTTCACAATGTCTATTCACTGACCTCTCAGGGCTATAAATCTGTGGAGCGTGCCACCTCTTTTAGATCCTGTCTGAAGAAGGAGCTGGCAAGCAGATAAGTACCAACAACAGCCGAAAGTTGGATTCAATGCATGACATTCATTCAACTATCTGACTTCTATCAATAGCATCATGATGCGGTTTAAATGATCTTTCAAGTCCAGTCATTAAATGTTACCTATTATCTACAACTTATGCGAAAACTGTAAAATTTGGAAAAGTATAAAAGTCACTATACAACGTGCCTGTATGTGCACCGGGTTGCAACTGTGGGTTCCTGAATGTTCTCATTTTGGAGAATCCAGAGTGTGCAGACTGCTCATAGTTATGTGCAAAGTATTTTAGAACTTTTGAGAAAATGTTTTCCTCACAGAATTTAGATGAAATGAAGGAAAAACATCCCGAAAGTCTATTTATTTATGACTGGGAAATGTTGTTGTCTCTGTAGCTATATTATAACTCATAGTTAAGAGAACTGGCATCTGGCTCCCAGAATGACTGTGCCTCCTTCTGCTGTGTGTTTACCAGGTGAAGCGCCAACACCACACCTCCTTCTCCGGCTGTGTTCGCTCTGGAGCCAGACGACAGGTGCACCAGCTCTTGAGGAGGTTCAAGGAGAAGCCGTAGAGGAGAGTGAAAGAAGGCAAAAAAACAAATGGAAGAAGAACTCTGAGGATGGAATAAATGGCATTTGGGTTCTGGCTTTTCGAGTCATTGACCTGAGTTAATAACATTGCATTTCCAAGGGCAGATCTCCAATGAACTTGTGATAACTAAGCATGACCACACACAGCTGACAGATGCTCTGTATTCTGATAATGAGCAACAACATTCCGTTTTTGGTTCCTGTTTCACTAGTCATGTTGATCTGATGTCAGTTATCCCAACTATGATTTACATACATACATTATTAGTGTATTGAAACAAAGCAGCATTAGATTAGACTTTGATGACTTTGAAGAAGCTATGAAGAACTGAAAGAACCACAGCTACTTATTTATGTTTTGAATAAATATGTCAATTTCTTTTAAATTAAGCTGTTTAAGAATATTTTCAATGATTTTACTTATTCTGATCCGGCCAAAAAAGTGTAAAGTACAGTATTTGTTTCATAACTAACGAATGTGTCATAAACAGAATACTATTTTCACAACTACTTGGCAATTGTTGAACTATGGCATTACAAACTGTAACAGCTGAAAGAGCACAACAATAATTAAGTCATTACAAAATCGATTTGATGATGATGACATTATCATTTAAAAATTAAAATAAATTCTACATAATATATTATATTAACATACAGAACAGTAAAACTGAAAAAATAAAAGAAGGTGTTGTGAATATGTATTGTCCTCACCTCATTTTAATCATGTCAGCCTTTTTAACTTTAAAATTGGTTTGATGTCATCTAGCTTGTAAAGTTGTATACTACTCTTTTATTGCACGGAGTGACTATATAAACGCTATTAAAGTTAGGAATGCTTTATTATCATAATATTACTAAAGCAGGAAATCTTTGACCTGGTAGTGACAGCATAGATCATAAAAGACAAGGGACCATGATTATTATCATTATTTTGTAATTATAATATTCAGTTTAAGATGACCAAATCCTTATTGCCTTGACCCACATGTGTTTCAGAGTCTCATGAGTGTGTACGTGTGTGTAGGTGCCTTCTATCTATTCCCTTTCTTAACTCATGATCATCATGTCACATAGCAAATCAGACTCTGCACCACATAATTCAACACTACGTTGCTTTTAACAGCAACAGAACATGGAATATGTCCGTAACAATAATGTAATATATCAGGAGTCACTGAATATAATTTTTGAATGTCCTGTGTGTGAAATATGGAATATATTTTGAATATTTTGAAATGAAGGAAGAAGTCTAGATGAGTAAATAATGGTGGAGTGCGGAGTTATTTCGCATAATGTACATTTTTGTCATTGTCTTCCCAATAATTCATTTATTCGTCTCATCAGTGGACCTGGTGAACAACTTTTCTTGCATGAATAAACTATTTTAGGAAGACCTACGCAGTCCGTGGTATTTATTGCGCACGCGCAACGAAATGCTTTACTCAACCACCGTCTGATGGAGGCAGAGATGTAGCAGCAGGGTTCGGCGTTAAAACTGAACATTCCTGCGAGACAAAAGAAGGTGCCTCTGGCTATCGGCTCCAACATTGGTGAGTTGATTTTAGAAATGTTGGCAGCATTGGAGGGTCGAGAAAAAGGTCATGTAGTTGACACCACAGCGCTGTGGGTGACACTGGCGACCAACTTAATAAACACGCTAGCGCTTAAGCTAACTTCGCGTTATGAAGCACCGTTGATTGTGTGGTTACTATCACCAGGATGGTTTTTCTGTCCTGTAGTCAGCATTTCATACATTTTAATCTGTGTTTAAGTAAATGAGTCAAAATAATGTAACCGAAAACAAGTTTACGGTTACCTGGCCGCCTCTGTGAGTGAGACACCTGTGGTAGGTAACGTTAGCTAGTTAATATTAGAAGAAACAGAAGGTTTTGCCAGCAAATTGTGAAGTAGCATTTTTAGTTATAGAAACACAATTATAACTTACAGCCCATTTTGACCGTAGGGTATTTTCTATTGTGAATGTTAAGAGCTCTTAACTTAATGTCGCCTGAACAGCGCCCCCGTGAGTCGCACCGACCACACCGCTGGTTAAAACCATAGAGGAAACTGTGTACCCACACACTGGGTCGTTATGTTACGGCAGAAGTGACCGACGGGCGCGATTTTCAGCGTAATGTGACGACAGCTGTAAGCTTTCATATAACTATTCTTAATGCGTGAATGTTGTCTAAATTGAGATTATATATCGCTTAATTAATGTCTGCAAAACGAGCCGGATCTAGGGTTGTCGTTGCGAACGGAACTGTTTTGTTTGCTAGGTGTCTGTCAGGAACATAAATACCGACGCACCGTTGAGCATGTATCTCGTGTAAACGATGTAAATCCACACTTAATAACGTCAAACGTCTTACCTTCTCTCGTATTGTCTCTTGACCAAGCAGTCCGATCTATTGTCAAAGTTATGTTTTACATAAACATCAACAAATATATAAAATGGATGGTCGTGTGTGGCTCACTTCGCAAAGCATTATGGGTGTTGTGAAATGGAACGCTAACAGTAAAACACCAGCTTTCGTAGCAATTCAGACTAAAGTCACATTTCGTGGCTGTGCTACAATTAAAGTTTGTTTACTCCTCTTTAATCGGTTATTTTGGTCATGTGTGTGGCAGCAACGATGAACCCTGACTGAGAATGATCGTTCTGTGAATGACCCTCTGTTTTCACCCTTTCTCAAACTAAGACTATACTTTCAGGGATCATTTCTATAGTTTCTAACTTGAGAAATGTGTTACTAAAGTGTTTGGTCTCGCTAACCACGATGATGAGTCGTGATATTCCTTTCTGAGCGTGAAGCGGATAGAGAGTAATGATTCAGTTCATAAGCTCTCTGTCATTGATGATCGTTCTGTACTTCTTCATGGAGTACTGAGGAAAGGAATATGAGCAGAGTGGTTACAAATGTGTCAAAAATAAACAGCAAACTTAATTAATAGGTAATGTTCTCTTTTTTGTAAAAGAATTGTTGGATCAGTTTGGCATGAGAATAGTGATGTCTCACTGTGGTTGGTTAAGTTGCAGAATCGATGTAGAAATTGTATGTGTTGAGTTAAAAACATGTACAGTTATTTCAAATGTGTTAGAGTAAATATTAACTTAGCTTGAAATATGAGATGTACAAATGAAATAAATAATCTAGTAGCAGGTCTGATAGTTAAAAACTGTGCATTAGGAAATAATGCAGCCTACAATGTGTGTCAAATGTTTATGATAGTCTTCCCAAGAACCAGCTTTATGCCTCATAGCAGCCAAACACTGCTTAATGCTACTCTCATAAACATTCCTCCTTAATGATGATTCAAAACACATCAGTTAAAATAAATTAGATAAATATCAAATTGTGTATTGTCATGTTAGCCTGTCTTACTTCTCCAGTCAGTGAGAGAAATTAACCTCTTGTCTTACCAGTACTTTGAGACTTTGATTAAATGTATGTTTTCACTTCAACTTTTTTCTCTTTGCCACTTACCTAATAGTTTTTTCTTTATCTCAGTACTGCCTTAATCTTTTGTCTTTAGAGTGTTACAGCTGTGCTGTCAGTGGCATGCTGCGATTTGCTGTGCTATGCTGTATCATTTACATAAAACCACATGGCAGGATGAGATGCCACAAATGGAGGAAGGTTGAACAGAAATGAACCCTGAGTGAGAATGATTCTCCTTTGAATCATCTCATGTTTCTAGCTTAGTTCAAACTTAGACCATACTTTCAGGGATCATTTTTATAGTTTTAGACTAGTTGTTCTGTTAGACACATCAGTGCAGCCACTCTGATCATCTTCTCTTCCTCAGAATTGATGAAGTACTGAACGATCATCAACGACAAAGAGTATGTAAACTGAATCTTTATTCTCTATCAGCTTCACGCTCAAAAGTGAATATCTTGACTCATTGTGGTTAGCGAGACTAAACACTTCAGAAGCACATTTCTCAAGTCAGAAGCTCTCAGCCATCATGAACCTAAACATTTTCCTCTCCATGATTAGCAGAACAAAGTTGTTTGAGCCCCAATTTTCAATCATTACTAGACAACAAGTCCTCCAGAGGTGATCAGACAGGAAACAAAATGGATGAATTATGAGGAAATCTGTTTTCAAGTAGACTGACATGTACACTGTTTATCCTCCTGTAATGATTACATTTCAGTTAGGTGATTTTGGCCCAATAACCTATTGATCATCTACTTGTTTTCTGAAACTTAAAGTCTTGAACTGTTTTTTAAAAACATTCAATCCATGTTTTCATTTCACAGCTATACTTCTATCACTCTGACCACATCCCCTTCCTCAGTACGCTATGAGAAGGTACAGAACGATCATCAATGACAGAGAACATATGAACTGAATCATTACTCTCTGTCAGCTTCACGCTCAGAAAGGAATATCACAGCTCTTCTTCGTGGTTAGCGAGACCCAACACTTTAGAAGCACATTTCTCAAGTCAGAAACTATAGAAATGATCCCTGAAAGTATAGTCTTAGTTTGGATGCTGTTGAAAACAGAGGATCATTCACAGAATCTTCATTCTCACTCAGGGTTCATCGTTGCTGCCACAAATGACCAAAAATGACCAAGTCATGAGAAGAAAACAAAATAAGTACAACTTCAATTGAAACTGCTACTAAAGCTGTTGATTTCATGTTAACAACTTGGACATTAGATCTGCCTCATTTTATTTCACAGACGGCAATTTGTAACAGGGAGACCTTCAACACCAGACCGACTCAACAGGCAGCTTGAGGGCCGAATGTCCTCCAACAACCTCATTCCTCATTTTGTAGACAATTCATTAGTTATTTCTGCTGCTAAGCCGAAAAATACTCTTTTTATTAAAAAGGTAACACTCAGGCCTTCCAAGCAGAGGAAATTTACCAGACTGACCATCTACTTCTAATGTATGTATAATCTTTTCTTTAAAGTGTGAAAACAAAAAAAGTGGGGGGGAAAAATGAAAAGTCCATTGTTTTAACATATTTAAATTCTGAGCTTTACAGGTGAAACACAGGAAATGTCAAAGTACAACCTCTTGTCTACAGCCACCATATCAAAGTAACTGTTGTTTCAATCAGGAAATTCCTTAATAAAGAACCTTATTTGGCCCTCAATCAGCAAAGGTGTTTACAACTAGCTGTTAGAAACTTACTTATTTGCAAAAGCACTTAAAGATTTTATAACAGGCAAGCCCTTTTTTTCTTCTCTACAATCACATTACCACTCTGATCATATTCCCTTCCTCAGTACAGAACAATCATCAAGGACAGAGAACATATGAACTGAATCATTACTCTCTGTCAACTTCACACTCAAAAAGGGAATATCATGATTCTTCATCGTGGTTAACGAGACCAAACACTTTAGAAACACATTTCTCAAGTCAGAAACTATAGAAATGATCCCTGAAAGTATAGTCTTAGTTTGAACGCTGGTGAAAACTGAAGGTGTTTCACAAGACGATCATTCTCACTCAGGGTTCCTCTCTGCTGTCCAAAGTCTCCTCCAGTTGCTGCGTCTCGTTCTGCCATGTGGCTCTTATGGAGACTAAACATACACCAGTCAGCACAGTTAAGGCTGCATTATTTCACCAGTTTTATAACACTGGGATTTTCAAAAAACACAATGATCACTTTCTCTTTGTCGTAATAACAAAATAAAAATCTGTTGATTATCTTTTTAGAATTTTCAGAAACAAATTCTCTCTGTTTTCAGAGACAGAGAGAGAAATGAAATGCAGTAAATCTGCCAGAACCTGAACTAAGAGAATAACTTGACAATTCTTGATTACAAAGGTTTCTGTCTTTCAATCAACAAATCCATTATTACATTCTTTAGATGAGCTCTAAACCTTAATCTGCAATGTAACTGACTAACAATATTCTCATGCAAACAATCTTTTCTTATAGAAGCTTTGAGAGTTTTCTCAATAAGAGTTTTTTTATTTTGTACAAATTCTTGCAACCACTCTGATCATATTCCCTTCTTCAACATTCCTCTCTGAAGAACAGAACGATCATCAATGACAGAAATCATTGTCTCTTTTGTTTAGTGTAGGCAATTTTAGTAAATAAAATACATTTAAAATTGAAATTGATCAGGAGTTGAACATAAATAATATTGCCATTTTTATGTAAAATGACAAATCACTGATTGTCAAAGTTGCTTAATGTTTGAGCACCAACTATTAAATTCTTTCAGTGAGCACTAAGCCAGAGTCAGCGCTCAATCAGCAATGTTGTTAATCAGTGTTGTCATTAACATGTAGTTTTTGAAAACTAATCACTGGTTTTAAGTTATTTTGGGATACTATGTGAACAACATCTAAAACTAAAACAGTTTTCTAGTTATATAAGTTATGGCAACCACTCTGATCATATTCCCTTCCTCAGTACTCCATGAAGAGGTACAGAACGATCATCAACAACAACGAACATATGAACTGAATCATTACTCTCTGTCAACTTCAGGTTCAGAAGGGAATATCACGACTCTTCATCGTGGTTTAGTGATGTGTCTTCCGTGCCGAAGCTTCGAAGCGTGTGTCGAGTAGTCCAGGAAGATTTTTGTGAAGCGCGTATCGAGGCTTGTGTCGATGACGTATGTGGTGACGTTCGAAGCCTCGCGAGCTGGCTGTGCCACGTGACTGATTCAGGTTTGCGGCTTTGGCGTGTGATTCGAAATATGAGGGGCAACGAAACGCAATGGAGGTCCCCCATCAACTCAAATCCTTTCAAAAAACACTGTACCTTGCGCTCAGGTAGTTGAGTGATTCGCGCGCATGTCACAAACGCAGCAGACCCCGGTTCAAATCCCGGGCGGAGCACCTTTATTGCATATCGGAGCACCTTCGCTGCATATCACAGCCCCTCTCTCTCCCATTTCTCCAATCTATCCACTGTCATAAATAAAGGCGTCTATGACCAGAAAAAATCTTTACAAAAAAAAAAAGAAGAAACCGCCCGAAGCCCATCACAGTGGAGAAGTTGTTGTTTTTAAATAAAAATGAATACAATTTCCTCATTGTATGAGTTACATTTTGTCCCGAGTAACACATTCACATCACAACCCTCTCCCCAATTTGTTTCAGCTTTTCCCTCTGTCATCATTCTATCAGAAAAACAGACACTATAACAATGAGTAGCCTATATTATTTGTTTATTTGCATTATCATTAAAGCATAATTCAATTCGAAGCTTCCCGCACCAAAGCCCCGGTGATATTATAGTCACTCTGCCTGTTTTACATTCATTGTCCACTTGATGGCACAGTAGAGCAAATGAAGCACCATGAAGCTTCGGCCCATGTGTGAACCAATTGGATGGAAAGCTTCAATGCTTCATGAAGCTTCATCTCGCCATCACTATTGTGGTTAGCGAGACCAAACATTTTAGAAACACATTTCTCAAGTCAGAAACTATATAAATGATCCCTGAAAGTATAGTCTTAGTTTGAATGTCGGTGAAAACTGAAGGTGTTTCACAGGACGATCATTCTCAGTCAGGGTTCATCTCAGCCATCATAAACTTAAACATTTTCCTCTCCATGATTAGCAGAACAAAGTTGTTTAAGCCCCAATTTTCAGTCATTACTAGACAACAAGGCCTCCAGAGGTGATCAGACAGGAAACAAAGTGGATGAATTATGATGAAATCTGTTTTCAAGCAGACTAACACATACACTAACATGTACACTGTTTATCTTCCTGTAATGACCAAGTTTCAATTCAGTGATTTTGGCCCAATAACCTATTGATCATTTACTTGTTTTCTGAAACTTAAAGTCTTGAACTGTTTTTTAAAACATTCAATCCATGTTGTATAAAGATCAGCAGCTGAAACAACAGTTTGATGCCTCAATATTATGAGATCCATACTGTTTGCTTTCTTTTCACAGCTGTACATCTACCACTCTGATCATATTCTCTTCCTCAGTACTCCATGAAGAGGTACAGAACGATCATCAACAACAGAGAACATGAACTGAATCATTACTCTCTGTCAACTTCACGCTCAAAAGGGAATATCACAACTCTTCATCGTGGTTAGCGAGACCAAACACTTTAGAAACACATTTCTCAAGTCAGAAACTATAGAAATGATCCCTGAAAGTATAGTCTTAGTTTGAATGCTGGTGAAAACTGAAGGTGTTTCACAGGACGATCATTCTCACTCAGGGTTCATCTCTGCTGTCCAAAGTCTCCTCCAGTTGCTGCGTCTCGTTCTGCCATGTGGCTCTTATGGAGACTAAACATACACCAGTCAGTACAGTTAAGGCTGCATTATTTCAGATGGTTTTAAAACACTGGGATTTTCAAAAAAACACAATGAACACTTTCTCTTTGTCATAATTACAAAATGAAAGTCTGTTGATTATGTTTTTAGGTTACTCTACAGAATTTCAGAAAAAACAGAGAAAAATGTCTGCAATAGATTTTTCAAGAACCTGAACAAAGAGAATAACTTGACAATTATTGATTATCAAGGCTTCTGTCTTTTAATTAACAAATCCATTATTACATTCTGTGAATGAGCTCTAAACCTTAATCTTCAATGTAATTGATTACCAACATTCTCATACATCTCTTGCAACCAATCTGTTCTTATAAATGTTTTGAGATTACTCCTAAGCGTTCTCATTTCCTATTACAAACTCTTGCAACCACTCTGATCATAATCCCTTCCTTAGTACTCCAGTTACTTTAACCAGCGTATCTGCAATTTTGTTATTTGCAGAATCAGAATTTTTGCTATACTTATAAGCTAAATCTCTGTCACAGTCAAGTAACATTTTTTAATGAAGACATTTTATTTTCCTTTAGAGACATCTTTGTAACCACTCTGATCATACTCCCTTCCGTAGTACAGAACAATCATCAATGACAGAGAACATATGAACTGAATCATTACTCTCTGTCAACTTCCTGCTCAAAAGGGAATATCACAACTCTTCATCGTGGTTAGCGAGACCAAACACTTTAGAAACACATTTCTCAAGTCAGAAACTATAGAAATGGTCCCTGAAAGTATAGTCTTAGTTTGAATGCTGGTGAAAACTGAAGGTGTTTCACAGGACCATCATTCTCACTCAGGGTTGAATTAAACATTTTTCACTCCATGATTAGCAGAATAAAGTTGTGTTAAATCTTCTATCATTACTAGACAACAAGTCCTTCAGAGGTGATCAGACAGGAAAAAAAATGGATGAATTATGATGAAATCTGTTTTCCAGAACACTAATATTAACATCATAAACCTCCTCCAGTTGTTGAACCGCAGCGTTACACAGCCAATCACTGAAGGGCACTGACAGCACAGCTGTTTGAAATGACAAATGATCAAAGTTACTCTTTCATTCATTCATTATTAAACTTCTCAAAGGAACACTACAATTTAACCGCTACCTTAACTGCAATCTTGTTAGTTATCAACATTGTTAGTTGTAAACTTAATTCCAGAGCTTTTTTTTCTTCAGACATTTTTGAAACCACTCTGATCATATTCCCTTCCTCAGTACTCCTTGAGGAGGTACAGAACAATCATCAATAACAGAGAATTGAACCATTACTCTGTAAGCTTCATGCTAAGAAAAGATTATCAGAACTCTTCATCATGGTTAGTGAGACCAAACGCTTTGGAAACACATTTCTCAAGTCAGAAATTATAGAAATGATCACTGAAAGTATAGTCTTAGTTTGCGAGAGGGTGACAACATCAGGTCATTCACTGGAGAATCATTCTCACTCAGGGTTCGTCTCTGTTGAAACCCTCCTCCAGTTGCTGCATCTCATTCTGCCATGTGGTTTTATGTAAATGACACAATGTAACAGCCAATCGCTGCATGCCACTGACAGCACAGTTCTGACATGGCGTACAGACAAGAGATTAAGGCAGTGCCGAAATAAAGAAAAAACATTTGTATGAAAAGTCTTAACTAAGTAACAAAGTAAGAAAAGTTAAAAAAAAAAAAAAAATACAGAACATTTATCCAAATCTCAAAGTACTGGCGAGACAAGAGGTTAATTTCTCTCACTGACTGGAAGAAGTAAGACAGGCTAACACAGTTCCAGTTTACATTCATGACCCTGTAAAAGTCTGGTAAATGAAAGAAAAGTGAATCCTTTTTAATAAAACGATTATTTTTCTGCTTAGCAACGGACGTTTCAGGGATCATTTCTATAGTTTCTTACTTGGGAAATGTGGTTCTAAAGTGTTTGGTCTCACTAACCACGATGAAGAGTTGTGATATTCTCTTCTGAGCGTGAAGTTGACAGAGAGTAATGATTCAGTTCATGTTCTCTGTCATTGTTGATCGTCCTGTATTTCTCGATGAAGTACTGAGGAAGAGAATATGATCAGAGTGGTTGCCCTAACAAATCAAATTGAAATCAAGTTTAGGTTAGTCTTCATGAAAACTGATCTTTATCTCTCCCAGAGGCCTTAAACTTCTATTAAATGTAGTCACTGTAACTTTCTGTTACTTCTCACTTTGTGGCTTACTTAAGAGTTGTTATACAACAGGGTTCGTACGGTCATGAAAAACCTGGAAAAGTTTTGGAAATTGAAAATGCATTTTCTAGGTCCTTGAAAAGTTAATGAAAAATAACATTGCCTGTAAAGTTTTGGAAAAGTCATGGAAATATTGCATGGATAATATTTAGGATGCGTAAAACATAAATAAAATGATGTAATGTGCGATTAAAACGAGCACGGGTCAGGTATTGGTAAACATAAAGACCGTCCACCGCTGTCAACGTTGTTTGTGCCTCTGATTCATGTCTTCATCTCACCCCGCAAGTAGTCCATTCATTTGTCACGACGGAACTTCATTGAAAGCAGAGCTCCACAAAGGAGCCTGCACTCATTGCGGAAGGTTATCTGATGTGTCAGTGTTTCCCCTGTACGCATTCTGCTGAGGGATTTTCAGCCGCAAAAAAAAAAAAAAAAAAAAAAAAGACGTGATTTTTGTAGGTTTAATATCACGGGCGAATGGCGAACGTAAGGTGCGCACAGTGAAAGCACTTCACCCTATGTTGTCTTGAAATCGATTATTATTGTCATTACTGCTATTTGTATAATTTCTACAAGTCACCGTTTAAGTTGAGTGACTGAAATCCTCGTCATCCTATTCAAAGGCTGCAGCAGGCGACTCATCGAACCGGGGTGACGTTAGATTCAGGTTGGATATTCGGCGGATATTCACTCGGGTCCAGCTGAGACTTTACTGAGGATCGTCCAGTGTTAGCAGCAGGAGGACGGTCAGCTCACCTCACAGTGCCTCGCGCTGAATCACCGGAGACTGATTTAGGGACCGTCATTAAATTACTTATCATAAATATATTAATACAAAATAATTTCAGTTTTTTTCAATATCTTCCATGTCATGTGACCCAGTGACTAACTCCAGCAGCAGATTGTATTAGTGAACTGGACGAATGAGACACAGCTCTTGTATCCTCTTGTATTTTAGTCCTTCCTCTATTTTATATGAATATTAATATGCAGAAATTTTCTTTCTCAATGGCCTCCATGTCATGTGGCCCACTGACTCTTCCGCTCAAGAGGTTAACATATTTTCAAGCAGCAGTGTCAACCTCTACACTATTTTGTCTCATGTCTTAGATTCTGATTCTGAAATTCTAAAAATGATTTTTTTTTTATTATTATTATTTTTTTAAATCTCACTCACCAGTAGTCACCATTTACAGGGTTATTTTTCAAAATTTTCTTCGGGAGGGGCCATGCCCCTGGACCCCCCTAGTGTTGCTAGGTTACAAACTCAGAGCACCACTGCTACAAATAATCTCAGGGAGACGCTGTGTTCTAAGAATTTTAGATGTGTGGGGCAAACCTTATCTTTCTTAGCTGAAGCCAACAATGGGACAAAATAAATGTAAAGAGAGACATAGTGGAGTCGTATATTTTCCTGCTTTTTTGTCCTTTGCCGATCACTCCTAGGATCAAGATGTGTCTGTGGTTTGATTAAGAGGCACTGATTTTCGGTCTTGGAAATTCAGTGAAAGGTTATGGAGAAGTCATTGAAAAGTCATGGAAAACTATTGTTAAAAAAGTGTACGAACCCTGATACAAGTATTTATTTTCAATCTCAGTACTGCCTTAAAGGTGCTTTTGTAGAAAGTTTATTTTTGAGTCACATTCCCAACTCGTCATTTGACGAGTTGGGAATGTGACTCAAAAATCTACTTTTCTCGCAAATAGAACCTTTAAATCTCCTGGGTGTACTATATATTACATCACAGATCACGGAGCAACTGGAGGAGGTTTTTGATAACAGACAGAAACCCTGAGTGAGAATGATTTTCCTGGGAATCACCTGCTATTTTCACCTTCATTCAAACTAAGACTATACTTTCAGGGATCATTTCTATAGTTTCTAACTTGAGAAATGTGTTTCTAAAGTGTTTGGTCTCGCTGACCACGATGAAGAGTCGTGATATTCCCTTCTGAGCATGAAGCTGACAGAGTAATGATTCAGTTCATATGTTCTCTGTTGTTGATGATTGTTCTGTACTTCCTCATGGAGTACTGAGGAAGGAAATATGATCAGAGTGGTTGCAAGAATTTGTACAAGGAAAAGGAAACACTTGAGAACAATCTCAAAATTTATATAAAGACAGATTGTATGAGAATATTGTTAGTCAGTAGCATTGCAGATTAAGGGTTAACTAAGGTTTAGAGCTCATCTAAAGAATGTAATAATGGATTTGTTGATTGAAAGACAGAAACCTTGATAATCAAGAATTGTCAAGTAATTCTCTTTGTTCAGGTTCTGGCAGATTTTCTGCGTTTCATTTCTCTCTCTGTTTCTGAAATTCTGTAGAGTAACCTAAAAACAATCAACAGATTTTCATTTTGTAATTATAACAAAGAGAAAGTGATCATTGTGTTTTTTGAAAATCCCAGTGTTATAAAACTGGTGTAATAATGCAGCCTTAACTGTACTGACTGGTGTATGTTTCGTCTCCATAAGAGCCACATGGCAGAACGAGACGCAGCAACTGGAGGAGACTTTGGACAGCAGAGATGAACCCTGAGTGAGAATGATGGTCCTGTGAGACACCTTCAGTTTTCACCAGCATTCAAACTAAGACTATACTTCCAGGGATCATTTCTATAGTTTCTGACTTGAGAAATGTGTTTCTAAAGTGTTTGGTCTTGCTGACCACAATGAAGAGTCTTGATATTCCCTTCTGAGCGTGAAGCTGACAGAGAGTAATGATTCAGTTCATATGTTCGTTGTTGTTGATGATCGTTCTGTACTTTCTACTGGAGTACTGAGGAAGAGAATATGATCAGAGTGGTTGCCGTAACTTATATAACTAGAAAACGGTTTTAGTTTTAGATGTTGTTCACATAGTATCCCAAAATAACTCAAAACCAGTGATTAGTTTTCAAAAACTACATGTTAATGACAACACTGATTAACAACATTGCTGATTGAGCGCTGACTCTGGCTTAGTGCTCACTGAAAGAATTTAATAGTTGGTGCTCAAACATTAAGCAACTTTGACAATCAGTGATTTGTCATTTTACATATAAAAATGGCAATATTATTTGTGTTCAACTCCTGATCAATTTCAATTTTAAATGTATTTTATTTACTAAAATTGCCTACACTAAACAAAAGAGACAATGATTTCTGTCATTGATGATCGTTCTGTTCTTCAGAGAGGAATGTTGAAGAAGGGAATATGATCAGAGTGGTTGCAAGAATTTGTACAAAATAAAAAAACTCTTATTGAGAAAACTCAAAGCTTCTATAAGAAAAGATTGTTTGCATGAGAATATTGTTAGTCAGTTACATTGCAGATTAAGGTTTAGAGCTCATCTAAAGAATGTAATAATGGATTTGTTGATTGAAAGACAGAAACCTTTGTAATCAAGAATTGTCAAGTTATACTCTTAGTTCAGGTTCTGGCAGATTTACTGCATTTCATTTCTCTCTCTGTCTCTGAAAACAGAGAGAATTTGTTTCTGAAAATTCTAAAAAGATAATCAACAGATTTTCATTTTGTAATTATGACAAAGAGAAAGTGATCATTGTGTTTTTTGAAAATCCCAAAGTTATAAAACTGGTGTAATAATGCAGCCTTAACTGTACTGACTGGTGTATGTTTAGTCTCCATAAGAGCCACATGGCAGAACGATACGCAGCAACTGGAGGAGACTTTGGACAGCAGAGAGGAACCCTGAGTGAGAATGATCGTCCTGTGAGACACCTTCAGTTTTCACCAGCATTCAAACTAAGACTATACTTTCAGGGATCATTTCCATTTCTATCATTTCTGACTTGGGAAATGTGTTTCTAAAGTGTTTGGTCTCGCTAACAATGATGAAGAGTTGTGATATTCCTTTCTGAGCAAGACGTTGAAAGAGAGTAATGATTCAATTCATATGTTCTCTGTTGTTGATGATTGTTCTTTATGTTTTACTGGAGTACTGAGGAAGGGAATGTGATCAGAGTGGTAGAGATAAAGCTGTGAAAAGAAAGCAAATCCTATGGATTTCATAATATTGAGGCATCAAACTGTTGTTTTAGCTGTTGATCTTCATACAACATAGACTGAAAGTTTTAAAAAACAGTTGAAGACTTTAAGTTTCAGAAAACTAGTAGATGATCAATAGGTTATTGGGCCAAAATCACTGAATTGAAACTTCATCATTACAGGAAGATAAACAGTGTACATGTTAGTGTATGTGTTAGTCTGCTTGAAAATTTCAAGAAGATTTCAAGAAGATTTCATCATAATTCATCCACTTTGTTTCCTGTCTGATCACCTCTGGAGGACTTGTTGTCTAGTAATGACTGAAAATTTAACACAACTTTGTTCTGCTGATCATAGAGAGAAAAATGTTTAAGTTTATGATGGCAGAGAGGAACCCTGAGTGAGAATGATCGTCCTGTGAAACACCTTCAGTTTTCACCAGCATTCAAACTAAGACTATACTTTCAGGGATCATTTCTATAGTTTCTGACTTGAGAAATGTGTTTCTAAAGTGTTTGGTCTCGCTAACCATGATGAAGAGTTGTGGTATTCCCTTCTGAGCGTGAAGCTGACAGAGAGTAATGATTCAGTTCATATGTTCTCTGTTGTTGATGATCGTTCTGTACTTTCTACTGGAGTACTGAGGAAGAGAATATGATCAGAGTGGTTGCCGTAACAAATCAAATATAGTTGAATCTTCGTAAGGACTGATCTTTGAGCCTCCTAGAGTTCTTAATAGAGATGGAATTTATGGCACTTTCAGGGGAGCCGGATCTTGGTGAGCCTTTCAAAGAACCGTTTAGAAACCTGGCTCATTTGACTGATTATTATATTTATTAAGTTTTAAGAAGCCAGCTTGGTGGTAACTCATTTTATCTTGGAAATAATCACTGGGAGGTATGATGGGGTGAGATTTGGAACAAAATAATACAAACATCACTATTTTGGATTTACCCTTTGTACAAATCGTTTGTATGTGTGTAAAGCTACCATGACTTGTTATTCATGCAACACCGTGACCTTAACACTTACAAATAAACATTAAAAAACAAAGCAGGCTACAATTAATTTCCGTGCAAAACAGCTTTTAGTGCAGGGGGGCAGGGGCAGTCACGTGTTTCTGTTTTGTTTTGTTTTTTTGTTTTTTTACGCAAAGGCAGCGTGCACAACTCAGATGGCGTCATGCTACATTTGCATATCTAATAACCAGCGTGCAGCTGGGCTGCGCTCCTCCCCATCTAACTTCTCTGTCCCACTCAGCGGAGGAGCAGGAGGAGCACACAGTGATATATATATATATAAAAAAAAAGAGAGAAGAAGAACGGTTCTCAGCTGCAACTCAGTTCCCATCGTTCATGTTAACGAGCTGTTCAATAGAATCGGTTCGTTCGTGAACGTCACAACACTAGTTCTTACACTTCCATTAAATGTAGTCACTGTTACTTTTCACTTAGTGGCTTACATAAGAGTTGTTATACAAGTATTTATTTTCAATCTCAGTACTGCCTTAAAGGTGCTTTTGTAAGAAAGTTTATTTTTGAGTCACATTCCCAACTCGTCAAACGATGACGCTTTGGGATTGTAGGATGGGTCGGTCGCCATCCCAAAGCATCATCATTTGACGAGGTAGTAATGTGACTCAAAAATCTACTTTTCTCACAAATAGGACCTTTAAATCTCCTGGGTGTACTATATATTACATCACATATCACGGAGCAACTGGAGGAGGTTTTTGATAACAGACAGAAACCCTGAATGAGAATGATTCTCCTGGGAATCACCTGCTATTTTCACCTTCATTCAGACTAAGACTATACTTTCAGGGATCATTTCTATAGTTTCTAACTTGAGAAATGTGTTTCTAAAGTGTTTGGTCTCGCTGACCACGATGAAGAGTCGTGATATTCCCTTTTGAGTCAGAAGTTGACAGAGCGTAATGATTCAGTTCATATGTTCTCTGTCACTGATGATTGTTCTGTACTTCCTACTGGAGTACTGAGGAAGAGAATATGATCAGAGTGGTTGCAATAATTTGTACAAGAAAAAGATAACCCTTGAGAACAATCTCTTATATAAAAACTTATATAAAGACATATTGTATGAGAACATTGTTAGTCAGTTACATTGCAGACTAAGGGCTGACTAAGGTTTAGAGCTCATCTAAAGAATTTAATAATGGATTTGTTGATTGAAAGACAGAAACCTTGATAATCAAGAATTGTCAAGTTATTTTCTGAAATTTTGTAGAGTAACCTAAAAATATAATCAACAGATTTTCATTTTGTAATTATGACAAAGAGAAAGTGATCATTGTGTTTTTTGAAAATCCCAGAGTTATTAAACTGGTGTAATAATGCAGCCTTAACTGTACTGACTGGTGTATGTTTCGTCTCCATAAGAGCCACATGGCAGAACGAGACGCAGCAACTGGAGGAGACTTTGGACAGCAGAGAGGAACCCTGAGTGAGAATGATCGTCCTGTGAGACACCTTCAGTTTTCACCAGCATTCAAACTAAGACTATACTTTCAGGGATCATTTCTATAGTTTCTGACTTGAGAAATGTGTTTCTAAAGTGTTTGGTCTCGCTAACCACGATGAAGAGTTGTGATATTCCCTTCTGAGCGTGAAGCTGACAGAGAGTAATGATTCAGTTCATGTTCTCTGTTGTTGATGATCGTTCTGTACCTCTTCATGGAGTACTGAGGAAGGGGATGTGATCAGAGTGGTAGAGGTACAGCTGTGAAAAGAAAGCAAACAGTATGGATCTCATAATATTGAGGCATCAAACTGTTGTTTTAGCTGTTCATCTTCATACAACATGGGGTGAAATTTAAAAAAAACAAACAGTTGAAGACTTTTAAGTTTCAGAAAACAAGTAGATGATCAATAGGTTATTGGGCCAAAATCACTGAATTGAAACTTCATCATTACAGGAGGATAAACAGTGTACATGTTAGTCTACTTGAAAACAAATTTCATCATAATTCATCCACTTTGTTTCGTGTCTGATCACCTCTGGAGGACTTGTTGTCTAGTAATGACTGAAAATTTAACACAACTTTGTTCTGCTAATCATGGAGAGAAAAATGTTTAAGTTTATGATGGCAGAGATGAACCCTGAGTGAGAATGATCGTCCTGTGAAACACAGTTTTCACCCTCTCTCAAACTAAGACTATACTTTCAGGGATCATTTCTATAGTTTCTGACTTGAGAAATGTGTTTTTTAAGTGTTTGGTCTCACTGACCACAATGAAGAGTTGTGATATTCTCTTCTGAGCATGAAGCCGATAGAGTAATTTTTCAGGTCATATGCTCTCTATCACTGATGATCATTCTGTATTTCTCCATGAAATACTGAGGAAGGGAATATGATCTGAGTGGTAGCCTAGATGTGAAAATAAAACAACTTGTATATTTCTAGTAATAATACAATATACATACAATGTACTAAAACTGAAAAATCAAGTCGATTAATTGGTTGGTGGATTGACAATTAAGGTCCTTATGAAACGAAATTACTACAGGAAAAGAAACACTTTCAGTTTAAATGTTTGTCTCATTAAAAAAACATTTCCTCATGATTTATTCAAATAGTTTGTTTTTTGATCATCTCTTGAGGACTTGATGATCATTGGAAATTGTGACACTGATGTGTGCTGTCAGAGTTCTGCAGTGATTGGCTCTGCAATGCTGCGGTTCATCTTCAGCTGAAGAGTTACAATGCTAAGGTGTTTGTGAGCAACAGAGGACATCATTCCTGCTGATGTCTGACAATTACAGCTCATCTGTCGTTTGTCACTAAATGAAGGGAAACTCACTATCTTTACCATGCGATTCAAGGTTTTTGACATTAGTGCTCCTGGTTATCCCAAATTGATAAATGTGTGTCATTCATGAAGTTAGTTTTTGCAATCAAAACAAAAAAAAAACAGGAATCTATTATGAAAATGATCTTAATACAACAAACACAAAAATACAGGAAATATGAAAAGTAATAGAAATGCATTAAACCCCCTCAAGCTCTTCTTCAATTACAATATGGATTTAATTAATACTCACTAGAGTTGTTTCCTAGAGGACCACGAAGATGGGCTTTATATGGTAATAATGTTTTGGATAGATGCTTACAATGACTTAAATTTGAGGTCTAAAAAGTAAATATGTTGAGCTTTAATTGCGGTACTTTTATCATGGAAATATTGTTAAAAACAGGAAGTTGCGCTGACGCTCCGTGACGTAATACGTAAATAAGTTGATCAAGCCTGCTTACTCGAAAGGTTGTCTTCTGAAGAGAGAGTTATCTCTCGCTTTGATAATATAAACGACAGTGGTGAAATTATAGACTTGTTCCGAGATTAACCAGAAGTGACATTTTATCCGACACGTTCGGACATGCAATCTGACTTCGTCACGTAGCTGTAAAGTAAGCCTCGTGAGGACAACAACCCGTCGGTAGTCAACAAGCTAACAGGCGTTAGCACCGCAAATCTATCACTTTCTCTTCCATTTCGTCTGCGTTTGTTACCGGCCTTTAGATTCTGTCACCAGGTTCAGTCCGTGGTTTTGCCAGGAGAGGATGAACTGGCTTTTCCCCCTGTCCAAAGGCTCCGGACCTCTCTCTCCTCTGAACAGCCTACAGCAACAAAGACATCGGCAGATCGAGTCGCTCAAAGCTGCTCATCCGAGGTAACGTGAATCACCCAGAACCGGTCACCCGGTGCTGCCGTATAGCTTGTTAACGGTATCGTTATTTTATCCCTTTAAACAGATTGGTCAGCTGTTTCTGGCTAATGGTGTCATTATCGAGAACATGTTGTCCGTGAGCCCACGCACACACACGGTGTGTTTACTTAGCATAGCTAACCACTGGGCTGACAGTTGAGTCACAAGAAGTACGTTAGGCTAACATATAGCTCATTGCCTTTTTCTTGCACGCGTTTATCGCTGCCATCCTTAAGATATGTCAAAATAACAGAGTCACGATATTACGTGACCCAACAGCCACTGCTTTTATGTGCCCCTCTGTGGACACCGAGTGGCTAATGTTTGCTAACCTTGTCTCGTAGCTAACTAGCTAGTTGGGAATGATTTGACAGGGCGCTGTTAGCTGGCTAGCTAATCAAGTCAGCCGGTGACAGTTACAATGTCTATATTTAGGATAGATGACACACGTTGTAGCTGGCCTGACATATCTTGTGATCATTCCAGTGTTCCCTCGGACTTGTCACGCCTGTAGTTTTAGGAGGAGCCAGCTAATTAGATGTGGAGATTAAAGTATTAGCCTTTGTTTACTATAATAGAATTGCACGGGCCACAGAGGCGAATGTACTGTGATTAATGCTGCTCATGGTGTGTCGACGATGTCAAAGAATGAGTCAATGGAAGAACAAGTTTCATACTGCTTGAAGACTGAGCAGGCAGAGCCCCTAAACAGGCAATAGCAGACTTCTGGAGGGGTAAAGTTTATATATCAGGCATAATATGTAAAGTACAGATTGTTTAAAAATCCTATATAAATTTTGGCACCAATATCAACATTACTCAGCAATGCTTTTCTATGCATTTCGCAACTCTCTGATATCATCATGACTGCAGTAAACACTACGGTTTTATAGTTATTGCATGCAGTATCAGTTCGCAAATGTCACTGGTGGAGCGTAGTCATGTGTTGGTAATGCAATGAGGCAAAAAAGTATGTGGATCAGCAATGGGCAAAGTTGTTACTACAGACACGGGTATTTAAAAAAAATCTTTTATGATTTTAAAACAAAAACATGTTTTCTCGTTAGTCAAGTTTCTTGAATTCAGGTTCTCTTACAAGCTGTGATAAAACTTTTAGATTGTACAGTACACTCTGTGTACACTCACCTGGAAAATGGCTTTCTGCTTCATAACACTATACTTCTTAGCAAAACAACATTAAGTGAATCAAATTGCAGGTGTATTGTAATTGTCAGTGGGTAAGGGATTAAGCATATAGAGTTATTGCACAAGGTTAATCATGGAAGGACTCTCTTTGTGATTCTGTTTCCAAACTAGCAGAAGTTGCAATAACATTGATAAAGGATGTACGTATACTACATTTCCTAAATGTGCTGATCAAGACAACAGATGAAAGATTACAGACCATGACCTTCCTGTGTTAATGTTTCCCAACAGCCTCGCAGAGATCCAGAAAGATGTCGAGTACAGAATACCATTCACAGTCAACAACTCCACCATTAGTGTTAATGTGTAAGTAAAGTTTCTCACACATGGTCACAATATCAAATGCAGGCCGTGTGCTCGATACACAGTCGCTTATCATATGTTCTGTTCTATTTTCTTTAGTCTGCTGCCTCCTCAGTTCCCCCAGGAGAAGCCGGTGGTTAGCGTCTACCCCCCTGTTGGTCATCATTTAGTAGACAGCAATAATGGCACCATTATCACCAGCCCCCTCATCAATAATGTAAGTAGTTGTTTTGTTTCTTGTGATTCCTAATCTTGGTTTCTGGAATGGGTTCCATGGGATCAAGGGGTTGTGTTCTTCACAGTCTGTGATCTGAAATGATTCAAGAAAACCACTAGTGGCTAATGTTACCTGGTTTTAAAACTGTCAACATAGTCAGTGACGTGAATGTTCTTGCTGTTTTCTCCACTGTTAGAAGAACAGCACTGAAACAATGTCACCCTGGCACAACGGCATGTTGAAAAGGGGGAATATCATGACTCACAGCTGTATCCATAATGAATAAATGTGACCAAAACTGAAAATGAAATGATTAGTCACAGTAAAACGCTTTCTGTAGCTGATCGTTGCAAGATACAGTCACATGTGACTGGCGCTTCTTTCAGCAAAGAGTGAGCAAGAGTCAGTCTGTGCTCTTACTGCGTCGTCAGTTCAAATGCTTCCGTGATTCCCTCATTATGCAGGTTTCTGATCATCTTTGTTTGTGGAGCATTTGTTTGACTCCTTGATATCCCTCCCAGCCACTATCTCTCATTTCTGTACCAAAACCAGGATAAGAGCTTATCCAGGTTTCTGAAACAAGGATGTGATGTTTACACACAAATAACTGTAGTTTAAATAGAGATGGGGGAGAAATCTGATTGCTGCTCAGCAACGTGGGTTTTCCCCTAGTCAAGTGAATCTTCCCCTTATTATTATAATAACATGCAAACGTAGTGTTCAACTCTTGCAATATGAACTTCTTTTTTATCTTTCCTGGTTGTTTGATATTTAATGTAACTTTTGTTAGGTCAAACTTTAGTTTTATAATTGATGATGTTCTTTAGTTTTTTGTTGTTGTGTATGTTGTAGTTTGGGATGCACTCAGATCTGGGTAAGGTCATTCAGAGTCTGCTGGATGAGTTCTGGAAGAGTCCCCCTGCCTTGATGTCCAGTGGCCCTGCTGGCTTTCCATAGTGAGTCTGAGTACTTTCTCATTATAACAGGAAGTTCAAGTGTTGCGTAACATCAGTTTTTATTTAAGTATTTTAGCAGTAATGTTTTTTTTTATGGGCATTGCAGTAAGTAAATAGCTCTAAAACCAAGTTCATTATTATAATGGAAATTTGGGGCAATTTTATGTAACGTTGTCATGTTTTTTTACTAGCAAATATATTGTGTTAAACTAGAACCTGTGTGCCTTTTCCTGAATAGTCACGGTTGAAAAGGTCTGTCTAGTGGCTTCCTCAGTCCCAGGATCCTACAATGAAGCTAGTAAATAAAATATTAATTGTAAAGACAACTATTAAAGTAGCTTGACATGTGTGTGTTTTTTGGTTTTATCCCTAAGTGAAATAATCTTTTTCTCTCCCATGTTCACGCAGCAATATGTACAAGCCTCCTTACCCCACTCAGGCTTTCCAGTATGGATCTCGCCACATGGGTCCCAGTCACACGCAGCCTGCTGGTCCAGGCCCAGCTCCCATGCCTCACCCTGGGGCCGAAAGTGCTCATGGACACCCTCGAGCTCCAGCCCCATATGGACTGATTTCAGACCTGCCACTGCCTGTTCCCACCGGAGACTCCCAGGTACACTCAGAGCGCATAATATACACCAGTGGGTTGGTAGAAGGAAGCAGTGATAGTATCTCAAACATTAAAACTGTGACAGCCAAGGGAAGTACGAGGCTGGCTTTCAGTTTCAAGTAGCTTTCCCTTCAACTGACTGGTCGTGTTCCCATAATTTTGTCGTGAGTTGCTTATACTACCACTGTCTGTTTCAGGCTGGACTGAACGGACACATGTACAAGATGCCTGAGATTCCCGAGTCTTTTCCTGAACTCTGTGACATGAAGTACAGTATCCCAAATATTCTTGACTTGAAATAATTTCATTGAGATCTGAAAACTTTCTTTTGGTTCCATTACATTAATGTCTTTGTTTCTTTCTCCTCTTACCTACTGCGACACATCTGCCACCTTCTGCTGTGCCACTTCCCAGTCTAATGCAGTTGTCGAGCATGTCTGAAAACGAGGACGTGTTACTGGAGTTCTTTGTGAGTTTGCCACAACTCAAGCAGATCACCAATGATAAAGAAGAACTTGTCACCAGTATAGTGGACATGGCGAGTAAGTTGCTCTTCAACACCTGATGTGAAGGTTTTGATGGTTATAACTATGAAAGAGAAGTATTTAGTTGAGCTTTCCTGATATGTGTGCACCTGTTTGTCATTTACAGAGAAAAACCTTCAGATGGAGCCACAGCTCGAAGGACAAAGACAAGAAATGCTCTACAAGGTCAGATATTACATCTCATATCTTGTGCTCTCTCATTGTGTCTCTCTCATGGACACATAAAAAACACATTCATGCTGTCATATCTCGCAGCTTCTGATGTTTTTGACATCTGTTGACAGTACGAACAGCTGACCCAGATGAAATCGGCCTTTGAGACAAGGATGCAGCGACAGCATGACCTCAGTGAGGTAAGAGGCCCATTGTACTGTAGTTTTATTGATAACAGGTTTTGAGTACGGATGTGCTTTTGTGGATTCAAGCTGCCTGTTTAATGTCCTTGATTTCACTTTTTACCATTTAGATGACTTGGAACAGTACACTTGGGTTGTTCCCTTTCAGTTTATCATAGTGCTGAAGTTGAAAGCCACATAGTTTTTACTTTGTCAGGTGAAAGAAATTAAAGGAGGAAATGTTGAGCAGTTAAAAGAAACCAACCCCTGCCTGCTGGAAAATGTCTGTAAACACTCTTCAGAAAATGCTGTTTCTTACTTTGATATCTTTCCTCCCTCACTAGAGTTGCAGTCTTAGTACCTTGCAGGCTCGGTTAAAAGTTGCAGCCCACCAGGCTGAGGAGGAGTCAGAGGAGACAGCGGAAAACTTCTTGGAGGGACGCACAGACATCGACGAATTCCTGACCAGCTTCATGGAGAAAAGAACGGTGAGAAACTAAGAGTGCCCGGTTTGTGTAATTATTACTTCGACATATTGTTTTTACTGTCGATGTAATCAAATGTTCAGTATGTAACCTTAAAGGAAGAAAGGTTTATTGACTATGTTTGTGTTATTCCACAGCTTTGCCACAGCAGAAGAGCCAAAGAGGAAAAGTTGCAACAGTCTATCAACACACATGGACCGTTTCCTACCAGCCACTAGAACACAAGGTACAGCACACACACAGACAGATTACAAGGGTAATTTCTAAACAGAACTTGCAAAACTGTAACTCTCAATCAGTCATCTGTCTCTGTGGAGGGAAACCGGTGGTTCTCAGCTGACTGTTTCACTACCAGCAGCACTGGTGGCTTTTGTTTATGACTATACTTCCCTCTATTTGTCATCATCCTCTTATTTTCTTACATTTGTTCCTCAGGTTTGATGGTTTCTCAGCCAACTGCTGCCAACTAAAAAGGATAAAGACATTTGAGGGGACAAAGCACACTGAGTCAACAATGGGCACTTTGGAGAAACACGAATACAACGATCGCAATGCTGGGCTTAAAAAAAAAAGAGAGGAAAAGAAGAATAAGCCTGCTGTGTCCAGATTTGAGCTAACAAAGCCCGGTGACGTTTGATGGAGAAGCTGTCGAGTCACCACAAGAGGCCAAAACTGGGAGAAGGAGTCATTTGCCTGGCCTTTACTACCACATTACTAAGGATTGATTACACAGTGGATAATCTCCATTTGTCCAGTTTTGACTTGACAGAAAGAATTTTGTTTCTTTCTAGAATTTATGTTGCTCACTAAGAGAAATGCCAGTGGTTGGTAAATTGAACACATTTGGAAGATAGTACAAGTTGTTTAGGACATTATTTTCAATCGTTTCCAGGCAGTGAGTAAGAAATGTCACTATGAAGTAATTGTTAAAATGCTGATGTTGGAGACTGTGTTGGCTGTCTCTGAGATCACTGTCACATCCTTCCTTTATTATTCTAGAAAGGTCCTACTGCCTACTGTACAGAGAGAGGAAATACATTTGCACTGCAAATCTCCTGTTTACATTGGAAAGGTTGGTCTAAACATTTTCACGAAATTCAGTAAGAATAGTGTTACTTTAACAAGTCAAGATAATCTCTCCAACAGGAGGCAAGGACGGGGCAGTGTTGTCAGGAGACCTTAAGCTTGGGCTGTTGTCACTCTTTGCAGACAGTGGGTGGTCCTTCATCAAGTTGGTGGGTGTCCCCTTTAAGTAATATCTTGACAGCCTCAATATCAGTGTGTTTGCACAAGCACTCATAATTCGATAAACTTCCCAGGGTAATAATCTGACTTTTTTCACAGTGTTGACACCATAACAGAATTCCAATATGTACTGTACATCAAAATCACAGTCACCACAATCCAAATGACAAAGTTGATCAGTTTGCAAACATATTATGTAAACTGGTGTCAGCAGAATGCCGCAAACCAGGTAAACGGTTTAATCACACTCTTACCTAAATGCTTTTTACATGAATTAAGTTGTTTGTGTTCATGGAAACATACTGATCACCATCAGCACCTGGCTGTTTTCTGACACCTTTTGAACTGGACGATTTTCGACACAGATTGGGATACTGTTGGGGAATATTGGGTTAAATGCTACAGTAAAGCTCAATGACATTGGATACTGTATTTAAATAATGTTAATAATAGGCTATATTGTAATCAAAGACTCAGACACCTTGTATTATATGTTCTTATTTAATTTGTTAGAGTAATAAAGCATTTAGAATAAATCATGTTTCCTGTTTCCTCTACTTGCTGTAACACTGAATGCATTGTCTTGCCTGCTTACCCACACACCCCACTTGCTTGTTAATCGCGTAACAACAAAATACAAGTGGCACAAGTGCAATAGTATTGCTTTTAAGTTAGGGTTGGGGTTAGGGCTAACCCTCTTTAACACCGATCCATGAAACCGACTCATTCCACGCAGCTGTGTGAGTTTTACAATACTGGTGGTACTGCAGAAGCACACATACACACAGAACTGATGGGGTAGTACTCACACTCAGCAGGTTTTATTGTATGCGAAAGGCAAGCCCTCACAAAAGAAGCCTCTAGGTCTGAACCAAACAACCAAACCAACAGATGGGTGCTAAACTTTGCAGGTCACAGCATTTCTTTACAAACCTGTGAAGTAAACAGATCCTGTGTGTATCCCGATTACACGTCTCTGAATTAAAGCTTTGGGGTTAGTGCTTCATCAAGAGCCCCGCACATCATGTCACTGCTCCTCCATCCATGTCAGTTCTACCGTGGCCTTGAAGTGCATAGGAAAACATATAACAACAAATAAGGAAACAGAACGACAAATATGACACAGCAACAAGTAGGAACACACATCAAATGGCAATAAATCACAAAACACAAAGGCAAATAGGAAATCAATTTAACAAAGGAGAAAACACAACAAACAGTAAGCACAACCAGAAAGAAAAGACAAGGACATAATGTATACCGGCAAAGGATCAGTTGTGTTGTGCATTTATTTACAAGAGGAAAACAGTAGAAAAATAATGAATGAAACAAAAACTGAATATTTTATTCTATATTTTCATGTTTGTTTTGCCTTTACGTTTTCCAACGATAAATGAAACATTTTATGTTTGCTGTTTGCTATTTGCTGTTGTGTTTCCTTTTCGTTGTTGTGTTTTCCTATATGCCGTAATGATTTGCACTTCAGGGCCACCGTACCTTTCTGTGAGAATTACGTAAAAGTTGTATTTACATTGCTTTGAGTATAAAAGTGAGTAAAATTACACTTACAAAGTTAGTATATTGTTCAGTGTTTGAAGAGATGTTGATTTATTTTTGAGTGGCATGGTGAACGTGATGTTCTCTCTTGAGCAGCAGGTGGCGGTAATTCACCACACAGGCCTCAGCAAGCAACCGGAAATAACAAGTATGGAGAGACGAAGAAGAAGGAGGTAAACCAACTGAGTGAGAAGGCGCGCATTACAGGAAGCAGAAGGTAAATAAAACTTGTTTTAACTCAAGACAGTCGACTCTGCAAAGGATAGAAAACTTAGGTCATAAAACTGAACCGAACATAATCAGTGTCTGTGGTTTACTGACAACACCTGGCAAACGGTTGACAGTTAGCTGACGTTAATGTTGCTATGGACGTTAGCTAGCTAAGTTATCACTTTCTACACTGTCAGTAGATAAATGGTGTCAAATGCCTGCTGGTAACGTCAGATTTAACTAAAAGGTAGCTCTATAATGATGTATTTTTTGTGGTGTTCAGTGATAAGCATGTCCTTGGAAATTACTTTGGCTGTTAGGTGAAATCAAGAAATGGGATACTGTTTTTGCAGTTGATCTTTTTGCTTTGGTCACATTTTTTAATAGCTGTTACCAAACAAAGGAAGAGTCACTGATGGAGTCAGTTAGACCTCCTGTGTGAGTTTGTTGTCTTTAGATATGCTTAAGAAAATTCAGTGATTTTGAGAATCAAATTTTGCCGGTTCTAGATTCTTACATTTATGATACCAAATAAAGAGTATTTGGGGTTTTGTCACTTTGGGCTCTTGGAAATAATAATTATTAAATAATGATTAATTTTGTTTAAATATATATATATTTAAACAAAATTAATTACAAATCTATTATTGTTTCATTCTGAAAATGATTGTCAGATTAATCGATTAGGATTATAATCGTTAGTTGCAGCTGTAGTTGTTTCCATTGTCTTTCTGGCTTGAATCGTTTACTTTTAAAGCCACACATTGTGAGTTGCAGACTGTACAGTTATCTGTGTTCTGTGTGTCAAGGTCAGTCCAGGAACATGTCGCGACAGATGGGAGACAGCCATCGCAGGTTCCTACAGACCATGATGGGCAGTGGCATCATCGATCAACAAGGGGCAAAGACACTCTATCAGTATTGTTGTGAAACACACAACAGTGAGTCATCTTATATAAGAGTTACTGATGTTGAAACCAGAGTTACTCAAGAGTTCACTTCTGTAGCAGCAGACAGGCTTCGTACAGCAGGTTGAGGCCTGTGCAGATCCTTTAACGGCAAGAGTAGAAATGTGCCTCAATCATTTTTTATTAATCTTTGAAGTTCAACTGAATATTTGGATTGCCTTTTATATTAACTATTTCAAGTGCATACATACATCATGAACACAACTCTTCAGTCAATAATTTCCCTTACGCTTGATTCAAAAGAATGATTAACTAGACAGAAATTAAAAACTTCCTAATAAAGCAATTTAAAACCTGTGTTGAAAATGTAAATATTCTTTCAGTTTCCAAATCATCTTACTGCTTCGTGAAGTGTATCCTTGAAACTAACAAACTTTGTCTTTCTTCCTTTTTTTTGTAGCACAGCACGCCCCGGACAAACTGGATGATTTCATTGAGACCATCAACTCAAAGCTGCAGCCCATGTTCATGCAGATACGAAAAGGGATGTCTGAAGACAACGGTCAGCAGTACTACGCCTTGGTTAGTGGCTTTAACTGAATTCCTTACTAGTGACTCTTTAGAAGTCCCAGGTTGGTTGGTGAATTGAGGGAGCAAGTTACACAGTTACGAGGCTGTGGAGCACAACAAAAAGCAGCTTCCTTTCGTTTGTATGTTCTACAAAGCCTCAGGAAAACATAACAGTCGGTTCCAATAGTCTGTGATTACATTGAAAATCTCTAATACTATCGAATAAACATGGAAATAATCAGAAAGTTTGAGGATTCGAAAGATAAATGAAAGTTAAATTGTTAGTCTAAAATGTAAAGGTTTCTAAAGCGGCAGTGCACAGAACTTTAAAACGTTTTTCAGAAACGAGATGATATCAGTCGAATCCAATGATCAGGCCGACTCAAAATGACCACACCATCAGAAGATCAATACATTAAGCTGAGTTCCTTAAGTGTTAGAAAAGCAAATTTATCTTGGTTACAGGATTTGTTAAATAAAGAAGTTATGTAAGATTTTAATATGCAAATGTAATGTCAAAAATTAAGCTGTCTTGTGGTGATCTCAGAGGACGAGTAGCAGTTTCTAAACCACATCTCAGGAGGTGAAAAAAAGTCCTATTTACTGATGAATCCAAGTTACAGATGTATGTCAGTAACAGAAGGGTGTGTATAAGGTGACAAACAAGATAGAGGATGACACCACGGTGTTTAAAACCTACAGTGGTGGTAATATTTACATCTGGGGCTGCTTTGCCACCTTTGTATTTATCAGTGTGAGTACTTGCTCAGGAGGTGGTGAAAGATGTATGAAATGTGAAAATAGCTGCAAATTAAAAATGGGTTGCTAAACTTTTGTCTGCATCCAAAGCATGTTGAGTCACCAGGAGGCTTTATTAATCGCAGTTTCACTTAAATCCTGTCCAGGTCAACATGGCTGAGACTGATGTCACCAGGATGTCCTCAGATTATGCTGACAATGAGCTGGAGTTGTTCGGGAAAACTGTGAGTGAATTTTCAGAAAGAAAAAGTAAACTGTTGTAGACCATTCTAAATCACGTGTATTTATTTCAATGGGTCATGTTTGCGCAGTAAGTAGTAGAGCTTCTTCAAAACCTGTTATTTGTTATTCCTGAACTCGAGCTGTTGATACTCAGATTGAGCTGATCGTGGGCTCTGAGAATGGCAAAGCCTCTTCCACTGACATCCTGAACAGCGCCGACACCCTGACCACCAAAAAACTGAAGAAGAGTGAGACGGAGCACGTCTTGAACCGACTTGTGAATGACAAATGGCTGAATGAGGTAAAACAAATACCAAAGTTGATTTTAACTTCTTGTGTGTTTTTTCTTCTCTTTTTTACAAACTTAAAGCACTTTTGATGTGGACACACAACTTCTGAGAGACACTTCTGTAGCCTTTCATATGAGTTGGTTTATCATCTATACTGTGCTATACTGTACTGTCTATATAGCTTTATATCATGATGTGTCCGAAGTGTTGTCTTTTCCCGGCTTTAAAGGCTAAATTACAGCAAAAGTATGTAAGTATCTGAACTTACCAGTGTCCTACTTGTTCTGATACTTGCCAAAAACAACTTCATTATATCCGCATGACTGATGGTCATTTATCAAAAAACTCTGTGTTGATGTTTTGTAGCACAAGACCAAGTCAGCACAAGTAATCGTACGACAGTTTTAATCTCAATTTATTTTTATTTGTTGACGAGGTTTGCTCGTTGTTGTAGCTAACATCGTCTTGCGCCCACTTTGTTGATGACATTTTTTGAATAATTGATTTCTTCTCATTGATCTAGAAACGGGGTGAATACACTTTGTCCACCAGATCTATAATCGAGATGGAGCCATACATCCGTACAATGTATCAGGACCAGGTGAAAATGTGTCACATTTGTCGCAACATGGCTTTTCAGGTAAATTGGGATGAGCCTTGTCATCCTTATACTCCTGCGATAAATACCTGAATGAAATACATTGCAACCATTCCTGTCATACAGAAGCCCCGAGGTGCTTGTTTCATTTGATTACTTTAAAATAGAAATGCTGTGTGTTATTCTTGTGGAGAACTGTGTTTTTTTTAAACTACATGTTACATGATTACCTTCATCATTGTTACCAAGAAAATGATCCCAACGTGTCACACCTCATTTATTTAAAATGACTTTGCACACAATATTGATCCGATCGGATTGATAAACATCTGTTTTAATTTTCAGTGCCAAATTTGTGAGAATCCTTCATGTGGGATAAAAATACACAACCCATGTGTGGCAAGATACTTTAAAGGAAGATCAGAGCCACGGTGTCCTGCTTGTGATGACTTCTGGCCGCATGAAATCCCTGGTATTTTTTATTTACTGATGAAGTCCTGCTTTTTAGTACACAGTATCTGTTCCCAGCATACTAGTGTTATACATCATACTTAAATACTGCTTTTATTTTATGATTCAGATGAATGCTTGAAAAAGCTCATTCCACCATTACAAATATGTAGCTCTTTCAGATGTCTTTTTGTTATTTTAATTTTCAAAACTACACATCATATCAGGCTTGCTTTAGTTGTGTGAATGAATAAATGAATGAATATAATGAAAACAAATGAATCTGCTTGTGTAACATATTATTTATTGTGTTCATTACAGAAGTCAGACAAACCCGCTCTCAGTCCAGAAGATGAGGACTTCAGCACCAAATGTGTTTGTGTTTTCTTACAACTGTTCAATATTTTTAACAAGACTTTGTGATAAACCAAATTGTTAATATAAACGTCTTTTGTTGTTATTTTTACTAGGGATGCACCGATGCATCGGCTGAACATCGGTATTGGCCTCGCAAATAAAAATGACATTCGCCGATGGCCGTGGCCGATGATTATACCTTGATTTGTGGCATGAACGCTGTGCTCATGGAGAAACTCTTTTTCCCCCTTTTTTTTTTAGAGAAATCTGGAAACGCAGCCCTCCCGTTTTCATGTGGACAGCGAATCCGCATACTTTCCAAAACAATGACGCCATCGCCGCATCTCGCAACGTCCCATAACAACAACAATGGCGGACCCAATGCTCGTGTTCGTGCCGCAGAAGATATCGAGCCTTTCTCGCAACTTACCCGCCTTGTAGTTGAGTGTGAGTCTCAGCAGCAGTTCGACCTCATTAACGGTCCACACAAACGATTCCGGTTTCCTTGCACTCGCCATTTTCATCTTCTTCTTCTTGTTGTGTTCGGTTTCTCCGTCTACTGTCTGTTTGTTTACAGCGCGCAAGTTTACTGCGCATGCTCCGTGTCTTGTTCTCCGTGTTTTGTGAATGTCAAGCGCCACCTAGAGGCCTGGAATATGAACTACAGCGTTTTCGCTCATTTTCAGTGGGTCCGTGTGGACGCAAATATTCTTAAAACGATGACGAGGAAGACGGAGATAAAAAAGATTGTTTTCACCCGTCTGGACGGCCCCTCAGACTTCAATTGACACAGCAAAAGCCAAATAGCTGCCTCCAGACAGCGCCAAAGCAAAACAAATAACAAACAAGGTGATGGAGTTCATTGCTTTAGATGACCAGCCTTTCTCTGTAGTGGAGGACGTGGGGTTTCAGAGTCTAATAAAGTTTATGGAGCCACGCTACACGCCGAGTCGACGTCACTTTGCCAAGGTCTGTCTCCCCGAAATCTTGTCATGTGAACTAAGGTTATCTTAAATGTCAACCAGAAAGTGACATTAAAGGTTGTTTTTGTTTCATAAATTGGTCTCATTGGATTTGTGCTCATTCAAGGATAGTGTTATGAAGAGCTGAAAGACTTGTATGTTTCTGTGGCACAAAAAAAGGAATAAATAACAAAAAGAAAAAACATCGGCCAAGTTGTTATGTTAAACATCGGTATCGGCCCAGAATTTCACAATCGGTGCATCCCTAATTTTTACAAAAATAAATGAGAATGTGTTCTACTCAAATGTCTTTATTATGTTTAGTCACATGCAATCATCTTGAAAAAACAAAGCCAATGCCAATTTTTATTGTGGTGTTTTAAACATTATACATCTGAAAAGAAACAAACACTAAGACACAGGGTGATTGTCCTCCAGATGGTTCTCTACTGTATACTGCTTTGAGCTCAATTATCAATAACATAATAAAGCTCAGTATGTTATAGTAAAATATACATGATGACATTTGTTTTTTCTCTGCATAAGACGCAGCTTGTTTCATCCGTCTGAATCCTTTCTTCAACTACACTCCTGATCCAACAGAAAGCAGATCTTACTGTCACAAGAGCATTAATAGTTTTACAAACCAGGGGAGACGTGAAGTTCGCTCTCATCTCCTCTCAAGCTTGAATATGGTATTGTCATTAGTTTTGTAATTCTGCTGAACCCTCGTGTATGATCACCTTGATAATTTTTCTTTGTAAATGGAATTACTGACAACAATAATGAACATCATCGAACATCCAGCTTAAGAAATGCTTCACATTTTCTGGTTCACACAGGTTAAAAATTAAAAGTGCACGATGTAGCATTAGGGAAAGAAATTTTAATCAGTAGAGAGAGATAATATTTTTTATACCTAAACAAACTCTTCATTTTTCATGACTGAATAAACAAACTGACCTTAACGGACACCCAATTTCATACCGTTTCACTTTTTTTATATGTGGCGGACCCTGCCACCTCTCCAGCTTCAAACAGTGTTCTGGGGACCTTATTTTTCTGAGAACAGCTTGTTTATTCACTTATGGAATATATATATATATATATTACTGAGTTTGTATTATTACCTTATCAATATTGTAAATATTTTAATGAATTTGAATGTCTTCTCCTAAAATACACAGTGTCGCTTTAAAGGTATAAAGTTATAATCTACAGATAGTCTGTAAACTTGTAGAGTTTTGAATAATCAAAAGATTACTTTGTGGTTAAATCAACTAATAGTTTGACTAATAGTTTGATAGAAAATAACAGGAAAAAGGCTTATAACAATTTCCTCAAACCTAAAATGGCATTAATTTTTTTGTGATTTTAGTTACCTTAGATATTCAGTATACCATAATGTAAGATAAAAGAGCGGAAAATCCGAACATTTATGAGGCTGAAGCTACCAAATGTTGTTGCTTCATATTTTTTTTACAGCTCTGATTTACATCTCTGCTGAGTACTAATGTGCAGACTGGCATGCTGTTTAAAGAGGGAAATGTAAAATGTGAAATTAGACACCCGACCATATGTCACATGCTGCATATAGTGTTTTATACATGACAGACAGCAGTTTCATTATTATTACTGGAGAAAAGTGACTTTAAAGTATATTTGCCTGGGAGGAATCCTGCTCTAGTATCCTCAGGGTGACAATGAACTTAATAGCTTTCCTAAACCACGGGTAGAAAAATGCGTATATGAGAGGGTTCAAACAAGAGTTAAAAAACAACAGCCAGGACACGAAGGCCCAGTATGAAGCACTGTTTGAGATGTCCTGTCCTGCCAGAGAGGGGTAGTAATACGGACAGAAGGTCATCAGAAACACCAGTATGACAATACCCAGAGTCCTGGCTGCTTTTTTCTCTGATTTCTTTGCAGTGACTGTAACCATACCGCCTGCAGTGACTGTAACATGAGACCGCATGGCTCGAGCTTGAGACACTGCCACAACAAACACTCTCATGTACAGAACAATGATGAGTGAGCACGGACCGATGAATGTGAACACGAGGTCGATAGTTCCTGATACGTAGTTGATCACCACCAAACACTCCCCGTGGCAGGAGTTGTGTCTGTCCGGGTGCCTGAGATGGTCCTTCAGAATCAGCCCGTTGTAGAGGAGCGAGCAGGCCCAGCACACCAAAACACACACCTCCACTCTGCTGCGAGTGATTTTGTTGGGGTACTGCAGAGGGTGACAAATAGCTACATAGCGGTCGATGGATATGAGCACCATGTTCCCCACAGAGGCTGAGGTGAGGGTGAAGCCGATAATGTAAGACAGAGCGCACATGAGATCGCCCAGCAGCCAGCAGGTTTCTATGAAGCGCACCATCTCCACCGGCATCACCAGCAGCCCCACCAGCAGGTCGGAGATGGCCAGGGAGAGCAGGAGCAGGTTGGTGGGCGTGTGGAGCTGCCTGAAGTGGGAGATGGAGATGATAGTGAGCAGGTTGAGAGCTACAGTGAGCACAGTGATGCAGGAGAACAGAGTGTAGAGGGACACGGCCTCAGAGCGAGGACGCCTTAGACCTCTGCAGGACGAGTTCAGGAGCTGAGGGTAGCAGAGCTCGGCTCGCTCTGGGCCCTCCATCGTCTGCCGCCGAGGGGAGGTGATGACCTGAACCTGCTGAGCTCAAGCAGCTCTCTGATCGTACCAGACATGGTGCAGCTCTGTTATCTCCTCCACAGCTCCCCAGTCATCCTCTTCATCACTGTCTACTGTCAGCCTGTTCTTTGTTTCTTTCATTTCTCCTCATCTCCCTCACCCCTCCCTCACTTATTCCACCCTCCCCACTTCCCTTTAAATCCCACTGATACCTGATGCAACATATTTGTTTCATCCAACAGATGGAAAACTTTTCTGTATAAGCTTTGTTAAAGTTTTGTCTGAGTCACAGCAACATAGGTCCAGGCTGTATGATTTCGGGGGATTCGCCATGTATTACGACCATAGGTTCACCTACACGCTTTGATGGGGAGAGTTAGGGGAGCAGTCTTCAATTGATTGCGATCTGGAACCTCACTGCTATAAGCCACTAAATCCTTCACACAGGACCTTTGAAGCCTTGAGGGGATCCGAGTCTGTTATCTGGGCTTGTCAGAAATCCAAAGACAGGAGCTAAGGTAACATTACTGCAATGGTTGACTGCCTAAGGGCATAACTAAGCAGCAACTCGAAACAACAGTTGTTATATATTTCATAAGTACTAGAACAAAACCGCAGCAGTGGAACTGAAGTCTCTTCTGACCTTTAGACCTGGATACGACGGCGAAGCTCAGCCTTGCTTCCAATTTTGCCCAGTGGCCCTTTCCCCATAGAACATCATTATCAAAAAGACATCTGTAAAACAGCTGACAGGAGACTCTGAACTGCAAACAAGGTCAGGTATGACTCTCTCTGTTATGAATTTTTGACTCATAAAGGTTTGATATTTGTAAAACTGAGAAAAACTGATTTAAAAATCTGTGACTTCATCACCAAAGTCTGCTGGCATAATGGGAACTCATGGTCAGGGTTAGTGAATCACTACTGCACATATTCAGTGGGCCTCATAACCAGGAACTAAACCTGGAAGCTAGAAAAGGTTGTTGTTTTGAGCACCATCCATCCATCCATCCATTTTCGTCCGCTTATCCGGGGCCGGGTCGCGGGGGCAGCTGCCTGAGCAGGGACACCCAGACTTCCCTCTCCCCGGACACTTCCACAGCTCTTCCAGGAGGATTCCAAGGTGTTCCCAGGCCAACTGAGTGACATAGTCACGGGGTCTCCTCCTGGCGGGACATGCCAGGAACATCTTCCGAGGGAGGCGTCCCGGGGGCATCCGAAACAGATGCTGCTCCTCCACATCGAGAGAAGCCACCTCAGCTGGCTCCTCTCGATGTGGAGGAGCAGCGGCTCTACTCCGAGCTCCTCCAGGGTGACAGAGCTCCTCACCCTATCTCTAAGGGAACGCCCCGCCACCCTGCGGAGGAAACTCATTTCAGCCGCTTGTATCAGGGATCTTATTCTTTCGGTCATGACCCAAAGTTCATGACCATAGGTGAGGGTAGGAACGTAGATTGACTGGTAAATCGAGAGCTTCGCCTTTCGACTCAGCTCTCTCTTCACCACGACAGACCAATACAATGACCACATTACTGCCGCCGCTGCACTGATCCGCGTGTCAATCTCACGTTCCATCAAGACCTCAAGATACTAAAACTCCTCCACTTGAGGCAAGAACTCTCCCCCTACCTGGAGAAAGCAAGCCACCTTTTTCCAGTCGAGAACCATGGCCTCGGACTTGGAGGTGCTGATTCTCATCCCAGCAGCTTCACACTCGGCAGCAACTCAGGATCTGGTCAAAGCTCTCCCGGAGGTGGCAGAGGGTTCCGCCAGACGTTTCCAGCAGACCCTCACAATACGTTTGGGTCTGCCAGGTCTGTCCAGCTTCCTCCCCTGCCAGCGGACCTGACTCACCACCAGGTGGTGATCAGTTGACAGCTCAGCCCCTCTCTTCACCCGAGTGTCCAAGACATACGGCCGGAGGTCAGATGACACGACCACAAAGTCGATCATTGACCTCCGTCCTAGGGTGTCCTGGTGCCACGTGCACATATGGACACCCTTATGCTTGAACATAATGTTTTTTATGGACAAGCTGTGACTAGCACAGAAGTCCAGTAACAAAACACCACTCTGGTTCAGATCGGGGAGGCAGTTCCTCCCAATCACACCCCTCCAGGTAACACTGTCGCTGCCCACGTGAGCGTTGAAGTCCCCCAGTAGAACGACGGAGTCCCCGGTTGGAGCATTCTCCAGTACCCCTCCCAGGGACTCCAAGAAGGCCGGGTACTCTGCGCTGCTGTTCGGCCCATAAGCCGAAACAACAATGAGAGACCTATCCCTGACCCGAAGGCGCAGGGAAGCGACCCTCTCGTTCACTGGGGTCCTCCTGTGAGTGGTAAGCCCACTGGAGGGCGGGCCCACGTCGCTCTTTCGGGCTGGGCCCGGCCACCAGGCGCTCGCCTGTGAGCCCCAACCCCAGGCCTGGCTCCAGGTTGGGGCCCCAGTGACGCCAATCCGGGCGACGTTAACGTCCTTGGTGTTCTATCTATCATTAGGGGCTTTTGGACCGATCTTAGTCTGACCCGTCACCTAGGACCTGTTTGCCTTGGTTGCCCTGGTAGGGTCTCCCAAGGTACCAGATGAGTAATTCTTATTGCACTGAATAGGAGCCATCTTTGAGTCTGGTATATTATAAATCATGGGTGATTAAAGTATACCTGGTTTTGTGCTCCGAACTCCGCCGACTGGTCGAACAGGATTTGCTGCTTTTGTCACTTGTATTTTGAATATAGCTTTGGTTTTTCGACTACTTGTCAGACAAAACTGACAAAAAGAAGATGTCAGTTTTGGTTACCGGGAGGTTGTAGAATTAAATCACTTAATGTGGCCCCAACAACATATGTGGTTACACTTCACTAGTAATGTTATTGGTCTCCTTGATTTTTCAAAATCAGTACCACACCGGTTGACTCCTAATTATGGTATTTTAAAGACAAAGAAATGAATCGATAAAACCCAAGAGGCAACTGAATGAAATGAAAATGATTTTTAATTGAAGCCTTGGATTTGAGCCTTATTCACAAATGCTCACACACAGATGGTAACAGATCAGTTACGCAATCCTTACCAATTTTAACTCCGCGTTCGCTGGATTAAGGGTAACGTCCTTATTGTGCGAATGTCGCTGCCTACTTGGGTCACATCAGTCATGAAGTGCCTGAGACTGCTGCTTCGGTTAGGATGTGGAGTTCAGAGTACCATCCCCTGATCACTGTGTGTTTGCTTCTGCAGTTGTATGTATAGGCCTTTTTCACAGACTTAAGCACAGATGGAAACAATCAAATGAATGATTTCTGATTCCTGTGTGGCTGCTTCAGTTTCAGTCCTGGTGTTTCTCGTGCTGGATCACTCTTACTGGGATGCTTAAGTACATTTGTACCACCATTAAGTTTGTTAGTATCATATGTGCGTTCCCTACTGTGTCAAGCCAAAATGTCTGCTTTGAAAAGGGCTGATTGAGCAGATTTGACAAAACTTACACAATACCAAAATGCATAAGAACTTCTTTGAGGTCTACAATGGTTTAAATACACCTGTTTATATCTTCACTGTAATGCTGCATGATATACAGAGCGTCTCTTTCTGACATGCATCCTCTCTGAAACAGTTCCACGCACAGTTGGATTTTCTTCCCTCTTCCCTCTGTCTGCTGTCGCTATCGTTGTAAGTTTTTCTTTGTGTCTCCTTACTTTTCACAAACAAGTCCATCCATGTTTTCCACCCCAGGTACACGTGGGACAAGGGGATACGGTTGCATCATGTGTTGATGTTAAAGTGTGCTTATCAACACCTTTGAGTGGAATTCAGTTGTGGGTTAATGTGTTATCATACATTATTACGAGTGTGAACGTGTCCCCCTGGTGCACAACACAGCTCTCAGCAATAGGTTTTTGTTTTTTTTTTATGTTGAAACTGATGTAACCTCTGAGGTTCTGACATGTTTGATGAGTTCCTGTGTGTGTGTGTGTGTGTGTGTGTCAGTCCGAAACAATATCTAAACAAAACTTAAAGGGGCAATTTGTGAGATATAGCCAAATGTTTTATTTTAAAACACCCCCCAAAAAATTAACTAGCATTATCAACAGAGTGTGAAGAAACAACAGAGTTGATGCCAAAGAAGTTGATGTTGTAGAGATGTCTAATGTTGTGAAAGGAAACATTTTACACATTTGTTCTTCAGACTGCTCACCAGTGAAGTTCTTTTACTAATAATCTGCTGGAGCACAATGTGAAGGCAGGGCTCGAAGTTGTAATGGGTTGTGTTTTATCACTGTGTTGCTGGAGGAGGGAATCTTCTACACAACTTAAATTTAAAATAAAAATAAAAATGTTCAGGCTTTCAGAGAAAATATTCATCCTGGTTTATCAAAGACTAAAAACCTGCTTCATTTGACTTGGGAGGATTCTCGACTACTCTAAGATGATTTGTCCAACTATTTTAAACCTTTGAAAAAAAAGTTAAAGGATAGTTTCACTGATTTTCAACTCAGATCTTATTCAAAGGTTTAAAATAGTTGGACAAATCATCTTAGAGTAGTCGAGAATCCTCCTAAGTCAAATGAAGAAAAAGTTTTACAAGGGACACGGCACATCTTCCCTATCGGCTGATAGAAACCTTTAAAAGAAATCTTGGCATCTGCCAAAAATGAACATTTCTGCAGCTATGACAGATGTCTCTTTCATTCTGCACACAACGCAAAGTCGTTTTTCATTTAACTCAATGACTGTTCATTTGAAAAGCATTGTATGTCTGCATCTGCCAGTGGGCTATTATTGTAAGAGCAGACATAAATATATTTTAAATGTATTTCAACAGAGACCTGATGTTCTCTGCAGTTAGATGGAAATAAATATGGGCGTGTATTGGTATCAGCGATCAGCCAAAATGAGTTCATAATGCATCGTGCCTCCCTTTCAGACTTCTCACACCTGCAGGACAAACAAATGAACAGTTGCTGAAATGACTTGAAAATGAAATGAAAACAATCAGGTAAAATAGCATGGTCTGTTTCTATGTGATCATTTGGTAACACTTTATAGTTAAAAGTGTTTATAAACATTAACAAGACAAATTAATGAGAAGTTGCATATGTTAAATCGACTTGGACTACTGATTGCTCACTGTGCCTGAAAATATTCATCAGAATCCGACATTCACACATTGATGGCAGAGATTGCCATGCAAGGTGCCAACCTGCTCATCAGGTGCGATTTGGGTTTCAGTACCAGCGACCTTCTTATTTCTGGACAACCCACTCGACCTCCTGAGCCACAGACACCCCTGTCTGGTTTGTCAAATCTATTCTCAGATTTATATCAAATTACTAGCTTGCATCACCAATAATTTCATTACTTGCATCTTGTCTTATCTTCAATCTATTTTAGATGCAGGGATGTTGAAATAAGATACAGTTTATTAAATGTATTTATTCTATTTTATTTAAATGTTTCCATCATTAATATAATCTTCAACCAAAACATTCACTCACAGGTAACATCTAATCCATTTGTTTGCATTTAAAATCCTTCACAGCATTCAAACATGTTTGTTGAAAATCATTCAAACATTAATGTTAAATTTATTTTTCACTATTTTCCTCATCACCAAAAGAACATTCAGTCGCATTGTTGGATAGCTTTTGTCTCTGATGTGCTGCTGCCATCTGTTGATGATGAATAACACCTCATGCAGAGGTGTGTCACTCGTGTTCCGTGGTTTGGTTGAGCTGTTTGACTTCATCCGTCTGATAATTAAAGCTGCAACAACACAATCAGCCATACTGGAGAGGCCGTGTGGCTTATCAGACACTAGATGGCCCTGTTGATAAAGCAGTTGGCTTTGACAGCTTACTGCACCCTCACTCAAGCTCGTCTTATTCGTGCTCGAAAAGACATTTCTGCCACATGAACGCCAGCTTTATGTTGAATACGTGGTGACACTTTTTTGTTTGTTTTGGTTGTTTGTGTGTTTGTGTGTTTTATATTATTTTGAGTAGAATATAACAGCTGACTGTGCTAAGTGCCCTGTCGCAACATAGTTTTAAGAATAAAATCCACAAGCACTACTCACTTTATTAAGATAATTACAAAATGTACAGCAGACAATAAATGGAGAACAAATTAATCAGAGATATAACTTTTGTCATGTTGAAATAGTTATATTAGTGTGGAAATAAAGGTTAAATAAATGTCAGAAATAGACACTTCCCTGTTGATGCTTAAGTGCTCTTTTTGTTTCTGTTAAGACAATAAAACTAACTAATTATATTATAATGAAGACTTTGAAAATTGCTGCAGTGCTAAACTACAATCCCCATTACTTCACAGTTTACATATACATATATGTGTTGTTGTTTTTTTATTACCATACTTCCTATATTTCATATACTTTATTTCAGGCCTTTCACTGATGTGTTTACTGGTATTTAAAATTTTAAGACCAGCAAAATCTACCTCAATTGTACAGAAATCCACGACAGCGAGCGGAGAACCACCATGGCCCTATCTGTGTAATATTGGTGTGACTACATTGTGTAAATAGCAATGAATGCTGAGGACGAATCAGAATTGAAGTGGGAGACGGACAGATGGGGTATTTTATAGACAGTGTGGGTAGGATCAGTTCTAAAAGTGGAAAGAGGGCGACGTTGTTTGGAAGATGGGATCTCAGTTGAGTAGTGAAAACAGTCGGGGCCCCCCTGAGCCAGAGAGGAGGTGGATAGTAGAGCGGTCAGAACAGGAGCTGCTGTGTAAAGGACTAGATAGATACTTCTGCAGGTCTATGTGAGCTACCGTGTCTTGTTTATCCTCATATAAATGTTGGAGACCCTGTACCATAGGTCAGTCACTGCCGCTACAGATGTGGTTGAGGATGAGGTTTTTGTTTTCCTGTGAAAATAAGTGTCGCCTCCGAGGACCACAAGCATTGTGTGATCTCACTGAAAATCTGTAATTACTTGTGTGAAAAAAAATGAATACAATGTTTTATTCAAACTAAATAACGATCAAAACCTTACCACAAAGTCTAACCAAAAGAACTTATTCTAACAACATCAATTTGATCATAGAGAAATATACAAATTTGTACTTAAAGTTAGCGGCTGTGTGAAAACACTGGAGACTGAGGGAAGCACTGTGCTTCTGTTGTTTTTATGGTGAACACCAATATCTGTTCTTCTTTTTCCTTCAACCACATCGTCATCGCTCTGCCTCAAATAAAGAAACACCAAAGCTTCAGATGCACAGTCAGTGGAAGTGTTTCTGAGCCAGAGGGACGTGAAGAATGAGTCTGTGGAGTCGACATGTTTAGACCTAAAAATCCAACAACTTTTAGAAAGAGCCATCTGTTTCTGTCGGTTATCTTATATAATTTGATCTCATGGTAAAGAATCCCATTTAAACAATTATTATTTCAGCAGATGGCAAAGTCGAAACAGTTTTATGGCTTTTATTTTTGGTTTTGAGGACAACGCTGCTCTTTTTGTTTTATATTTTGGTCTCTCCCTCAACCTTTAAATGTCAAGACTCACTTTGCCAAATGGAACCAATTTACTACAAAAATAGTTTTGGTGCTCTCGGGTAACCGTAGCAGATTTCTCTGTCCAAGAAAGAACATTAACAACGGTAACTGATTCACCTACAATGAACCTCTTTTCTATTGATTGTTTTTTTTTCTCATGCTTTGTTTAAAAAAAAAAAAAAAAAAGGACAAATGGCTTTTGTTTGGTAGATTTTTAAGCAAAAGATGTAAAAAATCAAAATCAAAACAAAAATCAAACCAAACATTCTAAAAACAGACAAACAAAAATAGAAAATAAAATTATTTACCACATGATTTACGAGCTGTATGGCAGCCTGTACATAAATTCTTTAAATATAAAGAGTACTGATCATGTTTGTGTAAAGCTAAAGTCAGAGTAATGTATGTTTAAAATACCAACTTTGTCTAAGTGAAATGGTCAAATCCTCAGAATGCCACAAAGGTCTGTAAACACATTTGTGCAAACACAAACAAACATTCATCACGCCTGGTTTCCCCCACTTTTTCCTCCGTTCACTGCAGCCTAATTGATTCTCATTTTAATTACGCTGACCCAGACTCCGTCTCTCCTCTTCACTCACAACAAAACCAGCGCAGGCCGGCAGTCTGCCTCTCACACTGTGAGGATGACACCTCCGTCTCCTTCCAGAGCAACGAGTGGAGGATCCACTTTGATGTCACTCCCCCGCAAAGGAAAGGTCAAAATAATAAATGTAGGCCCAATTGATGGGTCTGCAGGGGGGCGCGGGGGGTTTCACTGCCGATTTTTGGACGAGTGCTCCACTAAAGGCGTAATGAATTCATACAGTCAGCCACGGCCAAAGAGGAAAACAGCATGGGTCCTCCTTCCATGAAAAGGTTGATCTAAATCTGCAGACAAGCCTGGCTCCTTCTTCCCACTCTTTCTCCAACACGTCGCTCTGTGCTCTCTCTCAAACATACGCTTGTTTCACACTCACACTCACTCGCGGGGGACTAAATACTCAAAAGTATCTCTGTCTTCCTCGCTGACACACACCTCTGCATATCGCCTCCTCCTCACCTTCGCTGGGAGAAGTGAACCACATCACCATGGATCAAAACACCCCTCAGGAAGCTGCTCCACCTAACTCCTCCTCACAGTGGGGCGTCTTTGATTCAAGAGTCAATAAGCCAGAAATACACAAATGCTCCTATATGTCTTTGAAGAGTCCTCAGGTCATCCAGGTCACAGCATATATCTGTATCTGAGCTGCACCGCGTCAGCTGCTCCCTGACCCTCTGTCCATCATTACAAACCTCTAGAGCTGGAGGAGTTCATTTTTAAATTGGATAAAGTGTAAAATAATATACAGTGCGCAAAGAATGATAGTTACAAATTCAGCTTTGGTTTAAATATTTCACACAACATTTTCAGCCAGCGGTGGAAGAACATTTGAGATCTTTTAATTACAGTTACACCTTAATGTAAAAATACTCCATCACCAGTTGGAGTACTCGGTACATAATTCTGCTTAAAAAGCACCCGAGGTTCTAGTAACAACAGGCTCTTATCATGCAGCATGGTTACGTTTTTGAAAGCTGTATTACTGACACATGAATATGTGAGCAGAATTTGAACTACAGTACTTTAAATAAACGTTGTGTCATTTTGCTGTAGAAGTTAACCGTGTTAAATTGAAAAAGAAGGTTGTGCCTCAACAATGGGATTCTCAGCGGAAGCATTTCCAAGTCAAGGAGGACGAAACACTCACACTTCACTTGTTTAATTGGCTCACATCACAACAGACAATCCTTTGTTTTATCCTATAATCTAATGTGATGTGAGCCAAATAAACAAGTGAAACGTGAGTGTTTTGTCCTCTTTGACTTGGAAATTGGAAATGTGCTGCCCCATCATCTTTTTTGGAATTGTCTCACTGGATTTTTTGGGGGTCCGGCACCAAGTTAACCACAAGCTTTGTTTGTAAAAATGTCAATCTGCAAAGCAGCCAGGGCAACATGGTTACCATATTTAGATTTATAAGCAGTGTATTAACATGTCATGGATGGTTCAAAACACATTTAAATGTTGTAAGAAGATTTAAATGCTTACTCATGTATTTGTCCACAACTAACTCCTCTTCTATTCAGTGTTTATACATTGATAAATGAGAAGTCAAGTCCAGTTAGTTTTGTTTGTGTGGTGTCAGTTCACAACAAAAGTTATCTCATGACACCTTTCAGTCTAAACTTAATCTTCAATTCATTCATTCACAGAGATCCAACATTCACTGAGTGTTTCCGGAGCCAGTCACAGCCGTCAAATAAATGTAGTCTGGTAAACAGCACAAACCAAATGTAGTGGAGCAACAGTAAGAGTAAACAGAAATATTCCAGTCTAGTAGAAACACATCAGATCTACCCAGAGATAAATGTCCTGTAGTTTTAATTCCACCCCCTGAGGTCAGCAGACACTGAACACACACACACACACACACACACACACACACACACACACACACACACACACACACACACACACACACACAGGATGCTCTCCTGTAGAGTGGAAAAATGTTTTTGTCTAACTTTGAGGGAACAAGGTGACACGTTTTAACAACACTTATTGACAAATGGTAAATTCATAGTAAGTTCAACTTCCGTTTATAAGTTCCATTTACTAAGTAATTCTAAAGGTTTATAGGCATCAGGTGCAACTTTAAAATGGCCGTTCAGATGATGTCTACAGATGAACCACAGTTTTTATTAAACATTCGCAAAGTATTATAATCATCAGTTGCATCTTCATAATAAACAACTGCTCAATAAATGACTAAGAAAGCATTGTTATTGTTTGTTAGCTGGGAAATGACTAAAAAATACATTTTAATTATTCATAAATTGACTTTTTGTTAGTTCTGCTTATTATGAAGCGTTAACTTTCACAAAAACTCAGCATCTTAAAATAATCGAACAAATGCAGAATAAGTGTTGCTGATTCAAGCTTAGTTTGGATGATGATCTATGGCTTACTGCTGCATGCGGCTGCTGCTATTCATCGATGTTTGCTTCTATAATTGCTCGTCTTTCATCGATCGATTAGTCATGTGTTTCAAATGCAAATCAAATCGTTTCGCAGCTATTGAATAACTGTGCGGTTTATAATTCACACTGCGTGTTTCCGCTCCAGACCGAGAGTCCTCGAGGCCCTGCTGCCTCACCGCACTGACGACAAACACTCAGATGCACCGAGATATGACTCGGACTGGGGGTTTCTCACTCCTTCTTGTTTCTTCCCAAGCACAATTTCCTGATCAGCTCAGATGCGCATTCATTCACTCAGTCTGCTGAGCTGCCAGTTTTCCTCCGGAGGACGGAGGGACGGACGGACTGAGGGACGGAGCCGCTCCGGGCTGAATAACATGCGCAGTCCTGCCGTGAATCACACATCACCACGGCAACCGGCGTTCACACCGAGTCCCCGTCAGCATCAGTGTGGTCCGATCCCATCCACACACACACACACACACACGGGCGACAGGACAGCACCGAAAAACACTGTAAGTTTATCTCCTCTTTTTTCTACCTCCAGTGTGTCTGTATGTATTTATCCGTTGCGTGTTTGCGGGTGAGGAGAGCCTGTACCGCTGCGGGTTTTTCCATTTACACACGGGCTGTTTCCTCACACGGAGAAGTGTTTTTTTTTTTTGCGCAGGTAATTCATTAAAGCGCTTTCAGGAATGAATGGACAGGCGTCACATCTGTATTTGAATGCCATGTTGGGCTGTGTGTCCGTGTGGCAGGCGTTGTTCATGTGCCCTACCTCCACCTTACATAAATAGGCTACAATAAAAAAAAAAATACGCATGTATTGATTGTCCTTGTAGCTTTAGGTTGCCTTAATGAAGTCTGCAAGTCATTAAAAACAAGCCTCACCTTGTAGAAAATGTAGTGTGACATTTGTGATCATCCAAATATGCAAAAAAAGAAATGTTTTAATTCTTAATTTAAGATAATATAATTAGATTGGAAATCGGTATTTGCTTTTATCTATCTATCTATCTATCTATCTATCTATCTATCTATCTATCTATCTATCTATCTATCTATGTCACACTGCCCTGTACTGTACATCTTGTCGCAGCTGTCTTCAATGCAGCAACTTGGGGCTAAGCATGACCAGTGAACCCTGAAAAACTTGAGAGGCACACAAGCTTAAATCAGCCCACTCATACCTTTTTCCTTTTTCGCAAAACCCAGCACGTCTTAACCTCCAGAAAGCTGCCCCCTCCCTGTCCTGCCAGTGGATAAATGTAATATCAGATGGTTCCGTAATTCTGGTGCAAACAGGCTTTCCAGTGGATTCAGAGTGTGCATTTAAGAGATGCCACTCGCAGCTCTGGTGGAGCTGCTGGATGCGTTTCCTGCCACAGTGTGGGAGCGTTTGACAGCGACACCCGGCTCATTTGTTAATCACAGATTCGGGATGATTCATCGTACCCACACTTCGCTCTAACTGTGGGGAGGGAAACATGGTGGTCAGAAGCGCAGATGACCACTTTAGCCGCCCACACACCAAGGACACCAACGACTTGAGTAACGTTCAAGATCCCCATGACAAAAGCTGCTCTTTAACTGTCACAATATGAACAGCCTGCTGCTCTTTTACTCAATTCAGAGGCGGTTATTTTGCACCAGCAGTCCTGCGATGCTGTTGGAAATGTTTCATAAAGAGCCTGAAGTGAAAACATATAGTTCATCCGTATCATCACACAGTGTTCCCACGTCCCTCTTCAGCAGACAATCCATTTACAGCTGATGTGTCCGGTGGCCTCATGATCCTGTGTTTCCTTTATCAGGAACACATTTCCTGTGCATCAGGGATTTCTCCTGCAGCATAAATACCGGAGCTCTTAGCCTCCTGCTGCGTGTATCATCATTGTGAGTCGCTGGCGTCAGCGGGGCCCGTGGGGTCCTTGGCTGAGGGAAGGTGTTGTGTTGCACCGTGTGAATGAGATAAGTGGGTCCTCACCTCTTCCCTCCACATTTAGGTGATCGAGGACAGAAAATAGAATCATTATGGGAGCGCAGAGGTGTTCAGGGCTGCGTTGATGGCGCGTTAGATTTATATCTCCATTATAAACACTACAGATAAGAGTTTGGAGGGAGAGATGGTGCTGAGATACATGAGCGTAATCATACCCTGCAGTTATGAAACATGTTTACTTGGGTTGGATAAGCCACAGGAAAGCTTCCCTGTGAGGACAGTTGCAAATGCAAAAGACTGAAGTCATTTAGATAATCCCCCATTAAAACCACATAATTATAATTCCACTCTAACCTCATTGAATTAGTCAGTCATTAAAGGAATAGTCTGACGTTTTCATAAAAACTAAGCTACTGTAAGCAGTGAAAGTCACGAGAAAGTCACTGCTTCCAGCCAAGAAATAATCCAACACATGACCTACTGTAAAACAACAGACTGTTGTTTTCACACTTCAGTTTGATGAGAATATGAATATACTCTTAGATTATATTTATAATGTTTTATTTGATTCGCAAGCTAACAGGACAGGACGCGAACAATGTCGTGGCTTTAGCAGGTGGAACACCCTGTTTACTCTGTTCACCATCTTCAAGAGACTCAAAACTAAAAATTAAAAAATACATATTTCTCCTCATGCCTGTTTTGCTATTTACCCGTCTGGAGTGTTTTGGTGTGAGCTGATGTGTTTTGGAGACATCAGCGGCAGATACGTCTGCTTTCTCTCAGTTATAATGGAACTAGATGGTACTCGGTTTGGGGTGCTAATATAATACATGTGTTAAAAACTAAAAAGCAGCGTCAAATCTTTCTACTGTAGAAAGAAGCGTGCAGCTACTCATGGACGAGAGGCTTGTACTCGTGGCAGAGCGGGATGTAAACATTAATGGCGCCCTCCTCGGATGAGCTGTAACGTTAGCTAGCATGGTTAGCTTAGTCAGCTAACTTCTCGTCCATGAGTAGATGCACACTTCCCTCTGTGTGTTGGTCTGTAGGTTGAGTGCATGGGTCGTGATTTCTATAGAGAAACCTTGCTGCTGAGTTTTTCGAATTTATTTTTTTGGCACTTCGAGCACCACAGGCCGAATGCCATGTAGTTCCAGTATATTCAAGAGAAGGCAGACATCTTAAAAACTAAAAACTAAATCATTCTATAGATACACACTGTCTGGACTAAGGATCAGGTCTGGACGTTGCCCGCAGTTGCTCTCGAAAACATGCAGAACACAACAGGAGATTGACTGCATGTCCTGAATGTAACTGGACGGATTCACAATATCAACAAAAGGATGGAATGCAACACAAAGGCAGGCGAAAAAGAGTCCGAAGCAGCTACACTTTATATGACGTCATCAATGTGCTCAATCACTCACTGTGACTCCTCTTGACAATGACCTGTTTTATTTACACATGGGCTCCACTGGACATTACAAAGACTTTGTACAAGTGAACTGGCAGTTTATAGTCTGGTTAACGTCTGCTTTAACTGATTTGGACATTTGCATCAACACATGCAGATCCTCAGGGTTATGTCCAGAGAATTTCAGGGTAAAAGTGCATGTGTAGATATGGCTTTAGTTTAGTGTGTTAGCGTGCTATCATTTGCTAATTAGCAGGAAACAGAAAAAGTACAGCTGAGGCTGATGGGATTGTCTGTAGTTTTGCAGGCATTCAGTGATAAATTTATATGTAAGAAAAGTACAAAAACCCAGTCAGTCACATCCATCTAACCAATACTTGTTGATACATTTAACACACACACAAAAAAAACGTAACTCCGTGGCCTCATTTTTTGTTCTACATTACACTTGTCCTGTTGTGTTTTTCCTCATCACACTTTCATCTTCTCCACGTTCCTTCAGATCCTGGCAGGAGCTACTAGCAGTGCTGTCACATTTAGTTACAAAGCAAACAGTCAGAGTCAGTCTGACCCGAGCTTTCTCTCCCTGCTCTGCAGATCTGTCCAGGCATTTTTGTGCACCCGAGCAGCCATGGTGAAGCTTGGAAGTAACCTGTCTGATAAGCTGGAGAAGCAGCCGTCTGGGGACGACGGCTTTGATAACATCCCCCTCATCACACCCCTGGAGGTCAGCCAGCTCCAGCAGCCATTCGCAGAAAAGGTAAGTACGGCCTATTAGATCTGTGTTTGCGAGTCTTTTTACATGCCCGCCCTCTTATGTTTGTTTTTCTCTGAAAAACTGTGTTTCTAAGTTGCCAGCCGACCACAACATACCGTGCATTACAGCATGACAGGAATAGCCAACAGATTACACGTCTGCACAAACATCATTAATGTGGGTACAGGAGCTCAGGAGTCTGTTGTACCTGCTACCCACACAATGCGCGTACCTCTTTGAACGCATGATACTCCACACACAGTCGTACTCTGGTCGGATGAAACGCATTCAGCACAGGATGTTCCACAGGCTGATTGGATGTTGCTGAAGCATTAACATAAAAAAAACACTTTGCTGCTTCCATATTTCTTTTAAAGGCATCAGTTAAAACTGGCTGATTTTTCAAATGACTCTTGTGTATTTTTAGACGTGCAGGACAGTACTTTTCAGTGGAAGCGAGATCGCTGAACCTGAGCTGAACACGGAGGACAACATCATCCATCAACCATGATTCGAGTCACGGTGACAGAGCGTTGTTTCTGGTGTTTCAGGTCATTGTGAAGACGTCGACACAATATCAGCTGCACCAGCAGAAGAAGAACAAGCTGTATGTGCCCAGCATCAAGAAGCTGAATATCAACTTCTACAGTGATGTTTCAGATAAAGCCAAGGTACAGCAACAGACACTCTGCTCCAGTTCTCATTAATAGATAAGTGTGGCGATATTCTGTATTTTTCTTGACGTCAACAAACCCCGTGAAAAACAGCAATGGATTGATCGCACTTACAAGTATTGGCTGTGTGTCCAAAGCTGTACTCCTCTGTGCAGTAGAGCTCCATTGTTGTCCAAAAACAATTAAAGTCTAAATGAAATCACATTAATTTTCTCGATGCAGCTTAGAATAGTGTCAATGTATTTCTTTAATCTTGTCTTAAATGTTTGTATAACTAAAAAAAAAAAAAAAAGCCTCAGAAATGCTCCTTTTGGTCTTAAAGGGCTGGAGGGCCATGTCTGTGCTGGACCTACAGCAGCTGGCATTTTGCGAGACAACAGAGTAAACACACACGTGCTGTAGTTACATGTCATGGGCAGACAGCGTGTTGTTAGTGGGAAGCTCAGGACAAGATGTGCGTCCATGTCTGTAAGTTTGATAATGAGGAGACTTAAGCAGCGACACTAATGCCGGTACAATAAAAAGGGTGAAAAAGCAAACAATTTCTACACAATCTGTGTCATGGCATCATGAGGCCAGAAGTATTTTAATGGTCATGTTTTAGATGTATTCATTTGTTTCATTTTGCAAGAGTTATGCAGTCTTTGGACAAAATGGTGATCTCAGTGTTGTGCTTAGATGTTTGAGAAAATGAGCTGTACTTTTCACCAACCATGTTTAAACAACTGGGAAAAACTGTAAGTAGCAACTGTGTATTAATTAATGAAAACAGTCCCTATCAAACGTTGCGCCTTCTCCTGTTTGAGTAAGTTTTGCTTAACAACTACAGAGTCCAGCTGTTTTTCGGAAATTATTCAGCCTTTTATAAACATTAAATTTTCCTTCGGTAGGAACCCGTGGCTGGGTAGGAAAGCTAGAAAGTACTGAGAGACAGACTAACACTGGTTCCTGGCTTTGGTCTTTTAATGGAATAAGAATAGGTGCTGATGATGCTTGTCACTGAAGTGCTACCATATATGTATTTTTTTTTGTGTGTGTGTTTGTGTGTGTGGGTATGTGTGTGTGTGTGTGTGTGTGTGCGTGTGTGTGTGTCTTGCTCAGATCACAGGACTGATCTTCATCACTTTGGCCTTCCTGACCAGCCTGCTCCTCCTGCTCATGTACAAAGCCATGTGGTATGACCAACTTACCTGCCCAGAGGGTTTCATCCTGAAGGTAGGAATACACACATACACACAGACACACACACACACACACACACACACACACACACACACACACACAAGTGGATTTTCATCATTTAAGGAGAGAAAGAACAGCTAAATATCTTGGCCATCATCTTCCTGCGGTACAGCACAGACCAGCATATTAGAGTCTCGTCCTTGGATATCACAGACTTCTTATTGCATTACTCAGGCTGTATTAGTCTGTGCGACACCCACTTAAAGGGAACTTACTTAGTCTACAATGCAGCTGGCGCTTTGTTTCTCGGCACACCCGCTCATCAGTCACATGAGTAGGATTCTCCGAAAACTGGGGCTAGAAACGCAAACTCATTATCTCCAAACGACACCTTGGAGGCATCGCATAGCGAGCCGACACTGCCACGCATGTTAGTTAAAGAGTCTGTCTCGCGTAGGAAAATGAGGGAGTATGGGAGAGACGGCGAGAGTGGAAGAAGGAGGGGGCGACCGAGCCCGCATTCTGGTCAGGCAGAGATTGGGACGCCCGCCTGTGAATCGGAGGGGTCTTTAATTAGGGCTGAGCGTGACTAAACTGTGATTAAAGGCTTAACAGTGAGGGGGGAAGCGAGGAAGGGAAGGGGGAGGGGGGGGACCTTCCGGCAAGGCTTTTGAAGTTTCTGCCGGTTACAGTTGCTTTCAGCATTTTTTCCTGCTAATGCGTTGTTGGAGACATAAAAAGAGGAGCGAGGAAGGAGGATGGAGGGAGACGTAGTCACTGCTGGGCTTTTGAGAGGCTGGACTCCTCACTGTGAGGGAGGGTCAGGTAGTGGATCCTCCGTCGCGAAACACTCGGAGGTCATCAACACAACTCAGTGAGCTTTTTCTAAAAACATAACATTAACAGGCTGGACGTTCAGTTGGTTGGATTTAATTCACCCACACTGTCTCTTACACTGCCGTCACGGACGAAAGACCAACACTCCCCGGCGATTCTTTTAGTGGAGTCAGCTAACAGAGCTAACCGAGCTCCCAGGAAGAGTGCCAGGCTTTGAAGCCAACTTTCGTAGTGGCCAAATAGTGTAATAACAACATCATGTGATGCACTGTGGCTGTAAAATGGTGAGTTAATCTATTTTAGTGTCACAACCCCCGAGATATGACTCATTTGGCTATCATAATCTGAGCCATTTGGTCCAATAAAATCTGGATTAAATCACTTTATCACTATTCAAGTTAGCCAAGCGTTAAACCGGAAGTTAGGCAGTTCGGTTGGCGGAAGTCTCTAGTGTCTCTGGTCTTTCTGGGTTTTATCCCCTTGGAAGTTTTTTTGGCTTCATGCGCCACTGAGTAGCTTTCTTCAGAATGAATTGTGTCCTTCCTCCAACACTGTATCCAGGTTTTAATGTAGCATCCTTGGAGCTAACTTGTAACTACAGTATGCAGCAGTTACAGGTTGCTTTCAGGAAACTGTAAATCACAGAGTTGAGGCAGAGCAGCCGGAGTACATCAGAAAGAAGACCAGAAAACATATTCTCTGTAAAATATGATCGAGTTCAAGTAAAACCTGTGGTACTTTGAGCAGTATGTATTGTATCTGAGAAAATGACCCTACTTCTCATTTGATTTATTACCTCTGGGAGCAGTTTCCTAGTGAGTTCATGGTCTTTATCGCTAGTATCAAGTCTGCTTCAGTACGGTATGAGTTTCATTACGGATTAATGGTCCCCTTAAAAGTAAAACAGATAGCAGAGTTTGACGATATCAATTTTGTTAAAACATTAATTTCACTTAAACTTACCAAACGTGTCCCGGACAAGTCTGGCAGTAATTATCATTAGTAATAATAATATTACATATTTATTATAATTTTAATGTCACATCACAGTACTTTGTCATTAAAATTTAAACAAGAATATTTTCGTCTCTAACAGCAGAAGCACTGCACCCCGGCAGCTCTGGAGATGTACTACACAGAGCAGCAACAGCAGCAGGAGCCAGGCTTCCACGGCAGCGCCAACAGGGGGCTGTACGCGGCCCTCAGCCACCTCAACCAGGTCAAGAGGACGGGGCCTGAGCTGCCACCACCATGGTTGCCAGTCATCACCGCTATGAAGGAGGCTGAGCTGGCCAAACAAGGCAGCGAGCCGCTGAATGGAGCGCTGGAGGGCGAGGAGTGAAGGAGCTGAGGGAAATGATGATGGGGCGGTAGTTTAGGTTATTTTTCAACCGTTTGTGTGCGTGCGTGTGCGTGTGTGTGTGTGTGTGTGTGTGTGTGTGTGTGTGTGTGTGTGTGTTCAGGATTTATTTCCTCTTTTCCTCGCACAGGCCAATATATCACTTGGTGCTCCAAAACCTGGAAGGTGTCTGTACATCTACTGAAAATGTAAACCACAATTTTACTCGTTTTCAATGCAGTTATATTCAGTTCATATTTCAAAAAACAAGCTAGTACCCAACTGTAGTAGTGTGCGTGTGTGCGTGCGTGCATGTGTGTGTGTTTGTGTGTGTGTGTGTGCGTGTGTGTGTGTGTGTGTGTGTGTGTGTGCGTGTGTGTATGTGTGTGTGGTGAGTTGTTGAGGTTAGAGGCAGGAATGTTATTAAAGTGTTGGAGAATGTGCCTGACTTTTACAGTGTTACCGAATCATGACTAAACTCTGCCATCTGCATGTTTGTGTGTCTGTATGTGTGTGTGTAAAAACAGTACGCTGAAGATGCTGTAATGCATATGAGAACGTATACTGTATACATATTTACAGTCATGTGCACTGTGTGTGTGTGTGTGTGTGTGTGTGTGAGCACACTTTTGTGTACTTGTGTGAGAAAGTCGGAGGTGAGAGAAGAGAAGCGAGAGCTCGGAGTGTGAAGTGAAGATAACAAGTTTTTAATGAGATCATGAGTTTCTCCTCATCACTCCGTCTCGTTATCTCGCCATCTATTCATTTAGTTTTAGAGGAGAACGTATGAAATCATCAGCGAATGTGCTCACAGTTTAACCATTAAGACAAGGAACTGTAATAGAACGTTTTAAATTCGGGCCGAAATGAGTTGAGTCCGCATCTTCTTATCTCGAGACTGTAAATTGCAGCTCTGTGTGCATCTGCAGCTAAAGTCACAGGAACGTGTGTTTTTGCACTTGAACTCCACAACCACAAGCATGCTCGCTGTTTTAAATCAGAATCACACAGTGGCTTTGGAAAACATCAACACATTTAAAACCACATTCATTATTCAGTATTAGTGTTTTTATCTTCTCAATGTCATTGTGGGTAATTATGTGTTTGAGTAATTGTCAAAACAGTTCAATTATTTTGAATAAATACATAAAATTCAGTAGAGTGTGCAACAAGTGAACACTTTCTGAAGCCACTGAACAATTCTTCATAATGTGAGCTACTTACTGTAATTATGGATAAAACTTGAGAGCTTTTAATGTATTAGTACAAACAATCTAAATGATTGATCTCATGATTGTAAGCTAATTGTAAAAAAACTTGTTCGCCATCTGAGTTTTGTTCCCTAATGTTGGTTTTGATTCATGTCGCTGTAAGTATTCTGTAATGTAAATGAACATGTACAGTGTAACCACAGGGGGTAACTCATCATGAATGTATGAAGTAGCTGCTCTAATCATGCAGTAGATTAATGATTATAGTGTTTTACCTTACGAGCTTCAATTGTGTTCACATGTTTATATTTATTCAATTAACAGAGTATTTATGTGTATATAATTTGGTGTCTGACAAATCTGGCTTGAGTTATTTGTCTAATTCATCATACATCCGTTTTTAAAGGACAGAAAACAATGAAGCAAATGTTTTTCCTCAAGTTTCGTCTGTCAGCTGTCATCTGAAATAACCCTCTGACAAATCTTGTGATTATCTGCGTCACTCACTTTGAGACAACTTTCCTTTTTGTGTATCTTTCACTGTATAGAGTCACTTTTCGTTCAAAATGCCAGATTCCTGATGTTGGAACAAAACCGTTCATGTAAGCAGGAGGAATGTGAGATCACAGCACAGCTTGTTCCTTCAGGTTCAAGTGCCAAACGTCCACATCAGACCCATCTGCTCTGACGTCACCGACTGAATGGAAATAAATGACTGAGGTGTTGAGTTCTCTGTCGATGACCTGAATTAACGATGAAACGTTGGCGGATTGAACATTCATGAGGCCTATTTTTTTTACACACTGTAAGCTCATCAACATCTCGTCTCTTTATGTCAAATCATAAGTTGCAAGTAACATTTCAGATAAATGCAGGGGTCAAATATATCACAGTACTTTTACTGTACTTAAGTGCAATTTCGTGTCTTTTTTGCTACTTTCTACATTTCATGAGCGAATGAATACTTGAATATTTACTTCACCAAGTTTATTGAGAGCGTAAAGAAGCACTCAGGTCCTTTACTTTAGGAAAAGTGGTAATATGACACTTTGAAAGTAATCAATTACAAGTTAAAGCCCTGAGTTCATCTTTATTAGTGTAAAGGGACAGAACATATATTTTAATGATTAAAACTAAAACTGATAAAACTACTTTATATTATTATGTATAATCTGTTATTAGATTATTATCATTAAAGCCATTAAATGCAATAGCATTTTAAATTTTCAGATCATTTTATCGACCTTATAGTGTTGGACATTATAATACGTCACAACAGCCATCATTAATAAATGGTAAACTTATTTAACTTAATTACTTAACTTAATTAATAGTTATTTCACTGTTAAACAATGAAAAATGTTTTATTTAACGTTAATAAGCAATTGTTTATTTAGAAGTTCCAACTGATGTTTGTAATACTTTGTAAATGGTTAGTAAATGCTGTATAATTATTATTTAGATAGCCTTTATAAACCTTTACAATGCTTAATAAATGGTTAATAAAGCAGTTTGCTTTATTAACCGTTTATTAACTCTAAAACAAAAAACTATTAACTTAAGTGTAATAAACTCACCTTTTTTTAATGATTGTAATTATCAATTGACACGTGTGATAATAACTTCTGTATGAATATTTATAATAAGATTACTCTAACTAGGGGCTATAGTTGTGAAATACATGTTGTTGAGTACAAATATACAACATTTCCATTAAAATGTGGTGGAGAGGGGCACCTTGGTTGCTGAGTGGCTACTGCATATCCTTTATAACTTTAATATGGCTGGTTAAATTCCTGCCGGGGATCTTTGTTGCATGTCAGACCGCGTCCTGTCTGCCAATAACATTTAAAGCAAAGGCCAATAAATGCAAAACTGTCCAAAAAAATATCCAACATCACATCAAATAGTTGGAAGTATCTCAACCTGCAACAACAGTAAAATGCATTATTCATCAATAAGATAGAAAAAGATTACCATGCAATAATTGGGAACAATTAATGAAACTTTACTTGACATAAGGATTGAGTTATGAATGTCATCGATAGCTGGTGTTGACAATAATCGAAAAATGAAATACTGATATTGTGTGAACAATCTGGCACCTCTTCAATTGTTTCTGTTTCTTTCTGTTCACACTTTATTAAAGTGGGTGTCGATAACACACCTTAACACTGATCATCAACCGACATACAACAGAAAATGATGAGGAGAAAGCTGCAGTAACAGTTAACTGTTAGCTGGCTAGTGTGTGGCTCCTTCATTTACTACTGCTGTGCAAAATCCCATTGAAGCGACCAACATTAATGCTTACACAGACTCTCTCTCCACCTACTCTTGTATAATGAATGTTCATTTGACAAGAACAGACCGAACACACAATAAACAAAGTTAAGGTTAATTTCACTGAGAGCATGTTTTCACCTCAAAGTTTCAACATATATTACTGTGATATAATCGTGAATTCATTTGGCCAATCCCGTAGTGAATTAATGCTGCCCTAGATTAAATATCTATTGATCACTAGGTTTTTTTTTTATTTAAAACTTCCTAACACGTCATTCCTCAAATTATCAGCGTCAAGCAAAGTGATACATCAAGCTAAGAATGTACTTTTAACCCTCCATTGCATGATCATCTCACCATTGTTTAGCTTTTAAATGAACTCGTAGTTATTGCGTTTTTACTAGTCATTCACAATTAGTTCCTTTAAATACCAGTTATTTTGTGAATTGTCCCACAATCGTTCTCATGTAACCTTTATTTTTGAGTGTTACCAATGACAAAGGTCTGTACTTGTACACTTTATTTGGGGAACATTTTAAACGCACGTCCTTTACTTGAAATTCTGTATTTTATTATTTTTTTCACAATCTAGTGCTTCTACTTAAGTAGATGATTTGAATATCTCTCTCACTTCTATGTTTAAAAAAAGATCTAATCCAAAGTAAGCACAAAAAAACGTACGGCTCTGTTTACGCTCTGCTGCCCAGAGACGATCAGTATGCGCAGAATTCAAAATATGATTCCTTCCTCCTCAAACTTTAGTTTAGCAATTCAAAGCCAAGCCACATCCTCTCTCTGCCTCTGCAGGCTTCACTGCTGTGAGCCTGTCTGCATCTCATTTACGCTCACATATTTTCACACCATCGCTCTAAACCCAGGGATGTGTGGCTTCAAGTTTGTGTGTGTGTGTGTGTGTGTGTGTGTGTGTGTGGATGCGTGCGTGCATGCTGCCTTGTTAGAAGTGTGTGCGTGAGTATGAAATCATTAACATACAGTAATGTGTGTTTCAAGTTTTTCTTTTTTGCATCGTTGTGCTTCTGTGTCCGTGTGTGTGTTTATGCCCTAATGTTTGTGTGTGTGTCTGCATGCTTGTGTGCGTATGTGTGCGTATGTGTGTGTGCGTGTGTTTGTGTGCGTGCGTGTGTGCGTGTGTGTGTATGAGCCCATGCTTAGCTTGTTAATTAAATCTACATTACGCCTTGTTTAGCCTTTAGGGTTTTTCTTCTCCCCTCTGTTACTGGGTGACATACTTTAGAAGCAGTTGGCCCAGGGCATGGAACTAAATAAAGTGCTAAAAAATATTTATTACGGCATTTACAGGTCCCATGCTTGGTCAAGGTATGGCATGTTGTGCCAAAAAGGCTTAGATTCAGGGCCGGGGGAAAATCACGTAAAATCAGCCGAGTAGTTATGTTAAGGCCGCCAAACCCCATTTTCCTGCTTTATAGCATCAACAGATCTGAACAGTAAAAAAGCAGGTTGGCTTTTTAATTTGTCCTAACCATTCGGGGTCCCCTGCCTTCCCAAGGCAGGGGGGGACGTGCCAAGAGTCATTTTTGTCCGACCAGAGTTTGATTCGTCTGCGCCCTGATGTCACTCGCATGTTGGAGAGAGAAAGAGAGAGAAGGAAGCTTTGTGGTGATGTCAATACTGTCTCGCTGCTCTTCTTCCTCTTCCTGTGCATCTGCAGCTGATCAGACAGGAGGTGTTATGATGCAGCTACGACTGAAGCTGCGTCAGCATTTCACACAATGCAAAACAAAGACGGGCAGATGTGGGCAGAAGAAAGAGATGAAAACAAAGAGGAGAGAGCATCTTGGGAAACACTCTTGTTCTCGTTCCTGCGGAGAGACGGATGAGAAGATTCTTTTACACACCGCCTCATAATCCACCCACAATTCCATTATTATAATCCAGCCATACTGTTGGAGGTGCAAGCATGTCATCCTAGTGCTTTTCTGTGCTCTAGCCAAGTGCTCTAGCAAGCTATATGCAAAAGTTGAAACTTTGTGGACTGAGGGATTGTTGTCATGGTTTAGGAATTTTGAAATGTGACATTTAGAGCTCCTGTCTTCACCTTCCATTAGTTGATGCATTGTGTATGCCCCTGCACCACGGCACTTCAATGTGGTTATGCACTGGCACCGTCAAAGATGAATCTGAACAACAGAGTAATCTTAATGGCGATGATCTTTTTGACTGCATCCAACTATCCGAACTTTGGGCACGTTCATTGGAACTCTGCAGGTGCTGAGGGCCGTCCAGACTCACAATTCATCCAGTCCACATGGGACCACTGATTGAATTACCCCACTATTCATTGCAATAAGGATGGTGTTGTAGAACTTATTATAAATATGTAAAACAGTTTCTTATGAACATTACTTGACTCGTAGAGGCCAGGAATAATATTCCCCGCACATCCTGATGTAGAAATATGTAGGCATAAAGGCTGCAGAGGTAATCAAAATGCATCTTATTATTGTAGTACTTTAGGCTTGGCTATTTGCAGCTTTAAATAACTGTGTAGTCTTAGACTTGACGTGATGACAGGGAAGCAAAATTCATAAATAACATCTCGATGAGGAGTTTAGTTAGCAGTGACTGGCTGGAATTGCTGGTTGTGTGTGAAATGATTGATTCCACTCTCAGAAAACTGTAGTAAGAAAGCGAATAAGCGTGCGCCGGCCTCCTCTGACGGGCTGGTGTTTGGTTGCAGGTGCCCAGCAGGTGTGGTCAGGTCGTCGTTTATTGGGAACACAGAGCCCAGAGCTCCCAGTATGAGAGCGCACCCCTCTTGTGCTCTGATGGGAGAGGGGAAAGAGGAAACTGTTGTCTATGCTCCATGCTCCACATCCATGTCTTTTTCTATTTTTCCCTTGCAACACTTCATTCATGATTCCTTTTTATTGCATGTACATCTGCACCTCCGACTTACTGAGTACCTCACAGCACTTCATCTCCTTAGTTTTTGGTGTTTGCTCCAAATAAGTAATTGGTTTTCCTGCTTTAATGTCATATTCTGTTTTTTGTCATGGTTTTTGATAGGTCACGGAAAGTGTATTTTCAAAAACTGTGGAACTTTTGTGTTAAAGAATGAAACTTATTATCATTATCAGTATTATCATTATTGCCTAAAAATACTAAAATATACGAGCACGCCAGAGGTTTGTTTTTAGGAATAGATCAAACTGCAGTACAGAAAAAGATGTGAAAGGAGACACTTTCTGTGGCATTCCATTTTTAAACTGAATAAACCAACACCAACAGTTTGTTTATAATTCTCTTGAGGGCAAAAGAGTGGGATGCCTACACAGGTGCTTCTTAAAACATAGCTTTTTCAATGTGTTTTGGCCTGTAACACATGTAAACTGTGTTTTAGGTCGCTGAATCCTGACCTTTTGAGACCGAGACTCCCTCCAGGGTGAAGATATTCAGATACTCAGTTTTCAGTCTTTACGGCTGAAAAAGACTTTTCAAAACACTCTTTTAAAAAATACTCTCAAAAGGGTGAACTAGGCTTATTTATTTTTTTAAATAGAAAAATAATGGAGATATTTGATTTTACAAATCTTTAAAATAAAAATGTTTTTTTGTAAATTAGAATCTGACAGTAACACATCACGTCACTGAGTTCAATGTAAAGATTAGGCCGTTCCACACATATGCACAAATTTTTTAAAACAGGGTTTTAAAACAAAATGAACTGTCCAGATGAGTGTTTCAACACCATCTATAAAGGCACACGTGATAATGCATATCACATGACAAGAAGCAGATTGTATACAAAAGAAACTATGAATGATTTAAACTTTAACTTACTCTTTACTTGCTTACTTACTTTTACTTTTGGTTTATATCAAAGGTACCAGGACTGGTAACAGCTTCAACTCATTCTCCCAAAGAACACAACAAAAATGATGAGGCAGAGAAACTTTAGTCGCCTGTATAAATAAATGCCTCTTTTTTTCCCTCTCCCTCATCAGAGAACTTCTCTTCAGAGCATTTGTAAAAGTAATTCTCAGAGGTCTAATAAATAAAAAGGGAGAAAGTGAGACAGAGAAAAGGAGACAGCAGAGAGAAACAGACGAAAAGATGAACAAGAGAGAAGGAGCAGATGAGAGGCGGCCAGGCCTGGGAAGGGAAGGCGGGGGGTGAGGGTTTGGGTAGAAGAAGAGGAGGCGGAGGAGGCCAAGAGGCATGGAGGTGGTGGTGGTGGTGGAGGAGGAGGGTGAATCCAGGCTGACCCCTGTGTCTATGTGTGTTGTTGTGTGTCTCAGTGGGTTTCCTCTGCCCTGGCGCCAGCTGGAAATGCCTCCACTAAGCAGAGGCAGTACACACATCATCCTCCATTCACCCCCATTCAGTCCCCTTTGATGAGAGTAACACTATACATGCCCAGCGCGCCTCACAGATCCTATCAAGCTGCTGTTTAAAGGGCGGGAGCGAGGGCCGGGGCAGCTGATCATAACTTATCGAGTGTTCGGACACTCTGTCGTCCAGGTCCACTGGCCTGCGGAGCAAATAAAAGCGAGGACAATTGAGAGGGTTTTGAAATTGGAGGGATGTTGTTGTTACAGTGGTGGAGGTTTCATGAGGTGCGCTGCCACCTAGGGGTCATCTCCCATGGTTGCAGAGAGGAATGTGGTCTCCCGTGTGCTTATTTTGAACCATTAGCCTGATAAACAGAATTTAATTGGATTATGTTTTCCTAGAAGCCTTTAAAGTCACTAAAAAGCTGACATGAAGATGATACCTAATAACCTCATTTTTTCCACTTAACAAGGGAATTAAAACCTTTTTGACCATACCTTTGATACCTGCTATCGGATTAGTTGCAGTTGCTCTTTAAAGTTGATCCTCATGATGGTCTTTTTAAAATGACTCAATAGCCATGAAATTAGTCATTAGTTTGTTATCCTGCCGCGATGTTGCCCTCACGCAACAAAAACCTCGCCAGTAAACAATTATCCGACCGACACGGCGAGGTAAAGGCCCAAATCTGCAGCCCAGACATGCCGTGAGGAAGAAAAACAACCGGCTTTGCTTAGCTTAGCTTGAGTTTGCTTTGTTCTGGCCATTACGGAGCCGAAATATTGTCATTACTCATAGACCAAATCATTTTACGACATCCTGCAATTAAACTTTAAGCTAATAGGTTAATGAGACAAATGGAGTCTGAACTCTGGAAGTTGGTTTCTATTAGGGATGGCAGAGAGAAGTGCACAGTTGCATGCTCTGCCCGCGCGCACACACACACACACACACACACACACACACACACACACACACTCGCCCTCAGTGTGTTTTTTCCCCCTTTTCTCTCTCTCGCTGAGACACACACACAGACACACGCAAACACAAATACAGAGAACAGCCTGCTTTGATTTAGGTTTTGCGGTCCCCTCCCGCTGCAGCCTCAGACAGGCAGAGAGGACCAGTGAACTCCAGTTCAGCCTGAGCCCGGCTGTCTCTGCTAAGCTTCAAGTTGAAACCCTCCAAATTGGGTTTAATCTGTGTTTTGCTTTGCCAATTATCGACCCGCAGAGCTGCATGGCAAATGGGGATAAATGAGCTTTAGATGGGCATGGTTGAGGGGAAGGTCACAGTGTGATTAATAGTGATCTGTTGAATCCATGACTCGGATGTAGCACGAGACGAGTTATCAGAAAATGAGCATCTGCGGGAACGTTGCACAGCAATGATGCAGCAGAAATGCCGTGTGAAACTTGGAGTACAAAACTTAAAGTCAAACAAAACAGTGTTCATCGTACAGTACATTGATCTGTCAGCCAACACGGTTTCTAAATGGAACCAGACAAGAGGTTTCAGCACGATGCTATCATTAGTTTTATGAAGATGAATATTCTCACTGTGAGCTTTCTGTTCATCATAATCACTGCTAATTCCACAATGTTCACATCACAGTGGAGCACTCAGAGAAAAACAGAATGGTATCTCATTTCTACAACTTTCAAATGCCAATGTCTAATGTACATGTGCTGAAAGATATGTGTAAAATTTCTGCATTACAATGTCTAAAACCCCAGTTGTTCAAACCCAGAACAGACAAAATCAGCTTTATTCAAAGAACATTCTGTTTCATTTGCTCACCTCTCTTTAACTTCCAGGAGAGAGTCATAGAGTGAGGAGGGAAGTCGGAGAACCTGACTAATGCTAACATAATTTGAAAACATTTCTGTCTCTGAGCGTTTCTGCCTGAGTCACTTTGATACATTTTAATCAGCAATGGTTGCTGTTTAACAATGAAGACACCAACTCCAGTGATCCTTCACTACTTACATCTACTGTTTTGTTTTAATTGGGAGACCCCTAGTGGCAGAAATTTCATACTGTGCCTTTGACTTTTTGGAATGCTCACACTCTGAGTCTTGTTTTTTATGGATTTTACACATAGTAATCAGTTAACTGACCACAATCAATGACAACTATATAACCTGTGAAAATTAGTCCTCTTGAAGTCCGAAAACAAATGTATCATTTGTTAAGACTAAAGCTATTAAACAGCCTGTGTTATAAACAGAAGTTGTGACTGGTTAAGCAAGAGGGTGAGTTCTAATGAATGATGCTAGTAAGTTGCATTATGGGAAATGACTACTTGACACATATAGAGCCATATAGAGTCCCTCAGCTTAATGTAAGTGCACTATAAACCAGTGGAGCATCACTATAGATCAACTGAAGAAGACTTTTGTAAAAGGTACTACTGTGGATATATGTGAGGTTTACAACATATAATAATTTCAATGATTGATTGTTGATTACAGTTAGAAGCTATCAAATATCTTCCTTGATTTGACCAACAGACCAAACGTGAAGATATGCAGTTCACGTTACATGGATAGAAAAACAACAAATCCTCACAGCTGAGAAGTTGTTACAATGGACATTTGGCCATTTTTACTGATCAAATGAGTTGCTTATTACTTTTCTGATGATCTACTAATCGACCGATGGTTTCAGCTCTGTATCGCATCATTTTTAGTTAGTTAACAGCTTCAGCTGCTGTCCATAATGCTATTCGTAACCTTATCTGTGTTGAAACATCCAACATATAAACCACATATTGGTGAAGTGTGTGTCTCTCTCTCTGCTCGGTATGTTTCCACATGTCTGTCTCTTTCTTAATTTGAGGATGTCCTAACTGACCTGTCTTTCTCTCCCTCTGGGTGTCTCCATCTCTCTCTGCTGGTGTCAGTGTTGACACACAAAGCGTGTTTAGGATTCCATCGTTTTATTAAAAGAACACAATGTTCATATTGATTTTACTTCACTGTAACAAGAGCACTGAATGTTCATCCTCTACAAAATGACTGTGTTAACGCGTCACGTTTCTATCACTGAGTGTTCAAACTGTGAAATTTGTATAAACTCTTCTTCTGCAGTGGTTCGATCACACCCTACTGGAGAACTAGCGCCATCAGCTGTTTATTTCAATAATCCGACTCCTACTAATGACATGACAGTTATGATGGATGGAAACAAACATTAATCTGCATTTTCTTTTCTTGATTGTCCTAAAAAATTTAATTTGTATTACGTCTGAATAGAAAAAATCAGTAAGGAGATTTCAGACACAACGCTGTTTCCATTACGCTTCGTCATTATCATCATTTAAAATCAACTCAGTTACCAGAATTGCTCATCATAGCATTGGCCTCCTGTAAGAAACAACCAACCTTTAATCATCAGCAGACTCCTCCACATCACTCACCTGAGACTGGAAATAGACAGGGATCAGACAACCATCCCATCCCATGTTAATTAATAACAATACATTTGTCTCCCTCCCATCATTTATTACGCACTAAGTTTGAGCTAACCCATGTTGCCCAACCTTTAATGACACAATTGCATTAGGATCCATCAACATACTCCTTCAAATTGAATTAGTGAAATATCTCTTTTCTTCGTGACCATATATTTAAGAACAGTTTTTAACAATATAACAATTTTGCCAGGTCCAGACCAGCAAACAGGGGTGTGGCTACTGGCTACACATTCTGGGGCCCCTGACAACATCTACAACCGCTGACAAATTTCTAATCCCTGACATGTTCCAGTGACCTCGTCCAGCGTGTGGGCTTCCAGAAAAAGGCGTTGCGGCCCAAGAACCATGATGCTCCAAAACCAAACTGCCATTCATTTATTTGACATATTTCTGTGTCACTGGTAATGCTGGAATAGCCACTAAGTGAGATCTCTGCACTGCAGTTAAACTGTTCAGAATGTGAAGAATGTAAAGTGTGGGTTGGTAAGTTATTTTGGAAGCATTTTTGTTATATTTGTAGAAAATCCCGTAACATCCCGAGATTGATCAATACATCAAATGCTGTGACGTAAAAAAAAAAATAGCCTGTGGCTATCGCAGGCCTCAAATAGGCCCAATCAATCATTTCATTTGGATTGAGTGAAACGACCGGACAGCCTACCTGCTTGCTTCCTACATGCCTGCCTACCCACCTGCATTCATAACACATGACCAGAATCTTGCACAAGGCCGGGTGCAGATATATACCCAATGCTAAGCAAGTTTGTAGCGTACAGGCAATAACAATGTTTGTTGTTTACATGTATGATAATAATGGCAGGGGTATTCTTACAAGAGAAACCTCATGTCTCTTAAAGGAGACATGGGGTAGTGGGAGATGGTTGACTCTGCTCACAGTAAACAGCCTCTGCGCCCGTCGCTCAGCAGCTAACCCAGTTAGCTCAAAGCATAAACACACAAATGATCTATCTGATAACGCTGTGCTGTTGTTGTTCCTGGAACATCATAGTTAATGCTCCAGGACCATCATTTGTAATTGCAAAAAGTGACGAAGTTGGCATTTCAAGCCAGCTGTTGTGGCTTTATACAGGGCTGAGTACAGGACTCTAACCCCAAGGATTGGGTTTGTGTTCAGATTGGAAAATATTGTCTTACTGGTCAATTAATTCTTTTTACAGTAAGTTCAGTTTATTTTCTGTTTCTTTTCAGTTTTCTGTCACAGTTTGGTAAGGCTGAGGGAAAACAAATACTAAGTAAGGTTTTGGAAAACATGGTTTGGGTTAAAATATACACTTTCAAAAAGCTTAACATGTGTTAGAGATAATAACTTCTCCCTTGTGCATATTTTTCTGGTCTTTTTTCCGCAAAGAGCAAAACTGTTATATTACAAAAGCTATTATTGGTAAGTTGCTGTGTTAATGATGTTCCAGAAACTCACTGTTTTTATTGCAACAAACACGACTGGAAATTGTCCTGAGGCATCCTTAAAAATATCCAGTGATTTTAACAAAGAGAGATATTGAAACGCATTCTCACACAGTGTCACTGGCTTGGTGGGATTTGACTTGTAACTCCACCACCATCCTCTCTATTAAGGTCAGGTTATAAACATGTAAATTGAGCCTGATATGAGGGTATTGTAAAAATGTCAATATGGTGCGAATGACACGTACAAATGTGAATGTATCAGTGGTTTGCAGAAACATTACCTGCCAACATGTTATCCCGTATTCAGCATCATAAACTCCTACATATTCCACCTGTGAGTACCACTGTCTACAGCCTGTGTTAACAGTCTTTTTAACATCAGGTGGGTCCCCTTTACTCGACCCAGTTTCCGAGGCGGTTCCAGAGTGCACAGGCCGTCTTCGACACACCATCACTTCCACTTCTACTCTACATTGTAATTATCATATGGGACTTCAGTTAACAGGCGGCTACAGCAGAGAGTTTTGCAGGATTAACATTGATTGCCACTGCTGACAGATTCCTCAGCGGGCGACGCACACCGACACACTGGGCCGACTGTCAGCAAACCCCACTGAAACTGAGTTAAAGCTGACACAGAGCAGCTCTGCAGCAGCTGCAGCACTCACGCTGCACAGGACAATCATGGCCTTCTGTTATTAGGCAACTACAGTTTCACCACTGGATCTTTTGGCTACACGTAGATGATATAGAATCTAAGCAACTCTCTTTTATTAAGGGGAATGAAAATGTCACTGTCAATTTGAGGTGGTGTTCCAGGTCTCTGGGTCTGGTTACAACGAGTAGCACGGAAGCCAAGTGTGGGACAAGAAGCTCTTGTAAAAAAATGTTATTGATAATTATGAGAGTATCTCTTGAGCAACACACAAGGACGCTCATGATATGTATCTCCTCATAACCTCACTATAATAAAAAAGATGTCATGTCATGTGCTCATTGCCTCACAGTGGCCTACATGTTTTCACCCCCTCACTTCATTTGACAGTGGTCATAAGTGCAGCGAAAACAAAGAAACACTTTCAAGAAAACACAATAAATTTGGAAATGATGATGAACAACTGTCAACAAATAATGACACTCGCTATTAAAAACCGAAGCGACCCTCTTGCCACAAGCCACTCTCGAGGGGGACGAGGGGAGCCAAGAATAAATTGCCTGTCTGTAGTCATTTGAATGCAACATTTAGCTGTGATTTATGTGAAGGCAGAAAAAGCATTATGAGAAAACATTTTCCAAGTGCAACAGCTTGCAGCAATTTACATTATATGGGGGGAAAACCGCTGAAACAAATATTTGACTGGCCTCCATAATGAAATGGATATATTTATACACACCGAATTGAGTCAAAGGCTCTGTAACGAACGCATGGCTTCACCAAAGGACCTCTCCGCGCTCTTGTAGTAAACATTTTACTGATGCTACAGGGGCTTCGAATGAAAGTTATTAGTGCTGTAATCCTCTGAGTGGGCCAAGAGATACAAAGATAATCCACATGAAGAGAGAGAAGATACGCTGGAGGGAAATCAACGAAAAAGATTCAGAGATTCACTGATTCTATTTCAATTAGTTTAAAGCTGCAATAGATTTGCTTTTGCTCTCCCAATTAGAGTCCTGACTGTGTTTCCCTTAAATCTCCCACATTTTTCTCCTCTGTGAAAAAGTCACCGAGAGAAAAGGTAGGTATGTTTGCTGCATATTTTACTACAGTGACCTCGATGTTAGAACAAATTTTACTTATATTTTCACTTTGCAACAACCAGAAGCCAACCTTATAACACAAAAATTAACACGTGAAAAAAGGCCATGTCCTCTTTTTGCTTCCATTTTGTTTTATCAAAAGTTACACATTAAGGGGTTTTATAAACTAAAGACATGATTAAAGCTGCACTAATCAATATTTTGTATCCGCAATAGAACAAATGACTGTGTGACAATGTGAAGGAATCGCTCATAGTGTTGAAGCCACAGGGAATCATCACCTGGCTCCTGTTTTAAGCGTCTTTCAGCTCATTGTTTTGATTTTACACCCCACGACTAAACTGTTTTGATTCACTCTCACTGTCATCAACAGCAGCACACACCTGTTCTCATAAAAAGCATTTCTTTTACTGCTTCTTCTTTTGCTACTTCTTAACAGCTTCTCTCTGCTGCCCGGTAATGACCGAAAAATAGAAAAGAAATAGCAATATAGGTTTAAGTTTGGCTACGGTTAAGCCAACGAAAGGAAAATAATGCACAATTCCTCTGCATCAAGATTATATTCCTGGTAGTACAGAGAACGCTTCAAAACAGCAATTACATGTTTTTGTTTTTTTTGTTTTTTGTTTCGGGGTTTAATTAAATTTTTTTTACAGGAAGTTGGTTTGTTGTTGTTGTTTGAGCTCAGATGAAATGAGTACAGATATTGTATAAGCCCATTTTTGAGGCCGTTCTATGAATCGTTTTCTAATAATAATAATAATAATAATAATAATAATACATATAACAAATTCTAATCAACTCATATCAATTTTAGGGTTAAATTAAAGGGAGACGATACTTACACCCTTTTCAAAGCCATCACTGTAGCTGTTGGCTAAAAGTTTTAGCACTCAGTCTTAAGTGGAACTTCTTGTTAGCCCCGCCCACTTTCTGTTTAAGCACCACCTACTTCCAGTTGGAGCTAAGCTCATTCCCACTATGGCTACAAACAGAAGTAATTTAGTTGGTTGAACAAATACAGATACAGATAATAGTGGATGGTGGATGTTGAGACCACATGATGGCCTCAGTGTTTACAATCGCGGCTACTGCAGCATTTGTTAGTTAAAAAGTTCAGCCCAGAGTGTGTTTCAATTAAACCTCCAGTACGAGTCATCGTCACACATGGGTCTCTGTTTTTAAATGATAGACCACTGCATACAAATGGTTGAAATGTGTGCACAGCTATCTTGTCCCTATTTGGGACATAATGCAGCATTATGCCCACACACACACACACACACACGCGCACACACACACACACACTCACACACACACACACACACACACACACACACACACACACTTAAACATACACATGTGTAACTTCAGCACTCTTTATGCACAGGCGAGAAGACACGAACGCAACACTCTAATTAATATGTCACAGAGAAAATATTTTAATGGCTTACAAATGGGGGTGACTGCACACTGCCCTGTGCCATTTATTTACAGTGAGACTGAGACTTACTGGCATGAGGCAGAACATACAGCAAATTCTTAGACATCTAAATTAGAGGGGGCCTGGAGTGTCGTGGCTTCAGATACATGTGTGTAACCCCTGTGGTCGTCCAAGCCCCCTCCTTCAGATTTGCGTCTTCCCTAATCAGTGCCAACTGGAGCTCTTTCCCAGCTTGGGCGATTCAGGCGACGTGAGAGGGAGAGGAAGGAAGTCATTGTATTCAATGAGAGCCTTCCATTTTTATTTTTTACAACCGCGTCACATTCAGCTCCCCCCCCCACATAAACGCAGCAACTCTTACAATTACCAACGCTTTCATGTGTCCCAGTCAGCGGTCGGTGGGGAAGGAGGGCCAATTGCTTATAATTAAGAGGTATTTGTTTTGGAGCTGCGGGGTGCGAAATTCTTCATACACATGGCACTTTTTTGCCATATTAGCAACACTGTAGGGCAAAATCTCCAGTGGAAAGGCAGTACAAAGACATAGCTCAGGAGTTAAACAAAGATACAGTAAGATCTGTGTTTTTCTCAGAGGACTTAATGAGCTCTAAATGAGATTTTCAATAAAACCGAATTTGTTTTCAACATTTTTGCCTATTTTAGTGAAAACAAGCAGTCAGAGGTGCAGTTTAAAGTGAACATATCTGCGCAGCCATTACTGCACTTTTAATCTCATTTGCACCTAATGCCACAGTAAAAGATTTCCACGCTTCACCCAGCATATGCTAGTGATTATTAATCAGTGTTTTGCCTGCATTTTAAGGTAATAAGAGAGAGAACCAGTAAAATTGTGAGTCCTAATACCCAAGGCAAATGCCTACAATTAAAGTTTACTATGTGTTTGTTTTTCAATAGGTTTTTAACGTTCGGCTGATGCAACGACTTGGCAGACGCGGGTAAAGTTCCTCCTGCAAGATAAACAAAGCTGCAGCGAGTCTGAATGAGGGAGAATGAAGCTGAAGGATGTTGTCAGCGCAGAGGTCCTCCTAGCTGTGTTTGTGCGTCTGTCAAGGTGAGCCGGAGGAGAGAACAACCGTGACAGAGATATCAGTTTATTAATGAAAATGTCTGCTTTGCTTAAAACCAAAAACTGGAATAAGGAGCTTAAAAGAAAAAAAGTAAAGAAGAAGAATATATATGTTTGGTCTGGGATGTAAAAAGTATATACCACATATCTCTCAGTTGCATTATATTAATAATATATTTATGGTATGGTATTGTTCTTGGATGGTTTGATGTGCGGTGTAGTGCATATTGAGCTAAACAAAGCTCCTGCAACTTCATTTGCAATGGTGACGAAGGTGCTGTATTTCAAATGAATAACCATCATCTATGAATGGTAAACTTATGGTTTGTAGATCATCTGATAATATTTAACAACAAAATACTTTATAAATTATTTATTAAAGGATAAAGCTGTCGATATTAGAGGTTGTCTCATTACCAGCCAGTTCTAGCAAAGGTCCAACTCTTAGTCACCCACGCTGTCAGCCGCACTCCCATTCATTCTCACTGAAAATCTTAATGGTTAAAAACAAGTCGGAAATATTTCAATAGTTTTTTTCCTAAAAAAAAAGAAGAAAAAAAAAAACATTTCCCCTAACAGCTTACTACAGTAGTTTTTAGCAAACACTATTTACACAGGAGATGATTGCACTTTTGTTAGTGGATTATACAGACTCACTGTAGTGAGTATTTACATCAGTCAGATTTTGTGTGTAGAATTCAGTCAAAGTCTTGAACATGTACATCCAATGTAAAGAAAAACAACCAATCAACCTGTACAAAATGTGGCTAATTTAGTTTAATAGTATTTGGACAACAGTGTAGCTCTATGGCATTTTTTGACAATAGCAAACAAATATTGAACATCACCAGACTAATCCTTATATATGTAAAATTATAACAAGATATTTGAGGTTATTACTGAAAAGATAGTGGCTCGATAACAACATGACCCACAATGTTGAAATTACCCTTTGAAATGATTAAGTTCTATCAGTCAGCCTAGGAGGTAATAAATTCACTACATTATTTGGTGACACCTTTTAATAACCATCACTAATAGATAGAACATTTATAGTTTAATCAACTTTAGTTCCTATTTTTTTCTACTGTTAACAAACAATGAAATGTTTTATGAAACATTTGTTGAGCAACTGTTGACTGTAAAGTTAAAACCAATGTTTTATAAACCTTTACAATTGCTTAACCACAGGGGAAAAAGACATCTTTGTCACTGATCAAAACACAAACACTAAATCTGCATGTGCGCTGCAGTGTCCTGCTGTAAACACTGAATCTTCTGCTGCTGGTCGACGACTCAAACAGGGGGTCACTTTCTCTCCACTCGTCTCTGGGGGCGACGCACTCATTCAGCTGACTGACAGAGAAGATGTCTAATTCTCCACAGCGACACTCTGCTCTGCACTATTGTGTGTGCGTGTGTGTATGTGTGTGAGTGTGGGGGTATTACTACCATAGCACTGTCATTTGGTCCTGCTGACATGGCAGAAAACCGTCTGGGTCACAGAGTCAGCTGGCACCAGGGCTAATGGGCCTGGCCCCTGTGTGTGTGTGTGTGTGTGTGTGTGGACACACTAACGGTATGTCTATTTAAATTAATCGGTGGGTGTGCATGCAGATACACATTACAGGTTCTGTGTGTGTGTGTGTGTGTGTGTGTGCGTGTGTGTGTGCATGTGTGTGTGTGTGTGTGTGTGTGTGTGTGTGTGTGTGTGTGTGTGTGTGTGTGTGTGTGTGTGTGTGTGAGTCCCTCCCCGGCCCCCCCAGCTCTGCTCTCTGTCCACAATGAGCTGCACTCTGAAACGTGGAGCCGCGTGATGACAGGCCGATCGGTGGGGGACAATGCGCTGTAATTTGTGAGAGGCCTTGCCGCGAGAGGAATGATGGGTAATTAAGAGGAAGACACTGAGAGACACGGCGGGGGCTTGGTGACAGGCGACAGGCCATTGGCTGTGTGTACCGACAAGCCAACAAACCCTTCTCTGGTTCTCCCATAACAGGCCGGTCCCCTGCTCTGTTACACACACACACACACACACACACACACACGCACACACTTGCCCTGCTGTTCCAACTACATGCCACATGCTGATGTGTATGTAGTAAAAGTAAAAAAAAAAAAAAAAGTGACATGCTGAGGATATTTAAGGGTAAATCCAGTTTGGTACGACCTTTTTTTTGTTTTAATGCTTGGAACAAAGAAAAAGGTTTGTCACTTAACTACTGAATCCAAAAGGTCAAAATTGAATTAAAGGACATTGGACTGAAACTGAAATGAATGTTTCCAACATGTTTCCTATTCTCTATCGGCTATGATGGGCTAACATTTGAGCCTTAGCGCTGTAAATGGTGTCCAGAGGAGGCCATGACCACTGTGATACGATCACAAGACAACTTGCCTCACTGACGAACAATGAATCACCTAATACATGTACATAAAGTTGCAAAAGACACAGAGACAGGACTGTTGTGTATTAGTCTATGCACATCTGACATATAGCGACATAAAAGGGTAACTCCACTAATTAAAGTGTGTTTATAGGTCCTGGGTAGTACTACTGCATATGTGATAAAAGTAGTATCGAGCTATTTGTGGCTACACAGGAAGTTGCATGCAATCTGAAAATTGATGTGTGATGAAAGGTGATATCTCTGGTTCAGCCGTATTGATTTAAAACCAAAACTTGTCTCCTACATTACCCACAATATAAGTTATCCACTGGAGACAATTTATCCGATTTGCATGCAGCTTTCAAAAAAGTATTTACACTACTTTTCACATATGCATTAGTATGCGAGTTATCCTTTAATTGTAAAACAAGAAAGTATGTCGGTGGTTTTGATGTGCCACCCTAAGATTTTCATCTAGCCACCCCTCTGGGAAATTTCTGGGGGTGCCACTGACCTGGGCTTTGATTAAAACATCTCTGACTGTGAACATTTGTTGCCTTGTCTGACTGCTGTAAGCGTTGCCACCTCTTTCACAGATCCAGCAATAAACTCTGGGAGCACAGTCTTATTATTAGTGATGGGATTGATGGCCAAAACAATTGTAATAAATCTGAAGTATACTTCAAGATGCCAATCTTTGGTGTTGAAAACTTGATTTAAGGAGCAACTTGCCTCAGCAGTCAGTTTATTAGGTACACCTAGCCAAGACTAATGCAGTCTTATACAACCCAACAATCAATCCAACATTTACCATTTAGTTGTAATGACCAGCGTTTTTGTTGAAACGCTTCTAGGAATTGCAGATTCAACTCGATGGTCATTAGGTCTGCTTGCGACCAAATGTTGTGCAATGAAATGTGAACACATGTTAGTATCAGTGTATGATATCTAACTTGGACTGAATATTTACCTCTCTCTGCCTCTGTGTCTGTGGATGGGACAAAACCAAACTGGGTTCTTTGTAGGGACCTGAATGAAGCACAGAGGAGCCACTGATGTGTAACATATCAAATGATAAGAGGACACGTGCTCCCTGCGCTGTTAGAGTAACCTGAAAACTACTCAGCCATCAGTGTTTAATATTAATTTAAAAGGGTCATTCTTATGCCTGCTCTTAAAGGAAAAATATATCCATGATTTAACAAAAAAAACTAAAAGAAATAATAAAAATTCAAAAGCTCCGTCCAGCGCAATCCATGTCTTTGGAAGCCTTGAGATTTATTTAAATTTGCAAACAATTTATTTTTAGGTTAAATTATTTACACACTGTATGGTCGATCTTGCGCACCCACTTCTGACAGGGTGCTCGGTGAACTGCTCTCATTGAGGACTTTGACTTAAGAAAGGCTGTAAATAACATCTGATCAAATCATTTGGCATTTTTAACTTTTTTGTTTACTTTTTAAAACAAGTCCTCATCTTCTTCAGCTGTTTAGGACAATGCTGCAATGTTGTTTTGCTGTGAAGCTCCAGAAATGTTTGGTGAACTACAAAACTTTACAAACTGACTTTCCATGAGTGAGTAGAAAATAAGTTCTCTATTTCTTCAATTATGGATTTGTGCTGCTTTCAATCGTGAGTTTACGGAAAAATAAAGGTTTTTCTTTTTATTCTAGCTGAACAACATAAAGCACTTCCATCTCCACATGCTGCCATGTGACATCACCTCATCAACATTTGTTCACTTCAGTAGAAACATACCAAACAGAAACAAACCTAACCAAAACCTGCACTGTATATCACTCTTAACAGTGTCGTGGTGAATTAGGCTACATTTTTTCTTTGAAAGCAACATCCAAGATCAATACACATTATTTATACCTTCTGTTTTTTATCTTAAAGCATTTCCATAGCATATCACAAGAATGCAGCTCTTGCACAAAACAGGCTGTGGTTGAAACCCAATACATATGAAAAGAGGCATATAGCCTTCCACAGAATCTTCAACATTTTCTCTTTCCTTTGCATTTCTTCTCCTTCTCTGCAAAGTGTTTCATCTTATTGAGGTTTCACCACATTACTGCAGGGACCTTAAACCGCAGGACCAAATCCTCAAGGTACATGGTACATAGGCTCCGTTCCCACAGACTTTAAAAACCCATATCAGCCTCATGTCTGCACATCTCTCCCTTACATCTCCCTCGCAGGCTGTAAATCACCAAAGCTCACTCCAGGCCCCATTGAATAAACGTGCTGGAGTTGCTGACTAATTGATAGCGTTACAATCTGAACTGGTTCATAGTGCTGCTAAATTGAAAACACCGGGGGAGGAAGACTGAGGGATGCAGGTAGTAAAGAGAGGGAGGCAAGGCAGAGGGAGGGAGAGGAAGAAGTTATGATGATAGAGAAAGAGGAGGAGAGAGCGGAAAGGGAGTAAATGGGATGCTGATAGGTGAAAGGGAGGAACTGAGGAGAAAGTTCAAGGAGAAACACAGAGATAGAGTAAAAGAGAGGGAGGAGGAGAGGGAGCAGAGTAGGAAAGGCATCTGGGTCATTTACATAAATATGTCTGACCAAACTAAAAAGCCGAAACAACAGAAAACCAGGGAAAACTCTTCTTTGATTTAGAAAATAACACAGCTGTTCATCACAGCCGAGATCTGGTGAGGAGCTTGACAATCTTTTTCCTCTGCTGATTAAATCTCTTGCCATGTGTGATCACTTCATTGAGCTTTAAAACGGCCACACTCATGATTTACTTCCTCTCATTTACACATTTTTATGTTTTTATGACAGACAACTCCACGAGCAGCGAATATCTGTTTTCCTCCTTCTGTCTATCAGCAGGACGACATCATCTGTCTGTGCCTTATTTGGCGACAAGTCACTGTTTCAAAAGTCAAACTGTTCTCTGATCTGCCAACGCTTTGGTTAGGTAATGTTTATGCACACTTGGTCGTGGTTATGGAAGATGATGGTCATGGTTAGAAGAAACTTGCATTGCTTGTTGGTAAGAAACAGGAAACAAACACTGGTCTGAGTTGTTTACCCATCCAACCATCCCGATCTCTTTCCTCTGCTGACTTTTTCACTCTTCACACTGATTCCTCCTTTGCTCCTGACAGACAAGAGTCATAATAACTACACCCACTACAAGGCTTTGTCACTTGAATATAAACTTAAATATATAAAAGAAAATGCTGTTTCTTAAGCCTTTTCTGACAGATTGTTTGTTACACACAGCCATGGTAATCTTCCTTGGAAACTGTTTGGAGGGCAGGCCGTCTACTGCGGGCTAACTTCGACCAATCAGATCAACAGTAGGAGAACGCGAGCAGTTGGTTGCTCAAACTCTTCCCGAAGCAATTCAAGAGTGAAAGCGTCTTTTCCATCCTTCAGTCTTTGTTCTTCTTTTAGTCAAATAAACTTTTCAGTTCTGATATATCTGATGCTATAGCAGCTATACTAACATCTTGAGGAGCAGCCATTGTGGTTTTCAGACAGCTGCTTGTGCTCGTGCTATGGTCACACCTAAACACGTCCATAGTTGCAAGTAGTACCTAATAGGATGCTGATTGGGCCGAACCCCTGTGGTTTGGAGCACCAAGTGCATAGATTAATTCACAGGTTCACATGATCTCCATCTTCTTCGCAGGGTAATCGTTTTTAGACAACTGTTGAAACGACTGGTGTTGGTGTTTTTCTCATGAGGAAAGTCTTGTTGTTAGTCGCAACCATCCAATATTAGACATTTTCTGGCTGGATGCCCCTATGAAGCAATGACATTGTTTCTCAGTGCTCTTCCACTACTTTGTTTTATTCAGATGAACCAGATGTTGTTATAAAGCCAAAGTCAGTGGTTGCCTATAGTTCCCCCTTTCTTCTGCTATCACCTTCCTCTTGTGCTAGCAACCTACACGCTGACATTGGCATGTAACTGTGCAAGTAACCTGTCGTTTGCAGGTTCCACAATTTACTGTGTGTCATGCAGTGTTGGAGTTGCTCTGGTCTCGACTTGGTCTGAACCCCTCAAAGTCTTGGTCTTGCCTCGGTCTCGATAGACTCTGGTCTTGGTCATGACTTGGTCTCGGTGTAGGTGGTCTTTACTACAATACTGATAACGATGGTCTCTTGTTTGCTAATGTAAGCCGCTTAGAGGACTCAGTATCAAATTTAAGCAATTGTATAACCAGAAAATAGTTTCTTTGAATCAAATTTAACTTTTTTAAATACACATTAGGTTTTTTTTTTATATCTCTAACATGCATCATTTTGACTTTGATGCACTCTTGGTGCCCTGTGTCCAAGAGGTTTACCATGAGCCACAATGTCCTCAGTTGCAATCCAGCTAGAGACCTTTGTTTTTTGTTGTCTCATCCCATCTCTCCGTCTCCCTCATTTCCTGTCATCTCTCCTCTGTCGACTCTTCAATAGACACATAGAAGAAAAGATTGATCCACTCTGAAGACTTTTTCCGAAAAGCTCAATTTCCTTGTGAGGAAAAACGCGGGCTAAGCGTGGACGGAGGGCAAAAATAGAGAGAAAGGGTTGCAAATTTGAAATGTAGACGTCCTCTTAGAGGAGACGGAGGGAGAGAAAGAGAGATAGAGAGACAGCGAGCTGGACGAGGAGGAGGAGAGGGGAGGGGGTGGTGTCTTTGATCTCTGTGCATGTCTGCTATGCTGTTTTCCTTCAAGGCTTCCTGGTAAGTTTCAGTAGACACCAGCGGGTCCACTCTCTGGGATCGGACGCTAATGGATCAGTTAAAGGGGCCTATGCTTTATGGCCGGGCTAAGTGTTATCATCTGGGGTTAAAGACACTGACCATGGAGCAAACCCCTGCCAGATAGCCGCTTCTCTGGGGGATTACAGTAGGCCCTTCGCCAAAGTAAGGAGGCAGTTGAGGGAAAGTGGTGCTCATTCGTTGTTTTGTTTTGGTCAATTCATCTCACTCACTTCTCTCTCTTATGTCTCATTTTTTTCTCCCTCCTTTCTCTCCCTGTTTCCTTCCACCTTTCTCTTGTTCTCTCTACAGACACCCATCAGGGAATACCTCTCTAAAGCTTCCTGATCGCTGTTTGAAACCATTTGTCAGTTGCGCAAGACAGAAAGCTGACGATGGATTCCAGAGGTTGAGTTGACCCCTTTCATACAGCAGTTTATCCGTGGGACCTGTCAGGGCCGACTGCTTCAAATACGACGCAGGGCCCGTCAGATAAGGATCACAAAGACAGAGACAAGCCTCCTAAAGTGATCATTCTGTGTCTGTGTTTTTGTTAAACGAGCGCACCGAGGGCTGGATTGACAGCTCAAAGACCTCCCCCTAATTGAATGTGATAGATTCAGTCATTAAGTTAATTGGCAGCTGGTTCTGATCAGGACCTGTCACAGTCACTCAGAGATTTTATGGTTTAATTTTTGTAGACAATTGGAAAAGTCGGTCTCACAGTGAATGCCAGGTCTGTGAGAACGCACCGGGCCTTTCAGTTATGACTTTTCATCACATCATGTTAACAGCATGTGCTGTGCCAATGTGTCGCTACTGGCGCAAAGGTAACATGGATCAGTGGGCCAGGTACCGGCTATTTACTGTTCTCGTGACCTTCAGTAATATGTCATTAAAATTCAAGTCCTGTTTTTCATTTTTCACATGGAAGAAGTAAAACGTATGAAGCCCACCAAATGTCATGAAGCAACATGAAATGCAAGTCTGGAGATTATTTCTCTTACTGTTCATGACAAACAGAAAACTAACAAATTTGACTAACGAGTGGCACCTGTAGAAAACGCCTGATACGAGTCTTTCGTCCGTGCCATAGACCTTTGCTGTCCAAACCTATTATAAACACACTGATGAGCCACACTGTTGCACTGGATGGCATGTACAGTTCATTATGATGAACCTGGGCACTGTAGTTCATTTTGAGTCAATCCCACATCTGGCCTACTGCTGTAAATACTCACTAAAGCACTAAATGTATATTAATCCGCCGCTGAAACTAGTCCCCGACAAATACACTTTTTTACTGCTGTTTGAATAACTTTTTTATAAAACGTACAGTGACAAGCTGTTTTAGGCTATTTTATTGCCTTGTCTCTTTATGTCACTATCTTTAAAAAACGTGTGCTGCGCTTGGAGAGAATGATCGACAGCCCGCCTCCACCGCAGAAGCTGTATTGCTTCAATATAATTGCCCTAACAAACTTTGGACATAGAACAAAAAAATTATAAATGTGAAATTACAATAGTGGGTTCAACCAAATTACAAAGAAAGAGATGTTTTCTGCTACATATCCTTCATTGTAATTAAGTTACAATAGGAACTTCTCTCTGCAGAAAAACAATGTACATACAAGCTGTTGACAGTGAATACTATGGAAATAGACTCCTTTAAGAGCACCACCAGAAAAGTCTTACACACTCCAGTTGTGCTGGGGACAAATATCTCAAAATCTGAAATAAAAATAAAAATGTATCTTTCTAATCGTGTGCACAGGCCTTTTTTAAGGGGCACGGCATAAATAACTCATTACTTTTTAAGGGACCTTTCTCTGACACTTGTGTCAGTGAAAGCACATAATCCTCACATCGACTTCACTCTTTTTTGGTCAAACTGTCAATCAGAAACTGTTGCTGTCTAAACCTGGAAAAGTCCTCGTTACACACCAAAACATCTCAGTCAAGTAGAAGAGGGGACCTGTCGTAAAATAGCCAATAACACGTGTTTCAAATTGGCCATTGGTTATAGATTGGTTTACAAGGCTGGCTGGTTATCGGCCCAGTGGCATTTCCTCGCGTTGATAAAGCACCAGGGAGTTGTGGGTCAATTAGTTTGCCACAGCAGAAATTCCTGCAGACAGCCAATTAAAGCTGTTGGCCTGCAGTCATGAAGCACACTCTTCCTGTTGACGGCTCACGCAGTTATTCTGAGCCCCCGGCAGCTCCTCAACAGCTCTGCCGGTGTAAAATCTTATTCTAAGTCCAGCGCTATTATGAGAGCACTTTAGGAGATCACCATAGTTAGCTGCAATTGCTTTGAAAGAAACTAAAGCATGTGTGTTTGTGAGCTGCTGACGGACGGCTGACTTGGTATAGACTTGGCAATACAGTGATTGAGCTCCTTACTTTGTGCTTTAAAGACACTGTAAGGCCTATGCAAAGAGATAAACACAGCAAACAAAGGAATAAACAAAATCAAAAAGGGTTAAAATGGAGTTCATTTGTTCAAAGGCGCAGTCAGTGCAGGGATGATTGGAGTGTGGGCCAAAGTGGTGCCAAGTGTAGACAAAAGACGACGGGAGATGATTGCAGGGAATCAATTTTCCATTCTGCTCGGTCTGTCTTCGTCACAATGGCCCCTGAGAGCAAACCTATCTTCTGCAACGAGGAGAATAAACTTTTATCTTTTTCTCTGTGCTTCTGAGTCAGAAAATAAAAGCGGCCGCTGTCACAAGCTTTTATTATAAAGTCTTTTGTTCGCGTACGGGCTGCAAATTGTTGTTTTTGTGACGTGACGCAAACGGAGCGTAAGAGTAAACACTGGCCCGTTGTGGGATGTCGGCGGAGGTTTTTGGAGATCACTATATTCTCTGTGGAGGGCAGAAAGAGCAGCAGCTGAGTCACGAGGTGACGCGTGTGTGTCTGTGATGGAGTATAGAAATGACCAAGGTGCTCTCCTATAATCCTAATGAAAGTCTACAAGAAAGACAGAGCGTGAGGCAAATATTTTGATCCAAATACAAACATCACCATCACAGTCAACTTCAAAGATGAACCGTCTAATATGATCAGATTCAGTCACACACACACACCTGAGAGCATGCTGATGTGTGTGTGTGTGTCTGTGCGCCCGAGGCCTAAAAAAAAAAAAAAAAAACAGAGTGGGTTCCTGGGATCGCTATCATCCTCCTGGCTACGACTACATGCATAACCACTTATGATCACTTATAACAAGTCTATAGACGCGGCGGGCGTCAGCTGATCCACGCCGACAGGCACAAGGAGCGGCACCCCGGGAGGATCCCCCTTTAAAGTCCAATTATCCCGTGGAGCCGGTGCCGTTTCAAAGGCCAACAGTAGAAGATGTTGGCCCCTGATAAGCGACACATGTGTTCCATCACACTTAATTGAAGCAGGGTTTCCTCAAAAAGAAACAACCCTGGAGCAATATGACAAAACAAACAGATTTAAGGACATAACAACTGTATTTGTAATAGGAACGTTTTTCATGGTGCGTGGAAATTGCTTTTTGTGGGGCATATTTCTTTCTGCAAAAGACTTGCAGCGAATGAGTGTGTGTGTGTGTGTATTTCTCCTTCGTTTTCTTTTTTTTTTTACTGGACATCATTCTGTCTTGGAGAGCGCACCATGACGATAGGTTTCCAAACCTTCCCAAATTTGATTACAGGTCTGCAAAAACCTCAAACAATGCCGTGGCAAGCATGTCACTTACGGCCACAAGCCAAAGTCCTTCTCTGTTTTCCTTTTTTGTTTTTTTTCCACTTCTCTCGCTCTTTCTTTTCATCCTTATGATCTGAAGTTAAGAATAAAGACATAAGTCATATGTTTTAACAGGAAACACGCAGAACAAATTTAAAGCAAAAAAAAAAGAAGAATGAAAGAGCTGAGCTGAATGGGGGAAAAGATAAATCTTGATTTTTGGTGTAACGTAAACAAAAGAAAAGAAGCGTGTAGTGGCTTTAATTTTGGGAAGAGTTGGTGAAGTCCCTGTTTAGCTATTACATCATCCTTTGTGTGTGGATGCACATATAAAAGTTCAACTCTTGAGAGGCAGAAAATGTTGATGCAGTCATTCTCGTTTTTTTTTTTCCCTTCTTTATTTTTGTCAAAAAACGCAGGAGCCTTCTGTATCACAATGCATGGCTTTGCTCCCAGTCCTTTCCCATGATCTGTAGGATCTATTTAGCATTTACAATTTCTCATTTACGGGGATATTATTACCTCTCTGGCACCGAGCCCCGTTTTTGGAATCCCTCCCTTTAATGTTAAATCATGTGGACATTAAAGTCTTTCCTTGACTTACAAGACATGACATCTCTGGAAACATACAACCCGGGTCAAAGATGGAGCTCGTTAAAGGATTGCGCACGACCACAAATTCACATAGAGAAGAGGGGATGGAGAGAGAAAAAAATGTTTAGTTAACTCAGACTTCAGTCGTCGGGGAAGCTCGGCTTTGTAACCGGCCGCTGGAGATGAGAGACAAAGACAGTTTTGTGCAGACTTCTCAATAAGGCTCCCCTGTCGGACTGAGTTCATCACAGGAAAATTGCGTTTGTTATCGACAATGGCTTTTAACAAGCACCACAAGCAACGAGGGGATATGACAGTAAGGAGATAAAACCTCAAAATAGCGCACACTGTACTTTTCTCCCTCTGATGTTAAATTAAGACCATGTTGTTCAAAAAGGTCAGATATGATTAAAAGCTGCTGCGCACACAAACTGCTTCCCTCCACTTCCAGTGGCACCTCACTGATGCAATATTGGCTCTTTTCTCATTTCTTCTTAAGCAGATCACCCCGACTTCCTCACAACTTAATGCACCACCTTTAATAAATGCTTGACGAACTAATCTGAAACGATCTCAACACACATCAACCAGCCAGTGATTCTCACCTACAGAGTACAAAGAGATCTCAAATTGACTTGTTTAGTCTTCACAGCGTCCACAGCCAACAGTCAGCCAGGCAGAACTTCAGCTAACTGTTTGTCTCATTAGCTGCAGTTTGTATCCCATTAAACCGAGCCAGGAGGACACTTAATGACCCCACAGGCGAGCAAATTACAGAGTTAATATTGCGATCTTTAATTAAACTTTACTAGCGAGCTTTAGATTTGGAAAAGTTATTTTAAAGGCTTATTTTTCCGTCGAAATCCAACAGACGAGGCTGCAGCTCCACGAGACAAAGTTTACACATCCCATAACTGGTCAATAATGCTGTTCGCTTCATTCAGAGCACTTTTTTTTCCTCCTCTCTCTGCTAAAATGCCCAACATCATGATGCAATTTGGGTTTTTTAATCACCGTTTTAGCAGTTACAGCGCGGCTGTCCGATTTCCTGCAACAAAAGTGTGTAGCGCCATTAGCGCGAGTAATTCCACACAGCAGGCCTCCAGTTGTGCATGTGATGATCGGAGGAGAAGAAAACAACAGGCGTCACAATGGAAAACCTGAGCTAATGTCCTCGATCGTCCCACCTTGTTGTGGTCGTTTTCCGGGGCAATTACAATCTGGAGACAGAAAAACCCCGCAGATGGGATAAAATCACTTGGGCGTGTTGTTCTGCGGGAGCGCGTGTGAATTTCAGGTGTGTTTAGTGTTAAATCGTCCCACATGGAAGACTGAAACGTGTGACAGTCCCACAAGATTTCCTAAATGGGTCTGGAGGAGCGCTGGAAAGTTATCGCAAGGTCAGCGGTGAGTCATGGAGCTGATGGCAGACCACTGGGGAGTGTGGTGCAGCGCTGGGATGGTTTGCTACTGTGTCATCGTTACATTAAGAGAAGTCAAGGTCGGCCTTTTTAAGTGCTCCCACAAAGAATCCCCTCTTCCCTCTGCGTTGGCCTGCACAAGTCATTTTATGGACAACCACGCACCTATAGTAAAGTGTATTTTTACACGTACCCAGTGCCATATGCCTGACAACATGGAGGCTAACCTCACCGCTTTTGGCTCGCTCCGCAATTCAGCCCGACGCAGAAGTCAAACAAGCAGAGCCACGCAGCGGGTCAGATATTGAAAATGGTGCACTTATAGAGTGAAAAGCAAAACAGAGAGAATTCTTGTCCTGTTTTAAACTTTGTCTTATATAAACGTATCCAGGGCTGGGGTGATATCTGATAAAATAGATCAAAATTACATTATTGGCTTTTATAGCCCACTGAAAACATAGCCCAAAGGTATGCTATTTGGCAGAGAGCAGCTCGTAATATGTCTAAGAATTGTTACCATCTGGCTTGACTGCGGGGAATGCTTCTCTCTTAAAAACCTCAAAGTCAAAATGATACAAGTAAAACCCAGCATTCATAACCAGGTTGGCTTTTTATGGTCGCCTGTCCACATTGATTTGGCTCCACGGTGTCTTGAAGATAACTCATGCCATTTAGAAGGGATCTTTTTTTCTTTCCAGAAGTGGGTTTCACCTTTTCTCTCTGATGCTACAGCGCCCGAATACAGTATTATATTTGGAGCGCAGCTATTATTGCCTTAAAGAGGAGTTGTTTTTCGGGAAATCTGTTTAAAAAGCAGTCTTTTTGGATACAACATGCCACAGAGATGAGGTAAGATGAGATAGGTTTGCCCGCTTGGTTTCGTCAACACAACCTCCCCACAACACAAACATACAATATGAATCCCTCCGTCTGCACAAGAAAATGCTATCCGCTGACATTTTAACCCCTTTCCGCGGAGCTCCACCCTTCTAATCGCAGTCCTGTACACAGTTTCAGCCCCCATTACCTTATTATGAGATTACAATGTCAATGTGCTCAGAATTGTGACAATTACAGTAAGTGGTGGAGTAATTTTCAGCATTAAATGGGGTCTTTGTGTGCTATGTTGCTGTATGTTTCCGCGGCCTGTCATAGGTTGAAAGAGGGCGGTCTGGCGTCGGGTCAGCTACGTTCTCATGCATTCAGTAAGGTGAGCAGGTATACACATGCATGTGTGTGTGGAGGAGCATTATGTCCGCGTTACACATTCATGTTAGCAAACACACTCAGAGTCACACTGACAAGCTGCCATGGAGCAGGAATCCCAGTGTGTGTGTGTGTGTGTGTGTGTGTGTGTGTGTGTGTGTGTGTGTGTGTGTGTGTGTGTGCTGAGGCCTGTGGCATATGAAACATGAGTCCCTGTTTAGCAGTGTGAACTGTGGGGGGGGGGGGCTGTTTTCTCAATGCCTCCTTGACCTGTCACTATTGATGATGTGTGTGCGTGCGTGGATCGGTGCATTTATGCGTGTGCGTGAGAATCTTGCAGACATCTACAGGGGGACAGCCACCCCCCACCCCCACCCTCCTCCCTCCGCTGCCGATATCCTCTCATGCCACCACCAACCCCCCCCCTCCTCCTCCACCTCCCTCCCACCTCTCGGCCTCCTCTCCTCCCCTCTCCTGGCGCCCCGGTATGAGAGAGAAAGCTGTTGTTAATAAAAAGTTTTCAAAGAATGGGATGAAAAGGGAGGTGAAATTGAGCGGCCCTGGCCGTATTATTTCTTCTCCGTATGGGAGCTGGCCTCTCGTGGTCTCTCCGACGCTCTCGGACCGGGAGGGGGTCGCTGGCTCGGTGACCATTACTGCCCCGGGGCCAAAGCAAATGATTTGCCTCTCTGAGGCTTCAAAGGGGAGCAATTACACTTAAGTAACCAAATGAAAAGATAGCCCAGCTTGGCAGCAGTTTGGGGGAAACAGTGGAGGCCTTTGAGGGAAGAGGTACCACACCTCAGGAGTAATATGTAACAGCTCGCATCAGAGGGAGAAAAAAAAAAACAGAGAAGAAGAAAATAAACAACAGAATATTCTGCCACTGAATTCAGAAGAAAAAAGGTGCTGAAACTTGCCCAAACCAAAACAACAACATCATTTAGAGTGGTTTACCAATCCAGCCGATAGCTCTTAAAGCAATTGTGGCCATATTGAAACACAGACCCAACCACTGGCCACTTTAGCGAGCGTGTCACATAAACACGTACTGTACGCAGCATTATACTGTGGCAAATTTGGAAGAAATTAGATATGACAATTATTTGTATTTGTTTTTCTTCAGGTTTGCTGTATCTCTCTGCTTTGTTTTGTTTGTCACTTGAGCCTCAGAAAAGCTCCAATCACTCTTTGTTTCTCTGCTCCTTGTGTTTGTGCATATTGTCATCACTGTCAGCCCGAGCTTCAAAAAAAGACATGCAAGCGTTCCGCATCCAATGCTAAAACAAGATATATATCATTCCTGTGCTGAATTCAACAATGAATAACATTAATTGCAATCTTGAGAACCATGAATCGTGGTTCTGTGAGTGGCACACACAAAGTCAGCCTCTCCCTGCTGATAAAAGACTTGAAAAAGGCCCTATTGAGTGAAGTGGAGACTGGGAGTTTGGTAGGGGAGCTCACCTGTGGAGAGGAGTCTATAGCTGCATAGAAGGCCCAACAGCTGCCAGGGTTGTAAGTCTAGGCACCTAGCAGAGCCGCAGAATGGGAAATGCAAGGCGCTCTTTCAATGCACTGCCACTTAGTAACAGAAGGCATGTGCCAAACTTGCAGAATGAGAATGAAAACTCCCCCTTCGGAGTTCACTAAATATCAGCAGCGACTCTCTTTTTATCCCCTCCCCTGCTCCCCCTCCTTTTCTCCCTCTCCTTTAGTCTATTATAATTCCTCCATAAAAGAACAATGGTTGACTGAAAGACCCCCAAACCACAGAGATATACCAACAATCGGCAGGGAGAAGGAAAAAGGGGGGGGACTCAGCTGAAGTGTGGAAGCCATCAATTACTGAGGGCCTAAAGTTAACATCCCAGCAGGATATGTGCATTAGAATGCAGATATAGGCAGGCTATGGGCAGCAGATGCCTAGCGGAGCGGTCAAAAGAGCACTCTGAGCTCACGAGAGGACATATGCAATGTGGGAGACTCTCGCCTCAGAATCTACGGAAGAATAGAAAATTAAATTGAATGATGATTGCAGTAGCGGCTCAAAGGAGCCATTGTGTGGAACTAACTGGAATCATGGGTTTGAAATGTGACAAACAACTGACATCTCACATTATGGATGCCAGTGCACATGGCTGCGGTGCGACCTCAATAAATCTCACACATCATCAGCTTTTTTGCCGTGGATGTGGGGTTCGCCCGCTGCAACAAGTGGCCCCGTCGGCTCCAGTCGGGTCGGAGAAACGCACCGTGATTCCTCCGCATGCGCTGCCCTAACAGGATTTTCCCCTCTCACCACATCTCTCTATTCTGGCTGCTCAGCAAGACTCAGCCCTCTGGGCTTCCTCGCACTGCTAATTTACACTAGCCTGCAGGCTACCTTCACAGTCAGAACAGTGCAATTGTATTTTCAGGCTCATTAAGCAATAGCACAGAGAAGGGGAGCTCTTACCCCCCATCTACTTTCCCGTCCGCGCTCTGTTCAGTGGGGGAGAAAGGGGAGTACAGAAGAGATGAAAGGTGGGATAAAGAAATGGAGCGAAGCGCTGAATTATAGTCGTGAGGCTCTATCAGGTTGTTTGTGTTTACTATATCAGTTCTTTTGGGAGTCAAGGAGGAGGATGAGGAGGAGGAGAGCGCACAGCCACCGCTCTCGATCTTCTGAGAACCAATCCGGCTGCTCGGTAGCAGCCCTATTCAGGATCAACCCATGCTTGTTTATTTGAAAGAGACCCCGCTTTTTTAACTTCCCACCCTCTGTATTGTTCCACTTCTCATGGGGAGGACTTTGAAATTGTAATCTCGGGATATTCAAAAACACACATTTGTTCTGACCTTTGGTGCCTGCAATAACATTATTACTGTCAGACAGGCATCGCCAATTTGGATCTATGCTGCATTCAAGCGCTTTGATTCGAGCCTTTTGTTGACTTGTAAAAGATTTCCACGACGAGTTAGATTAAGGAACGAGGGCCGAAACAGGTGACAAACATCCATTTTTTGCCATTAAAATAATCAAAGGAAGTTGTGCGTATTTTCGGGTTAGGAGTTCGTGCAACAAATGTGCAGAAAAAAAATCAGTTTAATCCACAAATAATCAGTAACTGATGATAAAGATTTCCTGTGAACAATCTAATTAGTTTCTTTTGTTGCAATTAACCTCATGCCTGGTTATTTGAACCAACTATCCAAAAAAAAAAAAGATCACTATAAACTGTCACACATTTAGACACATGAGATCAGTAGAGACACATTTTCAATCATAAAACTAAATTTTGTTTTTATTGTTTTTTACAACAAGTGCATTTATCAGTTTCTAGTCATTATTGGTGAAATGATTCTTGTCTTCATTTCCTTTTTGGAGCAATAAAACAATACATCTATTATCAGTGTAATCCACCCATCGTTTAGTGAAATTCAACTGTTAGCGTTCACCTAAAAGGGTGAATTTTTTTATCTCACAGTTCTGAAATGAAACCAAAGAACAAAATTGGCTGCAACAAATTTCATATATTTCTCCGACTGCCAGCTGATACATTTTTATGACCTGCAAAAGAAAAGATCTCATATAATATATTCCCAATTGCTGTAATTTATTCAATAGTTGCTGGTTTTGGCCTCACTGGGATTTGAGTCCAGCAGCGAACGAGAAAATAGATGCTGCTCGCCTTGAGTCTTTTCTCTCAAATCTACTGCATCACAGTTTTGGCTGCTAAGAGCGTATGAGATTGTGGCGACATTCTTCGGTTTGTGAATGAGACCACAGAGTAGCCACACAAAGTTCCTCGTCCCCAGTCCTCAACCTAACTCGCCCACTCGCATTGTCTCTAGACTTTCCTCAAGAATGTGGATTTCTATGGCCGACGGCAAGCCAGACAAAATTGCCAATTGCATTGTCACCTCTCGTGGTTTTTTCTCCTCAACAATCTCCATTGGCAGCAGAGTTCAGGAGGAACCCTCTCGACGAAAACATCTGTTTCTGAAGATCCTGGAGTGGGAAACAGCGTTAAAGATGTTATTGAAAAACGTAGCCATCAGTGTATGTACAAACATTAGTTTCAGCCTGAGTTCAAAATGCTAATCCCACCACCGCGATCGAGAGAAATAAACCCCGTTGTGTCTAAGGTTTGGATTCTAAACAGCAGCTATAACAGGACATCTCCTGATTGCTTTTTTACAGCCCAAAAAAGAAGCCACGATGAAGGCAATTTGCTTCCTTCGCTTCAGCACGGCAAGAATATTTCCCTCATTACCCTGCATTCAAACACAGGGCACGCTGGTGCCACAAGAGGAAGTGGCTTTGGCAGAAAATGTCAAACCAGCGTTTAAGTGCAGGATTTGAAGCCGGTCTGATGTGGATTGGATCAACTTGTTAAGTCAAATGAAAGGTCAAGATATTTTTCCACAACGCTGAGCAACCGTAAGAACAGCTATTTTAACTGCCGTTAAACAGAGAACGCCATGCTGGTCACCTTATGTGAGGCAGGCACACGAGTCGAGGTGTCAGCGATAAGAAAGAAAGCTTAAATATTACACAAAAATGTAGATAATTACCTCTATTTCATGCAGGAATGAAATTAGACGTTTCCTACGTCTAACATCTGATCACTTGAGGCAAACGGCTTCAGCACAATACGCCTCTCTCCTCCTGCTGTTTTCCGACAAGAAAAGTGAGAGCGGAGTGATGGCGACGCGTCGGGACGCACTCGCTTGTCCTCGTCTGCTCTGCGCCGTCATGTCGGCGAAGTGTCCATCTCGTTGAGGCCTGTAGCTGCAGGTCTTTGTGCCACTGTCGACACATCTCACAGGGATTGGGTTCCACAGCTCGCTCACTCCTCTAAATGATGTGTTTGTTTGTCGGAGGGCCTCAATGCAGCGGGGAATTCACACATATGGACTCCCACAATGTCTGGTTCATCAGCTGGTGCTGCACCTGGAGAGTCCAGTATCGACTGGATCGTCTTTTACCAAGAAAATGAAATGCACGTTAGATCTCCGAAAGTCAGTAAAAACTTTGGTATGCAACTTCGACGTCATATTTACAGAAACCAACCAGTCACGCTCCCAACTCATCACATTCAGCAGCTTGGTCAGTAGCCGTCAAACTGTGACAGCCTACCCACCGCTAGCATCTGTTTTGCATGTGAAGAATTCCGAGGTCAAGGAAGTAAAAATATGTATTAAGTAACATCCGGTTAGACTCTTAAAATAAAGCCTGCTGATAGCTGGGGGGGTTTTTGGGTTTCGGCACAAAAACACACATGACCGTATTTTCGTTTTCGGCTCAAACTCATCTCCAATGGGAGTGCATGGGGCACTTTTATGCTAGCATTAAAATCGCTATTTTTAAAACACTAAGAAGGCTCGACACAACATGAAACTTTGTTCGTAGTATCACCAGGGTCTCTACACATAACTCAACTGAACCACATACACTCTACCCAGACGTGTCGATCCCCGAGTACGTCTGTGCTGCCATGACGACGGCTAGAGGAAGAAGCTACTGCTAACGTGAGTTGTTTAAAAACTTTCTTTTAAGTAAACTCTGTGTACACAAACAATGTTCTCAATGCTCGTGTTCATGTGTAGAGACCCTGGTGATACTACGAGCAAAGTTTCATGTTGTGTAGAGCCTTCTTAGTGTTCTAAAAATAGCGATTTTGATGCTAGCGTAAAAGTGCCCCATGCACTCCCATTGGAGATGAGTTTGAGCCGAAAACGAAAATACGGTCAATCTTCAAAGTGCCTCTTTCGTCGTGATTATGCTTTTACACAAAGGTTTGACTCATATTCAATCACAAAAAAAGCCTAGGTTGCATTTTGGTGAGAGTTTCACTTTAACTAAAATCAGTTTTGTAACTTAGGTAAGTGTTACGTAACGTAACATTATGTAATGTAACATCAGTATGTCACTTACATGTTGTAAATTATGTGATTTACATTCGTTAACCTATCCACCTAACAAACCCTTTGTCACGGACAGAACGTAAAGCCCAGTCTCTGGAGGGAGAGCCCAGTGTATGACCCATCTAACCACCCCACCTACAACCTGACGCAGACTTTTCTCGCCCTTTATGCCACTGCACTAGAGGGGCGCTTCAAGAGGTGAAGCTGGAGTGATAACTGCGACAAACTTAGAAACATCGGGCCATTAAGCAGTTTGCTGTATTTTACTTGTGAGGGATTACAGGTAGGTAGAAACATGGCCGAGAAAAGTCAATGTTTGGCTGATGGTTAGACGCTTTTTTTAAATCACTTTACCTAGTGCATATCAATTTTTTGCTCGCATGTGATTTGTAAGATGTTATTAGGTTGTAAACGAGAGGCGTAGTAAGGAAAGTTATCAGTGTTACCCCTGAAAACAAGTCAGGCGAAGCAATAAACTACAACACTTCTTCATTGTAGCGCCTGTGTTGCTAGAAGCTCAAGATCACGGCAAAGTTGGCAGAATGGCTTCAAAAATATTCGGAAAAGGGACCATCTGAGGAGTGCGTGAATGCACTATAAAATTGTTCTCTCACTTGGCCCTTGCACTTTATGAACTGGTTAAGTGGTTTCATCGAAGCATGAGAGTACTGAAAGCGACCCCCGCGTGTACACGTAAAGAAGTTTTCATTTCTGGTGCCGGCTGAGGGGAAAGTGCTTCCCATCGAGCTCGCGCCGACCTTGAAGGACGGATCTGCTTTCAAACTCACTAACACCTTCTGACACAGTTCACTCGCCTGCATGCTGTTACAGAAATGTCTTTTGGGGTAGGGGAGAGGGGGCCTGAAGCTAAATACACTGGACCAAACACCAGGGGAGGAGAGGTAAGTGCACTTCTTGTGTAGATTTATCTCTGGGAGTACCTGGATCGGATGAACCTCTGTATGAGTCCGTGTGCTCTGCGGGCCGGCTCTCATCCCCCTCTTGCACGACACTGCGGAGATGAGATAGAGGGAAGGGTACACGGTCGCTGGGATTTAAACCCAAACCAGCTGGGTGACGAGAGGCCCCCGGTGTGTGAGGAGACAGAGGGCCGGCTTTGTCAGATAGAAAACGAAGGAGCTGGCTCAACATCAGGATTTACTCAAGTTGAATCGTCAAACAAAGTTGTGCCTCTCACCTGATGAGGGCTAAATGGTTCTTTGCACCTGAGGGCTTTCAGGAGGCCCGCCGCTGAATCGTGTCAGTCAGGAGTTCTTTTGTTTTATGTTGCTGTTTTTTGTTTTTTTAGGGCACAACAGCAAGAATCCAGTTAACTACTTGTAATTACAATGTGAGTCCGAAAGGTTAATTATTCATTATTTCATCTGATTAAGCAATTAAGCAGGAGGACTCATAAAGTAATTAGGTGGAGTGAAAGATGTTGTAACTGATCAATCCATCTCTCTTGATAACTTCTTAACGGTGTATAGGATAGTAGATCGTGGAGCTCTCAGTGGGGTCCGGGGTTGGGCCGGACTAATGGTGTCCAGGAGGCCACAGTGTGCTGCTGACACTTTTAATGAGATGTCAGCTCGGACGTGCTGAAAGGGAAGAATTTAGATTAAAGGCGGTATGAAGTTTAGGGGTGTTTACGTCCCGGGAAGCAACACAGTGAGCTGCTCGGGGGGGAAATGACTATTATGTGATGGAGGAGGAAAGAAAGTATGTGTTCTCAAGTAGTGCTCTTAAGTATGTACAGTTCTACTTCACCACACCTCAAAAGCAAATATTGTACTTTTTAGTCAAATATCTGTGTCTCAGTTTTTGGTTGCTTCGCAGATTAAAACATAAACTAAGCCTCTAAAATATGATTACTGTAGCTTAAATCTGACCATCTCTAATTGTTAAATGCTGGTAAATGTTTACACAGATGTAATAATGATCCAGTAATGTAACAAACAACAAGAATGACACTCTGAACGGGGCTATACTGCATAATGAGTGCTTTTTTTAAACTTTATTTTCCTGATCCACATTGGCAGTTTTTTTTTTTTAACTGAAATTAAATCTTTAATGTAAGACTTTTACTGCTGACTACATGAAGTTTTAATTCAGCAGTAACTGTCAGAAATATCACCTGAAATAAATAAAGGTGGCTGAGCACAGGGAATGTCCCACAATTCTTTCAATCAAATTAGACATTACAAAGTTTTTCACCTGGTGTAACGTCCACGGTGATGATGACGGTGACTTTAATGAAACATGTCGGGATGAAGCCCTCGCCTCTCTCCCGTGTAGACGTGAAACAGTTAACTGTCAGCTGCCTGCTCGCAGCTCCGTGCAGAGGACTATGAAATATTTGGAGGACAATTGGTTAAGTGGAGTTAACTGTTGCCTTTTTCTCCCCGAGGTATCTTCCTTTTTGATCCCGCCGAGCCTGGCGCCTCGCAAAACACAACTTGTCTGGCTTATTAAATAGTATGACCTGGAGAAAGAAAACGCCTGTTGCTTCTCAACTGAGGCCATTGTGAAGCGAGAGGAGCTCATGACAGGCCTTAAATTGCTGTAATGCTGTGTGACCAACACTCATACCTAATCAATTTCTACCGTGGTGGCTGCGCACCTTTTCTTATTTCATCCTCCCTTTATTTATTTTTTTGTACTCGTTTTTATTATTTGAATGACTTTATTCCACCTGTTTTGCGAATTTCATTTAATTCCTTCATTGATTTGGCGCTCAGTATTAAAAATCAGCGAATTTAATAGATTTTCCTTCTACTTCTTTGAAACGGCGCCACTCTGATATCGACATGAGACTCTTTAGATCCTGCTCAGCTTTACGGTAGCAGAATAATTCAGTGAATAGCACCGATGGAGTGGTCGGCTAATGGATGTAAATGGTCAAGAGAGTCCTCCCCACTGGTTAATTGCGCTAAAATTGGTCTAAGCTACTTTGTGAGGGCCATCAATGGTCCCGCACCGCATGGGGTCTGTATGATTAACTTCTCCTTCCTTTCAAAGGCCTCTTGATGTTCCCTTGGAAGGCGGCGGGCCAATCAAAACCGCACTCGGAGACGTCACAGGGCCAACGTGAGGAGCTGATTGGTGCGCGCGGGGAGGGGGACCTGCCCCTGTCCTTTTATAGACGACCCCGTACAGCGCGTAAAAGCTACCGGGCACCGCTGACAGCGCAGAGAAGCACATTGGACAGTATACACCTCGGCGACTCCATTCCTCTGAACGGGCCACACGGAGGTGCATGGCCCCATCCCCCTGTGTCATGATGAATCCTGTGCAGGGGTCTCCGTCCCAGGACGCCAAACAGCTTCATCAAAAAGAGGAGACGGATACGGAGGGAGAGGAGGCTCAGCCTAAAGACATGACCACCGAGAAAGGATACAAACTCCAGCGGAGCAGCCTGCCGTTTAGCGTCGAGTCGTTGATTTCCAAGAAGACCACCTGTCGGACTTCTTATCCCCCGTCAGATTTAGCTCTGGTCCTGCCGCAGCCCGCGGCCGGGCAGGGCGGCGCGCAGTTCTCTCCAAGGACTCTTTACGCGGAGAGGAAAGTTTCCGCGGAGAGCTCGCAGGGTGTTTCCAGTAGTTCCTGCGAGGACAGTCCGCAGTGTTGTGAGAAAGATCAGAGCACTTGGTTCCAGACGTCCTCGTTTTCCACTCCGCCTCGTAAGTCCGTCCCTCTGCTGTTCTGAACTCTGAAACACACTGCGCTTATTCACGATCTACTGTCGATAGAATAGTAATATCAAGTGTTATGAGGTTATTTTTACGCTAAATTATATTTTATTTGTTGTTTCATGGTGATATTGATATTGCCTGTATCTCTGCAGACTGTGCGTAAATGTATTCCTGGCATTTTGCTTTTTGTTATGCCTCAAAAACCGCAGATAAATGACGGTGTCGTGCCACTGAAGCACACATTTGACTGCTGTAATGGCTCTTTCTTTATATATGTCTTAATATATGTTCAGGTCATATATTCAGTCAAATGTAAAAATCAGAGAGTCAGCGGATTAAACTCTACAATTAATGTTTGGTTAACAGAATGTTTTGTTATGCAGACCGAAACAAAAGGTTTATTTTTTTGTCAACAGAAATACAGTAAAGCCTTCATATAGTGTGTGTTTACTTGCTGCGTCATGGTTGTGTTTCATTTAATGTTAAAGGCTCAAATGTTCACCTGCTGCCACGATCGAGATTTCCCAAGACAACACTTAAGTTTCAATTTAATCTCACCTCGGCTGTTTCTCCTCTGTCATTTTTCCTCTAACAGGGAGCTCCAGTCCAACTCAGTGTACTTTAAGGAAACACAAAAACAACAGGAAACCTCGCACGCCCTTCACTACCTCCCAGCTGCTGGCGCTGGAGCGCAAGTTTCGCCAGAAGCAGTACCTCTCCATCGCCGAGAGAGCCGAGTTCTCCAACTCTCTCAACCTGACGGAGACCCAGGTGAAAATATGGTTTCAGAACAGGAGGGCGAAAGCCAAGAGACTGCAGGAGGCCGAGCTGGAGAAGTTCAAACTGGCCTCGAAGCCCGTCCTGCCCGCCTTCGCGCTGCCGTTCCCCCTCGGAGCGCACATGGGGTCCCCGACATGGGGCCCGTCGAGCGCCTTCCCGAGGCCCAGTCTGCCGGTTCCAGGACTGTTCAGTGGACCCGTCACTTATGGGATGTACTATTTGTCTTAGTATTACAGCGTGTGCATGCGTGTTTTTTTTTTTGTTTTTTTTAAAGAAAAATGTCTTCTGTCATGGTTGCAATACACTTAGGAGCGAGGATGATGAGCTTTTCTACATCTCGGGAAACATTTTCTGTTTTCAGGTTTTGGAGAGAAACTTTCTGACCTCCAGAATGAAAAAATCGGGACACATTTTTAATACATAATTGAGTGCGTAATTGGACTCAGTGTCCTCTTGCTTGACAGCTTCCAGTTCTGTGGATTGTGGATTCACAGGCCTAAATTACCTAGGCAATACTCCAAAAGCAAATGTCAGGGTTTTTTTTTTTAAACGACATGCCTTAAATATCTCATTCCAGTCCGTCCGCCGCGCCTCGCAGCAGTTTGAGAAAAGGGACATTGACGGTGTGTCCAGGCATGAAGGCAGCGATGGACTGAGGCGGAGGGCGAAATGTTTAAAAGCAACAGAAAAGTACTTAAACAGTGTCAGTGCCTTAAGACCAGTGTATCACTTGAAGTATTTCTCCTCATTCCGCGTTGACTGTTTCTGCTCAGACTGCAGGTTTCCTCTCAGAGTTGACGTTTGAATATTTGTTATTCCCTCACAGCGGCTCCTGTCACGACTTCTACATTTTGTAAACGTGGAGCAAAATTATATTTTAGAAAAACTCTTGTATTTGATCTTTTTTAAACTCTCACAACGTGGCCTTTACGGGAGTGATAATAGTTTGTTGTTTTGTTTTTTTTTCTCTGAGGATTTTTGCTGTAAATGTAAATAAAATGTGTAGTGTTCATAAAGCCCTGCAGCCTCGCCTGAGGAGCGGCAGGAGAAGTGGTATTTATTGAATATCTTTGTATCTGTACTGTGTACATACATCACTCTATCTAAATGTTCAGTTACTTGTAAAAACTGATTTTTTAGTAAATAAACATTATACAAGACCTGAAAGTGGCTGCTCTGTTTTGCATTATTCTCCAGTGTTTTGTTGTTGTTGTTGCTTTTGTTGTTTGTTTAAATATGCATATAGGTCTGATGAGTGAGTTTAGATAAAGTGCTCCTCCCAGAAACAGGACTTTATCAAAGATTATTACATTTAATTTAATTTTCATGGAAACTGCTTTTTTGGTAAACATGTCAAATATCGGCCATTGTTGCCAAAACCACATCGCCCGGGTAATTATTAGAATCATCTCATTTGAAAATGGTCCAATAATTACGCATATTTTCCGAAATCGTGCCATTTACCTTTATACCTTTTAATCCAAAATATCTTGCAGACTTACAATAAGTTATTAAACATGAATACATTTGCGAAATGATCTGTTAAAGTAAAAAAAAATAAAAAATAAAAAATACAACATTTTTTTTAAAAAACACAACTTTGTGTCTTCTTTGGCACTTCACACATCAGTGTTTGCATTTATTTTGTAGCCTGTGTGCGTAAAGACCTTTGTTTTAATTCAACACATCTCGTCGTTTCAAACGAGTTAAACATCAACGCAAATGTGTGTGACGTGAGAAACGGGCACATGTACGACTAAACACAAGAGTCCCAAGAAGAAAATATTTCCAGTAAAGAAAAAAAACCCTTCAGAGCAGTTGTAATGATAAATAGGCTGTATGTGGTTAAAGTCTACCTTAAGAGGCCGATGTCAACCTGCTTATTCTCATCATGCCCACAACAGTTTCAGAAGTCTTGCAAAATGCACATGTTGCGGAGAAAACAAACCATTTTTTCAACGTGATGTTAATGGATCTATTTTTAATATTAACCTATTGTTTGGCACACTTTAGGTCACACCTAGGTGTACCCTGCTACACTGTACCAGTAAGTGAAATGCTATATAATAATGCTGCGTAACTATGCCTATATAAACCTATGTTAAACAAGAGTTATGTTTAAATACATATACTATGTTTTTTTTCCCATCCTCCAATTTTCATTTCCACCCTCTTTTGTTCTTTTCACCCTGCCTCTCCAACAGAAGAGACTGTGTCGCCTTTATAGCCTAAATAAAATCAGGGGAACACGGTTTAAAGTTGACTTTGGTATATTTTCAATTCCCCAATTAAAGCGCAGATATACTGCCGGCTACGATATCATATAGTAATAAAGATATAGTGGAGATGGTCTCTATGAGCTTTCGACGAACAAGTGAAGGCGGTGTGCGTCACTGTACTCGGCCCGTCCAGCAGGGGGCGGTGGTGGGAGCAGCTCCCCGCTGTCTTGCTCCCGGTGAAGAAGAAGCAGTTCCGCTGCTCCGCTCTGTCACAGCCAACACTATCCTAGAGCGAGGTGAGTACATTAGCTGAGCGGCTTACTGAATGAAACAACATCTAATGGAAATCTGTTTCAGCATCGGCTTGTGCAGTGGACTCATGTATCATTGTGTGCCATTTTGCAAAAGCAAACGTGACGTTCTGTCGGTGTTTTGTTAAAACCCTTTTGTCACAGAGAGGCTTCTCTGACCTTGGCTAGCAGGCTAACAGAGCTAGCTACCGTTAGCTTGTTCCGCTGGGGTCCTGAACAGAACACAATGTCAAGGGCCCTCTGTCATTGTTTGTCTCTCGTCTGAAGTGTGTTTTTACCATTTTGTATTCTCCGTTAGTTATTAAAAACATGCTCTAGATTTTTTAGCTCATGCAGCCGGACGCTCTTTATTCGCAATGTTACTTAAAACTAGCGTTACAGTTGGCGTTATATTGCATTGATGGCTAACAGCTAAGTTAAGAGTCTACCTGCATTAAATTTTCTTTGTCAGCGAAACTTAACATAATTTTATGATATCCCTGAGACACAGACCAAGGAGTAAACCTTTACAAGTGAACGTGGTGCACTGCATTTAGGAACTGCATTTTGACATCGCGTTGTGCATTAACGTTAAGTCATGGCTGTGACATGGCTACTACTCTGCTCCATGTTTTTAATTAAAGACATTTAATCACGTTAAATACAAATGAAACCATTCTATCAGCAACTTGTACTATGAATAACACTGCAATGTCAATGCAAAAGTAGGCTGCCATTACTACACTTGCCAAACATGAACATATGGTCATTAAAATGCTGGTGCCATATAACTGTACACATACAGCCAGTATGCAGGAAATTAGATGCACCTACCTGGACTAATGTTGTCTTATAGAATGCTCTGTAATAAATCCTACCTTCATGAAGGTCACATGTTCAATTTGTGTTGAAACGGCCGTAAAGAGGTTTAGTAGTAGGTCTAATATTTAGTCAGACCTTACTGATCCAAGTGGAGTAGATGAAATATTTGAAACACTTCAAAGTAACACAAAACAATTCATCAGCAGCTACATCATTCAAAATACAACGACCACAGCAGTACTAACAGCTTTACTAATTGAGATATGAATATTGATAATACTGACCATATAATATTTGCAATCATCTTAATTATAATCATCATAATAATGATTATGATGATAGTGGAAGCCAAGCAGGGCAAACCAAAATCTGTGGGGAAGAGGCCAAGTCAGTCAAATTTATTAGATATGCTGGTGCTTGAGGTCTTGCAATGAAAGATTTCGTCTGGACTAAAAAGATTTTCTTCTACCTTTCAGAGAGTCAGGATGGCAGGCCGTCGTGTAGCCCTGAAGGCCCTTGATTGGGTGGCGTTTGCTGAGCGGGTTCCACCCAACCAGAGGGCCATGTTCAATGCCCTGAAGACTCGCAGTGATGCCATCGCTGCCAAGTTAGTTTCACACAGACAACAAGCTTACAAAGTCGACTTCAATCTCAACTTCTGTCTTGTAGTGTCAATGTGAGGGAAGATTCAGTGTCCCTGCTGTGAAGTTATCTTCCATGCCGTGAGAGAGAGGTGTAGGCGATACAGAGCTGAAGTGTCCACTGCTCACCGTTTGTGAGAAGCTCCGCAAGGCGCTGGAAAGAGAATTGCATGTAAATACATGAAAGACGTCCTGCACACTAAGATCTATAGGAACATAATGCAGTTCCTTACGTGTGGATGTTCCTTTTTGTATTTACACATCAGGGCTTAAGCCAGTATTTCATTCTTAACATTATGTGTGAACATTTCTGAAACATAATTTGGCTATTAAAGTTATTATTATTATTTATTATTATTTAATAACAAAAAAAATCAAATTTGCAGTAAAAAACTGTTAAATTAGTGTGCCAGTCATTTAGCTTATTTAATGCTTTTAACAGGTCCTCATTGCTAATTGCATTTGAATTACTTGCATTTGTTTCCTTTTGTTTCCTTTTTTTTTTTACATTTTAATCAACTAATGAACATATTTGCTCATCATTATTATATTTTTCTACTGACTAGATTCTTTTTGCTGTACCTTCATTCTCATTTCTTAAACCCCATCTTCTCTATTTATACCAGACTAACTTCCCTGCCAGAGACTCCTGCAGCCATTGACTGGAGTTATTACAAGGGCGCAGTGGCCAAAGCTGGCATGGTTGATGAATTTGAGAAGAAGGTGAGTTAACTCAACTGGGTTATCCAACATGTCATGAATATGCAGTCCGTCCACAATATGTAGATTGAAATATCTCCTCTGACCCTACATGGCATCTTTCACTTAAACTGTAGGAGGCCTGCGTCCAGCTGTGCTCAGGCATTTCCAGATAACATATAAACATGTTCCTGGATCCCAATTAATGGTGAATTAAATTGAGCATAAATGCGTAGAGTCATCTGTAAAGGGTTTATATAATCTAACTGACCAGGCAACTTGTCACTTTAAGGATATTTTGAATTTCCTTTTTTTCTGAACAACTTGAGGGTTGCAGTGCTAATGCGAGTCCCATTTTGGAGTTGTTGAACATTTGTTGGATTGTGTTACACTGGTAAATCATAGATGTCCCTCCTACACACAGTTCAAAGCCCTGCAGATCCCAGAGCCTGTTGACACACAGTCGAGTGCCATCAACGCACAGGAAGTTGAATCTGTAAGTGATTACATCAAATGAATCCAAGTATTGCATCCATGAATTTCAGCTTAACTGTGCTATTGTAAAATGGGTTGACTTTTTACTGTAACAACACTTTTCTCTAACAGAACAAAAGTGCAGAAGCCTACATTGAAGAATCTAAGGCCCGCATTGCTGGTTATGAGGCACAGGTGAGACAGTATTTGCATTACTTGCTAAAACACTTGATGGCGACTTCAGGAAATCTTTATTTATAATGTCACTATTCATTTATGTTCTTTCTCTCACTCACTGTTCCTTTTGTATGTGGTCTCAGTTGTCCAAGTTCCAGAACATGATCCCCTTCGATCAGATGACCATCGAGGACCTCAACGACACCTTCCCCGAGACCAAGTTGGACAAGGTCAAATACCCCTACTGGCCCCACAAGCCCATTGCCGATCTGTAATCCTGAGACTGGACATTTACCTCACAATAAAATTATGTATTTTAAAAAGAAAAATGTTTGATGTCCTTATTTGTTAAACATCTGAACAGTAAAGTAGACTGTGTTTTAGAAATCTGGGCCAAATAAAGTACAGGCAACCTATGTCCACCAGGGGGCGATGCTGCTTTAGTTTAACTTCGAAAGATGAGCTTGGCAGTCAAAATGAGTATTATTTTTGAGATACAATATGATGTTATAATTGGTCTATTTCCTCTTGGATTTGTATTTGCTGCCAAGGCTACTGTGCTTCTGTGGCCACCAGATCAATAGAGACGTTTTCCTGATTCAATTAACGGCCACTCTGAGCCACAATAGAACATTAGAGGTTTGGTAAATGATGACTTAATGACTTTAATCAGTGCTGAAACTTACATTGTACATTAGCATATAGTGTATTTTAAGTCAAATATTTACTGATCTCCAAAGTTTTCCATGTAGAGTCCCGGTTGACACCGTCTAAAGTTCATTTGTTGGTATTATGTCAATCCTTCCTTATGATATCCAATCATGGATCCACTGGTTGGTCCCTCAATAATAATTGGACACCGGCAGTTTATTTACATAGAAGTGGGCGGGACATCTGGCCTTCGCCCCAGCTTTGCATTTTGATTGGTCCGTCGTTACAGCGTCTCAGTTATTGATTGGCCATAGTTCCGGGTGAAGTAAAACAGGAGGGGTTTCATGAAAGCTGATTTCCGTTGTGTGTTATTTGACAGTCAGTGACGATTGACGGGAGTCCATCAGCTCAGGTAAACACCTTCTATAATAACCTATGTGTTATTTAATGACATGTGTTCTGTATGATGCGTTTCAGCTCAGGATTGTGTGATTTACAGGGAGGGTTTTCTTTAGCGTTGGTGAGTAACGAGTGTCGGAAACAGGAGCTATCCGCTCAAGTGTGTCAATAACGGTAATGCTCAGTCAGATTGCGCCTGTGGAGGTCATTAAGGGAAGACAAATATCATACGAAAACTTTACATTTGACCATTAATGATTATCTGGAGTGTAGCCATCAGTGATAAGGACCAGAGCAGACCACTGTCGGTAGCATCGGTAGGAAGCTAGCTAGCGGTATCCAGTGACAGCGTTAGCCAGAAGAGATTACGTTATGATGTGATAGGCTGCCAGGTGCCTCTCTTCACGGGATGCTGGAAAAATGTTTCATTCTGCCGCTTTCGACCCCACAAGTGTAGCCAAAATGCTAACAGTTGTATCACCCCAGTCGCGTAACGTTAATGATTCCCCCTGAAGAAAGCAATCACTTCACACTCGTCCGAACATAAACAATAAGGCCTGACTGTATCTATTGAGCCACAATCACCCTACAGGCTTCGTGTGACTGCTAGCTAGCTGACGGTAACGTTACACCACTGCGTCAAAACACCCTCTACTGGTGTGAATTAGCTGCGTTTCAGACGAGCTTGAGGTTCACTGTAAGAAAAACTACACTTTTAAGCAGTCTGTCAAGCTGTTCCCCGTCGGCTTGGTGTGTTTACAACATAACTAAAACAATCCTGCGAAGGGTCTTTACGAGAGGACAGTAAGGTAACACCTCTGTGGGTGTAAAATGATGCAAAACTATTTTGGCTGGAGGGAAATATGAGCTGATGTCGCCCTCTGAGTTCACCTTGGTCAGTACTTTTGCTGCTGTTTGCATGAGCCCTAATGTTATTTATGTCCCTGTAAGGTCCCGTTTGCTCAAGTTTTAAGACGTATTTCAACAAAGGTACAGTGTGAAAGTGAAATGTGTGTTTGGCGTGACTTCTAGGGTCAGGGGTGACAGACCAGATGAGGTGGCTGGTGTAAGTTTGAGAGTGGCACATGTTTACCTTCCACTGTTATTCAAATATCATTCAAATATGGATGCAGTGCAGAATCCCAGCAGTTTGCAGTGTTTCTTCCAACAATACACCATCCAAATGATGGATTCATACACGCTTTCTGGCTTGTCATTGTGAATGTCATGTCCCAGACTAGAGGGTGTATTGTGTTAGGTGAACACAGACATGGTTGTGTTAGTAGTCGGCCCAGGTCTGCCCCTGGACAGTGGAGTCAACACTAGCCTCATTGTTGATACAGAACAATGGGAGTAGGCCTGCATGGAGGGAGGCACGGCTAGGAGGCTCGAGGTTTGCCACTGTCTCGTCCCCAGGGGTATAGCAGGCCTCTGCTTTTCTTACACTGTTATTACCACACACGAGCCCATGTAGAGACAATCTGTAATCTGAAGCAAAGTGTCATGTGTAGCAACAAGTATTGGTCAACTCTCTCAACGAGAATGATGAAAGCATTGGCACAGAGTCTGCTGCACAAGAGTAGAGAGTACCAAATGATTTTTAGCACTGTCACATCCCCAAATCTGCAGAGCTGGGCTCAGTTTATTGAAGAGGCGAATTTTAGAATAAAAGATTACCTGCCAAAAAACCAACAAATGAGCAAATCCAAATGGGTGGCGTTGATTTCACGCTGTGATAGATTGACAGACATGTATCCGGTCAGCTGAAGGTGTGGAACACACATATCCATTCACTGACACCATCAATCAATGCACGCAGCATTTTGAATTCTCTTAAAAATGAAAACTCTCCTCATACATATGAATAAATATGAATATTGGAGGATTAAATGTTAGTTTTGTAGGAACATTTTCATGTTCAAAAACAGGTGCTGAAGATTTTCATTTAAGAGATTACAGTGTGTCCCTCACACTGGGCATCCTGTTCTGTGGTTGGTTTGTGACTCGCAGGGTTACTTCATGTAACGTGACACTCCATCCTCAACCTTTCAGTGATTGAATTTCAGCCATGCAGGAGCACAGCCGCCCCCTCCCAGCCACTGATGCTTTAGATTAAGCAGGAAATGCATCAGACGAAAGATGCAGCTGATGCCAGCCTCTGTTGTTACTTCGTATGTAGGCTCGGCTTTATTGGAACTTAGCTGTTTTCATGGGCAGAGATGTTCTGCCAACTTAAACAGTCAGTATCAGCATAAAACATAGTCGTTGTTATCACTACCGAAAGGTTAGAGCTGAAACTGTTAGTAAATCAATCAGTAAGTCAGTTGATATTTTCTGATTGCTGAAATCTTGCATTGACCAAACAATGAATTATCTGTTAAGCTATAATTAGCTCAACATTGAAGATATACTGGCTTTTTAATGCTGAGGCTTTGTAAATGAAAACCATTTATTGAGTATCAAAATAGTGAATTATTTTTCTGTTGATTGAATGCTGAGTGGTTTTCAAACTGATGTCCAACAGGGATCCTTTAGTTAGCTGAAGGCGGCCCCCAGCAAAAAGAAGAACAAGGAAAAAGGGCAGATATAGAGTTGACTGTTTTGATTTATTGTAATTTCTAGGGATCCTGTTTTGATCAATTTACTTGGTCGACTTTGTTTTTTTTTTTTTTTCTTCAAATTAAAATACTCAGAGGCAGGGCTTGCAAAAGTCTTGCTAGTGCCCAGGACAAGTTCAGCTCCAAAATCTAAATGTTAGTTTGAACCAATTGACTGATTATGATTTTAGATATGAGCAAATGTTTTGTTTGTGTTTGTTTTTTAATGGCAGTATTCGACTAGACTAACCAGATTGATAATACTGAATCAGTTTCATCACAGTGCATTGTCAAAGTAAATGGAAAGTAGTTATTTTTTACTTATTTATCTATCCACACATGCAAATCTTTTAGATAAATACTCTGGACACAGAGCCAGAGGCCTATTTGTAGTCTATCCTATGGGTATGTTAATGTCTTTTCTCTAATGGTCTTCAGGTTTTGGCAATTAACCACGAGACGCTCGCTTGTTTTGAAAGCTTCTTCATGCAAGTGCTGTAGCCTACTTTGTATGCCCTCAGCAAACGTAGAGTCCCTGTTGTCAGCCAGCTTGTTTTCCCTCCAGCCTCACTTTCTGCAGGGTGGGAATGGGAAATCGGTGAGCATCAGCGAGCGAAGCTAGCATAACTGTTTATTTGTTCATAGACAGTGAATGAAGCTTGTTGTCCCAGCCACTGTACACACAGCTGTGTCAGCTGAATCAGTCTGCACTGGCAGATGTGGGCAGCGAGGTGGTATGTAGCCTGCCTGGATGAACTTTAGGAATTATTGCTTCGGTGCAGCAGCTTAGTAACCAGCTGGGCGACTCCCAGTAAAAGTGGACGGTTATATTCCTGTAAAAAAGGGGCAGCCAGAGTAGGAGAAATATCAGTGTGTCTGTTTCTTTGCAGTGGCAGCATTTAGGTGAGTAGTTTAATTCAAGATTCAATAACTTTACTGTCCACTATGGAAAATGTATACTAAATTAAACCAAAAGAAAAAATACCACTACTGTTCTATTAATGCAGCAGCAGGTTGTATATTAAAGGGCAAAAACATTAACCTACAACATTTTTCGAGCTTTTCCTTATAAAGACACCCAAGTAGTATTCTAGTGACAAACTCACTACAGCAATCGCTCAAGCATGATACCATTAATGTGCTCACAAATTTTAAGACAAGAAGAAATTGTATCACAAAACTATACTCATAACTTTTTATTTTGTTGTTGTGCTACCTTAAATGATCTCTCTTAATCCCAAATGCAAGTGTTTCCAAGTAATTGGGACAGAAAGAAGATCATCTCATACTGTGAATGGAGCGGGATTGATGGATGGGTGGATAAAAAAAGGGGAAGGGGTTACCATCTGGATATGTTTTTATCTGTGATCTAGATAGCCTGCTGTGTGTGTGTGTGTGTGTGTGTGTGTGTGTGTGTGTGTGTGTGTGTGTGTGTGTGTGTGTGAGTGTGTGTGTGAGTGTGTGTGACAGAGACAAAGCCTGGCTCTGTGTCCTCTGCAGCGAGCTGCTGTAGGATGCGATAATTTGATCCGTCTCTGATTCTAGTAGTCACAGTAATTTTAAGGAGAGATTACATATGGATTTTACAACCAGACCATTAAAAACATAAATGGAGACTTTCAAAACCCTTTGCCCCGAGGCAAGGCTGTGTGCTAACAGCTTCATATTCTCTCTCATGTTTAACAACATTTGATAACATTTGAGAAATTTTTCCTCACTGTCTTTGAAGCAGCTTGGAACTATTCAGTGTTTGTTTGTGTGCATGCGTGTCCATTGCAACAATAAGACATTTTCTTGATGGGGGTAAAAGCTGTGTGGATGTAATTCTGTGGGTCACAGGAAATGAGAAAAGGCCTTAAAAGCAGATGTTGGGCAGGAGCCACAGAATGAAGCTCTGCTGAGTTGTGTGTGTCAGTGAAAGTAAAGTAGCATTTTTTCATTGATACAACTGTGAAGTCAGGGATACATTTCTGTGTTGACAGACACATTTCATAGCAGATATTTTAAATTTGTCATAGTAAGAAAAGCACAAGTGGTACTAATTATATTAACAGAGGCTCCTTTCTAGTCAAATGTTCCTGTAAGACATAACAGCCTCAGAGTAGCAGAAGCGGCTAAATGGAAATTAGCCCTCATTGATTTCCACATTCACACCTGTGCTGTTCCTACTATAACATGTAAAAATGTCCTCCATTAAAAGAGTAGTTTGCATGTGTGTTTTTGTTTCCAGTGGCCGTTGATGGACCATCCCTATGAAGAAACAGGGTTACAATGGGACAGAGTACCTCGGAACAAGAGGTCCAAGGAGACATCCCCGTGGTTGGCGAGGTTGGTTTGCTCACCATATTTGCATAATGATAAACAACAAAATGCACATACATGTACAGTAAATGCATCTCTAAAACGGGGCCATCAGAGTCTCGTAGAGAGTCTGCTTAAAACTCACATTATCTTTACCAATGAATTAATCCTTTGGTTTATAAAACATAAAAAAAAATTGTGACAGATGCTCATAATGCCCAAAATGACGTCTTCAGGTTGCTGTTTGTTGTCCAACCAACAGTCATACATCCAGAACATGGACATGGACATGGACATGGACAAAACCTTATTATGCCCATTATTTCTTTTCAATCCACAAATCAATTAATTGACTAATCATTGTAAGTCTACTTAAGATACACATAAAGACTGTAACAAATATACAGTATGTTATGTATCTTATGTTAGCTACCTGTTAGCTAACATAAGATGTGTATATGTATATATGTATATATGTATATATGTATATATATATGTATATATATATGTATATATATGTATATATATATATATATATATATATGTATATATGTATATATATATATATATATATATATATATGTATATATGTATATATATATATATATATATGTATATATGTATATATATGTATATATATGTATATATATATATATATATATATATATATATATATATATATGTATATATATATATATATGTATATATATATATATATATATATATGTATATATATATATATATATATATATATATATATGTATATATGTGTGTATATGTATATATGTATATATGTATATATATATATATGTGTATATGTATATATGTATATATGTATATATATATGTGTATATGTATATATGTATATATATATATGTGTATATGTATATGTGTATATGTATATATATATATATAAAACCTAGCTGCCTTACTAGTACAAACTCAACATGACCTTTTCCCAAAATTGGTCAGATGAATGTGGCTGCTCTTCGTGACAGTTCGAATGACCACAATCAGCAGACACAATGTTCCCACAATGAGGCGGACCTTCCCAAGTCAGTGGGGATTTTGCACTTCCCTTTGAAATTAAGATTTTGTGTTATTTGTCTCTGATGCAGACCATTAACTTGACAGTCTAATGAAGCACACAGGCTATGCTCTCTGTCTTTCTCTTTTTCTCCAAGCCAAACAATTCTTCTTATACTTTGAAAATAGCCTAACCAAACCCAGACCTTAGCCCAAAGCTATACACAAAGCCCCAATACATTGTCCAGGCCCATCAGGCTTGGTTTGGATAACAGAACTTCACATGAGAAAGAGTAATTCTGAAGAAGAATTCTAAGGAGGCACATGAATAAATATCCTAATTTAAAGATAGAGATGCATTGTTTTAAACATTTTTCTTCTATGTCTTATATCCCAATGATTGTCTTTATCATGTGAGGACGCATGACAGCATCCTCAAACAGCAGCATGTGAAACATTGCTTATGACATGCAAACTTAAAGCTTTGTACACTGGAGAGAATGCTGTTGTTTTTTTAGTTACACTTTCAGTTTGTCACTCTATTTCAGCCATCACGTTAACACCGTGAACACACTCACTACATGATTTCCAATCTACTTGAAGCCTACAACTAAAGCACATTTCTGTTTTGCACATGCTACTTATGCGCTCACCTATCTGTCAGCCCTGCTGTCAATATTTCCAGTTTCCAGCTTTGGCTTTTTACTGCCAAATAACCTTTAGCTCCTCACACACTAATCAATAACTACTGATAACAGGCATGCAGTCTCATTGGCTGTCAGCCAGAACACTAAAAACATATTACTCTGCTCTTACAGTACTGTATCTGAGAGCAAACACACACACACAGTAAAACCAACAAGCTTATCTTGACCCGAACCTTTCCACTCCCTACACTGACAGTCCTGCTTTGATGAGTCAATAACTGTTTAGTTTGATATTACTGAACTTAAGTTATAAATGTCTTTTAATTAAGCCAGAGGGAAAAGCTGCTCTGCTTACCATCAATATATTTGCTCTATAAAGCAGTTTGTTTAATTGAAGACAATGCACATGATAAGAAATTAGTAATTTCCTACTTGCTCTTGTGCTCACCTCTTCTGGGCATCTTTCATTCTTAGCTGTTCCAGTCTCACTGTGCCTCACCCAAAGTTCAGCGCCATCAGTTTTCATTGCATCTTGTTTGAGCCTATGGGCCTTGTCTGTCTGTAGAAGCTACATCCTCTCACAGCAACAGGATGCCATATTATGCATTATTATATTATTTGCTTTGAGCTCCAGAAATGTTTTGTGGACTATGATACTTCATGTCTACAACACTTTGCATCTGCATGGGGGCGAGCAGATAATGACTGAATTTTGTTTTTTGGGTGAAATAATCTATTAAGAATGAATTCAATTTAGTGTTACATGCATTCTCTGGATCGCAATACCTTTGTTGAAAAACTTCACTTACCTGACCCAGCCCTGCTTTACAGTGTGCCAGATTATAGTCTGTGAACCCAAAAGCACCACATCTGGAATCATCAGTCTGCACATAGGGAGCTGAGTTTTGGGGTGAAAAGTTAAAGGTCCCATATTATGGTCATTTCTGCTTCTTGACATGGTTCCTTGATGTCTAAATGGAATGTTAGTAACATTCTTTGGTCGAAAAAAGCTGAAGGATTGAGCACAGCAAGATTCTTGAAACACCAGTTTCACAGCCCTGCTCCAGGTGGCCTGTTTCAGTGCCTTTCCCTTTAAATGCTAATGAGCTACTGCGCGCCGCCCACGGTACCGCCCACCTCCTCCTGCCTGCGGAAGACGTGAGCAGTGTTGCCAGATTGGGCGGTTTTCCGCCCAATTGGGCTACTTTTGTTTATGTCAGGCGGGAAAAAAATACATTGGGCGGGTGAATAAAATTTGGGCTGGTTTTGTCCACATTTGGCGAGTTTTCAATATTGTGAAAACTGCACTCTGAACTACGGGAGCCCATGAGGAGCGCCGGAGGAGAGCGGCAACAGCGACAACAACCCCCCACGTTGACGGCGAGGAGAGCGTCTCTCTCTCTCTCTCTCTCTCACTCTCTCCCCCCCCCCGCTGGCGGCGAGGAGCGCGGCACCCCCCCTCGGTTTGGGCTGGTTTTTATTTGATTGGGCGGGTTTTACGATGTGATTGGGCTGGAAACTGTCAATCTCATCTGGCAACACTGGACGTGAGGATGGCATCATGTGACCATGGCAACGGCGGAGTTTCTGGGAATAATGGCTGCCGGACAACAGACTGCGGTCCGACCCAGAACAAGAGGCTCCAAAAGAAAGTAAGCAGCCAAGAATGAACATTGGTGTTTCTCAGTGGTTAGTAGTTAAGTTTGTTACCTCGACATTACTTTTATGTTATTATTATGTTATCATATTATTATTTACCTTTATGTAGCCAGGTAAGTTGATTGAGAACCTGCTCTTATTTGCAGTGACGACCTGTAATTAGCTACTGCCAGCAATTTTCAACTGTAGTTTTCAGTATGCCACAGTTGCTTCCAATCACCTTTCTACCAGCAGAATTGTTTTTTAACCATTTAAAACGGTTTCTAAACTTTATATATATTATCAAAGAAACAATGTGACTTTAGTGATCATAGTTTCCCATTAATAATAAAAAAAAGGCATAAAAACAGGTGTTCCTGTGACTGTTGTAAACAAATGCCTACAGAACCTGAGAATATCTGCTGTATGGAAATACCACAATGAAGTGTGAACACTGGGCAAACAAGGTTGTCATTCTGCTCTCTCTTTTCTCTAATCTATTGTCACTCACTTACCTTTCATTATTTCTAGGTTATACGAAGACTACAGCAGTTTCCTGAGCCACCATCATGCATGGTGGACCACCCTGGCCTGGAACCTGTCTGCCTGAATGTATCTGCACTGCAGAATGCACTGAACATTTATCGGGCAGACTATGAATCTTTACGTCTGAGGGGAATAGTGCAGTAAGCTTTTAGTCACATAAATACTATTCATTTATCGTAAAAGTGTTATGATTAAAAGTATATAACTGCTTCTTCTATCTTACATTGTTTATAGTTTATTATCTTTTACTTATTACCATGAACATTACATATCAAACAATGAAAACACAGAACAGTTAGAAAAGATGTTTTAATTGTAAGAAACATTTGTAAACATGTTGACATGAATGAAATAAGAAGAAAATACATATCTGAAGTGAAACAGTTTGACTTTATATATTAACTTCAATATCAATATGAAAATGATAACAAAGAAAGTATCTCGTTGCCATGGGTGTAAACATTCAGTGCTGACTTTATATTGAATTGTGTTCAGCCAATATAGTCTACATAAGCTTTGTAAGGTGGTGCTGGTGCTCTCTGGGGCGGAGAGTGAGAGTTGTGCTGCCCATCTGTGTGGTCTGAGAGGTCTTCAGGGATTATGAGTTTCAGCACCTCGTTCACATATGGGGCAGGGTCCTGGAAAACCTTCTGGAAGATCAGGTCCAACAGTGCATCACCGCAGTCTGCAGTGCAATAAACAAATGCATGTTTACAGGAAAACTGCAGTAGAACCAAAACACCTTGTGCTGCAGTGTTGTAAAGTGTCTCTTATTTCTCCTAATTACTTCTCATTTATACATTCTCATTATTTATTTTGAAAACCATCTTAAAAGAATTCAGATTTTAAGTGTTTGTGTTCAACCTTTTGTGTGATGTCTGTGTGTCCATGTTTATTTTAATTTGAGAGGTTCAAATAAAAGATCGTAAAACTTACAGAATGTCGTGTCTGTCTTCACTGGTTTGGCTCTGCACTCTCCCTTCCAGGACTTTGGAAAGCTCAGTTTGAAAAGACGATCTCCTGATGATGTGGTGGCTTGCCCTCTATCAGCATTCTTATTGTGATGCAGTGCAGCCAGTCAGAGTCTTGAACAGTAAAAAGACAAACATGAAAACAATTGCAAGAAATGGGCAAATGTTCTCAACAAGTAATCACAGTTTAATTTACCTGCACAGCATTCCCAGATATGGATAGGATAACACATGACAGCACTGTTACACTATAATTCAAGCACTAAATGCTGCAACGCCTTACATTACTCTAATCCGACCACTTTATTATAGTAACGAGTAATCTAGCGTTAATATTTCCAAACCAGTAATCACATTAAAGTTATTTATTCAAGTCACTGTGCGTTACAATTATTGTCATTTTCATTCGTAAAAATATATATTTTTGCTTTCTTCTTGTCACGTATGTCTCAAGTCACGTTTTAGCCATAAGGATAACTCACGTGTACACCACGCAGCAACACAAAAATGGAGGGAGGAGAGAGATGCGTGTTTCCTAGCTGGAAATATACTCATTATGCTGAGTTATTTAAAACAAAAAAGCACAAATGCTTGGTCAAGGGCCCAGCCCGACCCGGCCCGGGCAGAGAATCTAAACTCTATGTAGCAGTCAACAGTACCCTCGTATTGCCCCGGCCTATGCCAACATATTCCAGCTTAGAAAACATTTTCAAATGCATTATTTCACAAAATCCTGAAAGCTTAGACCCGGTGGAGGGTGTGTGTATGTACTGCTTGACCGACCGGGTCTCTGGGTTTGCATGTGGAGACCGTGTTGATGCGAACTAGGGGCTCGCGGTTAGCATTAGCTTGAAAGCTCACGGTTAGCGTTAGCTGGTACTATGTGACACTGCTTGGTTAGTTCGTGTAAAATTGCTAAATAAACACAGCTAAATACTTGTACATGCAGACATTTCCCTGGGACACGCATTACATAGTGTGCAGGATCAGAAACGTACTACACACAATGATTCTGCTTTAGCACTAGCGTTAACTTGTGTGGTCAGGGAAGCTAACGTTAGCGGTTAGCCGCTAACCTTAGCTTGTTCTCAATGGCAAAACACACAGTACATCAGGCATGAGTTCAGCCTAATCTACAGAAACACACAGCACATTATTTGTGTACTTACATGTCCTTGGTCTGCATGTATTCCTTTGAGTAAAAGTCTGCCGACGACTCCTGCGTTGTACTGGCCCAAGTTGGTGAAACAGTCAGTGTCAAAGTGGCTCGCACACACCAACAGCCAACAGCCAACTTCAAAAATAAATCATAAAAATAAATTCAATCCATGCCGCTCTTTTGTCCTCTGCAGCTGTGAGTCTCACAGTGTGAGACGATGGAGTGTGTTGTGCTGGTCCTTGCAGCCAACAACAGAGCACTTTTCCTTGAGTTTGGCCATGGTGATTTCAGTAGAATAATGGCGGATCTCCGAGACCGGAGCTGTACCTGGTGGGTGGAGACACCGTGCGGTGAAGGGAGGGGCAGTGGGGTAGCCATATGCAAATGTGCGGCCGTCGACGTCGACAGCCGCAGCAAATTTGACTCGTGTATCTGGAAACTGCAGGCAAGACCCCTTTAGAAACCTGTATCTCACTCAAAAAAGCATGGATAGACTTTTTTCAAAGTTTCTTGGCGTGTGGCAGCACCATAGACCCACAATAACACCCCAAATCCCAGAAAAAGTCAGTTTTTCATAATATGGGACCTTTAAAGTAAAGGCTCAGGAAACATGATTAAACATTTAAGTTGGAGAAGGTCAGATAAGATTTTAAATCTTCATCCCCTTCTCTCTTTCCCCGGCACTATTAACCAGACATTCCTGCCTCCAGGGCAAATCCCTTATTCCCACATTCCATTACACTTCAGTGGAATTGAAGCCTTCAAGCCCAGACTCACACAGTCTTTCAATCTCGAAATACTGTAGCAGCCAGCGGGTATGCTACTGAGCAGCTAGCATGCCGCCTGTAGAGGTTGTGGTTGTTTGCTTGAATTAACCATTTGTATTTCTCTGTTAGGACGGGTTTGAGAACATCAAGACGTTTGTGGAGGAGGAACTACAGACGAGCATGGTGAGTTTCATTGAGATACACTGGCGTGTTCCCATTGCTTTCATTTAGCTGCTGTTGGGTCACTACTTCAGGAAATCAGATCGCTGCCACACGTCTACCCACAGGAAGAGAGAGTCAGGAAATAAGATTTAGCAAAAATGATATTTAGAAAACACAGACAAGTCGATGAAATAATTAGATACTTAAATGCAGTATATTAAATATAATTTCAGTGCAGCATCAATTACTTTTTGTACCCTACAAACTGAAATACTAAAACTCCCCTATTTTGTTCTCTTCTCTTCAGATGGTGGGGATGGTGATTGGTGCGGGCATCGCCATAGTCCTTATCGCCATCCTCATCTTCTTTATCTTGCGGAGGATCCAGCTTCGAAGTCAGTAACTACTGAGATCCCCGTCTCACCAATGTGCTGAAAACATATAATGATAGTAGTGAAAAATGAGATCTTATATGTATTTCTATGGTAATTTGTCATTTGTTATATTCCACAGACCTGGAAGCTCAGGAGGCACCAAAATACCGCTTTCGCAAGAGGGACAAAGTCATGTTCTACGGGCGAAAGATCATGCGTAAAGTGAGTGTGGTGCTGACAAGTAATATTTCAATAGTCAGAATGCATATCACTGCTGTACTTATCATGGGCTGGTTTTGACTTACACTGTGTTGCATATCATTTCTCTACTACAAGTGCATATGACAGGAATACCATTCAAACAAACATGTCTCCCAACAGGTCTCGCAGTCTACCTCTTCCCTGGTGGGTACTTCCTCGTCGTCTCGGCCACGCCTAAAGAAGAAGCAGAAGATGCTCAACATTGCCAAAAAGTACATCAGAAACCTGACGTGCACCAAGCTATTGATACGGTCGTGACCAGTTCAGTGTTGGTTGTTCACACGCCTTCACATCACTTCTTCTCCTCTCTCCTCCTGTCTTTGTGCTGTGCAGGATCCTGCGCTTTAAGAAGGAGGTGCCCATTCTGCAGGCTAAGGAGCCTCCTCCCTCAGTGCTGGAGGCCGACCTCACTGAATTTGATGTGGCCAATTCCCACCTCCCCTCTGAGGTGCTCTACATGCTCAAAAATGTCCGGTAGGTCGGTCGTAAACTGTGTTTTTATGTACTAAAGCTTGGTTGATTACTCCAGTGGTTCTCAGCTGGTGTATAGGACACCCACCCCCAGCACTGAAACCGTTAATACACAGCATCCTGATTGTGCCATATTGAAAAAAAGAGGGGTTTTTGTGTGTGTGTCCAGTCAGAACTCGTGTGCACACAGACTCTCACAAACACACTCGATAAAATCTATTTTAAGTCAAATTAAGTCACTGGCGCAGAAAATCTATTGATTAAATGATAATGAAAATTGACATTAGTTGCAGCCTTATGTACTTGTATAAAACCAAATCTTTTTAAAGGCCTAAACATTTCATACATTACCGATCTGCTTTGCATTATTGATAAGCAACTCCTGTGAAACATTAGCGTCACTTCTACAGACATGCCTGTGAGATGTGTGGCTCTGTTATGAAGCGGTTGCCTAGCTAACTGTGCTCATAAAGCTCAGCTAATAGCATTCCACAGAACTTAACACAGATTTTTGTTTTAAGAAAAGCCTAGCATTTTTGTAATGTATAAACCCAGGACAGATTCACATCTGTACACACCTGTTTGTGTGTGTGTACAAACCTCCTAACCTCTGTGTCGCCCTTCACTGCAGCGTGCTGGGTCACTTTGAGAAGCCCCTCTTCCTGGAGCTCTGCAAACACATGGTGTTTGTGCAGTTCCAACAAGGGGAGTATGTGTTCAGGCCAGGCCAGCCTGACAGCAGCATCTACGTGGTCCAGGATGGAAAACTAGAATTGTGCCTTACTGGAGCGGTACGCATTTATCCTGATTCACTGTCATGCATGTGACAGTTTCTCTGTGTGAGGATTTACGCTACAAATTGTGCAGCATTAAAAACTTACAGGAGCCAATCTTCTAAGGTGCTTAACCATGGGAGTTCTGGCTTTAACAGCGTATTAGCATCTATTAACATTTGACTTAGATAATCTCATTAGGGAACAAGGGGAATGTGGCTGTTTGCAAAGGTTGATTTCTTAATCACCATAATAATTCCTTGTTTTTATCCAGGTGTTATCTGTATCTCTAAAACTGAGTGTAATTACCAAGAATCTTGGAACACTGAATGAATACAAGTCATTATCCACTGATATTCATGTCTTCTTCCTGTCTGTCCAGGATGGCAAAGAAAGTGTGGTGAAGGAGGTTTACCCAGGAGACAGTGTCCACAGCCTGCTCAGCATCCTGGATGTCATCACAGTAGGTCACACCCACATCTTCAACACACACACACACACACACACACACACAGGCAGACAAGTGCGCTGCGCCACACCTCTACACACGCCTGCTTCCCCAACACACACACATACACATTATGCAAAATGAATGAGATTACATTCCTGGATATGAGTGTGTTAGAGCCTCACCCTCTTCCTTACACCTCACGTCAGCCACCAGCTGACTCGCCCAAACTGACAGACACATGACTTGTACGTTGATCTTTAGTTGTAATCCAGTGAGCAATCCTGCATGAAACTGAATGAAATCAATGTGATGACAATATTTATCTTCAATGAAGGGTTTATCATAATGACTGAGGAAGATTTTGTTTTGTTTAAGATTAACATTAAAAGTAACATTAATTCTAGAACTGCCTAGAAGATGTGAGCCTTCAACATCAGTGCTTCTTAAAATGTGAATGTTTTGTGAGGTATTCTGTGTGATGTTTGTGTGCAGGGCCACCAGAAGCCTTACAGAACGGTGTTGGCTAGGGCTGCAGAGGTTTCCACTGTTCTCCGTTTACCTGTCGAGGCCTTCCTCGCTATATTTGAGAAGTACCCTGAGAGCCTGGTGCGAGTAGTACAGGTGAGTCGAGTGTGTTAGTTACATTGTTGGTGTTTTTTAAAAATCTTATGTATATACTGTATATACAATGTGAGTGTGTCTATGACGAGCTCCGTTGTGCTCTAATGTATAGTTTTCTGAAATGCATGCACCCATGAAGTCATCAGTTCGCGTTTGACTCACTCCCTGTTGGTTTGCCTCTGTTCAGATTATCATGGTTCGTCTCCAAAGAGTAACAGTCCTCGCCCTGCACAACTACCTGGGGCTCACCAATGAGCTCTTCAGCCATGTGAGTTGAACACACACACACACACACACACAGACACACACACACACACACACACACACAGACACACACACACACACACACACACACACACACACACACACACACACACACACACACACACACACACACACACACACACACACACACAGACAACCGACAGTGAACCAGACCCTTGCAAACATCTGCGGGTGATGTGGTTTGGCATTTATCAGGAATTCAGCATCATTAGCCCAGTGCACATACACATCCTGCTTTTATTAAGATCTGAGTCACCAAATGTTAATGCTGTGTCTCTCCATCCACTCTCCCCCAATCTCACAAACAATCTCTCTCTCACACACACACACACACACACACACACACACACACACACACACACACACACACACACACACACACACACACACACACACAAATGAACACGTACATCTTTCCACTTGCATTTGTCCCACAGGAAATGCAGCCCTCACGTCTGCCACCTCCCTCCCCTCACCCGACTCGTACCAGTCCCGTCCGCCATGGCAAGCGCTTTGGCAGCCTGACAGTGACCGAGGAGCACAGGGAAGCTGCCATTAAGGGCGAAGCTACAGGTAGGGAGGAAAAACTAGAAAGACTAAGGCAGGACGGTTGAATGTTCTTTGTAGATGAGTAACTCAGAGCTCACGTCACTCTAACAGGTTGAGAAAAGGAATCTTAATTATACATGTATTGCTGCCTGTCTAGACTCTCCATTTTCCTCCAGTGATTGTTTTGTGTTTGGGCTCTTGTTACATTCTGCATCTATGGTTTGCTGTATGTACAGGAGGGGAACAAGGGAAGGATGGCACAACAGTGCCAACTCTGAGCAGGACCATCTCCATGCCGGTTGACATTGCTGGTGAGGGACTGCTCTCTTGTTGAGATATAATGTTTTCTTAATGTTATTTCGTTTTAATCAATTATCAGGGTGAGCGTTATTTAAACTATGTGCAATTCTGAAAAAGTACTTGTAAGTGCATTAAAACATTGTTGAGATGCCTGAGGAGAGGAACCTAAAACCACCCACCTGTGCTCCTCTGACATCTGTGTACAATACAGTACATGTAACTGATCTTTGGGCGTGTTAACACCAGTCATATTAAAAGCAAGTTATGAACAATTTTTTTAATTTGGTCCTCCTGGATATGCATGAACAGTTATTACCCTCACTGTAGCTGCAGGCTCTCTGTGCTCTTTCGAATAAAGCACAGTGCAGTTAGAAAGACAAGCCAACCATTTTCAGGTAGCGGCACGCTGGCACAGACAGATTTATGGCTATGATGACAGATGTTGTCACGTGACAGCCAGCAGTGAATGCATGCCTGGAAGGCCTGATGTGACACGATGAACTGAGGGCAAACTGCAGTCTGTTTACTTACTTCTGTTCGCTCATGTGCTTGTGACAGTTCAGGCAAAGAAGTGCATAGAAGATTTGATTTGTTTTGATCCTGTCAAACTCTTTGCCCCTGTGCCCAAAATCACTGTAGCCTCAGAATGAAAGGTGATTCATACATTTAGTTGTTTTTTTTACATGGTACATTCCTTCTCTTGCTTATACTCTTGTAATTGAACACAGGTGTGTCTCAGAAAGTCTCACAGGAAAATCCCTCCTAGCTTCAAAAAACACTTTTATCCCTTTAAAAGACATTTAGTTTATCTTTTTAAGACTCATCCTCCCAGTGTAGTTGCTTATACATGGAAACTTACTGTTTGTATCCAACATGTTGTTTCTAATCTGGATTATGAAAACTGATTTAATTTATAGACTGATGCTTATGTTTTTTAAAACTTGCAACACGTTGAACCACTTGCTCCCTGTTAATTTGTTTAATTCACACATAATAATCTCTCAGAGTTAAGATACATGGTTATCAACTAACAAAAGCAGTCTGTGGACTGACTGTTGACATTATCAATGTTTTGTCTGCAGGTATTCAAAAAAGCCTGAGATCAGACTTTGACATGGCATACGAGAGGGGGCGGATCTCTGTGTCTGCAGAGGACGGCAACACTCCTCCTACATTTACTCGGGTCAGTGCGCTTCACACTCCTGAGACACATGTGATAAATGTGACTTAATTGATATAGAGTTAGGTAGTTGCACTACTATCTTTAATGGTGTTTGAGAACAAAGAAGTTCACTGCGGGGCATGACTAACAACACGTAACCAAAGTGCCACAGATATTTAAAATGAAGTTTCTCTAAGGATTATTGACAACTATCAATGAGTTAATTTCTATTGTTTCAAACCCCAATATGATATATGATATATAGTTTTGAACACATACATTTGATGATTATTGTTTGAAAAAAACAAAACAGCAACCTATATGTAATAATCTGACACCAGAAGTCTTAATCATGTCATCATGAAAATGTAGATTTTTTTGTAGGAGCAGATCTCCTCTCTCAATTGGAGGAAGGAGCCTCATCAAACATTTTCTTATTTGTACATATGTGTATCAAAACAGTCTGTATCCCAGGACCAGCGGGAGAGGAGGGTGACAGTGGATGAGGTTCCCTCAGGGATCTATCTGTATCCAGAGGAAGATGCCGGAGTGGACAACATTTTCACACCTGTATCAAATCGATCGAGTGCTGCTCTGTTTGAGGAAGCTCAGAAAGAAGTCCTCAAACTCATGAAGATTGAGGTTTGTTGACATTTCTTCCAGTAGGCCACAGACACTTCTGAGCAGAGACGAAAACCCTGAACAGAATTTCCTCACGTTTACGTCAAGAAAACGGTTTCTTTTGTATTTGTGCTGAATGAAAACCATGTGTAAAGAACAGAGTACATTTATCAAACTTGCAAAACCGAGAGCACAAGTACAATAATAGAAAATTACAGCAAGATTAAGAAAGGTGTCATTTCAAGTCATTTACATTTACTCATTTCTTCAGCTTCAAAAACGAAGAAATGTGTCTGCACAGTTCTTGGTGGTTGTGACTATAGTACTAGATGCTTCCTCTAATATGTCAAACTGTGTTATCAAATATGTTTACATCATGTTACATTAGTATTTTGTTCTGGTTTCAATCTTTAGCAAGTACAGCAGGATCTAAATATGCCGTTAGAGCAGTGCTCCCCCAATCATGCCATATACTGTAGGACCAGTTTAGAAATAATAACAAGCTCATTACATTATTCTTTTCTTTTCTTTTTTGCATGAATGAGCACATTGTTGCAAATCACCCCAGAGCATCTGCTGACAGATTACAATGTCAAAAGGGGGTCAGTCCGCAGAGGAGCTGTGCCCAGTACATACTGTAGATGAGGGGAGGGAGGGCTGCACTGTCGAGCCACAGTCCACTAAATGCTGAGACATCAGCTGTTCCTGTGTGTTTGGTAAATAAGCCAAAAAAAACACGGTGACAATCCAGAGTTCAGCTGACCTGGATACTAACTGTAACATGTTGTATTGATCGTTTAGAAAATCCGGCTCACCTTCTCTGTGCCACAAGTATGCAGATTAAATTCTAACACAGATTTGAGGCCAAAGAATAATCAGCTGCTTAGGTTGTGTATTGGCGCTTGATGCAATATGTGGTAATTCCTTCGAACAAGTATTGCTAGACGTTGTATTTCAAAACATTATTTCTGAGTTTCTAGATCAAACCATGAAAAGTGAAATTAGTGTTGCAGAATCACAGCAGCTTGAACAAAGTAGAATGAAGACATTTCCTCCACATTTCTCCAACAGTTTGACTCACTTATACCACTGCTTGGCTTGATTTTTTTTCAAAATTTCATTTTCTTCTTTTTTTTTTTTTTTTATCTCCAGGACCCATCCCTGTTAAATGGAAGAGTGACTCTGCACCATGCAAAAGCTGGAGCTGTCTTAGCCAGACAGGGAGACCAGGTACTTGAAAAAATCCTAAAATGTACTCATCTTTCTTCCTTTAGCTGCATAGTAGAATGAGCAAGTATAGTATTCAAATATAGTAAATGTTGTAACTAACTCACTGCAATAACACCAACAACAATTAAAACAATAAAGCAATACAATTTATTTGTATCCTCCCCTGTTTGTGTTCTACCCTACTCTTTTCACTCTCTTAGGATGTTAGTCTACACTTTGTCCTGTCTGGTTGTCTGCACGTCTACCAGCGCATGATAAACAAGCAGGACGCAGTCTGTTTATTTGTGACCCACCCGGGGGAGATGGTAGGCCAGCTTGCTGTGCTCACCGGAGAACCCCTCATCTTCACCATCAAGGCCGTCCGAGACTGCACTTACCTCAAGATCTCAAAGTCAGATTTCTACGAGTGAGTATTGTCTTTTTACAGTCATAAGTCAAGTTGAATTTGCAATAATTACTAAAGCAAACATTTCTCATTATATGTCTAACAGTGAGATCGCGAAGTCTTATAAAGTCTATTTCACGTTGAAGCTTTCTATTCAGACCTTCTGAGCTTCGATTATTGCTGGAACCATTCAGTTTTGCTATGAACCATCTGCTTAGCAATATGAATACTGTCCAGCCAATGTTGCTCAAGTTTGTACCTGTGCTGTGTGCTGCCCCCTGCAGGATCATGAGGGAGCAGCCCAGTGTGGTGCTGAGTGCGGCTCACACGGTGGCCATCCGCATGTCCCCTTTTGTCAGGCAGATGGACTTTGCCATTGACTGGATGGCTGTGGAGGCTGGCAGAGCCCTCTACAGGTACTCCACTTCAGCACAAAAATATTAAGCAAACCGTACTTTGTCATTTCCCCTGTGTATTAACTTCAAGTTTATTTGTAATGGCTACTAAAGTATTTGTGTGGGTTTTTTTTTTTTCTTCACATCTACAGACAGGACGACCAGTCAGACTGCACCTACATTGTTCTGAATGGACGTTTGCGTTCAGTCATACGTAAGGCGAATGGCAAAAAAGAACTAGTGGGGGAATACGGCAGAGGAGACCTCATTGGAGTGGTGAGAAACAGAATCTGTTCCCCTCGGACACAGTACCATTCTGCCTGTGTTTAAAATCTGTCAGAAAATAAATATAGAGCCTCAAAATGAATACATTTTGGCTATTTTGTTGGGTTTTTGATTAGTAGTTGAAACAGATTTACAGATGTAACAATGTATACCGAGTGCTTTCAGTATTTTTTTTGCACCATTTTAACTAAAACGGTGGTTAAATTATTTATCATTGTTACCTTCTTGCTGTAGCTGTACAAGGGAGAAAAGCCACATCAACAATAAGTTAAAAGGATGAATAATATAATATTGAATTAAAGTAAATACATATAAGGTGCCAATGGAACAAGTTCAATGAGATAGAAATTACCCCAATACACTACTAATGTTGAGTTTTTGCAGTTAAATTCAGAAACATCTCAAAGTTTTGCTTTATACTTCAGGTGGAGGCTTTGACCAAGCAGCCGAGAGCCACCACCGTCCACGCTGTGAGAGACACAGAGCTGGTCAAACTGCCCGAGGGAACGCTCAATAACATCAAAAGACGATATCCTCAGGTCAGTAACGACATCTTGATCTGGTTGTGCTTGTGTGTGCAGCTGAAATGGTGTTCATGTCTGATGTTTGTTCAGGTGGTGACGAGGCTGATTCACTTGTTAGGCCAAAAGATTCTTGGAAACCTGCAGCAGGGTCGCGGGCCGTTCTCAGGTGAGGTCATGTTAATAGGCATTTTTCGTGCACCTGAACATACTGATGCATTTGAACATACAGTATACGTATAGACTGTCTGATCTTTTCCTCTAGGTTCAGCCCTGAGTCTGCCCAGTATGGCAACCAGTGCTGATGTCACCAACCCCGCGAGCAACCTCTCCACTGTGGCAGTCCTGCCTGTATGTGATGAGGTGCCAATCAACGCGTTCAACCTGGAGCTCAGCCATGCCCTCAGTGCCATCGGTAGGAGCACAAATGTTTTATTTGTTCCCAGCAGCCCTTTTTATATCCAGGATTATCCAGGTTATGCCAGAAATACTCATTACAGCACCTAAAAGTTCAACAGATTGGAGCACACAAGTGGAAGTGTTTCATTCTTTATATATTTCCTCTGTTTGACACTTGCAGGGCCCACTCTGTTATTAACCAGTGACATAATCAGAGAGCGCCTGGGTGCTTCTGCTTTGGACAGGTCAGTCTAACAGCCACAAATACGTCTCAGTTCTTTTCAACTGCACCATTGTTTCATTAACTCCATCATTCTTTTTTCCTCATTTCCTGATGCCACAAAGCTTTTTATCATCACATTAATTTTGTTTCAGTAACCCCAGGCACTTTTCTTTCCTCTTAATTCCTGTCGGGTTTTTGCTTTTAGTGAATTAAAACCCTCTTCCATATTCTCATGCCTGCTTTTTTCCTGTATCCATCAGTATCCACGAGTACCGTCTGTCTGGCTGGCTGGCCCAGCAAGAGGACATCAATCGGATTGTCCTGTACCAGACTGACAACAGCATGACCCCATGGACTCAGCGCTGCATCCGCCAGGCTGACTGCATCCTCATTGTCGGCCTGGGGGACCAGGAGCCTGCTCTGGGAGAGGTATGTGTGCGACAGAAGAGGAAGGACATTTTCAGCCATGAAAAATAAGTACATTTACTCTCATTGTCTCTTTTCTGACTCTTGTCTCCCTCCTCCTCGCTTCCCTTCCAGTTGGAGCAGATGCTGGAGAATACAGCAGTTCGGGCTCTGAAGCAGCTGGTCCTCCTGCACAAAGAAGATGGGCCGGGCCCATCTAGGACTGTCGAGTGGCTAAACATGCGTAGTTGGTGCTCCGGGCATCTGCACCTCAAGTGTCCCCGCAGGGTCTTCTCCAGACGCAGCCCCAGCAAACTGGTAGGAAGCAGACCTTACTGTCATTTCTAGTCATTTTGTGATGAAATTGTTATAGTTATGTATATTATATATGCACTGTACAGGGAACCTAGTGGACAATCAAATTGATTACCTCATTTATACTCCTTCCTAAATGTTCATCTTCTCTGGTGGTACTTGTTGGTGGTCAATCAAGGGTCTGAGGACAAAGGATACATTGTACAGATTGTAAGGTTAACTAAGGCACACTGATTTGTGAATTTGGGCTATACTATTAAAATGGACCTGGCTCGAATGTAAACTTAAATCACAGTTATGAAAACATGTCTCATGTTGCAAAATGTTAATCAGAATTTGAAATTTGTGATGTATTTTCATGTGTATCTTCCATGTCTGTGCAGAGGGAGGTGTATGAGAAGGTGTTTGAGAAAACGGCAGACAGGCACAGTGATTTCTCTCGGCTGGCCCGAGTCCTGACTGGAAATAGCATCGCTCTGGTGCTGGGAGGAGGTGGAGCCAGGTGAGCCACAACTATCTGTACTGACATGTAGCAGCACGTGTCTTTCTAATCTCAGTGTTTTGAAATATTGGCAATGGAGTCTGCCCACCTGACGTGATATTGTGTAATCTGTCAGCAGCCTGTCATTTCTATTTGTGATTCCGCAATAAGACTTATCGCTCAATAATGTTTCAGTTTCCTCCTCTGTATTGCTGAAACTGAATTCTAAAGACAGTATGTAAATATTAGGCTCTTTAATTAATAAACACTTCCTTGGCTACTGCCGAGGTGCCCTTGAGCAAGGCACCGAACCCCCCATATGCTCCCCGGGCGCTGTCACAGCAGCCCACTGCTCCTAGCTTGCAGGGTGTGTGTGTGTGTATTTGTGTATACTTACAATATATATGCAGCTAGGATTGGTTAAATGCAGACAACTTCGTGTGTGTTTGCATGTAATGCATGTAATATATATCTGATAAAATAATTTCTCCCTGGGGATTAATAAAGTATCATAAAAAAAAAAAAACAATAATATGTAGAATCAGAGTAGACTACATTAGGAGTTAAAAAAACAGATAAACACCAAGTTACTTGAATAATAAACTACAATAACTCAAAATAATTTCTTTAATTCAGTTTAATCCCGACTGTCGTTACCAAATAACTGGCCCAACAAAATCCATCCCATTTTGAGGGCAATAAATGGCTAAAATGAAACATTGTAATTTTTAAAAGCATTTTTTTTTCTATTTCATTTTGATAAGTAAGTATTATTAAGACCCTTTTTTGATCTAGTTCTGCTCACCTCAGATTGTTGGGTTCACTATTTTACAATTTTTAACACTGCTTAATAAATTCATGAGTATTTAATAGCATCCCCAGTACCTGACTTTTGTCAAACATGTTTGTTGTGCAGAGGCTGCTCTCATGTGGGCGTGATCAAAGCCATGGAGGAAGCGGGGATTCCTATTGACATAGTAGGTGGGACCTCGATCGGCTCATTCATCGGTGCACTATACGCTGAGGAGAGGAGTGCCGTCAGAACCAAACAGAGAGCCAGAGAGTGGTCCAAGGTGCAGCACACATCTCTATCCTCTGTTCAGTCATCCTTGTTTTGCTCATTTGTCATTACATTTTTTAATCTTTGCTCTTAAAATGGAAAATGTTTAATGTACCCTGCAGCCAATGATTCAACTTCCTTTAATATATTAAAAGGGGAATGTCCGATAATTGACGAGAAACAAAAACAAATAGACTCTTTTGTTGTTCAACAGGCGATGAATTCGGTATTTAAAACAGTCCTGGACCTGACCTATCCCATCACCTCCATGTTCTCCGGTTCTGCCTTTAACACCAGCATCTATAAAGTGTTCCAGGACAAGCAAGCTGAGGTGAGGGATTTGTTTTCCACTGCAGTAAGCTTTGCCAGAAAACAAGAAGGTCATGCTTTTGAATCAGTCACTGGGAAAACAATAATACGGTTTATGACTCTGTAATACTCTCTGTGTCCTCAGGACCTGTGGCTGCCATACTTTAATGTCACCACTGACATCACAGCTTCAGCCATGCGTGTTCACCAGGATGGTAAGTGATAGCTGAGCTCACTGCAGGGGCCAACACCCATCTCTGTCATATTGCTGTAGTGATAAGGACTGAAGACAGCACCCTTTGTACATTACAGTCCTTTTCAATGTCATTTATTTGATATCTGTAGATGATAAACAAACAAAAACAAACATGCGGGCAACAAAGAAATTCAAAATAAATGGCATGAGTAATTGCTTAAGTCTTTCTTAACATTTAACGAAACTCAATCAATAATCTTGCTCTGAATGACGGAGAACTAATGTGTGAAATTGGCAACATCATCACTTCATGTCTCAAAAGTAATTAAACGTTGAGTGACGCCCGCAGCAGTTAGTCAGAGGTTAAACAGGAACAGGAACTAAAGCTTAATTACCTTAGTGACTATATCGACACGTTGTTGCACTCTCTAGATTTCAGAAGTGACTATAGGAAGTGCAGCATGTTTTTATACAACAGCTCTATAAATATTGTATCAGTAGGCACAACTTGGAGCTTTACACAAAGATTTAACTGGCTTGTGCATCATCTAGAGTGACTGAACTGCCTGCCCCTCGGATTTATGGTTTGAGGCGAGTTTTACTCCAAACTACACTGAAGCGGGTGCGTTCTAAAACAGTACAGTTATTACAGCAGCCTTGAATGAGTTGTTAAAATGTTAAGAGAAGTATATTCCAATGGAAAATCGAATTTATATCACACAACGGCCAAATTGCATGCAAGAGCATGATAACGAGTGGGTGAAAAAGAAGTGGCGATTCCTCATATAGTATATTATGCCATCCAAGCATCCATCAAATGCACCCCCTCATTTTAGTTGCGAACCCTCTATTTGCCTCTACGAACCTGCCAGTTTCAGTCTGGTTTGGAGTGAGCCCGGTTGCCAGGGGCTTAGAAAAGAGTCAGAGATTTCACATGTACAAAAGAAAAGACAGTGTAGCTGTTTGTATGCTCGTGTCTGTTTTAGCTTATATGACGGCAAATGATTTCTTTTGACTTGGATTAAAAAATGCACCATCACTAACATTAGCTAAAGTAGACTTAGCCGTGAAGGACCTCCGACCAACCCCACAAATCCAGTGTGTTTTCCAGCCTTTTTCTAAGGCAAGTGATTTTTTTTTGTATAATTACCGTAATGCGACCTTGTAATTATAGTATTGTGCATCAAATTAAGGCATTATTGCAGGATTGGATTATAATATTTCAGGTTGATTACTGGATTTGAGGGGTTTGCAGGGAAACACTGGATGTTTGCATCTTGGCATGTGTCTGAACTAACTGCTGGAGCAAAGCCTTTCTCTCTGTCTCATTGTTCCCATCATCTGCCTCTTTTAATTTACTGTAATACTGTTTATTGTTCTTTCTTTCTTTCTTTCTTTCTTTCTTTCTTTCTTTCTTTCTTTCTTTCTTTCTTTCTTTCTTTCTTTCTCTTAATGATACTAAATCTTGATGTTATATTCTGTCTCTATTAAACTTCTGTTCTTTATCCTTCTCAACTTCTTCGTTTCATACCCCAATTGATCAAAGCTGTAGCTTTTTCATCACTTTCTTGTCCATCACATGTGTCTTAAACTCCCAGATTATGCCCTGTATCTACAGTATATTTCCTTTATGTCAGGTCTTTCTGCACATAGAGAGACATCACAGAGCTGCCCATCTGTAGGTCACTCTTTAGACAAAATAACAAAATGTAGTCGCTGATTCCCCTCCCAAGTCCATGTCAACGTGTAGGATCCAGAACACTCCACCTTGCCTTTCCCTCCCCCACGCTCCTTAATGACATCCCATGCCGCTTCTCTCACTGCTTTACCTCCATTCTGCGCTTCCTGTAGTTCTTTCTGGTTTGCCTCTGTTAGATATTACTATGGTAGTGCTATTGTGTCACTTTGGCTCCTAGCATAGTAAGCCATTTTGGCGGTTTGATGTAAGGTTCACTGTGTCATGGGGTTGCATTAGAGTTTTTGGTTTTATCCAGTGAGAAAAAACAGAGATCTCACACTAAACACCCATCTTTCCTGTAAAACCTTTTCCAGCTTCCCTTGCAGTATTCTCTTCATTCTACACTTTGGAGAGTGTAGTTTAATGCCCAACACCTTTTCTAGAAATGGTGGTCTCTCTCTCTCTCTCTCTCTCTCTCTCTCTCTCTCTCTCTCTCTCTCTCTCTCTCTCACTCTCTCTTTCTCTCTCTCTCTTTCTCTCTCTCTCTTTCTCTCTCTCTCTCTCTCTCTTTCTCCCTTCCGCCCACCTTGCTTGTCAGACCAGACATCTAACAGCGCTAATACTATTTCTTTTTAATTTGCTCAATGAACTCATGAAATAAACCTTGCATCACTGTCTTTAGGTTACAAAGGTGATTTGCACACATCTGGTGTCATTTTTCCGACATATTTGTTGTCATTCATATAGCATACTGGCTTAAGGGAAACATAGCCTTAATTGTTGTTGTTATTGTTGCTGTTGTTGTTTGTAGCACATTCCCAAATTTATATTGGGTGTATATTTTGGTTTCCACCTGTCATAATTCTAAACACAGTCTATAATGCTTCCTTAATTAGCCCTCGACTAGTTTAATCTAATTGGCCATCGAGTTGTCCTTTTTATCTCAAATTGGCCTCATACTAGAATTTACCACAACTTCAGAATGAAAAATATTGTTGACATTGTACTCCCCTTCCTCTCTGTCTTGCTTCTGGCAGCTTCGTACACTCTCCTTCTCTTTGTTGTAGGCGCCCTCTCTCTCTCTCTCTTTCTCTCTCTGCCTTTCTCTCGCTCTCTCTTTCTCTCTCTCTCTCTCCCTTTGTCTGTCTCTCTCTCTTTTCCATCTGTGACGTGGAGTCCGGCCCATATTTGATGTGTTCCTCCTTCTCCATCTCCATTTCCCGACAGGTTGCGTCTGGCGCTATGTTAGAGCCAGCGCCTCCTACACCCCCTATTTACCTCCCCTGTGCGACCCCAAGGATGGCCACTTGCTTGTGGATGGTTGCTATGTTAACAATGTCCCAGGTCAGATTTTAAACACCCGCTCACCAAAACCTCCTCCTCCCATCCCTAAGTTGACAATCAACCACTCGGCTACCCTCCCCTTCCTCTTCCAAGTTCTCACTCGTAACTAACCCCAGGTGGACACTGGGAACCCATGGTTTGGAAGGAAAGACTAAATCTATATGTATATATATATATTTACATTTTAGGATTGATCCAATCAGTACCTCATCTTTCTCTAAATAGCGACAAATACGTCATATCATTCTCTCTGATTGGCATTTGTTTTACACACACACTCACACACACAGAGCACACTTTCTCCAGTTGGCTTGGGGCCTGAATTTAATCGCTGACCTTAACTATCTTATCAGAAGTGAGGGTTTTCCCACGCATGTCCGGGAATCTATTGGTGCGTTCAGACCAAACGTGAAGAGAATATTCACCTTGCATTGCACGCCCAAGTTTGATCGCAGGATTATTACTTTTTATTTGCGTTACTTGCAGACACACAGTGTCTAAAGGACTACAGCTTCCATTGCTAACTGAGGCAGACCACTGCTCAGTCCTCAGCTGCAGAGCGCCGGTCCATTCACCCCAGTGAGTGGCAGGTTCGTTTATAGGTGTGAAAAATCAATAAATAGTCACTGTAACCAGCAAGTAGACGTAGATTGGATTAATCTGCTTTACTGCATTGGTATGAAGCTAAAACAAAGAGATTCCGCTGTGATCTGACTGTAATAAATGGATCCACAGGACACAGAAATAACACCATCATAATGCCACCTTGTAAAAAGCCTGAATCTAACTTTTAAAATGCTTGTTCCTTGAGAGAGTTCTAATTAACCAAGGCTATGCTGTGCTGAGACCTGTCTTGGCATCAGCGATGTTAATGCCATGATGTCTACATCAGTAGGTTCCATGCCAGGAGCAAATACATACAAATACACGCAAATTCACGCCTATTCACGTCTTTTCATTGACTTTGTATTTAATGTAGACGACCAAATAATTCCCCTCGCTTTTGGTCTGAATGCTCCCTATGAGTCATAGAGAGATGCATGATGGTCTGGCTTCTACTGCCCACCTATATTTGCTAAATTTCCCCTTCTCTTTCATATCTATAAAGTTCTGGATGTTGCTTGCATCAGAGACGCATTAACGCACCTCGCAGTTATTGACTTGCAGGTCGCTCAGCTTGACTGGCGTAAATGAAACTTGATTGGTTTGGATTCAGTTTGGTTAGACCAGACCAGATAGACTTGCACCATAGGGTTAGGGTTAGGGCTGCACCATATAAACATCGCATCTGTCTGTTGTCGTTGTGGATCATTGTGCGTTCCGTTGGGCCTGAACACGTCTGTCCGTTGGACTGAACTGCAGCTCGTTTCCCTTGAGGAGGTCCATGTGCTTCTGTTTCATTTCAATCACGTCTACCTACAGGACCATGTTCAGCCTCTCCTACACAGCACCTGTCCTCTCCCCTGGCTTTGCTTGCTTCTATGTGCATGCCAGTGTTAGACAACGTGAGCCAATCTATATATTTCTCATGAATATATATTGATTGCATGTATTACTTGCTTTGTTTTCCTTTTCTTTTTTTTAGAATTATGCAAGGATATGTGTTCTGGATCCTGCTGTTGCCCAATCGTAGCTCCTGTACAATCTGAACAAAGCCCTTAGGTTACTATAAATCATGAGAAACAAATGGAAAGCTGTAGGTGGTACTAATGCCTCTAAATCAGTCATAGGTCAGTAAGATAAGTCTGCCTCAACATTCACATATACTCCATGCACAGTTGCACCCCTCGCTTTTCTCTGCGGTGCTCCTTATCCTTCCAACCCATGCAGCACCTGGCCTGCTCCTGCCCCACGCTGGCACCGTGCTGGACTGCAAGACTGGGCAGGCTGGGTGCTTCCCTGCCATGTTCACGGTGAAGGATCTCCAAACACTGTCACAGCCCTTGCAGCTGCTGTTTTTCTGACATGAATCCACTAAAGTATGTCAACTAAGATTTCTTCAACTGCTCCTCATCACACTATCACGATTGGTTTCAGCTGTCATATGCAGCATATGTGGCATTTGTAGGAACTTCAAAAAAGGTGCAGATTCATATGATCATATGCTATAAAGCGCTGTTGTTGGGACACGGTTTGGAGATCCATACAGCCTTGGTGCTCTGTGATGGTTGCCATTTCCTTTTTTACCTTACGCACAAGTCACACAGGGTCTCTGTGCAAGGTAATGAGGTTAGCAGTGGTGTACACCAGAGTCTAAAGGTAGACAGAACCACAGTCCTAGCCTTTGCAGGGATCGGCTACTTTCCTTTGTCCGAACTCCCTCTGGTGTTTGGACTGCGGTCTGCGTCAACACTAACCTGAAACGTATAGCAAACATTATTGAGATGTTATCCCCCCTCCTCCCTCCTCCCTCCTTCCCTCCCTGGTGTGTCAGGCTCTCTGTGGCGCTATGTGCGAGCGAGCATGACCCTCTCGGGGTATCTGCCGCCTCTCTGCGACCCCAAAGATGGCAACTTGCTAATGGACGGTGGCTACATCAACAACCTGCCAGGCAAGTAGAGGTGGTACTCCCCCCCCCACCCACCCACCCACTACTACCAACACACAATCCTCACTGTCGATCGAACTCCTATCCCCCAGAGGAGGGGGGAGGTGGAGTGAGGGATGAGGATGATTATAATGAGGGGTTTTAATCAAGTTGTTTATAGGCTGGGTAAGTATACAGAGTTGGGCTTGTGGTAATGCTGATGGAGGGAAGTCAGGGAGTAGTGAGGGAGTGTGCTGACTTTTCCCTGTCTGAATATTGAGCCCGTTCAGACCATCATTCTGATGAATTGACTACTGACCGAAAACCTTTTAAAAGATAAAAACTAAGATCAGTGAGAAAACAATCTTTATCAGACCCTGAAATAATTCTATATCACTAGATGGGGAAAAGTCAGCATTTGTATTTGTATTGAGAGTGGATTGATGTGTATAATAAAAAGGTTTCACCTCAACTAAGAAACGCCACATTGTGAAGGGGAATATGGTGTTTCTCTGTCGAACAGCCTGGTGTCACAAAGGCGAAGGATTAAAGATGAAGAAGGGATTACCTCTAGTATCAAAAAAATCTTGAAAATTATAGGCATAGTGTGATTTTTCAATATTTTTAAATGCCATAAGACACCAGTCTGCTTTGAAATTCAAGTCTGCTTCCCTTCATGTTTAAATGAGCACTCTTCTGTGGGGCTGGGCATCAATTCAATATGATTGTTCATTTGCTTTCAATGGACACAAACAGTGGTGATATGATCATGTCACTTTAATCATTCTGGCTTCAACTAAACTTATGTACAACTATGCGGACTTCAGCCTTATGTATTTCATATTTGATACGGGAAAATGTCCCATTGTGATAATAGTCACAACCATATTGCCCAGCCTTGCATTTTATGCTCATTGTACTGAAGCTTTATTTAAAAAACTGTATTTGCTTCTATTTTAATCAGAGAAAAAAATTGGGCAATGTTTTTAGGAAGATGGGAGGGGCGTTTTTTTGGGGGGTTTTTTTTGTCTGTGGACCATTAAATACATCCTCATTACCTGAAAGCATTTTAAAAATGCACCAATGTTTTTAGAATTTCGCAGATGAAAACTCCCTTAAATCTGTCTCTGTGTAGTTCCATATAAGAACTCAACTGATGAAACACAGCCATATTTCACAAAGCTCTGGACCGAGCTGTTTGTTTACTGTATGGGAATCAAGATCCATCATCTCCCAAGTGATACTTATTCCCAAGCAATGAGGTTTGTGAAATATGGTGTTTTCTGGGCCCAAAGATTGATCCAGGGTAAGTGAGCCTCGGAAAATCAAAACCTTTTTATTTCTGAATTTTATTACTCTGCTGTGTCCCTAAAGAGTTTGTGGTCCATCAGCTGCATTTATAGTTGTTTTTGGCACACTGGATCAGTCCTTTGGGCTTGTGGGATATCGTCTTGTTTCTGTCTTTGAATAGGCTCACACCACAAAAATGTTCACCTCCCCAATGTTTTTTTTTTACACTAGCAAGCCAATGAGAAAGATCAGGACCTCGGGCCCTGTGTTCGTTGGCCAGAAAAAATAACAATTTTTTTCTTTTATTATTTATTTTATTATTTAATTTAAGTGATTCCTGTCACCAATTGGCCAAAAATGCTCTGTCTGACAGGTCCAAAAGAACAGATATTTTGTGGTGTAAGTCTGTTTCAACCTTGTGGCTCCTAAAATGAAGGTTAAAGAAACCAATATTATTTTGAAACAAGCTGAATAACACAGGATTTATTGTCTTACCATCTCTGCTGCGGGATTTTGTCGTGCTGTGTTTGTATGTCTGTGTGTGAATGCTGGTGTACGCGTTCCACGTCAAACAGCGGACATTGCGAGGAACATGGGCGCCAGAACGGTCATTGCCATCGATGTGGGTAGCCAAGATGAGACTGACCTCTGTAACTATGGTGACTGCCTGTCTGGCTGGTGGTTGCTGTGGAAACGGATCAATCCCTGGGCAGAGAAAGTAAAGGTACAGTTTGTGATGGCAGCACAAGGCGCTGGTAACGATTGGTGACTCAGCTGAGTTTTTAATGCTTTCAGTCGATCTTGTATCAGAGAGCTGGAAATGTTTCTGTTGGTGATTTCTGGTAGCGTTCTCGGTCTCCCCTCCTCCACAGGTACCGGACATGGCAGAGATCCAGTCCCGACTGGCCTACGTGTCCTGTGTGCGGCAGTTAGAGGTTGTGAAAAAGAGTGCCTACTGCGAGTACATCAGACCACCCATCGACCGCTTCAAGACCATGGACTTCGGCAAGTTCGACGAGATCTATGTGAGTGACATCATGACTGTAGATTTTATTTATTCTGGTATCCCGAGCGTTTTCATACATTACACAGTGAGCAAATGAGAGCACTGTTCAAAAGTTTTATAGTTGTGTTAATAGTTTTTTGTGTTAATCACTAAGTGTTCCTAGTCTGGCATCGCTATATGTACAGTTATTTTGAAACCAAAGCCATGTTCAGATGGATCTGACTCCACTTTTACTTTAAAGTTATTCTATGCAGGATTCATGTAACAGTATTTAACCTGCGTAAAGTCTTCTTTAACAGAATTGCAAAATGAAATTTAGTTTAAACTGACAATAAAGTTTTGAAGATATATTGAAGAAATGAAATAGTATTTTTAGATTATCTTTCTGGGATTGTGTTCTAGAGCACCAATCAATATGCCCACTGCGCCGCACAACCCTCTAGACTTTTTGTGAATGCAGCTGTTTGTTTCTCTGCTCTGTGTCTGTGTGTAGCCCACCCCACTCCTCAGTCAAACAGACACACAGATCTGCAGCTATGACCGAGAGCAGACAGCAATATAACCTGGTTCCTATGTTTTTAAAGAGTCTCAACCCTGCACTGTTAGTTGTTTGGGGTTACACTACTGCCCAAACGTCGCCCAGAAACGTCCTGACCACAGGGACATAATAAAAAAATAAGAAATTGCACTGGGACAGCAGTCTCTCTGTAGATACACAACAATGATTGGTGGTTGTCAGAAAAGGCTCAAAACTAGGCAATGATGAATTATATAGACAGTGCAAGCTGCACAGTTTAAATGGATGTTTGCAAAAAATAATTCATCATAATAATATCATCATCATAACATCATAATTCATTCACAGGTACTAAGCAGTGTGTGCTTAAGTTTTAAGTTCTTTGCATTTCTATTTAAACGTCTTCAGGATGTGGGCTTCCAGCATGGCAAGCTGGTGTTTACCGGCTGGGCCCGCGGTGACATTATCGAAAACATGCTGAAGGACCATCGGTCAGCCGACTACAATGACAGCAAGAGAACTGATGTGAGAAGAGCACGCACACACACCATAAACTATATTTAATATGGTTGACTACAATATGGTTAACTACATATACTGTAGGTTCATCATAAAAGTTATTATTATTATATGTAATAATAATTCCTTGTCTTGTAGTCCTGTACGTGTCCAGGAGCTGACTTCACTGACCTTGCAGAGATTGTATCCAGGATAGAGCCAGTCCAAAGCTACGTAGCTGCAGAAGGTGAAGGATCACTTTCCAATTCATTGTTTAGAATTAATTCATTTTATTTAGTTGTTAGAATACTTTTTCCATTGCTTTCACGCTTCCTGTTAAAAGTTCTTGTTACAGCAGTATCCTCCTGTAGATGTACAGTTCCCTTTCAAGAAAATGTCAGATTTAATCAGTGTAATAAATAAGGGGTCCTAGCTTTCACCTGCCGTGTTTTATTGAAATACAGTATGAGATGTCCCTGATGTTTTATGGGTGCTTCCTACACCCAGTGGGTCACTCATGCAATAAATCCCCTCTTTAATATCTCCTCTAAATCATTTGTTCAGCAGAGGAGTCAGACTGTCTGACAGAGTACGAGGAAGACGGGATGGACACAGTGAGAGAGGAGGAGGGGGAGGAAGAGGAGGAGGAAGCAGATGACCCCGAGGACCATTCCCCTGGAGAGTGGGGCCAGAATGGTGTCTTTCAGACTGTAAGCACACCTGATAACAGAAAATATGACATTACAAATACATATTGAAAACATTATCTTTTTTAATGTGGTTTTAGAATTGAGTCAGTTTTTCTCCTATCACTTGCTTTCATTCAGTCACAGGGGGCCAGCTAATAATTTTTAATGCCACAATGATCCCTTAGCCCCACATTTCCATTCTAATGATATTACATTTGGGGAAAAGAGAGTATTGGATCAGTGAAAAATTGTTATTTGCAGATATCAGTATTGGGAGAGAGGAAGTTGCTGTGGTGCATCCCTACATGAAAGGTGAAAAAATGCATGCGCACCGTTGTTTCAAAGATGGACGAAGTGTCTTCTCTTCCTTCCACTCTGCAAAAGTGAAGCCAAAATATCCACGATACGAGCTCACTTGGGGCCAAAGTCTGTCACGGTTTTGATCAAGTGGTGGAATCGAATTCTTGCCCATACATTCAAAATACAATAGATCGTAGCAGATCAAAATTACATTTACAATTGAAAGAGTTCACTGTATGCTTTCATTGTGAAAAATACAAAAACAGAAAATAGCTAAAGCTCATCTTGGTCCAGACTAGGGTGTCCTATTATTTTCCTAAGTGTGGGTGCAACTTATAGTTATAATTAATGATTATAATTATATTATATTTTAATTATGATTTCGTCTGGCTCCTGATTGGTTGTACAAGAGGATAAAGGGGTCATGATAATCAAGGTTTTTGTCCAAGTGCAAATTATATCTTGTGTCTAGAGCTGAAATTTTTGCACTTGAGGGTGAGTCTAAGCAATCTGTGGACTGAACAGGTGAACAAAACGCTCTTCTCTGCTCCGCAGGATGAGGAGAAATCTGTGAGACAACGCAGGAAACTCGCCAGTGACTCTAACACCTCTGAAGTCTCTGACTGCTGACAGAGGGCCACGGAGGAGTAGGGGGGCTTTAATGGCAAGGGGCCAAATTCTGGGTCCATAAACTGTCAAGGCTAAAGACTTGGACGCCACACTCAGCTCCTGCAACTTCTGGAACTCTGAAATACTTTTGTGTCTTTCTTGATGAAATCACCATTCATCCTCAAAATTGTTGAACCTTAATTGCATCAGGTGGCTTCCTCCCTGCTCTCACACTGGCTTCATCGATTCACATTCTGACCCCACCGTCAAAAATGTGTGGTCTCAAATAAGAACGATCTTTGAAGGTCTACCCCGCCAAGCTGCTGTTTTGATCCACTTTTACACTAAACTGACCCATTGCCAGAATCCCTGCCTGACAATTCCCAAACATGCCAAAACTGGGACTTCCACCAAGCAAACCAATGAAACAGGGACATGTCAAACTTCCAACCACTCTCCCGTTTCCCATTTTCAAGCAGCCAGAAGGACCCTGTCTACTTGTCCCATCTGTGTCTCTGAATCTGTGTGTGTTTGTCAAATGTCGGTATGTCTTCATGGCACTCCATTATTGAGGTTTCGACGGATTTGACGGTCCATCAATTTCCTTGGTGCGCTTGTGGGACTGAATCTGCATAGGTTGCCTCTGTTAGGATGACTGTTGGTACAGACGTGGAAAGCTGTGATTTGTTGAAATATTAGCAGTAGAGCTGTAGCTATAGGTGTCATGTAGGGAGTCGGGTAGGGGAGCTCTATGAGATAGAGATGGTCATGTAGACACTAAAGTAAGGTTTTAGTTAAATCAGAGACATTTAAAGAGAGAAACACATTATTGAATGCTGTAGAAAGTTTTGAAATGTGGATTTAAGAATGTAAAGTAAATAGACAAAAAAGAGATGGACCTGTGAGCAAAGTGTTACTTAGTTTATTTAAAATTCACCCACAGTAGAACAGAGTGAGCTTGATGAGCTGTAGGTGGATTACACCAAACAGAGGATGAGGACGATGTGTAACGCAAATCTGGGATGAATGAGATGATTTCAGTGAGCGGATGACGTTGTGTCTGCGTTTTTGAGATTTTGTGTTTCGGCTGTTTTGCTTGAGAGAAAGACGACGCCTTCTCCACCAGTGTTCGATCAGTTGTCAGCGAGCGGTGACTGTCGTGAAGACAGCGGTTATTTGGCTTGAGCCCGCCTCTGCTCGTACGAGGTCACACTGTCATGGTACGTGTCCACAGGATTCGTCATCTCTGTGCTTCCCATTCATTGTCTATGAAAGCAGCCGTGCATCCTGGTAGCAGTGCATCGTGTAAGATGCAACAGTGGCAAACATATTAACCGCAAAATGACAAAGGAAAAAAAGTAAATTCGCATCTTGGCTTCACCTGGCGATTGTCATTCGCTTGCATGTACTTATCACCGTATCACAAGGCTTTGGTTTTGGTGTGTAAATTGGATGTGGCTTGGGACTTCGCTGGTCAAAGTTCACCAAGATGTGAATTTGCTTTGCCACTGGATGCCAATGTTTGCCCCTTCGCATACATAGAATAGAATAGAAGGTAACGAGAGGCGAATATTTGCCACTGCTGACATTGCGTACGTGTGACTGTAGTCAAAGAGAGACAATGGTTGCCCACTCCTCATTTGCATAAAGTTGAAGTCTAGGCTAATCATGGGGGTCCAGCACGATGCGTTGCCCCCGGAAACTCCTGAACAAATATAAAAAATGTCTCTGAGTTAAAATGAAGAACAATTCAGCAGCATGCATGGCTTATATCTCACTTAAAACGTTGTGAACTATTGTCGTAATTTAAGTAAATTTCGGAGCAGACAACTCCCAATCCAGTGCAGTTTTCCCAGGGTGCAGCTTGTGTTGGTCGAGCGTCAATGCTGAGAACGCCCCTGTGGACACGTACCGATAGGTGCTGAAGGCTCCTGCATACAGTAATCGAGGTGTGTATGACAGTGTGTCTGAGACCTACAGTAGTTAAAATCTTTGAAAACTTGCCAATAAATTATTGTCAAGTGAGAAGCCATGTACACATGGATAATCCACAGGAACTCTGTGTAATCCCTAACTTCAGGTGGGCAGAAAAACACCTCATGTAACCATTAACACTTGATTAATATGGACCTCTTGTAGAAATTGTAACAAGATTATATTATAATGTACACATTGTTGATATTCATATATGTATATGAGGTGAAAATTTGTAAGTTGATGCTTTGCTGCAAAACAAGGGAACCTTCACCTTTTTTCTCCTAAAATCCATTCTGTTTTATTTATACATGTTAGCTACTGGCTTTTTAAAAATGTATTTTCTTTTCTTTTTCTTAATTTGGGGGTGGGGGTGGGGTTGTCTTATTTTAATTAACTTGGCTTTAGCTGTTTTGCACTGAAACATTCACGTATTCCTTGCTCAGAAGATGTTTGGTTTCATATTTGCCATCCACCTTGAGATGCCAAGAGAATCTAAGAAAAAAAACAGAGATGATAATTTAATATGCATATTGAAAAAATAAATATAATATGCATCATGTCAGGTGGCATTTGAGTTTTTTGATACCTTTTCTTGCATGTTATGAGCTCCTCCATTTTAAAGTAACATAATGTAACTTTTTACCTAAATAACATGTTGATGCCACAGTGTCTTGTAACAGGGTGAATGGCACTCTGCTCCCCTATCACTTGTTTCATGGAACTTAAGTGAGAGGGTGGTGATAACACAGTGATTAAAAAAAAAAAGATTTGTTCATGCCATGATGCTGTTTAAACCACAGCTCAACACCAAAACCAAAATTTCAGGCATGTGAACTTGTAGACAGTTCAGAACCTCCAGGTGTTTTTCTCATTTCATTCTTTTTTAAACCAAAAACAAATGAATTTAGGAAGCTGTGACTCGCTGTTTTACTACAAACCACTTTCTAAAGCCCTTTTTGGAAACCCACTGTACTGGAAGATATACTGTTCATCGGCTGATGAACGACTTTACACAATGACTTTTTGATAGGTTATCATTTCTGTGATTAATAATTATAAAGCAAAACACAGCACAGTGGTGCATTAATGTGCCACTTGATGCTTCATGTCTCAGTATAAAAAACCTGCTCGCTATTGATTAAACAATCACATTTCACCGTTAGCATTTATTTTCTTTTAATCTTTGTGTTGTTCTGTGTTGTATTGCTGCTGTCACATTCACTCAGTCATTCAAACATCCAACACCAGATGAGTACAATACTATTCAATGCTTTAACTGGATTTATTGAAGACAGAGAAAGAACACACAACAGGGACGCAGCTGCATCATTTGTTATTTGAAGGTCTGCGTTACTTCTCACGTCTCTGATTTTCACTCCTGCAGTCTAGATTTGCTTTGATTGTCTTGCGATTTCCTTTAACCTGCAATACCAAGATATTGGTGTGGGGTTTTACCCCATTACCACAACGCCAACAGGGTTGAATGAAGTATAAGTGTGTTAAAATGAATTTCGCACACATTCCTATGACTTGTTGTGTTTTCTGGTGGCTTAGCAGGTAAAAAAAACCTTTGAATTAATGTTGATCTACATCATATTTAATTGCATGATGACCGAGGTCAAATTTAGCTCTGCTGCCCCGATGACAGCAGTATCAGCGATTATCTGGGTGAGACGCTCCAGATGTTTACTCCACTTTCTTGGTCTTCTCGGCCAGAGACTCCAAAATAGTGAACACGTTATCTGGTGTGTCGGTCCTCTCCAGTTTTGCTTTGGCACAGAAGAAAGGAGGTATGTAGTCCATCGGGTTTGTGTTGCCCACTACCCAGTTGAAGGTGCTGAAATACAAACACAAACAGTTGAAACAAGAGCGGGACATCATGTACAAGGAACAACAGACTGCATACAGTACAGTATGTACCATGTTGTCACACTGATTTTTGAATGGGGGAATTTAAGTATTTTTAAGCCTGGGCCATGTGTTTACATATTTTTGAGTTTAAATTACTTAATCCCATAAAAGAAGGTTTTGGGACTGATCTAGTAGATTGCTTTAACCGGAGGCTGTGTCGTGAGCGCTAATGTTATCCTTTAGGGCAACTTCAACTGTCCACTAGAAGTGCTAGTTCTGCCACTGTCATGCTCAGATTCTTTTTCTGAGTGTGTGACAACATTATGAGAAAGATCCTCAACACAAGTCAACAATCTTTGTTAGTCTGTCATACAATCACTAAGCCTTTGGATGTGAAAATATTCTGCTTCTATTAGCTGTTTTCCCCCGCTGCTTCTCTGATATCGACCCTCCCTCTCACTCCTCTCCCGTTTTATTCACATCTACTCAGGTGAATTAAGGGTGCACCTTGTCCAAACCAGAGTAGTAGATTGTTGGAACAGTGGAAAGATGAATCAAGAATGTTCTGGTGAGTTTTATTTTGCATGAAGTGTGTTTTACAATGATAAAATTAAGTGTTTCTACAAATGGAGTCTGTTACCATCCAGGATTACATTGCAGCGATGGCAGCTCATGTCGCAACTGCTAGTTGAAGCTATCTACTGGACCACTTCTTAAACCTTCTGTACATATAAGTCATCTAATAGGTGAAATATGAAAAGTTATATTACTTGTGATGATGACTAAGTAGTGTTTTTTTCTCTGCTTTTGTCAGCTCAGGTAATCACCTGATAGTGATCCATCCTGTGCTTGGAGTGTGGGCACTGTAGGTCATAGGGATGCAGCCAATCTCACTGAAGACAGTGGTGTAGAAGCCTGAAGACATGAAGCACAAGTCACATGCGAGAGTGATTGAGCTACACAAAATGACATTATCATTCAGTTACATCCTTTACTTATACAACATGCTGAACACACAGTAAAGTTATTCATCTGGTGTCTTCTTCTTCTTCTTCTTCAAAGTCTGTTCAGTTTAAGATGAATGGCAAAAGGCTAAATAAAGTCTTGTTTAGGCGTGTCCGGCCCCTCTGTTCCACAGGCACAGCTGTGGGTCAGTGTGTTTAAAGGGGAAACTGTCAATCTGTTAACCACCGCCAACAAAGGCAGACACACCAGTACACATGTATAAATGCTCACTACGACATATGTCACTTGCGTGGTTTATGGCGTCAGCTCTAGGTAGAGCCTATGTGCAACCATAACACCGGCCTTTATTATAACACCAGAAGCCAAGCTTGGTGGATGACATTAAAGTCCCAGATTCTACTGCAATCTATTCCATTTCAGACGACTTAATTAAAGCACAAAACTAAGTTATTTGTCAATAAATTATAAAACACTCTCTGGAAAAATTATAAAGATACCAAAAGACACCCAGATTGAACTGATGAGAATGTCTGTTTAATGTTTTATTCACTCATCTACAAAAATATAATTGAACTGAAATATTTTTTTGGTACAATGACGGTAGATGTTGTCAAATGTGATTAATTGCGATTGATTAATCACAAAGCTTTGTTGTAAATAATACAATTATTTTTTTAATCACTAGCCAGCCCTAAAAATAATGTAATAGAAATATAATTGATTAAAAATAATTTCATAATAATATCCTCTAAATTGCTGCTGGTGAAACAGCAAACACGCCAACCTCACAACATGGTGAAGGATTACTGAGATTGGCAGTAAAATTACTGAATCTGAAGATGGAATTTGTCTCATAACTCTGAAAATGAAAAATGCAAAACTATCTGCATGGCTAGATACTAAAAAACAAACTTTGAACTGTCCCCATGAGACAGTTTCCAATGTTGTCTGTTATCTTCAGTTCTTGTTAAATTAAAACCAGATTCCTTCACTTAGGATACAGTGTTTCCTCTTACCGTTGGGGGGCAGGAATCCATACCAGTTGTTGACCAGCATACCCATTCCCCAGGCGGAAGAGGAGCCCACGAAAACCTGACCCAGCAGCTTAGCATCAGAGGGAACTTGCATGGGAACGAAGGAGTTACTCAGTTGTTTCTTCTTGCAAGAGAACCTGCTCCAGTCGATCTCATAATAGACTTCCTGAACGGACAAAGGAAGACAGTGAATGTTGTCCTTTCACTGCTCACATCTCTGTCTGTCTTTCTGCTGAATGTCTGTTGAATTTTTTTGTCAAACAAAAGGTCATTTACTGTATATGGGAGACAACTTTCCTGCTACATAATGCAGTGTAGCTTAATCCATAAAAATGCATGATAATTAAATGGTTGATTATTTGGTTTGATCAGCTAAACCTGCAAAGGAACTTCAAACTAAAGCTGTCAAATGAATGTTGTGTACTAAAAAGTAACATATTTGCATCCAAACTGCAGTGGAGTAGAAATGTAACATTTCACAAAATGGAAATACTCCAGTGAAGTTTAAGTATTTTAAAATTGTATCTAAGTCTAGTGTTTGATCAAATTTACTCAGTTGTATCCCATCACTGCATCTGTTACTCCTCATTGTCTCAGTACAGAACATCATTCAGGGTCACGGGACTCTGACTATGTTGCAAAATGAGAAATTAGACACGTTGATGCTGGAGCAAAAGTGAAGGCAGGAACACAGGAGACATTCGTGGATCAGCAGTTCATGGGCCCCAGCACCACTTCTACCCTGATGTCAGATACACTGTCATTTACACGGCACAGAAGGTGGAACTGTCTCTGTGACAAAGCCAACTCATTACGGTACACTAAATCAAATCCTAAAAAACAATTTCACAAACTAGTTATAGAGTCATATACCTGACTGTAAAGCATCAGCCGGTCCACAGCAAACGTCTCATTGCCGGCAATCCCGTAGTTCCTGACCCGCATCCTCTTGGCTAAAGAATCAAAGCTGACTGTTCCTGTGGTGCTCAGTTGTCCATCCGCAGTCGTCTGAACAAGACAGAGAGCAGAAAGTGAAGGAGAAGACAAGAATCATGTGACATGGATCCATCCAGGAGAGATTCTACAGAATGCAGACTCACCACAGTGATTCCTCCAGTCATCAGCGGTGGACAGACTGTGGAAGAAGAAATCAAAATGTTTAAGACATTTATAGTGGGAAAAAAATGTCAAATTAAACAAACTAGAATCATTTTCATGTTGATTTATTATTCAGTAAAAAAAAAAAAAATACTATAATCCCTCTTTATTAGTCATTTTTCATAATCTGAGCACGCCAGGTGGAACTTTACACAGGAAGTCAGTTGCATTTAGGGATCTTGGGATGTACAATTTTGTATGTTTAAATACCATAATTTACAACAGGTGGCCCATAGCCCACCATTAGGTTTCAGTTTTGGCCCCCCAAGGAAAGAAGTTTTGGCACCCCTGGTTTTAAGAAGTAAACTCTGTAATCTGAAACACAAATAAGAGTAATTACCTGCCTTATTTGTATTTAATCACTGTTTTGTTTGCTAAGGTACCTAAAAGGCATACTTGCATAAAAGTGAAGATATCGAATCAAAATATTACTTTAATAAAAGTGAAAGTCACCCATTCAAATAATACTTGAGTGAAGTGTCTGATATTATATTTACTTGTTCCTCAAAATTAGTTTTCTTTTAATAAACGTACTTAAGAATCATGCAAGTAAAACTACATTTTTACATCTGTTTGCATGTATACTGTATACTCTGGGTCAGATCTGAGATCATGCATTTTTCTGTTTAAGGGAATCAGTGTTTTTTTTTTTTTTATCAAATTACAAATAAACTGCATTAACAATTTGCTACTCCAGCTCTAATGCAGCATACACCCTTAAAGTGCTAATTGAAGTAATTAAATAAATGCACTGAGTAAAAAGAACAATATTTGCCTCCAAAATGTGGTGGAGTCGAAGTATAAAGTTGCAGAAAACAAATATTAATATAAATAACCAAAAAAAAGTACAGGATGGTACCTGATTAAATATACTTTGTTACATTCCATCAAAACAATGAATTAGTCCAAACTTCTCACCACAACAGCAACATAAAAAATGAACTGTCTCTGTGGTCGGCATGTGTCCATACTCACTGCAGGGTTTGGGGTCCTCGGCGACAGCAGCAGCCAGCAGCAGGCTGAGGCCGGACAACACACCGATGAAGTTCATGTTGAGGAGCTTTAGGAGTCTGATGAGGAGAACGTGTGAGCGCTCTGTGACACATACCTGTATATATACACCGCACCTGCTCCCAGCTGGACACACTCACACCACATGACTGCGCAACCCTGATGACGGAAAATGTGACCAAATAATTTACAGCCCTTGTTTGTGAAAGATGGTGTGATTTGGCTCGATTGTATAAGATTGTGCAACACATCACATGCTTGTTTTTATGTTCAAGCGCCGAGCATATCTGATGTCATGGAGATATTAGGTTTGCCCTTTAGTCTGAATGCATTTTTAGTTGTTGCACATACATTTTTTTTCCCACATCAGAGAAGAATTACCTTCAGGTCAAATGCTTTATAATGTTCCACATAATAGTTGTTTTTATTTTAAGACACTGGAAAGCATTGGGGCATCTTTGCATTGAATGCCGCACTGACCTCTTGATTAATGCATTTCTTTAACTTTGAGGAGTAGGCATTTCATTATATGCATGCTTTAAAGTGTTTTCTAAACTTGAAATGATTGATTCGTTTGTTGTACATGCAATAATGTCATGTTTCACTCAGTTCCTTGTTCAAAAGCAAAAATAGCTGCATATCAGGAGTTCATCCAGTCTGCTAGTCAGTCAGGTGTAATTATTCCCACATTATGCACCTGCCCTTTTCTCAGCCTGCCTGGTACAGCTGTAGCTGTCTTAACTACCACAGTACATACTTTTGTTATACTTCATCGAATAAACAACGTGCGCAGGTTGTGTGCAGATGCACGAGAAATCATCTTTTAAAATATAATATTCAAAATCCATTCATCCACCCAGTATCTGAAATCACTCCCCCATTTCATAGTCACGGGGGGCACCTGGAGCCAATCCCAGCTGACAATGGGCGACGGCGGGGTACAACCTGGATAAGTCACCAGTTCAATATTTGTAATAACTTTGGTTATTAAAGGTTTGTATGTTGCTTCCCATTAAGGATATTAGAAATAAAATTTAGCCTAAAATTGCTTTTTTCAAACAATGTTTCTTTGCAACATTAAAGCAGCAACATACATTTATCAGCAGTATTAATACACAGTGTTGATAAAGGTCAAGAATATAACTGAGGTACTTCAGTTTAAAGGAGGCTTGTCCAGGTAAAATCTGATTTTTGCCGCTCCCACATTGAGTGTATTGGTCTGTACTGCCTGAGTGACTTAGTTTACAGTTTTTGGTAGTGAGGAGAGCACTTTTTAAAAACTCTTTGAACCTTTACAGTTTATAGGATCAGTTTAACAATCATCTACAACCAGGAGAAAGCACATTATAGTCTAGACTGAAACTAGATTCATTAGCTTATGTTTAGGTTTGGATATGATTCAGTTTCCACATTCCATACTCCAAACTTTATTTGTATAAACTTGTGGTTACATTTTATTCATGCATAACTTATAAAACACAACATTATACGTAGTAGATCTAGAGTTGCTGACAAGAATCAATTAGGATTTATGCTATTGCTTTAAAACTTTATCTTCGTTTACACCATAATGACGGAGAGATGTCCTGTCAGATTGCAGTTACAATTTCCTATTAGATAAAAGGAGAAAAGACTAAAAGATAACGTCGCATCACATGACAGCTCAGAGGTTAAGTATTTTCCAATGGAAATAAAGGCCACTGAACACTGATAATGATCATAAAAGCTGTGAGCTCAGAGTCAGGTGCTTCATCTTTATCTGAAGACTGACAACAGTTTACACACACACAGATAGTACTACATTCAACAGTTTGAAGTGATTTTTTATTGATCCGGCAAATTAGAAATAGAATAAGAAGCCAAGGAGGTTTTCACATAAAGGAATCTGCCTTGTTGCAGTAAGAGAAAATAAAGAAAGATGAAGCATAGACAGTAAATATGAATGAGCATGATGGCTGAAATGAGAGCGAAACAGCTGGTCTGGCTCTTTCCAGCTACAAGATGTTTGATAAACACATTCTGTCGCTTTTTCTCTATACAAACAACAAAGAAATGTAAAAACAACCTCTGATTCTTTATGGTAAGCTAAGCTAACCAACTTCTGGCTTCAGTGTATGTGGTATCAAACTACTCATCATACTCTCACCAAGAAAGCAAATAGGAAGATTTCAGAAGACATTTATCATCTTTATTACAACTGTGTGAACTCTCACATTAAAAGTCCACAATCTGTCTTGGTGTTTTTTGTGTTCTTGTGTTTTCCCCTGGTTTGTCTTCCCCCTCTTTTCTTCCCCCACCGGCTCCCGTTTACCTGCGTCTGGACCAGTGTTGGTCACGTTACTTTTAAATAGTAATTAGTTATAGTTACTAGTTACTTCTCCCAAAAAGTAACTGAGTTAGTAACGGAATTACTCCAATATAAAAGTAATTAGTTACCAGGAAAAGTAACTCTTGCGTTACTTTCTTTTCTTCCCCTTTTGAGCTCGGCATTGATTTTAATGTACTCTGCATCTATGTATTTAGAAAATGTCTTTCTGCATGGCGGACCGCCGCCTGCTCTCCCTGGTATTTAGCCAATGAAGGAGTCTGGTCAGCTGTTGATAACGGGAGCATGTTCTCAACAACATACCTGCCTATCATTGCATTCAGTTCAGTCTGTGTCACAAGTTTTAGTGAAGCTGGAGCAGAAACATCCAGCTGTAGCTGCTCGGACGGCTCCGTGTCCTTCTTAGCAGAGCTCACGTTAGCCACACCTGGCCTGCTATCATCATCAACAGTCAACAACGGTGTTTTTGGCCACTAGTGTTGTAGAAGCGTGTGCCGCTGAGAGATGCTTCATTAGATTAGAGTTGTTTAAAATGGACGTGGAAAAAGGAGGTTAAAGTGGTGTCTGGACTTCCACTTTGAAAACGTAACCTTTCCCTCTGGACTCGCCATTTCTGCAGCTCACCTCTGCTAGTTTGTGTGAGCGAGGCTGTGTGGTTTGTCACTCTCTCACTCTATCTTAGAGAGCCAATCATCACCTCTGCGGTTGTTCCGCCCCTCCCTCCTCCCAAAATAAAGCAGCCCTGCTGCTCCGGTCGCTGAGAGCCGAGTCGGTGTCAACAGCTTCAATGAGAAACTTCAATTTGTAACGCGCCACATTTTATAGTCGGTAACGGTAACTGCGTTGTAACGATGGGAAAAGTAATTCATTAGATTACTCCGTTACTGAAAAAATAACGCAGTTAGTAACGCCGTTATACTTAAACGCCGTAACAAATTACTCCCAACACTGGTCTGGACCTGTGTGCCTGGCAGCAGCGGAGAGGCACACCTGCTGTTCACCCCGCTCATCATCCCCCGGTTACATAAACCCGGTCATGTCTCATCTCCGACACCAGATTGTCCCGCCAGTTACGGTGACTCAATCAAGGGCCTCCAGCCATTATGTTAGCTTTTCGTGATCTCTTAGAAATCGTATTTCCTGCGTTCTTAGTGAGTGTGTTGTTTCGGTGAGTCCCGTCTCACTTTTTTTTTCTGCTCGTGGCAGATAGACTCCAGCACCTCTCCCTGCCTGCTTCCTGCCTGCCTACACTTACCTGCCGACCAGCGTCCCCGCAACCTCTCTACGAATCCTCTATGTTGAATAAAGTCTGTTACTTTTGACCACTGCCTCCGCTCTTCCTGCTTTTGGGTCCTGACCAAAACCCTCGACATAACACATTTAGCTGTGTGGATATGTCTAAAGTCAAGGCATTGAGTGATACTTATTTGGAGGTGGAGGCAATAAAATGGCAAATAATAGAACAATACAAAGTTTTAAAGAGCATATAATTAGTCTTTCCCCCAGTTGTGTCTTCTCTTCAATGAAATGACGCATACTGGTGGCAAATTAATGAGTGGCGTTTCGTCCGTTAAATATTCAAACCACACACGTCCACGTAAATGGCCGTTTTTCTGTCTGTAGAAAACTGCAGTACTCGCTGCTCTACAGCAGATGGAGGCAGCATTACTCTTATGTCAGCAGCTCCTGCTTTCATTTATACATTTGTCTTGTTACTAAATCTGAGGGTTTCTCTGAAAATAATTAACCTAATGAACCGAGATCAGTTACTCAAATATCCTGGAGGTGGTGACACTTTTTAACCCCCCCATTTCAGCATATAAACAAAATGCGGTTACAAATCACACACTACAGTACACTACATTTCCTTATGTATCTGTTAACAGCTGCAATCTCATTTACCTTTGACCAACCTATTGAGCCCATACTGCGTAGAAGTGCTGAAGTTGTTGGTTAAAGTAAAGCATCAGCCACAAGGCATTGCGACTTTCATTCAAGGTAAAGTGATTAAACTCGTAGCAACATGCTGTGTTGTGATCTGCAGAGTGAAATGTCTGCCTGTCTACAGTTACACTTCTCTGCTAACACATTTTTCACATATCATGTAATGTAATCGCCCTCCATTTAACAGTTATCTTTTGCTGTTCTCTCTAAGAAATCCATTTGAAAACTCTGAGTCTTCTTACAATAATAAGAGCATCTCTTTTTATTGTTAGAGCCTTTTCACACTCAGGAATTTGTGAGTCATCCTTTAATAAAGAAATGCCGAGGTATTCGCAGATGAAATTATTCATCTGTCCTGTGTGATTAAAGAGATGAGCGCCTGCTCTGGAAGCGTTAGCAGCAGTAAGAGCCCTGCTAGTTTGTCCAATTATCAGTCTAATGATTATCTAAGCATGCTGGGACTTTGGCGTAGGTCTGCACAGGAAGAGAAGGTGTTGAGTGTAAAGTCCCTGTAGTGATAAGAAAATTACATTGTTAAAGTCATTTCTATTTTGCAATTTTAACAGATTTAACTGCTCCTCAATGTTAAAGCAGGAGACACTGTAGGCAGATTTGTTAATTTTGTGCCTGAATGCCAGTCGATGACAAAGTCAGTGGAAAGTCGAGGCAATTTCAGACCCTGTCGCCTTAAAAATCTAAGGAGTGCTGCATGAGCAGGCCTGAAATAAAACTAATTTAAAAGTTGCACACACAAACTGAGACGGTAAATAGCTTCAACACAAAGGTAGATATGTTGAACATGTATTTTTCATTTCACTGACGTGATTTGTTGTCAGTGAATTAATACAGCAGGGTGCTGAAAACCACTGACAGATTTTAACCCGACTATAAACCCAGATACAGCTGCTGTCCAGCACTGTTGCAAAGAAAAACAAAACCCTGATAAACGAGAAATGTGCAGTGAGAGTTCATGGTAGCAGATCCTGATGTTACAAGATGGTTCAAGGGATCGTCCACACATTTCCTGTAGCACCACCAATCAATTTACATGTGCTCCTGCTTTTAAAACTTTTGCGGCCTTATAATGCCTACATTCGGATTAGTGTTCTAATTTTTTCTCCCTTCATTCTTACATTGTTATATACCATAATGGAGAAACCTTCCACCGTCTTAGGCCTATCCACCACTTTTTAACAGCTTTTAGTGTGTTTTAAATCTGTTATTTCTTTCCTTATATTTACTTGTTATTAACTAAGAAGCTTGAGAATTGTCGGTAGCCATGCTAACAGCTCTGTGGGGCTGGACTAAATGCTAACGTTAGTATGCTAACACACTCAGAGTGACAGTACTAACATGCTGGTTCTTGGCAGATAACAGGTACCATTGCCACCATCTTAGCATTCTGTATTAGCATGCTAACATTAACTTATTAGCACAAAACACAAAGCGCAGCTGAGGGTGATGGGAATGTTGTAAGTTTTGCAAGAATTTAGCCATAATACCAAGTAGAGGGCAATATAATGCATTCTTGTAGCTAACAAGACGGGACAGCAGTTGGGAGTTTGAATTTAGAGGAACAGAAACCACTCTGACTGAATGCCTGCTATTGATTAACTAAAAAGTAACAGAAAGATTGGTTTGTACCTCCACTGAAGTATTATTTCAGTACGAGTAGTTTTACTTGCAATTGATTAACATTTCAGTAAAGTAACTGTTCTCGTACTTGAGCACAGATTTCACAAACATCATATAATTCACAGCAACACTTCCAGCCCTGGAGTGAAAGGAAGTTAAACGCCTTTCTTACAGTATTTTGCTTCAAATCTTAGACAGTTAATGACTTGACTCCAACAGCATGTGGTGCAAATCACAATGACTTATGCCACAGTGCTTGGCGCAGTGTGATTGTAAATCCAAGCAGTCCCAGTGATTGCAGGGTTTCTCATCCACCACTGATGCTTCATCAGATATGTCCAAATGCAAATGAGTGCATGCTATCATCTCAAAAGGCAAAAGTCATCAGAGAGAGAGGAGTCGGCTGAGGCACTTGGTGTTGGGTGTATGCAGGTGGAATTAGAGTGATACTGGGGAGATTTTTCATTTAGGATTATTTGGTCGTACGCATAATGAAAACCTGACATCTTCTAGCGACATTGCACGACAGATGAATGAAAAACATTAATTTGAAATGGTGAGTGTACGCAGGCACTCTAGCTGTTTCACGCCAACACCCAAAGTGTGCATACAGAGATTCTTTCCTGATGTCGTAGTACCTCTGTGTTTGGCTCAAGAATGTATGTTGCACAGGGTAACCGTTTTCATATTGCTGTGCTGACTGCAACGCTGCATATAATAATGTTTCATCCCCATAAGTAATTAGGCCTTTATTTCATTGTTCTCATCTTTTGATTAGCTCCCAGTATTACTTTTCCACACCGAGCCACTGTATTAACCTTGATTCAAGGGAAACCTGTTATTTTACCTGTTCTGACAGGTTAACTTTCTGCTCCGAGCAGCATGTACCAGCGAAGGAAAAATACATCAGCAAATGCATGCACAAGCCCACTCACTCACCCACCACACACACAACAAACACCTCAAACACCTCTTTTATTACTACTCACTGTACTTATTGAGCACGCATCCAGCCTGATCAAAGAGCTCTAATTGCACACATTACTGAGTGACGACTCCACTGAGTGGGTACTACACACACAAATAAGACTTTGTATGCAAGGTTACAGGTTTTAATGTGTGAGTGTGTGTGTATGAGAATGTGGTTGTGTTGTGTGTGGGTGTGTGGTTGAGTTTGGAGTGTGGACTGCAGCGCACATAGGAGTGTGTGTGTGTGTGTGTGTGTGTGTGTGTGTGTGTGTGTGTGTGTGTGTGTGTGTGTGTGTGTGTGTGTGTATCTGTGAGTGTATGTTCACACGTGATGCAGCTGCCCCTGGTGCACCGGAACAGTGTTAGTCACTGTCACCCCGCTATTCAGCCGAGGATGATGGACGTTGGAGGGTCAGCCACCAATTATCCTCTTACACTGATAAGAGAGGCCGGCCCTCCTCTCCATGTGCCTCGCTCCCCCCCCCCCCCTTTTCTTCCTCTGTCTTTGTCATTCATGTTCTCTCTGTCTCTCACTGCATGTTTATCTGTTAGGAAGACAATAAGAACACTAAACTTTCTATGCTCGTGGAAACGATTTCTATTTGGGGTTAGCTGAAGTCGACTAAAGTGTGTGCAAGGTCACACAATGTCGTCTGTCTCATATTGTTTAAGGATTCTGTGATGTTATTGGTACAAATCACGGTAACACCTCACTTTGCAGGTCTGCATATTCCATGGTAGGTAGGTGGTGTTTACCAAGCAGCACATGCTTATTACAGATTGAAAAAACAGCAGACTATCATTGTTAGATCACATTGCAGTATTTTCCAATTTATTTTGAGGTAATTGTTGCGATTGCTGAGGGGTCATTTTAATGACATTTCAATTACGTCACTTGATAATTACCACATACTAATTTGCGGGCCTGTAAAAGTGTTGCCATAGACACTGTCACTGTATACAACTGTTTGCATTTTAAGCACTTGCAGACACACACATCCCAGAGGAACATCGTGACCAGTTCGTCTTAAAGCAATATTTTTGGAAACACACTTATTTACTCTCTAGCAGAGTTACATTACAAGCCCTACCTCCCTATCATGGCCCAGTCTTCGCTTCACCAGCTCATTGTTTTATCAACCTTCTGTCATTTTATCATCTGTCATCAACCACCATCGCCACCAGTGTCTGGACTCCATGGGCAGATTCATCTTGCTTCTTGCTCAGGGCAGACGCCCACTGATCACAAGATCTCCCTGTAAAGTCCAAGACCCTCTGACAAGACTCATTATCACTTATCATCTGCTGTAATAAACAGCATCCATGTCATAAACAATATCCTGATTAAACTCTCCGTGTATTATTTACAGTAACATTTTAATTATAGGTATCCACGCTGGATTCTTAGGTATCACATTTACACTGGGGACAGCAGGGATGTATACTCTCCACCATTTTTTCCCCTGTCACTTTTTAAAAGCATAATTAGATAAAATGTGCTGTAAAAAAAAAGCTTGCACCAAGAAATGTTAACTACAAATGAGACGACATGAATTTTGATGTGCCATTATGCACTTTTTTCCCTGACTTATCCATCTACTCATATAAACCCTCATTATATTGCCTAAAATCGCAGAAGTTGAATTTTAATTTTCATCTCAGCCCTTCTGTCCCCACCACTCGTCATCACAAACTGAGGCTCGTTAGCTGAATAAATGGCTATTTTAATTCAAATTTTTGAGCTGAACTGGCCTCATAATCCTGCTGATGTGACGGTTATTGCACTTGTTTTATAAAGTAAAACCTGTTTTTGAGATAAAGCAGGATGGAAGGATGAGGAGGGAAGGAAGAGGAGGGAAGGCTGTGTCTTTTTGAATGCTAATTTACATAAACTTCTACAGTACTGTAAGCATCTGCTCCAAATGCTATATCACTAAATGCTGGGAAATTTACATTATTTAAGAGGGAGGGAAAAAAGCAGAAGTTAATGGCCAATCACACTTTATGACTTTGCTGAGTGGCTTGTTCTGTGCCACACGCTCGTTCAAACATATTGGCACAGCATATGGCCATGAATATGTTTATGTACACACGCAGAATCCCAGGCTTATACACTAGCCTGACATACAGTGTCTGCCATCTGGAGACAAAAGAAAAAAGGACATCATCAATCAAACAGTTTGCATCACATGAACACTTACATAACGTGAAATGATTTTGATGGTTCAAAGTGCCCCAGCTGTGGAAGAGAGATGTGAAAGGTGACAATAGGAGGGCACAAATACAGGACAGCGTGCCATTAGTCTTTTGTTTTTTTAATATCTGTCGCAGTTACTTTTACTGACTGATGCGGTACAAAATGACCAGAAAGCCCTCTAGGGTAAACATATTGTTCTATTTTCTAGAATTATCCAAGAAAATCTCTCCACATGGGAACCCCATCTGACCCTATTACCTCCTCACAGAGGGTGACTTTTAGTAAAAAGTTCAGCAGGATTAAAAACAGCTTTTCCCTAAGCGTACCATTAAATTCAGCCGCAGGCAAAGCTCTGTTGACAGAGGGGTTTAATCTAATTACATGCTGGTTTTGAGGTTCTTCACCAATGTGAACAAGTAAGATGAGAAAAGGAATTTGGTCTCCAGACGCTTATCCAACCCTGCGTGATTACTGAGTAACACAGATAAAGTCAGTGCAGCAGCATGATTTGGTATTGCATGCTCATCAAAGTACTTGTTTACTTGTTGCCAATATTGTAAGGAATGCTCTGATAACTGACCTCCATTTTAATCAGCTGTGTTTTTTCGTCATCTTTTTTCAACATTTATAAGCCCAAAGAAATGTTCCAATTGCCTCAGTCACCTTAAATGTAACTTTTGCTGACCTGACTTTAAAGAGAGACTTTGTGTGTGTGTGTGTGTGTGTGTGTGTGTGTGTGTGTGTGTGTGTGTGTGTGTGTGTGTGTGTGTGTGTGTTTTAAAAAGTCCTAATATCATTCTGAATTACACATTGTTTCATCATCTTTACTGGGAGTTGCACACAACATGACAGATGCCTGGTTGGTCCTGAGGATCTGTCACGGTTTGTGTGGTGACACAGAAGCCAATGACAAGGCAACGGTGGCTTCTTTTTAAAAATCTTGACCTTCAGTCCTTTTTTTTTAAAAACTCAGCACCGACTGAACGATGTTCGAGTGCTGCATGAACATAGGCGGAATGAGAAATATTAACAAGCCAGCAGCAAAAAGTTGTGTGTCAACTGACACAGGACTGAATGCTGATTGTACACATTCACAATGCAGACATGTTCGTTGGGTTTTTGTCCAGTGTGGCTCTGCCCTGTGCAGTTATTTTATGTTTACAACAGCAGGCCCCTCTCTAAATGAATGGGGACAGAGACAGAACTTCACTTCGAGTGGTCACCTGAACATAAAAACGGTATGTATAGAATGACCAGAGTAATGTGGAACAAAAACCCTGAAAAGGTTTCATGACTTTCACCCAAAATAAGGTATAAACACATTTTCCTCACAGGTTACACTTATACTGGGCATGTGCGTGGTTTCACTGCACCAACTTCTTTTACAGCTCAATACAGAGTGGCGCTATGTGACGTCAGTATGTGTCCCATAACAGCCTTCTCTGACATTACAGACTTTTCTATTCAAAACACTCTGAAATGTTCGTTTAGTCAGTATCTCCAGATGATCCTCTTCTTTCTAACTAACTTTTAAGTAAGAGACCTTTAGTAGAATCCACCATTCAAAGTCTATCCATAAAACGCTTAATTTCGCTGACCATCATCGAGTTAATAATTAAACCCTTTCAATGTCACTTTCCCCACATGAAGAATTTTCACACAAGCAATTGAGATTCACAGTGAGAGGACAGGTCAGGCTGAATCTGCAAGGCTAACCCCTCATTCACAGCCCAAATCTGATTACACCATTTTATGGGGCCCTGACCTGTCCTCTTTAACAGATGGGTATGCCAGTACCATCAGATACACACAAGGCCCCAAAATGAATAGTCTAATTGATTTGTGTGGTGGAGTCTGAGCACACTGTGTCATCATCAGCTATAGGTACAAAAAGAGAAACATCTGTGTAATTACTGAGGCACAATATGGGTCCGGAGAGGTCCGCTCTAATTCTCTAATTGCTTGTGTGTCACAGGTTGTGTAAGTGTGTGTGCATATGCGAGTGTGAGGGCATTGTAGGAAATGAAAAACACCCACCACCATGACTAACCCTATGCAATATAATGCCCCCAAGGCTTTCATCTCACACGACCTAAACATTAGGGTTTGAGCACTTATTGAAATTCCACACTGGTATTTAATCGTCAAACACATTATCGCAGATTCTGGTTTTTTTGGTTGTTTTTTTTTTTTTATTGCTCCCATTTTAAAAGGTCACTCAGCCGCAGTAACATAGCCAAAGTCATTTGAACTGAACTCACTCTTGATAAGCCATTAGAAAGGTTACAGCAACACTTTGTGCAGTTTGAGCCATCAGGCGAGCAGGTAATAATGTTTCAGATGGTAATGAGAGACTGCAATTGGTAAAGTGCAGGTTACTTAAAAATGAGAGGAAGAGAAACACATTATCCACTTGTTTTCTCCTCCTGTTTTAATTGCTTTTGATTGTCTCAGTTCAGATTCTCTGCACACAGGTACAAAGACTGAGTGTTTAATGTTGCACTCACTGTTGACTGACCCTCAGACGCTCCCGTTAGACAAATGAACACACTGTGCAGACGTTGTGGTCCAAGACACTTTGCTCTGTGGCACACGATTAACCTGCTTGGTCACTGGTTCACACGGCGGGGAGTTTCTGTTGATTTATGAACCTCTGCTCAGCAGACAGTGGTATCACACACTGGTGACGAGGGATCCGGCTCGACATCCGTCAACCAGGGCCCATCACTCATGGTGACATAACAAAGTACACAGCCTTTAGTTTTATACATGAGTGTGTGTGTGTGTGTGTGTGTGTGTGTGTGTGTGTGTGTGTGTGTGTGTGTGTGCGTGTGCGTGTGTGTGCGCGCGCGTGTGTGTCTGTGTGTTCAGTACTTGGTTTCTGTTTATCTTTGCATTAAGAGAGAGTGTGTTTGAGCAAGATTTTTCTTGTTTGTTCATGTGGGAGGATTTTGTTTTAATACTACCAAGGATTAGCAATATACAGGTGTTAGCTGTGTCCACATTTGTGAAACCATTTCTACACGGCAGTCATCCAATAAAAAACTTTGCCATATGACATATGAATCAATCACAGTTATTGACATTTAATAATGTAAAACTGTCACTACAGTTGTTCTGGCTCTGGCTGAAATAAAAAATCCATGAAAAACTATGAATAAAAATAACCAATCTAAATGACACCTTATAAATGACACAGCTTACTGCGGATGATGAAAGTGTTTGTGTTTGCTGTCTCTATGTGGCCTCAATTTGTGTGACCACCGGCCAAAAGCAAACACCTATAGTGTTGTATTCTTAAAATGCAAAACGATACCAAGACTCCAGGTTCTCTTTCACTTTACTGCCTTAACGTGCAAAGTGACACTCTGCTCAAATTTGGAAAATAACAAATAATTTGGGATCCTACATATTGAAAGAGCATTTTACCTCTCAAAATTAAACAGTATGTAAATAAATTCAGATCATCATTTTTAAAATTGAATTCTTCATTATTAGAAAACACTAGAAACATCTGGCCCGCAGGTCCTAATTTTGGCAGCCTTGCAATATCTGTGAAGGACAAAAAGAAAAGCAAGAATCATGCATTAATAACTGTTGGGCATGTATTTGCTTATTTATGACAAATGCATATTTAACAGCTGGTCATGTTGCAGTGCTGCACCAATTTAATGATAAATCCAAGCAGCCAGTCATTAAAAGAAAATTAAAATTAAAAAAATGCAATTGTTTTCCTATGAATGGCTTTACAATGCAGAACTTGGAGTGGCCGTGGCTCAGTTAGAAGGATGTCATGTCATGTACCTCTGCGCACCAATCGGGATTTATCAACATTTGAATCAAATTCAGTTGACAGTTGGTGCCTTGTTTGTTCATGTTGTTGGTTATTCTCAACAAAATGTGATCAACCCACACACTATGAATTACTATAAGGCAAAGCTTTTGAGTGATACAATCTCAATTGTACAATTTTTTTACTTGGATTGTTGGCTTGTTTGGTCGTGAATATTTAATGGAACAGCGACATAAAAAAAAAAAAAAAGGGGGACATGGCTGAGAGTCGGGGGCAGAGCCAGAGCCTCTGGAGGAATAAAGACATGAGTCACATCAGATTCTTGTAAGTCTTCAGATGCAACGGATGCTCCTTTTCCAAGAAGGAGAGGACAAACAAACCAGGGGTTCCTTAGTTGGTCAGACTTTACCTCGACAGTAAAGGTAAAAAAAAACCTGCCATTACCAAGACTGCAATACAAACACCCAACAGCAGACGATGGAAGAAATAATGGACCCAGCCCATCAACAGCCTGCCATTATCCACTCGTTAGTCCTCACATATCCGTTTTAAGTTCTGTTTTCATGTGTACGTGTTAGTCCCTCTACATGCAGCTGCTGAAATAGCCCGCTGAGTGGATGTGTAATGGGGAGCCAAGGTTAAGAATGGGTGGCCTCCATTACCTGAGCTGCTTCTGCTCTCAGCCAGTTTTGTTTCGATGTTCTCCACTGATCTGAGGCATTTTTCATACGTGAATGTTGCTGTGCTTTGCTGTGCGTGAAGGAGGTGGGGTTGGATTCAGAGCCTGTCAGCTGGTTTTCACATGACCTGCGTCCGCTGCTTTCCTCCATCTTCTTCTAGTGACATTACAAAGGGCGACTCATGTCTCTTTTAAGTGTTTGTGAGATCCACAATGAGCTTGCTCATTTCATATGTGCATTAGTCTGCATGAGTCATGCATGGTTCATCACAGTAATCTCCTGGTGGAACGCTGCAAAGCTACAGTCATTACATGGGTCATGTCATCCATACTGCTTTAGCTGTTATCTGGTCAAACACGGCAGATGGTGATAAAAAAGCGAGACATCATTTAGAAACATGATTTATGGTGGCAATGGGAAAAAATACTCAGATCTTTTACTGAGGTAAAAAGACAGTTACAGCAGTGTGAAATCACTCCGTTGCCTGTCAATTAATTCTTCAATCTTCTGGAGCTACACAGCAAAACAGCGCTGCAGCATCCTCTTAAACAACTGTAGCTGGGGACTCGTTTTATAACCTAAACAAACAACCAAAAGAAAACCTAAAAAAGCAGCTGCAGGGAAAGGTTCGACTTAAAAAGGGTGTAAATAACCTCTCTTTAAATCAGTTTAGCATCTCTGGACTTCCGGATAATTGTACAGGCTGTATGAAGCCTTTTTAGGTTTTCTTTTGGTTGTCTGTTTAACTTTTAAAACAAATCCCCAGCTACTTCAGTTGTTTAGGAGAATGCTGCAGCGCGACAACTTTCCATCAGCATGGGGGTGAGTAGAAAATGACTGAAATATTTGGGGGGACATCTTTGCATCACTTCACACCTGTACATCTAATTGCATGTTTTCAGTGACTTTGTGTAAAATTGTGCTGCCTCTAAAATACACCTTGCACTCAGTAAAACAAGTTTAAATGTGCCATTGCTGCTTCTTGAAATTAAACTGAAAAGCACCATAGCGTCAAGACTGTTTTCTCAAAGCAGGTGCAATTGTAATGACTTGAAAAAGTTGGTGTAGCCTGAATAAAATTATTTTCAAAATAAAATTGTGGTTAAAAACACATAGGAAGCAGACCGCTCCTCACTTTTAATGAGGATATGAATGCCACGTCCTTAAGGACTTAAAATACCATCCTTCAGCCCATGCAAATCTGTCCCATGCACTGATCATACTGACAGTCTCAACACTGCTCACAGGCAGAAGGACAGCTGACACTCTGCAGATGGTGTCCAGTCTCACAGCGGAGCGGCATACACATGCACGTTGTAACTAAGCCAGATTCTCTTCACTGAAACCTGGCAGGCTGCTGAAGGTCTACAGCCAACTGACTAACATTTACAGGGAAATCACCCACCTGCACACACAATCCAGCCACAGATGGTGCTGAGTTTCTGCTCAGGAAAAGCAGAGGACGTGACCAGTGTTTCTGTCAGCGACAGGTAGCGTGTTTGTTTACACACACAAGAAAGGGTTGGTCGGAGGTGGCAGATGATTACAAAGAGGCCTGCTGGGGGTGTTTTCTTCTCGAGACCACCAGGGTTTTTTGGATTGTTAGCTGTCAGGGTGTTTTGAGTGATATGATGGTGGCGGGGGGGGGCTTACATTGAGAGAACATCAAAGGGGGAAAGAAATCAGCTCAGCCTCTAATACTGCTGCAGACTTCTCACCTTTCAGCAAAATTCCAGTTGAATAGCAAACACGGCACTCACGTGATTCGTGAAGAAGAAGAGTTTGTTTTTTTTATCAGCCTGTGCAAAGAAAAGACACACCTGCACCTGATGCTTTAATGTGCTCAACCACATGTATGTGATGCAAACTGTTTTCAGTTGCTGGTAAATAAACAGCTTATTACAACCTTTATTCATGTCAGGTGGCAACCTCTAGTGGCCTTTGAAGCAATTACAGCAGCAAAGGAGGAAGTCGGGCAACAGAGTATAAAGAGCAACAGAATCCAGGAGCGCAAGAAAGGACTTTCATCCAGAGGACCACTGTTCAAAAGTCAAAGGTAAGTTGTTTTAACTAAACAATGCAGTCAACTTATGAGTTAACATGACGTAAGTTAAGTAAATTATATAAGTTAATGTAAGTTGAATTGAATAGGTAACATACTCATTTTAACAAAAATGGCAATCAAATCTAATGCCAGTATCCTGCATCCTCATGTGTAGCAGAGAGCAGAGGGGTTGTAAGATGTAAAACAGTGTTATGGATGTGGTTTATTGCTAACTAGTGACAGCCAAAAAGACAACTTTTACTTACAAAAGCAAAAAGTAGGTGCTTAAGTTTCAGTACCACAGTTGCACCAAAACAGGTTGCAGCTATACACTGGACAGATGACTGTTTAAGCTGTGAGCTACATCTTAATTCCTAAAATGAAAAACTGTAATCAAAACAAGACAAACAGTTGCCTTGAAATTAGTTTTCCCAGCGAAACAAGGTGCTCCAATAAGATAGAGTAATGGATTCTGACAATTTTATCTCAGTTACAAAGTGCCAGGACCTGATCTGTGCATCAGATGGCGGGAGGGTAACAACCTAATTCATGTTTGTTTTAAGTATGTGCTTTTGATTCAGGTAATGAATGAACAAACAAACAACTTTTTATCAGCAGCTGTCACTCAAACAGGAGCAAACAGCACATTTGTTGGGAGCTATTTCCAAATGCTATTTACAACATCCTCTTTAATATTTGTGCTAATAGGCAATGAGGGAGGGGATCTGTAGCCTATAAATCAAATTAGATCAAGTTCAACCAATCATGACTCATTCTAAGCATATATGTGAGAGCATGAATGACACATGAATAAACTGGAGCAGGACTGGCATAGGTTAATTTATCTACCCATGTTAATTATAAAACAAACTCAAATAATTGATCAAATGTTTTCCTTTTAAATTCCACAATACACTTTAAGAAATGATTCATGGGATTAGTAAGTATAGCTCAAAATCAAGAGCTTTTTCTGCATAAAAAAACAAGCTTGTTATGTGTATACATTATAATGAGTTTATAACTTAACTTGATAAGTTGGTCTAAATTGAAATAAATGATATAGTCTTAACTCAATAATACATGAATTTTCAACAGACATTTCTGCCTTAATTTAACACAGAGGTGTATTCAGTTAAGACAACTTAAAAATCTGTGTCCATGTTTGTTAAAAGCTAAGTACAAGGCTGACCTGCTCGGACATGTTTAGTGTGAACAGACCATGCAGCATGCCTGTTGGAAGCATAAGGTTGGAAGACAGGACTTAGCAGAGCACAGCGAAGGAAAAACGCAGTTTGCAAACTTTACGGCTTGGTAAGTACAATTTTGAATTGTTTTATTCACAACAGCTAATAACTGCATCAGCAGACAGTACAAGAAATCATTTTACACAACACAGATGCTTTTTCTCCGTCAGCAGTGGTAATGTGTAAACTAGCAGTAATGGTAGTAATTTGGTCTAACATTAGTGTTTGTTAAGTTTTGTTTTATGGTGGCAGGTGTTAATTGGCACTGGTTTTCCGTAGTTTTAACTTTCAGAGGAGTTAATGTTAATGTTTCTTTCAAATTTATTTAAAATTTGTAGTTGTGTTGAACGTTTGAGCAGCAACAGCTTCCTGGCTAGGCCGTTGTAGGTGACTGAGCACACATTCAGTTTGTTAGTCAGCCATTGTAGCAGCAAGTGCAGTCTAAAAACCGTGTTGACGAAGTAAATATTGTTGAGACGCCACAGGAGTGGTCATACCATAATGAAGCTAGTTGTTATAACAGCAGGAGTGTGCAATTGCCCACTGCCCATTTCTCTAGGGCAGTTTGCACGCATTTTCTCTTGTTTTTTTTTTGTTTTTTTTTATCTTGAATCGTCAAAAATAGTTTTTAAAAATAGTACTGTTATATACACAAATTGTAGGCACCACAGCCTTCTGAATGACCTAAATTCAAGTAATTTAAACAGAACCGCTAGTTTTTAAAATAAAGTGGGCCTGTGAAATTTGCAGATTTGAAACACCAAGAAAGACAGATCTGTTAAAGCATTATAGACTTAGACATCTCACCCTGGTCTTTATTGGGAGTGCTGTTGCTCATTTAAAACATGGGGCAACCTGCGACCCCACCTGTCACTCCACCCGTGATACAGTGACATTGTCCACTGTACTGTCGTTTAAGTGTCCATGTTGCCCCTTAAACACTATCTCCACAACAAGAGAATACTTTGAACATATGGCCGTCATTTAAAGAAACAGGAAACTATTTGTCGTGTTTTTGAAAATTGTCCTTTCAAAACAAACATTTATGGAACATTTGCTTTCTCATATGAGCCGGAAACACACTCTTCACACTATTGATGACTTCAAGCCTGAGCTTCTGAAGAGGGGACAATCCTGTGAGGGTGCAGGGAGTGAAGATGCTGAAGATAATGACTGTAAAAATGTTCAATCTTTCTGAGACAGTTTTACAGTGCTATTTTATGTTGTAAGTTTCCTGACTTATTTTATGATGGCTACATTTTTGTGTACTGTTAACATTTCAATAAACACTCAGTCCTGTTACTGTAAGTGAGATGCTGACTGGTGAATAAACAGTTAGATCATAAAACTGGAATTTCTATGTGTGATTTATTCTGACTTAGATAAATAAGTTCTTGTACTAAAAAAAATTAAGGTAACAATTTGCATGGACATTTCTGAGTAGAATGAAATGAAAATAAATAAGTTAGAATAACTAAAAGGAGTCATTTTAACACAATTAAAATTAAGTTGGGTCAACTTAAATTAGCTTGTAGAGGACAATGCAAATCATGTTGCTTGTACTAAAGTAATTGAGTTGGCCTAACCAAAGAAGTTTTGTGGCATGTACTCAATACTGGCTAAGTTGAAATAACTGAAAAATATCCATGCAGATTGTTACATCAATTTTTTACGTTGAGCCAGCACAAAATTTGTTAGAGTGTATTAATTCATACATTTTACACAATTAAACTCCATTAAACCATCCCTGTCAATCTCATCCACGAGGGGCCGGCATAGGATAGTCAACGCTTGGAAAATACCGTACAATTGCTAGCTGCATATTTCTTTGTAGCAAACTGCATTATGTCCAAAGGAGAAGAAAGGAAAGAGGAAAGGAAAGGAAGAGGCATTAAAAACTATTTCATCAAGCAGCACTGTACTGTAAGTCATTATATATGACCTGATAAGTCTGCCAAAGAAGATGTAAAGATCCTAATAAGTCTGTGACCCTTAAACTGTTCCAGCTAGCCAGGGGCGCCGCCAGGGATTTTGGGCCCCATGAAAAAAAATCTAGTTGGGCCCTTGTATAGGTTGCCCATGTCTCAAAGGGCCCCCTGTCAGTGCCGGGCCCTTGGAATCGTCCTAACCTTTCCCCCCCTGGCGGCGCCCCTGCAGCTAGCTTGCTAATAAGTCCATGTAATGTATTACATTCTAACTTTGCAGTATATGCTGATCACATCTATTATATAATGAGCAGAAACTTTCCTGCACATGTTGTAGGTTTTTAGCCTTATTAGCCCCTGGGTTATAATTTAGTCACACCAGAATCTGCAGCAGCCAATTTCAATTGCAGATGCTGATGGAGAGCAAAGTGCTCTCATTTGTTGGTAACATTTCCTTTGTGCAAGTTATTTCTCCAGAACATTTATGACAAATTATTCTTTTAAAAAGTGATGGGGGCAAAATTGGCCATTTCAAAAATGAACACTTCCTCAGCGTCCCCTGTGTAAATGAAACATATGGACATGGCTTGTGAGTAGGATCAGTTCATTGTTGGTTTTGTTCTTTTCATGGGATTTATTGACTCTTGGGAAAATATCAGCAGTTGTCTTTAATGCCACTGCAAACATTCAGTGAAAGCCCTGGATAAGCCAATCTACATAAATCAACCTTGATTATGAGGAGGAAAGATTATTAGAATAAATGAATAAATAAATGAATAAATAAATAATAAAAAGCGTTTATGGCTGGAAGCTTTCACTAATAGGGATAAAATAGGCATACAGCATGTTATTAAGTTGTCACCAATCACTTACAGTGACTAATACAAGCTCAGCAGCCAATTTCATTTCCTCACTGCCAAAGATTGTTCCTCTAGTCAACACACAGAAGTAAGAAAACCACACTATTGCTGATTTCTTTCACAGTGGCAACAAGACTTCGCCACAGCAGTGTATTTTAGCTGTGTATAAGTCATGTATCAGCTGAGGTTGAACCCTGACTGTTTCCAACATGAGGTCAACCATCCTATTAAGCAAATGTGTCCGGCCTCCTCCAGAGTGCCCTAAAATGTAAATTGAATGAATGAAGGATCTTGTCGATTCAGGATATGCCACAAGAGTCCCCTTAGAGACCTTATTTGATCTGTGTCACTGACAGGTAATAATGGACGATTCTAGCTCGCTTCACATCTGCCAGCGACAATTCAAAGAGGGGCGATGTCTTCTCATGGAAATTCACATTCAAAAGTGAAACGCCTCTCCTCAAGTGGAAAGGAAAAAAAAAGAAAATTTCTAAATTTCCAGAGGTACCGTCTGTAATTTCTACAGATGATTTTGCTTACAGTGTGCTGGAGATCAGTCCAGCACAAGTGATGTTGGTGCTGATGATGATGATAATGGCAACAACTGAGCCTCTTCCCTTCATGGTGGAGGGTGATGTTGAAAGGTGTTATTACACTTCAGAATCAAATATTATTTTACAATGTTGAGACAACGACACAAAGGACGTTCCACCTCTTCAACAAGCTTTTCGCGAGAAACCAAAAGCGAAGCACAAACAGTAAAAACACACATCTTTTATAACAGTCTCCATCATGTTTTAACGATTGAAAGCATGAAGATACAGCATATAATTGGTGAAAAAGTGTAATGTAAGTAGGTCTCACTGCTAAGAGAAAAAGGAATCTCAGGGCCCCATGTGTGTTTTAAACAAACTGCTGGTTAGATGGTGATCTGGAACCCACCGTCACAACAAGCATGCAAACTTGATGTGCCAGTAGTAGTGTGGTAATAAGGCATGGAGAATTTTAACTTGTTCACCAAGCTCTCCTTTTTTACTTTTCACAAAACTACTCTTCATTACATTTTTTGTTCAACCCACACTATAACTTTTTTCTGTTTATTTGATGGATTTTGAAATACATTAAAATATCCATGACATTATGAAAGAAACTGACTGTAGTGTAAAAAACACAATGCAAGGTCATCGAGAAAGATGAAAATGTGGGCAAATCAAATGCATGGAAGCACACATTTGTAATAGATTACTCTGTTGTGACAGGACACATAGACATTCAATCTAAACTTGTAAAATGTTTGTGGATGTGACAGGTCTTCTTTGCAGCCAGACATCAGCTGGTTGGTTGGGACATTGTAAAGGACAGTTCACTTCACTGTCCTTAAGGTGTCAAGTCAAAGCCATTTTAATCAACCCAATAACTTGGGTTTTATGCGTGTTTGTCTGACGTTTGGGTAATGAAACACTGATTGTTTTTACCCTTTAAAGTTGGTTGACGATGAAAAGGAGTCAGGTTGCTTCGTTAAAGCTTAATAAATGATCTTTCATTAACTCTCAACCCATGCATCAAAGCTTGAAGGATGCTGGATGGACGTCCAGCAGGAATCGTTGTTCTCTTCAGTATTTGGTCGTTTTTTTTTTTGCTCAAACTTGGTGGCAGTTATTGAGCTGTGCTAGCAGCCATCCAGAAAAGTCGACATATTGGATCTTTGAAGGATGAAGAACGTAAATATTACTGAGTAGTTAAACTATGGCGTTCGTTAGGAGCCCACTGAGGCCTTCAGGCTGCCACATCAATATGCATGAATCCATTAGAACGTATCCCGTCCGGTTGAAACTTCACTTGGGCGTGTTTGATTTTTCGAAAGGGTGCAAAATCTGTCATTGATGTGTGTGTTCCTCTCAGCTTTTCCTACCAGGAAATGGGAGCAGTGTTTTTTGTTTTTGGCAAATGCACAAATATCAGCCAAATCAATATCCTTTTCGAGGCATGGGGTTATTTGTTGTGAGAAATAAATCAGTCATTATCTGAAGCGTTGAACAAGCCACTGGAACAGACGAGCCCCCAGAGGATCAAAAATCCCTCTTCAGTCCCTCCGTGGCCTCTGATTTCAAGTGACAGTAACCAAGCAACCGACAGCAGCATGATTATCATTCATGTTGTAAACCACTTACTTTTACAGAAAAACTGTTTTCCCTGTTGCCCCACCCTGCTCCGCTCCCAAACACAAATGCTGCGGTCGAACAACGGAGGCTGGGACTGTCACTGTTGTGGGAGAATAATGGTGACTGTAAACACAATTTTCTGCAACTTCAGGCTTATAAATATTTGTTTTCTTGTATCCTTCAGTGGAAAACGGCACATCTACTTTATACAGCAATAGTTGTTGTGACCATGTGCTATGTGAGAGAGTGTTGCATTGACCCTCAAACCTTTTCTAATTGCTTACATATTACCATCTGCAATTACCCGTTTATTCCACTTTTAATAGGAATAATGGATTGTGTAACAAAGCCCATTGAGATTAACTTTCCCTTTTCAAAACTATTCCTTTAAAATTGTTTTATGTTCTATGCAACGGACTACATTGTCATGCAAATGCTCCCCTTGATTACCTTGCAAATTACCGTGCAGATATGCCTGTTTGAGTCTATTTAATTACACACTGCACACCTCACATTATTGCTGATATTTTTACAGAGAGGCTTGGAAGTTTATAAATTTTGCCTCCCAGGCAGAAGATTTTAATTCATTTGTTATGTCAGTTGGAAAGGAAAAAATCCTCCTTTAATGATTTGAAACTTAACTTTAATCCTCACTTTTATTCACAGCTTTCCTTATTATGCAGTAAGCCTACTGCAGGCACAAGCCAAGACCATGAAAGTTAACTTACAGAGGCTTGATTCTTGCTTGAGACAGACATCCTATTACAATGATCAGCAGAGGGCCTTTATTTATGTGCTATAATTTGTGTAATGTTATCACCACGAGGAACTGCAGCCGCAAGGAGTGACTGTATTTCAAATTCTTCCTGTTGATGCATTCAAGGACAGTATGACATCTGAGATTGAGTATGGGGCACACCAAACTTCTTAAAGTAAGTAAGGAAGTTTATACAACCCCTTTAAAGAACAGAATGTCAGACAAACAGACATGAAATTCAAACTTTAGAAAGTACAAACACTATAAAACAGAAGTAAAGAAATGACACGATTGAAAGTGCACAGTTCTTAAAATGTTCACACTGTAGACTGATCTTAGGGTCAAAGGTTTAGGGGCCATAACCTCAAAAGGTCCCATAATGACTAAATTATGTTAGCTGCCCATTAGTTTTTGCTGTATAGATTTGATTTTGTTACCAGTTATCATTACAGTCATGAGTTACCTGCTTGGTGGACATGCAAACATTTGCAGAGAGTAAGGAATATGTCCAGGACCTCTATGGTCGGATTACACATTTTAACATGAAGGATCACTTCAGGATGTACAGTGTGAGGTAGGAAATCTGAGACGTGGTTATTTCTGACATCGATATTTTCCATTTATGAAAACCACATCCATCTAACAGTGCCACTCATCATTTTATGAGCCATTAATTTGATGAGTTTGTTGGGTATTGTCTGGCTTTGTTTGTTACAGCAAATTGATGACAGGAGAGGAATAGAGATGAATAAGATAAGTATTTGACAAGGATTGAAAGTTACTAAGTGAAATTTTCCTGAAAATGCTTTAAATCAGTCACATCTGTCTGAATCCACGATGGCTTTGATTATGTTTGAAAGCAAAAGGATTGCAGCATGATTTTTTTGGTGAACAAGCTTTGTGGGCCGTGTTACTTTTGAAAGTATCTAATTACTTGTTACAGTGCATCACACTACTTAGAAAAGTAACTTGTTAGGTTACTTTTGCGTTACCAAGACAGCAAGTTTTTTGTATTTTATTGATTTTCACATCACAGAACAGCATATGCTACAACCCATAATGTGTGCCTCGGCAGACTTATAATCACAAGAAGGAAAGACGCAACATGTAAAAGGTTGCTTTATTTGAAGTAGATCTAAGTAAGCATAAATCGAGGGCATGTTGCCTGTCAGACTTCTAGCTGCCGACGATCAGACAGAGAACTAAGCCGAGACAAACAGTTTTAGCAGCTGCCTCTGCGAAACACAAGGCTGCTCACTCCGTTCTGACCATCTGAGTTACACCCGCACACTGACGCAACTCAAGAGCATTCACACGTCTGAAGATGGCTGAGTGCTGCCTGCCAAGAAGTAGGAATCAGAAACAGTGTGAATACATCAGGGCTACCCTTTTTTGTTTTTAGTGGCATCAAACAGAACAGGGACATATTGTAACAGATTGCATACTGTGGATTACTTGAAATGCAAAACTAACATGCTACTCGATATCACAAAGTACCCTGAAAGCCATGTTTAGTGCATTTTTTACAATCACAGTCCCAGTCAGTTGTTATAACCAATATGCTACTCTATTTGCCATCTGTCTCGGGACAATTGTACAGATTTTGTTTGAAAAGCTCGTCTAAATTTGATTCCTGTCTCCACCGGTTTGTTCCAGACAGCCGCAAGCAATGTTGTGAATTACAATGTTGTGATATAACGCATAATTATGTGAAATATTTGTAAAGATCAGCTTAATCCTTCATAATGATTATAAACAAATTTGACTTATATATCTCATTTGCACTGTGCCCAGTAAAACCCAGCTGGTGCAGCTACTGGAAGACATTATTCAGAACTACTCTGGCTGTGGGCCCTCAAGAAGAGACATTAGCTGTGTCTGCCACCATCACCTCCCTACAGCTCCTCCTCCTTCTCCCAGTTACCCCTTTTCTTTTCAGTGAGCTAATTGGGCCGTAAAGTTGACTCAAGTGCTGAAGCTCAAATAGAATTAGCCCCATTCTGCCTCATTTGTTAGAATCAGAGTAATCCAGACTCCCCGTGCCGCGCCGCCAGCAGGCCTGGCGTTCCCCGGTTAAACAGCTGTGGGTAAACACAGAGGAGGCAGGATCATGGCCTCCACCTCTGACGGATGTTCAGTACACAGCGTGCCTCGCTGCTCAGGTAACACAGCTGCTGAGCCAAAACAAACCATTTTGTTTCCTCTGGTTTGTTGACCATTAAAGATTAATTTCATTTCTGACAGAATGCAAACTAATATCTGGTCCCAATAGGCAACAATTCACCACAGTGTTTGAGCCATCGGGTCCGTTACTCAGGAAAATATACTGACATTCAGGAATAGATTAGCATTTCACATCGACTAAGTAGTAGCAAAAATACTCCATTACAAATATGCGTAAGTAGGACAGAAGGACTGTGAAGAATGTATTTCACAAGGGACCCGTTGTGCAGCAGAGTGACCCATGTCACTGAGGTCAAACATCTATCATATCATTGGATCACTGATGTGTGAATGTTTCATGCTGCAGCTGGTTGAGCTAATAATTCAGCATTTTAAAAGAACATGTAAACAAATACAGATTCTGCAAAGTAACTGGTAACTACGTTTGAGAAATAAAGTGGAGACAAAAGGTTTAGCATTTCCCTTTTGAAATGTAATGGAGTAAAAGTCTAAAGTACCATGAAACACAAAGTACCATATAATGTATTTTAATGCATACTTACTTACTGTAATTTAGATATGGGGGGCCCAAACTTTCTCCCTTGGAGGACCAGAACTGAAACGTAGTGGCAGACTAAAAGCAAACACATACAGTATTGAAGAAGTTGTGGAAAAATAGAAAGCGAACAACTTCTCTCAACACAAGATCCCAAAAAACTCTTCCAGGAAAACTGCGAAGGTAACGATCTCCTCTGTTGCCATGGTTACCCATCGCTAAGTTACCAAGCCCCTCTGTTGCCATGGTTACTCACTGATTCTTATGGTGCGTTCCATTTACCTCGGAAGTCGGAAGTCGGAGCTGGGAATGACGTCACACCCGAGTTATCAGCGTTTCAGTTACAATGTCAGAAAAAAGTAGCCAACGGCCAAAGATTGAAGAGGAAACAAGATGGCTACATCCAAGATTATTGTCGCGCTTGCCAATCACCAATAACGGCTTGTGTCTATCACAAGCCGTTGCCAACAGTTTAATGGTTCGGTTAAGGGACGCCCGTTAAGGCTCGCTAACTGATTACCGTTTTAAACGTTGGTTAAAAAAAACATTCAGAAAATTAATAATTCGTGCATTCATAATTCAGAGGTCATTCACTACATCATAGGCTACAATTCATAACCCTCTCCGCATAAACAGGTCACTGAAAAAACATTAAAAAAAAAAAAAAACACCAGCTGAAACTACCAGGCTAACGGTTAGCCGTTGTTAGCACGGTCTACTTTATAGTTCGCATATACACATGAAAAATGTAAATTAAACTATGACAGCATTTCCATATATATACATCTAACAATACAATGTATACGGCTGACGTATTGTTACAACAAATAGTAAAAAAGTGTTAATAAAAGGATATTACAGGAGCTTCTACTTACTGTTTACAACCGGGGCAGCCATCTTTAAATGTCAACTCGGGGGTTGTGTTGAATGTCCGACTTTCCGAGTCGGAAATCCGACTTCGGGGTTTGTTCCAGTTGAAAGTTCCGACTCGGAGCTCGGAAATCCCGACTTCCGAGTACAACTGGAACGCACCATTACTAGGGGCCTAGCCCAACAGTCTGTTGTCGGTGAAAAGGAAACTAACCAAATGGTGAATTATGTCCGCTCAGTCCACTACAGTATAGTATTTCTAAGAAGGATCCAAAACTGACCCCCAAGTGTCTAATAAAAAAATGATCAGGGATCCTGGAAAGTGGGAAGTATAGGTGCTTACACTTCTAGCATAGGAGCTTGTGACGAGGGCAGGCCAGGGCTGGCTAGTTAGTAGAGCCCGACCGATAAAGGATTTTTAAGGCCAATACCAATACAAATATTTGGTGATTTAAAAATCTTATATTCCCATATATATCGGCCGATACATATATATAAAAAAAAATCCAGAAACCAGTGACAAAACATAAACAGATATCTGTAACATTAGCTATTTGTAGTTATTTATGAGTCCTCACTGAAATATTACGATAATGCAGTTTAAGAATAAACGTGTTTGGTTTTTTGTCACAAGAGAACAGAGGAACATCAAAATGTATTATAGGGTTGCCAAAAGGGACGTTGTAATGTAGAGTGTCCTCTGGTGGACAAACTATGCGACGCCAACACTCATGAAGGGTGTTTGGTCAGTTTTAATTTTATTTCTTTAAATATTCATTTATTCAACTCAATAGTTCAGCCGATAATGTTGGCCTGCCGATAAATCGCTCGGGCTCTACTAGTTAGCATGCTAACTTCAGTAGACATTTCTACAACATGATACTTCACATTCTGTTGATATTTCTTAGTATATTTTTGAATGTTTTAAACTGGAATTTTTAAAAACTGCACTCCGGTTTCCTTGGACTCATTTTAAAGCCGTATTGTGGTTGATCTACTGTGCTGTATTGCATCATATGCTTGTGATACGGCAGATTTCAAGGCTGTTTCTCTTTTTCTACAATCAATTTATTCTACCACTGTCACAGCAACACTACCAGACTACTCTGTTTAACAATGAAACAATACAAATATTTTACATTCCCTCGTTTTACACTAAGATCTCAGTTTGAGGAAACAGACAAGGCCCTGTGCATTTGTACGATTTGGACATCTCGACAGTAACATCTAATTCGGGAGTGCTGGCTGTTTGGCTCCGGACTCTGGAGGAACCGTCTCCTAGTGACAATGAGTGGGAGCAGGTTGTACTGTGTGGTGGTGTATTTGTATGAAATACTATCCTGGAACATGAGGTGGAGGAGGAGGAGGAGGAGGAGGAAGAGAGGGAGGGACGGAGGAGGCAGCCCAAAGCTAGTAAATAACACTGGCCCATGTAATGAGCTGCGGGCTGGGCACCGACAGCTTAAATTTGCTATTGATTTGGACACATTGGCCTGAGCTGGACTCCTGCTGTCAAATCTGGAGGTTTGTGGCAGAGAACAATGATAAAGTATTTTGATTAATTTACCTTTTACAAGTCATTTCTTTCTCATTCTTTGGATTTCTTGCTTTTATAAAATGAGACAAATGTCACTGGGTAAAATGTGTTCAAATGAGATGCCTGCATGTAATGTTTTGTAAATACTGCTAAAAAAAAATTAAGGGAACACTTAATCGTCACAGTAAACACCAAGTCAGAAAAAACTTCAGGGATATCAATCTGTCCATTTAGCTAACATGAGTGAGTGTGAATCAGTTTCACTCGGCGACCCCTAAATTTCACCAGATCCATGTTCGGTCCGACTCCGCTCCGTCACGGCACCGTCATGGCAAGTGGAGCTGATAGGTTTCACTCTAGTCTATGTGTGTACTTCCACTGGCTCCGCCGCATTGTGTATCTGCTCCGGTGCAGCTCCGGCAGTCCGGACCCTTCCAGAGCAGATACGCAGGGCCTTGGGTTTCTCCTGATGCAGGACAATTTCCGGCCACATGTGGCCAGTGTGTGTAGGCAGTTCCCTGATGACGAAGGCATTGATGCCATTGACTGGGCCTCTCGTTCCTCTGACCTAAATCGAATTGAGCACCTATGGGACCCTATGATGCCATAATCCAGCTCTGGGAGGAGATCCCCCAGGACACCTCCCGCAGAGTCATCAGGAACACCACCAGACATGTTGGGAGTTCATACAGGCAAGCGGGGGCCATACACACTACTGAGTCACATTATGATTTGCCGTGATGAAATTAACTAAGTCGGATCCGCCTGTTTTTTTTTACTTTGATTGTTCAGTCTGATTTTGAATCAATGGGTTGATGCTTCCATTGACCAAACAAATTGTAAAACGTACATCAGTAAAAATGTTCAACGTGAATGATTCCTTCATCAAGATCTGGTGTGTGTTTAAAGTGTTTAATGTTTTTGAGCTGTGTATTTTACCTGCATTTACAATGTTTCTCCAGCTTCTTGATAAATCACAAGCTTATAAAAACACATACATGTATTTTGCCCAGAGCACAACACATGACAACTAAAAATAAAACCCTGAGCGACACAGCAACATAGACATTGTCTGCACCAACCCAAACATTAACAACCTTTTCATTGACACGGTCACCGTTGTGCCACCAGCTCTGTGGCCCTTGTGTGCTATTTCGCACCATTAATCTTGTTCTGTTTACTCTGGTTAAAATCACTCACCCAAACACCTGTAGGGAGCGTTTAATGACAGCTCCCGTGGAGAGACTTGTGTGGTCAGCCGAGGCGGATGATGGCCGGCTAATGTGCTGACTATTAGCCCGCAGGCTTTGCCTCCATTTTTCTTTCCGCACATTCTGACTCTCCCTGTGTGTCTTTTTCCTTGTGTGTCAGATTGTTTTCCCTCATTGCAGCTTTTCATTTTTTACACACTTGGTGTATCTCTTCCCCACATTTTTCTTTCTCCTCCATCTCCCATCATCCTCTCTCAAGCACGCAAATTCAAACTTTTCATCTTGCCTGCTGTCCTCTCAATCTTTTGACACTTTTGCCGGAGTACAGAAATTACACCTGAAGGAACATTGAACTCTCTCTCTCTCTCTCTCTCATTCTCCCTCTCTCCCTCCCTCTCTCTCTCTCTCTCTCTCTCTCTCTCTCTCTCTCTCTCTCTCTCTCTCTTTTCCCTCTCTCTCCCCCTCCCTCTTGTCTCTCCCTTTCACTCTCCAATCTCTTTTCATTTCCTTGCTCTCTCCCCGTCCTCATCCAGGTAGATGGTTTTCCTGAACTGAAATTCATTTTCCCTGTATCTCGTTTTTCTTAGTTCTCAAGCAGACGTTTCTCTCCCAGGAGAACAGGTTGGCCTACAATGGCTAGCAAAGTGCACCACTGCTCAGAATCACTGCCAAGAAACATGTCCAACAACCAAAGAGTTTCTCTTCTGCAGAAGAATATGTTGTGGAGCTGGTTTCTGTTAGATATTTGTCTTTGGTCACTTGGGGCAGCAGAGTAAACTGTAAAACATGATGTAACATATTGCTATCTAATCAAGAAAAGTCAATATGGAGATAATATCTCAGCAGAGTCGCCTATTTACACATTCAGCAGCAACGGAGCAACATCAGCATTTGTTGGAGTCACATTTATGGAGACCGAAAAAATATATCCACTATCTTTTAGCTCGGTCCTTTAGCCATTGCCTTTCAGGCATTTACCTCACATTTCTATTTGTTTTTGATTATAACCTGAGAGTCAATTTTATGGGCAGTAAAACCAAAACAATTGATTTAAAGACGCTGTAGTGTAGTGGTTAAACCTTTCACATGACACATGGTGACTTGATCCAATGTTTGAATGTTTAAAATTGTTGATTGGGGCCGTCCCAGCAGCTCAGTTCATCCTCTGAAGCTCCTGTATGTCATGATGACCGCAAAGGAAACATTTCTCTTCCTCCTCACACAGCCGCGAAAGGAATCAAGAGGAGTGTGTGTGTGTGTGTGTGTGTGTGTGTGTGTGTGTGTGTGTGTGTGTATGTGTGTGTGTTGGGGGGGGGGGGGGGGGGTAATGTATTAAAGTTCATATTCAAGCTTTTTCTCATTTATCCCTCGAAAGTGCAACATTGTCATGGAAACCATCTCCCATAACTATTGCGAGAGAGGTATAGAGATACTCCTCCCGGCAGTAAAAGTCTCTGGTTACTTCTTTGCACATACGCTTCGAGGCAAACTTTGATTCATCGAAACCGTAACACTATTCTTTATTCCTGCTAATTACATTTTCCCACTGTGTGAGAGACGGACAGCGACAGACTGTTCTCTCGCCTGAGCTGCGTTTAAAAAGAAAACAGCGAGGCAAATAGAGAGGACAGTTTGGGGAATGGGTTTATCTGCAGCGTAATGTCGGAGGTCTAAAATGTGTGACGGATCAGTTCGGAGCTGTGAGTTTTCCTTTTACGAGCACAGCTCCGCTTTGGCTTTCCAACATGAACAGTGTTATTGATGAGTTTGACATGAACTCATATGTATGCATCATTGGATCTGGTACATGAACATATTGGAGTCATGGAACCTCACTAATATGTCGCATTTATAGCCAATTAACTCTTCACCTGTTTAAAGGAGCTTCTGGTAAATGCACATTAATCTTGTCAGCTCTATAGGAGCCATGAGGTTTCCTGAGCTGCCGCTTTGACCTTTGCATAATGACTGGGTTTTTGAGTACATGTGAGGAAGAACATTAGGCTTGAAGAGGATATCAGCACTCCATACATGCACTGAGGAGGAGGACCTTCTCAACATGTGAATGACAGCTAAATATAGCAAAGGCTTCAATTCCTCTCTCTCTAAGTCCTGGCAGAAAAAAATACAATACCTTTTCAGGCTAATGGGCTATGGCCTGGGTCTTTAAATGGGGGTCCGTGACCCCAGGGTGCTGTCACTGTCATAGGCGTAACATCCACTAGGGACAGGGGGGACATGTCCCCCCCACTTTCCGAAATCCCGTTTTTGTCCCCCCCACTTTTATTTAATCCAGCGGGACGCAGTAGCTCTCAACCGTCCGATACTCAAACATGTCCGCTTGATTAATCTACCCCGGCATATACCGATGTGCTTATTTTACATTAATTTGATGGCAAACTCCGCCCGCCGATGCAACACCAGCTATGCCAGGTTAGTAATCAAGTGAACCCACTCTCGCTGCGAGTCGTGGACAGTTTGTGTAATGATGCTGCGTTCAAAGGCTGCAACAGGCCACTGTCCTCGGCTGGGTCGGGCTCATGATCAAGCATTTGCGTTTTGTTTTTTTAATAACTCAAATAATGATTGTATTTCCAGCTAGAAAACACGCATCTCCCTCCATTGTTGTTTGTGTCGCTGCGTGGTGTTACACGTGACTTGTGTGAGTTATCCTCGTGCTGGAAACGTGACCCCGAGACGCAGGAAGAAAGCAAAAATTATTATTTTTACTGAGGAAAATGACAAAAGTAATAGTAACGCACAGTGATCACTGGTTTGGAAATATTAACGCGTTAGATTACTCGTTACTGAAAACAGTGGTCAGAGAGTAACGCGTGGGCAGTGACAACCTGTGTCAGCTTTACAGTTACAGTTCATGTGTCGGGCCGGGCTCGGACACAGCGTGCACGGGCCCGGCTTGATTATTTGGGCCCGATCTAAGCTCTACTCGGGTCCAGCCGAGACTTTACTGAGGTTCGCCCAGTGTCAGCAGCAGGAGGACGGTCAGCTCACCTCCAAGAGCCGCGCTGAATCACTGAGACTGATTTAGGGACCGTCATTAAATTACTTAGCATAAATATGTTATACAAAATAATTGCACTTTTTCTTCCATGTCATGTGACCCAGTGACTCCAAACCAGCAGCAGATTGTGTTAGTAAACTGGACAAATGAGACACAGCTCTTTTTATTGTACTTATTGTATTTTATATGAATACTCATATGCAGAAATTGTGATTTTTTTCTCAGTAACTTCCATGTCAGGTGGCCCACTGACTTCTGAAACAGATTCTGTTTCCATAAAAATGTATAATAATAAAGAAAATAATGGTAAAGTTCTCTAATGTCTCATGTCTTAGATTCTTATTCTGAAATTCGGATTTTTTTATTATTATTATTATTATTATTATTTTTAAGTCTCACCAGCAGTCACCATTTAAAGGGTTATTTTTCAAAGTTTTCTTCTGGGGGAGCATGCCCCCGGACCCCCCTAGTGTTGCAAAGTTACCAGAACAATCTTGGGGAAGCACTGTATGTTCTAAGAATTTTGGACATGTGAGGCGAACTTTTTCTTTCTTTCTGAAGCCGACAACGGAACAAAATAAATGTGAAGAGAGACATCGTGGAGCCTCATATTTTTCTGCTTTTTTGTCCTTTGCCAATCACACCTATGACTAAGCATGATAGCCATGTTCATCATAATGTGTTGCTTTTAAGTAGCTGGGAATATGATTAAAAGCATGTGGAAATGTATAATATGGTATACAAATCAGACCCCCACTTTTTTGTGTCCCCCCCACTTTCCAAACCGATGTTACACCCTTGGTCACTGTTACTGCAAAGTTTGCATTTTTTTTTAATATGAATCCAAGTTATTATTTCTTTTTCTAAACAGAAACAACCTTTGATTGACAACACTGATGATGGTGTTCACATCCATAATATGGATAATCAGCAAACTAGTTAGCTGATTATGTATTATTGAAACATATTGGCCAGTTATCTGTATTTATCTGTTATCTTTTATTATTTGTATAAGTGTACCAACATTCTTGTGAGCCACCATTTTGTAACTTCAGTCAGTTAAACATTTAAGGGGTCCTTGACATGAAAGATGTCAAAGACCCCTGCTTGATTTGCAATGTGACTTTAGTCCGGACTTAAATATCTCATCAACTATTGGAATGGTTGGCACACAATTTTGGACAGACTATGTATCCTAATGACTTTGGTAATGTCATGGTTTTGTTTTTTGGTCACTAGTTATAAACTGTTGTGTCTTGTTGTCACTTTCTACTTCCTGCTCATCTGCGTTTCCAGTTTTTGTGTTTCCTTCAGCATGCTGACGTTAGCTGAAAGCACCAATGTGCCTCACAGAGCTGCTAGCACGTCGGTAGATTAAGACCTAATCTTGTTTACCAGTGTTTTGCATTTCACAGTCCCAGTGTTCATCCATCTATCTGAGTACAAGGTTCTTGCTGTGAATTCATGCTGTGAGCAACATAATGACGGTCTCTACAGAAGTCCATTCAGTCCATTCATTTCTCTTACAGCTGTTTTTAGAAGCACTATTAAGCTGCTGACATTTTCCATCAAAGGTCAATTAAATCTGGAGGTTTATATTCTCCACTGCTGTGACAAGAGCTTGATTGGCGCCACTCAAATGTTCTCTGTATTTTTTGAAAGACTTTTGAAAGTGACGCCTGTAGGAAACATCGCATTCATCACTGCAGTCGAGGACAAGCTCTAAAGTCATTCTTCTTTATCTGAATCCTGTTTTCTATTTGCCCATTTAAACTTTTTTGGCCAAATAAATGTTATGCAGCTAACAAGACTAGTTCAGTCTAATCTATGTGCAGACTTTTACGTGGTTGCAGTAGGCACTTGAAATTTTTTCTGGAACTGAATTTTCCACTTTTGGACATTCCAATGTATAGAAAACCCAAAAGGTTCATGATTCCTCTCAATCTAACACGGCCAGGCATTTAACAGAGGTTCCCAGGTGGCTACACACGCATGACACCACCAGGCAGTTATTTAAGGCCTGTTGGTGTTTTTTAAACACCTGTCCATGATCTCTGCCCTGTGGTTGCCACAGCCAATACTTGTGAACCAACCAGTGAAGACAAAGGGAAGACCACACTAATCCTGCACTGATCTCCTTTGCAGTTTGTTTAACCTAATTACAATCCTGAGTATGTACTCTAGTGTTATTTTATTGCTCATTTATTACCTCCACTAAGAAGGTTACATGTTCAGCTGTGCCTGTTCATTGGTTGGTCCGTTAGCAGGATTACACAAAAACTATGGAACAGATTTCCATGAAAGTTGGATGGAGGATGGGTCTCAACCGTGAATAGATCTATCAACCTTCTCTTGATGAAAAAAATCTCTATCTATAAGTTAGTACAGTTTCATGTGGCTCCTCAATCTGGTGATCATAACTTGTGGTTTATAAGTTATGGGTGATTTTGAGGGTGCTAATTGTCAGAAAAATAGAGTCTCTTTCCCAACTCGTCACATAATGAGGCTCTGGGTTTCCCAACTCGTCAAAAACTGATGCTTTTTTACAAAAACACCTTTAAATTTGTTATGTGATTGTTGGGTTCATATCTTATGATAATAAAAATTTGATATCTTTCTACAAGGTGATCTACTGGAACAAGGACCACTAAACAAAGGAGGTGGACTACAACACCACTTGATTAGTCTGTACTTCTTTACTAAAAAACACAGAGAGGTGGTCATTGCCAGATGCTTTGCACTTAATATACGGCTGGCAGTGCTTAGAACAGCTTTTATTAGATGTCTGGCAGTGTTTAAACAGAGATGAATTGTGAACCTATTGCCTTTTAATACAAGATGCATACATAAACTGTATGGCACTGTCACAGGATGGCACCGACACATGTATATGTCTAGTAAACATTTATTTCTTCATAAAAATGTAGTAGAAGCTAAAGGAATACCAACTAAACCACCCAAACCTATTCTCTTAACCAACTTGAGCCATAATGCTTGAAGTTACCCACTGTATATGAAATCAAGACAATCAATTTTAATGATTCAACTGAACCACATCTACATCAGTCAGTGTCTCAACCTGTGTTAACCTATGTTAAATTATAAACATGGCAAGTAAATAATCACAGATGAACAATCGAGACTGCACCAATAACATTGTCTGCTGAGAGAGAAAATGAAGCGCATTCTTAAAAATTGGTCTCTCAGGTGCAACAGAAGCTGTAAACACAGCACTGAAATACAGTCATCTTGACAACTTGTTATAGCGACTGTATCAGCAAACTAAAATCACTTACAAAGAAATATCAATGAGTGCAGCTTTAATGACAAATAAGAATAACATGTAATAGAGACATTTTATCAAAAGTTGTTGGCTGACTACATTTAATCCAAAAATTGCTTGAGGAAGGTCTCAAACGTGTCGAGTCGTCAGTGCAGAGGACACTGAGATCTGGAGACATGCTGCAGTATAACAGCTGTCAAAATGAGATAAGCTAACCTGCCATCAATCGCCATGTCCAGCCTGCTTTGTACAGCATGTATTAGCACTGCAGTATTTACACCCACAAGACATGATAAGTGACAGAGGGAATATGCTTTGCTCTGATTTCATCAGTCACAGGTAAATGTACATATTGACCAGAGGTATCAGCTGGACCATCTATTTATAACAAAACAGTGATACAGTCTGTGTATGTCCAACACTATACAACTCATTACTGCTTCAGCGAGAGCCCAGACTCCTTATAGTAAACAATCGACTCCTATAGCTCAACCCCTATCTCCCCCAGAGGGATTAATACAGTACTTCTTACTTTTAATGCAACCCAGGGCATGTAAGAATGAATGTTCTGATATTTTACAAGTTTGTACACGTAATTCAGTCTCTCAGGTTGACTACATGTGAATCAAAAATTGATGAGCCAAAAACAAAGAGCTTTCAAGTGTACTCAGCAGCATGGGTAAGTGAGTGTGGGAAAACAAAAGCATCCAAAAAATACTTAAAAAGATGAAAAACATACATCTTTTTTTATGCAATTCAAAGTCGCAGAAAAATTGTTTGGGCTTGATAAGCTACAGAGTGAGAGAGAGATAAGAAATGCATCATTGTGTGCATATTGTGAATTATCATATGTAGAAGCCATGTGATGTGGTGCAGTGGGTAAACAACATTTCTTACCCAGTAATCTTCCTCTACATCTACATAACCAGTCTATATTCATCCCACATGGACAACATATTGTTTAGATTCACAGATGTGTGACCTGAGAGGTGTAGTCTGAACAGGTTTTTCTGGCAGAAAACCAAACAGCCCACCTCTCGTCCTCCGGAGTGTTTCAAGAAGTGAAATCCTACATTTTAGTGAGCTTCAGCCGGTGAGAGGCGTACCGCTACGAACAGAACACAGAACAATTACTCTACGCCTTCTCAGTGAATACACAGCTCTCTACTGGACTCTGTGAGAGATGTTATCCGTCTTTGTATTTCTTCCAAAAAGATTATAGGAAAACTGAATAGAAAAATACATAACTACTGATGCTTTATTATTGATTGCTGTTGATTGTTTTACTTGGATGAAAACATCACTCTTTTCTCATGATGTGGTGTTTGTTGTGGTGTTACCAGATTGGCAGATTGTTAATGGTATATTTCTGTTTTCATTTTCTTATATTCATTTGTTTGAGCAGAGGGAAAAAAAAATGGTTTGTGGTGTTTGAGGTGAAAAAAACTGCACTTACCACACAGAATTGTCCCACTGTCATACCAACCATTTCAGCATGTTGTTTCAGTTGCTTTGATCATCATTGTCGGATGTTTTTCGTGACAAAATCGTCTGCACTCTACACTCGATATCTCCATGTACTCTGAATTTATTCCATCCTGCTGTTCTGATTAAGCTGCTCGTTGAACTGCCTGCAGAGTTTGTTTACAGATCCCTTTTGCTTATTTTGAAAAATAATAGTAGGGACTGTGAGTTGCCATTTTAGCATGAAATGAAGAGAAATGACGAAGGTCCCATATGCCTGCTGCTGGTATGCTGCAAGAGTCATGTTGTTTCCCGAACAGTGGTATAGGTTATACATCACCGTTATTTACGCTTTGGGAGTCACTGGCAAGCGACCTATTCAGTCAATTTGATATGAGGATGTGTTTCTGGTCATTATGCTAATCTATCCTAACCAGACACAAAAGACAACACAAAATTCTCTATAGATACTAAAAGCCAACACACACCCCTGCAGCCATCTGGCAAAAGATACAGAAGTGTTCGCTTCTATACCACCAGGCTACAGAGCAGCTTCTTTCCTCAGGCTGAGAGACTTAACTCATCCTTTACACGTCAATGGCAAAAATTGCTTGTTTATGGCTAATTATTCATTATATATCCATAACCATAATTTCAGTTCCTGTAGTGTGTAGCATTAAGGGACTACAGACTTCATCTAGTTGTAAAAATGGATTAAAATAAATTATTCTTGAACCTAATGAAAAAAAACCTAATGACGTTCCGTGTCACTCGGCTTCATAAATGTAAAAGCGGATTTACAAAATAATCATGTTTCTGTAAGTTTATTGTAATGCGCTCGAGTTTTCTTCAGTGTAAGAGATTAGCAAACTTTTTTTTTGTTCGATCTCACAATCCTTAACCCGGACACGTACTTTGCCTCCTATACCTGCACAACAGCTCATTGTTTAAGAGCCTCTCCTCTGGTCTTCACCTCACTGAGGCACAAGGCTCCTCTGACCACAACAAGCTCATAATGCAGTGATCAGCCCATTTGCTGTTGTGCGGAGCTGACAGAGTGAGAACAGAGTACCCGGCTATACGTGAGGGGCATTCATGCTCCGTCCCTCGCTCTCTCTCTCTCTCTCTCTCTCGTTCTCTCTCTCTGGGTTTATGAAACCATGATGAACCTTTTCTTTCCCACCCACTTTCTTCTCTCCGTTTCTGTGATCCCTCCACTCTATCGCTCTGCCCCCCCCCCCCCCCCCCTTTTTAAAGATCGATTGCAGGTGTTCTGGGTAAAAGCTTTTCTCTGCAGACCTGAGCTCCCCGCTAGTCACATCAAGGGTCTCCACCAGCCTGATTTAGAAGCCAGAGGGCTTTTATACCACCAATTGAAAAAAAAAACCTAAAACGCAACATGCCTTATATATTATTATTAGTTACATCGCCATTGGAGCTTACTTTGAAATGTCTTCAGTGTGGGTGTGTTTCAACAGAGTTGTAGTGTTTTCATCATTATAATGACAGAGTGTTGTTTTGAAAATGCAAATTCTTGCTTAAGTGTCCTCAATGAGCCAACAGAGAGGCTGTTGTTTTGCTGTTCGTGACAGAAGTTTGCCGCTTTTTTGACAATTCTTTTCTCATATCTTCTCCCTCGGAGATAGACGCAAGGTTCTTCCCTGACATGAATTCATCATTGCTGTGCCATCGGAGGCGTTGAAGTGTCCTTCCTTTTAATTCTGCGTTGACATGTGTTGGATTCCTGGAGCCAAACTTTTGTTCAAAATTTCATGCCTTTTGTCTCCATCAATGTGCAAAATTTGATGTCGGTTGAACAGGTGTCTTTGCCCTCACAAATGTCGTGTTTTAGGTGGAAGCGGTGTCACATTTCTACATGACCCACGGAAAGAAAGTATAAATAACTAATAAAAACATTGATGTTTCACAAGCACTTGAGAGTCTGAAAAGAGAGACCAAAACAAAAAGATACGAAGTGCCTGCCAAAGCACAAGGGCAGGTGTATTGACGTAATTAAAAGGCAGTCGGATGTCTCCTCCGTTGCTGCTGGCAATCCTCGGCAAGGACACATTGGACATATCGAACTCCACGTCCATCACACTCAATACAGACTAAACATTGTGACATTTCTGAAGCACTCACATTTGATACCTGTGCAAAAACATGCAGCATTAACTGTGTCGTTGAATAACAAACACTGTCATTTTCAGTAGTTGGTCAGGGTATACTGGCTGAACTAATTGAGAATTAAATAAATAACTAATATAATTTCAAAGGCAGCTGCGTGCCTATGATAGGAAAGTTTCCGAGTTCATGCTTTCACATTGTTAGCTAAATCATGTAGGCAGGTAAGAAACAAATTGCGTTGGGTTGTTGAAGCTGCATTAATAAATCTCCCAGGGAGCACATAGTCTCCAATACACAGCAATTTGTCAATCATAGTCCTCCAGCAGTAACAAAGCAATATCTATCCCATTGGAGCTGACCACCTGACAAATGTAAATTCAATATTAACATAGCCGTTAGGTGTGTTTGGATCTGCAACAACTCTTTAAACTTAATGTCTGACTTATTTAACCAGCTGCAAGCCCACAAACCAAACACAACATGACTCACCTTCTTTTTGCCATCACCTGGCTCAGTTAAACATCAAGGGTTTAGTTTATCATCCAAAATGTTGGAAAATCCAGTGAGATTTTAAAGTTTTAACTTGAAATGCAATTGGACTGGAAATGCCTACATTTTCCAGTTCATTATCATGGTTCCTTCCTTAAATGTTTTAAAGCAGCAGTCATCCTCGATGTCTCGCTTTTGGGAAAAAAAATGTCTGTATTGGCTTCTGGTAAATTAAAAGAAACACATCAGTGGAGAGAAAGTGACGAATTCAGGACAGACTGTTGTGTTTTGTTGCTGTTGGTCCCATCAGGTTTCGAGAGCTCTTAAAGTCAGATATGTCTTGGAGTGGGTAGCAACAACATCAAAGGCAGCAGCGGTGCCACAAAACACCAAATATACGGTTTAGACGGAGGGCCTTGGATGAAATATTCTCTTCATAATTAGTCATATTAACAGATACAAAGCAGATACTTTATGCTCTACATGTCAATGTTATCATCCTTTATTGTGCTGTATTAAATAATTTTAACGTTGAACATAAACAAAACATCTTTTCTATCCGTCAGTAATTTATCATTTTGTCTGTTTTGTTGTTTGTTTTCGTCCAGCAGGTGATGTGTCAAAGGACGGCAAGAATGCAACATTTTGGTACCTCAACATTTGCTGGCAAGATTTCCATAAATATGCTTCGTCGAGGTATAGCAACACCTGCTTGAATATTCCTGATGAATATATAAACCCTATCTGCTCTGAACACAGCATGAGCGTTCCTCCTCCCTACACCATATTCATGCAAAGATATTAAAGCTGCATATGTATCATAGCATTGCAAAGTTGTTGTGGCAGCTGTGTACCGTAACAGTTGCTTATTAACCCGTCCAGCAGACACAAAATAATAACTATAAGTTAAACTTATTACTCTGCTTTTTGCTTGTGTTTTGGTCTCTACCATCGCTTTAGGAAAACATCTGGCTCTTTGGTTGCTAAATGCTCCAGTGTGTTCACCAGCTAGTTGCCGGTTCATCATTCTTTTGTTTTTACTGAAAACAGCTGCTGCCTCTGCAAAGGCAATGATTAGGCACTGAGTAACTGAAAGAGTAAAGTCGTGGGTCGTCAAAACAAAAGAGGCTAAAAGACTCATCAGGGTCAGGTGATATTTTACTGCCCGTAAAAGCATCCAACATCCAAAGACATTGTTTTTTGGTTCTGTCATGGCTGATATTTTTGTCTAAAAATAGACATTTTAGCTGTTCGGTCAGTCTGTCTGGTTCAACACATAATATATTAGTATCTTGATGAAAACTTTTGTGTAAATTACATTACACTGCCTTGATATTCAACCCAGTCACCAGAATAAATGAGAGCAATGCAAAAACATGTTGCAACTTAACATTTCTTCATGTTCAATTTCCAGTTTTGTCCTGTGACATCCTTTGCAGAGCATATGAGCGGCGCTGAGCGCGAGAATTTCCGCTCCCCGCTTACGTGGGTGTTCACTCCTTCGCTCAAAGTTATACCAGACAGCTCCGCTCAAAGACCGCTCTCCGCTCGCCTAAAATTTCATTCAGCTCTGGTGAAATCGCTCCACACTCCCTCAAATTTAAAAGAGGGAGCAATTCCTGATGTTGCACCTATATGACCTGTCTGCATGCTTTTCGAAATATTTTACAAACTCCATCTCTCAACGAATGACCTCTGATGTAGGCTAACCCTTGAAGGAACACGTGAGTCTGGACTTGTGCATGCCCTAGACTCGTGGAGAGCGGTATCGGAACGGAACTGGAGCGAAACGGAACCATCGCTCTGGCCTTTGGATTAAAACCCGCTCTGCGCTCAAACTATATTTCGCACTCTCCGCTCGCTCCGCGCTCCACTCCGCTCAGATGCCCTGATCCTTTGCAAAAAAATCCCTTGGTTAGTGTGAGGGACACATCATGTTTTGGCTCAATATACCAGTTTCTGGTCACCACAAACACAGCTGTCCCAGGCTCTCCTTAAAAACATCCAGTGGTGTGACGTTTACTAATGTTGAAATACTGTCTGGAACTGCGGTCACTGGCTCAGCAGCCATCTCGCCCGTAACTCCACCACCATAAAAGTCAGGAATTAAACACAAATCCTTTGATCCATTGTCAATATTAAACAACTTATTGGTGTAGCTTTGACAAAATATAGCATTGTCTATTTGGCAGATTATGATGAAATGTATTAGGGGCATTCATTCAGGGGTGATAAACCATTTCAATTCTTTTGTCACTTCAACTCTCTTGAAGCAGCTGGCAGGGTTTAACACTTTTAGTCTTATTTTTTGTTGAGATGCTCTCTGGCTGTTTTCTTGGGATTTATAAGAGTTCAGCTCTTTAACTAGCTACACACAGCATGCTGTTTTATTGTTGTTTGCTGTATTGATTTGAGAGAATTGTGCCCTGCAACTATCTAGATGTATCTATCTCTGGGGATCAACTCCTCACCTTGCTTGCTGTATTTTATTGTGCACCATGGGGATTATTATTATTATTATGTTTCCCCCATTTCGTCGTGTTTTCAATAGAAACAAGAAATGCTTTTGTAGCCAGTGATTTAAGAAAAAAGTTTGTTTTTTTGTAAAAAAAAAAAAAAGTTATATATATAAATAACTAAAACATTCAAACCAGGATTGTCTTGCTCTCCTGTGGAATAGCTGCGAGACGTGCTGCATCTGCCGTGGTTAGCAGTGCAAGACAACAGGAGCTCAGAGAAATACAAGATGCAGCACGGCCTGTGATTACATCTTTCAGCTGGCAATCAGACTTTGACAGCATCTGGGCAGTATTTGGCAGACAGAGTATAACAACGTCTAGGTTGAATATGTGGCTTCGAGCAGTGCAAAAGAAGCCCTGACAGCGCATTTTTGCGGGGTAATACCAACTGTCTAGAGAAAAGTGGCAGATGTGCATTTGTTTTCATTGTAAGACATTTAAAAACCTTCAAACACACAGCCAAGAAGATTAAAAAACAAATTGTTTTGGGGGGGGTTTTGATGATGAAGATAGCCCGGGGAGGTGAAAGAGCCTCTTCATAGTGGGGAAGGATGTTGGGATTCAAATAAAAGACTAATAAAACACTCAGCAGAGGGGGGAGGGGAGAGCGGAGCAGCAGATGAAGCAATGAGGCTAAAAACTGGCAAACCAGTAAAAACGAGATCAGCTGCACAAATGTGAGCGGTAAAGCAAGAAAAAGTAGAATTAAATGGGCGGCAGAAGACGGCTACCATAATAACCTGAGAGGCAACTTCCACCTGAGGGGTAAAATGTTTGTTTATGACAGATGGAGAGCGGCGGAAGCAAACACAGCCAGAACACAGTGGAACAAACACGAATGTGGTGGAGCACTAATCACTAATTACACCTGTTCAACACTATACAGTTATTCAATTAGATTTTACCGGGTTCTCGGCTGCTTTTTCGGCAATGGGAAAGTTTTTTTCCTCGGTTCCTGAACAGATTTTTTACAGAACATTACTGTCGGAGCCGTGGTTGTAACGTTAAGGTGGAACAGTCAAATTAATTTCCCCAGTGAATCATATCTATTCGCTCGTATCTGTTCTCTCACGTAACCAATATGAATCGCTCTGGCGCTGATAAAAATGAGTTTTCCCTGCTTCCACTCTTCAGCTGTTTTTCATTTCTTTCCCTCACGTATCTCCTTAGCCTCTAACCTGTGATCAGTTTCAGGTCAGAGGAATAATCTGTTTGAGAATGAGTTGTGAGTATTTTCTCTGATGACTGCACTGTTTCTTATCAGTCACTTGTCATGTTGCTGATCTCAGGAGTCAAACCTTGCTATGCCTGCTGTCAAGCTTTCCAATCTAGCTGTATTCTTTAAGGGTACCGTCGGATGACAGATTTACTACTTGAAAATATAACTAACTGTTTAAAAGTGAGTCACACAGAAACAAGAGGCATCTCCTTTAATATTAAAAAAAAAACTGACAACCATCAGTTTTGTCGGCTGAAACGACAACTGTTGCTAGCGGAATTAATCCGCTATAGCTAGCTAGCTAATTTATGCTAACTGTGAGTTTGTTGAAATACCTCTCCAGCTTGTTTTCAGCTGACTAACTTTAAATGAGACCTTGCAAATATTGCTTCAAATATACATAGTTTTAAAGTTGATAGGCAAACAAAAGCAAAAATCAAGCAATAATTTTGCTCCTGCATTACAGTGTAAACCAGTGAGCCCTGGTATAATATAGTAAGCTTAAGAGGTAATTATTCAGGCAGTTTGTGTGTTTAGACGAACATAGGCCTGAACCACATGTGTTACATTTATGTTTTATTGTTCATACATTCATAAAACAGTTTGCTAGACTGCATTAGCCTTCACTCACAGGCTACGTGACTGTCCATCAGTCAGAAGGTTGGTGGTTTGGTCCTGGATCTCTGCAGCAAAGACTCCTTCATCACCTACAATGTGCAAATAAAAGCATATTATCATTTTGGAGCACAACGCAGGAACCACATCCAAATGTGCTGTGTTGGCCTGCTGGTTGCTATGAGCTACGGTTAGACATTTGCTGTTCACTGGAGGGGTTTAGCCAACCGTCAAATGGAAATCATTAGGCTACTACTGTTGGCAGCATTTTCTACTATGGCAACTTCTCCCACATCACCTTTACTTCAAACCAATGAGCTTTTAATTGAGCATCTCCAATGTTTCAGTGCAGCTTCTCTGATAGTGAGATATCACCTGCCAATTCTCTTGCTCTCTGAGGTCTCCCCTGGCTGTATTACATAACATAAGCTGCCATCTTAGCCAAGCAGAGCAGATACCAACTCCCTGTTGTCCTTGCATTAATTAATTGTACTAAATGTCAGTGGCTGCTGGCAATTAAAGACAGCCATCATTTAGCAGGTCATGATTTTGATAAGGGCAATTAGCTCACAAGCTGCTGCAGAAAATCAATGTGCAAAGAAAGAGGTTGCTTTCCAGAAATTCCCAGTGCTGAGGCTGCCAGAGTGAGGAGGCAGAGGAAGAGACAGAATCACAACAAGACGCATCTGAACGGATCCAAGTCAACCCTGAGGCATCATCGTCTCCTAGCAAGCTTTAAAAAGTGAGGCGAAAAAGTGAATAAAAAGCTTGTTATACAAAACAGGAAATCAAGCTGTCACAAAACTGCTGATGGATGACCAAAGTTAGAGAGAAAAACAGGAACTTTGTAAACTTTGTCATTATAATTCGTATCAGAGAAGCTCTTGTCCAACTTTTTTTATCAAATGAACGCTCAGTTTTCAACAGCTCCAATAACAACTGCGCTCTCATATGTGCCAAATCATCTGGCAGTTCCAGAGGCCATTATTCAAACACAATAAAACCCTGCAACACTTAATATCAAAGCATTATGGATTCATTTCGATCTTTAAATAATAACAGACATTCCCAGAAAAGACTTAATAAAAGGCTTCCTCGCTCGATTCCTTTGAATATTCATCTCCATTCCTCTGATTATGTGTCCACTGGCAGGTTTAGCTCACATGCATATAAGTGATGCTGAGGGCAGATAAACCATCCTGTGGTAATGAAACCCTCTGCAGCTGACAAATGGCAGTCCTCACTGCTCTAGCTTTATTAGGTTTGGCCCTCTTTAAATGTCTCCTCAGTGGCTCAGAGAAAACTTTACTTTTGGCTGTGAGGCACACGAACAGCACAGACAATGTTCAGGAGCATTAACTTCAACCCACCCTTAAGAGGGTGTCTGTCGCTGTCCATCAGGTGAAGGCCTCTCATCTCCCACTGCTCTTTTCTCCTGAGCAGAGAAAACAGCTCCCTGCCCACATTGATGTATGGCTGAATTTTTACTGTGACATTTAAAGTCTCCTACGCAGCAGCCATAATATCGACGTGTTGTGTCTGACACGAGAACCTGTCAGCTATAACGTGGTATACAGTGTTAAAAAGATGATGGAAAAGATTGCGTTTGTCACTTACTGTATGTCAAGGCCCCCCAGGTCACACAAAGTTTATTAACACTGAGGTGACCAGAAAATAAAGGAAACAGCCAATAGGGTTTCATACAACAAGCTCAGTGCGTTGTCTTTAAAAGACTGTTTGTTTTGTTTTGTTGATATTTTGAACTTTGGTGGGTCATTTTTCTTCAGCAGACATTTGTCACATTGTGGGAAAAGGCTTTTCACTGCCCTTTGATTTCAGTAAAGTGACAATGTAAGCATAGCACCCGTCCAGTGAAGCTATAAGGTTTTTACCACTTAGTTTGGGGGAGTTGTAGCACCATGCTAACCTGTGTAACAGGTGAGTAATTACTTGCTTTTAAACCTTTTTGAAGTTATTTATGAATTATAATGAAATAGCAGTGTCTCCACTTAGCAGGAGAAGTATGAATTACTGGTTTTATATTCCACTGAAATGCAAATATGACGCACAAACAGTACTTCAAAATCAAATGCCAAACTTGGTGATATAACAATGATTTTAACACATCGAAAAATATAACACACCTATAAATTGTGAACAAAAACACTCACTGGTTGTGTCTCAAACCTCTTAATAGGTCAGTGTAGTTGTCTAGTGTAGTTGACCCAGAAATTAAGATTCAGTTGTTATCTACCCTCACTAATTTATTATTTTCCACCTTGGTCATTTCTTGTTCCGATAAAGGCATGTGTGTGTGTAAAAAAAACACGCTAAAGTGAATTCTCGTGAATAGCCGAACCTGAATGATCCTTAAGTATTTTACTGTCAGTACACCCTGCTGGTGCTCTATACTGTCCCACTGCGTTAATGCTTTATTTATCGATCCCCACCCTGTGGTTTTTCATTTATTTACGATACGGAGATGATCTATCGCTAACCAAAGTCTAACACATATTCTCCAGCAAGCCATAAAGACAAATCTAGAGTGTTCAAACAAAACCTACACTATCACTTCTTGCTCATCATAACCACCAGTACACAAACACTGTCCTCAGTTCATTTCCACTGTGCCCCTGACAGAGAGGTTTGTTTAGCCTCAATCTTACACTCCAGTTTGAGATGGTTGGTGTATCCTCTTTCTGACACGTATGAACTGAAGGCACTGCGGTCATTACCATTTTTTGGGGGGGGATTTTAGAGTTTAAGCAATGTAGGCTGATTCCAGTCATTTCAGACGCAGTATTCACCAGTTTTGATGAGATACCACCAGAATGTGGAGCTTTTAACGTTTATGTCACAGCTCCATGAGAAACTACATCATCTGGTAGTAATTCTGGGGACACTAGACAAAGTTCTGGGACTGTCTGGGACAGCTGAATTTCTCCAAACTTGTATTTATGGCTCAGTCATAGCACGGTCAACAACTCCACGAGGAAAGTTTGTGTAAATCTGGAAGATAAAAAGTCTCAAAGCACTTGTCTTGCACACGACGGGCAGAGAGCAGGATGAGGAGAGGTGGACTAGGTGTTCACGTCACTGATGCTTGGTGCTTAAACACAGTCGAAGTTAATCAACAGTGTTTTCCTGATGCTGAATTTTTAAGGTGAAGATGCATCTTGTTGCTGCTGTATACATTCACCCAATGCATATGTAAAACTGCTCTTCAGTCTGTTTCCTGGGTGTATACATGTTTACAGATTTATGTTTATAGCCTAAATAACTGTATATATGTTCTATGTTTGTGTAGCATGAAGGAGTTACAAACATTAATTAAATTTGTTATGCACACCTGTCTTGAATAATGACAATAAATCATCTTGAATCTTGGAATATGTTGTGACACTGTAATGTTCGACGTGGTTAACTAAACCCAACGGGAATGATGTAACCTAATAATAAAACAGAAATAATTTTGGCCAAAAAATGAACCAGCTAGCCATAGTTAGGATGGAGCTGACCATTGGCTCATTGAACTGGACTGTATTTAGTTTCTTAGATTATAAACTTTATTTTATTGGAATTGATCACATTCAACATATGATAGGTTCAACATGATCTCCTTGACTGGTCATATAAAAAACGGCCTTACATAGTGAACTCTTCTACATACATAACAGTGTTGGGGCTCTATGTAACAATCTGTAGCAATTTACAAATATTAACCACATTTTTTTATTGGCTATATGTGAGGGGATTGTACCGTGACATGAAAAATGGGACCTTCCCCGTCTCTCTTGGCTGCCTTCACAAGCCTGTGGATGATTTGTTGAAGTTGTATAATGCTGCTGGACTGTGGATCTCTCCCTGAAGGACTTGGGTCGGATTGTCCACGACAGTCCAAAGGATGTGAATTAATGCGTGATCTCGAGTGCCTCGTCTCAGAGGCTCTCTCTCCGCTCCACTAACAGAGAGGAACAGCACCCAATGTTAGTTTAGCTACTGTTGGACTCAACTAACAAAAACTACCAGCTTCCAACAGGACGCAGATGTTTCGGCTCATTAAAAAGGTGCTTACAGATGAGGTGCAATACAATTCATCTAAAGAGGAGGTTTGCTCTCAGTCCAGGAGATCAAGCCTCAGAACTAAAGTGGGTTTAGCTGCTATACCTGAATATTAGTAGGTAAATGGCGAATTTTGAAAAGAAGTCAAAGGGAATAACCTGATCTTTTCTGTAGGTAATCATACCATTAAACAACATTACAGTTTTACTGGAAACATCTCAGTGTGATGACGCCAGCATGATGTCATCTTCGTGAGTCATCTGCAGCAACAAACTGTGTTTGAAATTCATCATACACCTCAAACTGATCGTTATAATGAAGTTAATATGGTTCATTACATATCGTACGTTCATACTGCACACTGAAGCTGGAAAAAGGTGAATCACTGATGCTCCCAGTATCTGCAGCTGCCAGTAAACAACAGTGTCATAGACTGGCAGCTATAAAACTATGAATGTGTGGGGCTGACGATTATCTACATAACAAGGTGTCCTTTGCCAATGTGCCTGCTTAAACAAAGGCTGGAAATTGATACGACACAATACATACACAATAAGCTCGGTAATTAATTGTGTTAATCTCCTCTTGCAGACCTCATTTAATTGTCCAAAAACAACAACACTTTCTCTAAATATGTTGCTGAGTCGCTGCAGGAAAACGCTGAACACTGAATACTGATTTAAATACTGTTTAGATTGTCTGTTGTGTGTGAACAACAGAAAACTCTATTTCATTTTTACAAGGGAAAGGAGTTACATAGAAAGCATATCGAACGCTGTGCATTCTTCATACCTCTTCACAAATATTTGTCCAAGCAATTCAGCAAAAAAAAAAAGATGTATAAAGAAAGAGCTGTAATCTGTCTTCAAGCTGTTCATAGTAAAGAACACACTGTTAACACTATGAAGTGATGCTATTGCTTTTATTTGCTGCTCTGTGTTTTCATTTTCGTGTCTTCGTCAAAATAAAAACACCACAAACGATAGATAGAATGGCATCTTATGAAAAACAAAGAAAACAATCTGTGCAGAGCTGTGGGAGGATCAGCTCGCCCTCAAACTCTGTGCGTCATGACAAAATTTCCAATGAGGAGTAAAGCCTTTGAGTGATTCATGTGGCTATTTTACATAACAAGGTGTTTTATTAGTATCACCTCTGTGCACTTTGGGGAAGTTGAGCAGGTAGGCAGAGGGGGGGAGGCTGTTAATGCAAGGAGCAAACACTAAACTGTATAAAAAATCTCCCATTGGGAGGAATGAATGAAACACAATGCATCAAGTGGCAAGCGGATATTGCAGAGGCCAAAGCATCATATGATGAAACCATTTCTGTAAATTAGATATTTACTCATCTTTGGGAGGAAAACAGAAGAGGGTAGATAGGTGGGGGCTGTAATGTGGATTCACAGCGCAGAGCAGACAGTGTTTAACGATAATGTCGAAACGGAAAAGCCCCCAGGGTTTGGGTCGCACTAAACAACTGTGAGTTTGTGGCCTAAAACATTATAACCATCGCCAACAAATCACTACCATTAATACAAATAAAGACAAAATTGTGTTAGTATGGGGTGCTAAGCCATTGTACAAGTTCTTATCATATTACAGACACATATCACTGAGCAGAGAATGTATTGTCACAAACTAATTGTGTTATCAGACAACTCAAGAGGATACTAAACCCAACTAAAAAAAATGTCAATAAAGCAATGTGCTGGCTAACTTCCGGTTCAGCCTTGCTAACTTGAATGGAGATAAAATGATTTAATCTTGCTGCTCTTCTAGACTTTCCCCCATTTCACTGGGCTTAATGGACAGTCATTTCACAGGGGCTGTGATGCTTAAAATAATTAGCCACCGTATAAGAGACATGTCTGTCACAATGTTAGCTTATGGGAAAAAGTATTTTCGGGCCACAGTGCGTCACGTGACGTTGGAATTACACAGCCTGGCTGCATAGAAAGTTGTCTAGAAAGCCTGGCATTCAGGAACTTTAGGTTCAAGTCACAAAGTGCTCTAGCAGCTCTTGTAGTTATGATGAGAGCAAAGTAGTAAGTCATGTGACATTGTTATACAGTCATGGAGACAGCCTTTTTTATTTGTTTTAGTGACTCTCAGCACAACTTTCTTTCTGTTTCTTGGACTGATTGAACGCATTTGCACCACGCTGGTGTTCTGTCACATCAGAATCCAGGGTTCACATCCAGTCTGTAGTAAGGTTAAGACAACAAAAGCACCTTGGTTAAGGTTAGGGAAAGATCGTGAGTTCGGTTATACTAGTGATGTGCCCGTTAACATGTCCCTTGTTCAATTGCTTGCCATCTGGTATTGGTCAATGCAGCTTTCCGGAGAACCACTCATCCTTACGCTTCTCACTGATTGCAGAGGGTTAACAAAACATTAACAATGAAATCAGCTGATGCCTCCTTAGGTATAGCCAGCACCTATATTTCACCTTGGCTCGTAGCTGGTAGCTCATGTTAACTCTCTGTTCCAGAACACTTCAAAAACCCAGCATATCCTGATTGTGCGGCTTCACAATAAAAGCTTTTAATAACCAGCTGGGGGATGTTTATTGTGAAGGATTTATAGGAAATGTGTTTCATGTAATTCATCTCTAAATTAGCTAAATTTTGTAGGTGACAATAGGTACGAGGTTCTACAGCCACTTCCTTGACCCCTCCTCAACATAACCGGACATTAAAGACCTTCAAGCTGTTAACACAGTTGTCATGGACATGTAAATCCCTGCCACGCTGGGCTGACATGCCGTGTCAAACTGAGTCACACCACAATGTCCCATTACTTTTCAAAGTCCAGATCAATTCTGCCGTGAAGAATGCAGGAAGACGCCTTAACGTTTGGATCAACAGGGACTTTTAATGTCTCTTCTGTGGCAGCACATCGTCACAGTGACGAACTATTATACTGCAAACTGAGCCTACTGATCTACAGTGAAAACATTTATTTCTAAAGTACGTAAGAGATAATGTTATTGTTTAGCAGAAGAAATGCATTCAGCTCAGTGTCAAAAGCAGCACAGAGGCAGTGGAGAGTATAAAGGTTGGCCTTCAGCTGTGAACGTCAGTGTAGCTGCTGCCTTTTATCTATACATCACCAGCTCAATTGACATTGCTGCTGATTGTTATTCTTGAATCTCATCTTGAAGCGTGAAAGTTCACATAACAGGAGTACTCAATTCATTACCTGAATGATTTTCTTAACAAACTGACACACTTACTTATTTCACAGGCTCACTGAAGTGTAAAAGCACTGATAAAATTAGGCAAGAAGCACTCTACAGAATTCAATTAAAAACCTTAACCGTCTGAAGAAAGGCGTTTAAAACCAGGATAATAATGAGAGAAAACCAGGAAATTTAGGAGATTTGGGGGCAGAAGAAATCCTCATGACATGAAGACAAAAGAGAAGCAAACACACACTCACACACACACACTTGTTTCCATTTGTTGTTGTTGTTGTTGTTGCGTCTTGTTTTTTTTCCCCTGAAGTCACTGTTATTAAGAAACATCAACCATGTTGCACTGATTTTGGAAGTGGACCCAGTACAGGTCCAGTGACCCTAACCCTAACCCTAACCCATAAGCAACCAACGATGCTGATCTCTGACCTCAGCCCTCTGTTAGACGCTCCTCATTCAAATGTGCAGGACTTCAACCAGAACCAGAAGAGTCCTGGTGGCTTGGATGAGGAGCATGGCTCCTTCTGGAACAGAGTGTTTCTCGGCAGTCAGATGGCAGACGGAGGGAAGAGCCCAACAGCTTCTATCAGGTCTGTGGACGCCCACACAACCACTGAGCTGAGAGCTATCCATCTGATTAGAAGCCCTGTTGAGGTGTCGTTTCCCAGGCCGACTCCTCCTCCTGGACCAGCTCCACCAAGGAGGACACTAGTGTTTTGTCTGCCTGTGTTAACTTCCAAACTCGGCGGAGCAGTTGAGTTTCTCTGAAAACCTACTGAGGTATCTGGATGACAAAACATTCTGATTTTGAGTTTACTTAGTTTAGACTGAACCATAATCAATTGATTCTCCTTATGTAAGTTAAGGAATGCAGACAGAGTGAGACCCACAGCCCCAAGGGGTCTAGAGTGGTTTTCCAACTGTGTCAGTGTGAAAGGTTAGCTATCATAAAGTACTAAACCTGAGGTGGGCCTGTATGCCAAATGGTGGGAGATACCCAAACATTTATGTTCTCATAGAAGGATAGAGGGGTCAATTTGGGGAGAAGACCTTAGGGTGACCACAGCTGAGCTAGATTAGTTAGGGTAAGGAGCAGGGAGACAAGTCAACTCCTCCTTTTGTTTATTGGCTAATTTCCCAAAAATGACCAATTAGAAGAAGTGGGCAGGTACTGGAGAAGGGGGTCTAAAAACCCTTGCACAGGAAGAGACAGGGGGTGGTATTTGGTGGATCTCCAAAGAGTTGGATTTCCAAGAGAGCAGAGGGCAAAGCATTTTGGCATGGCTTTTGCCATAGATTGGAGAAAATCAGAATGCGGCCGCTTCTGATCCGGACGCAGGGCTCAAGGTCTGTTTAAATAAAGACTGCTCTACTATTCCACCAGCCTGCCTCCGCAGAATTCTTTTATCAACATACTACACGCCGACACCTTTGAGGACGAAAGCCCAGAAACCACACTACCTCTTAAGTGTCACACAACGTAAGAACTACATGCTTGAACCAAGGTCTGTTTAAAAGAGTTGTTTTATTCTAAATAAAACATCTTAAAGCACATTAGAAAAATGTAAGTGACATCTATGTTGTTCTCAACAGACAAAAAGGTCTTCAATGGCTGTCGCCTTAAATCGGCTACAAATCGGGTGAACCTATTGAGCCTTTGGCGCCCAATTGTCCCTCAGTTCCTCAGTCAAAAATAGAGGATCTCGACCTGGAGTCAGCGAAGCAGGTAGGTTCATCTATACACATCCTGAATAATAGTCGTACAAGCGGTGAAATTCAGGCCACGTCCACACGTACCAAAACGATCTTTTTTTCCCCGTCTTCCTTGGTATCGTTTCAAGAATATTTGCGTCCAAACGGATCCATTGTAAACGACTCGCGTTGTAGTTCAAATTCCAGGCCTATAGGTGGCACTTGAAATTCACCAAAAAAAAGAGAAGAAGTGACGAAGCATGCGCATAAAGCTTGCGTGCTGTAAATAAAGAGACAGTAGAAGGAGAAACCGAGCACAAGAAGAAGAAGACGAAAATGGCTAGTTGGTTGTCCATAATCCTTTTTTGCTCAGCATAGTGGCAGAGGAGCATGATATTTTGTCCTAGTAAACCTAATAGGCTCAATATCTTCTGCGGCATGAACACAAGCATGTAGTCTGTCATTGATGTTGTTGTTGTTATAAGATGTCGAGGGGTTAAGAGGTCGAAGGCAAGAGGTCGAAGGGTGGGGCAATGGCGTCATCGATCCGCAAAGTATACGGATTCCCTGCCCACACGATTTTTTTGGATTTTCCCACCCTGAGACCCGGTTTCAAAAAAGTGCGTTTACATGCGCAGCGTCTACAGGATCCATGTGTACGATCGGCCAAAACGATGCAAAACATGTGCGTTTACACACAAAAGAGTTTCCATGTGGATGGCCCTTCAGCTAGTGTGTTTTTTGTGAAGTGATTTATTAACCATACTAAATGCAATGTTGTAAATGAAAAAAAGGGTGACCCAGTATTATGAGTATTTTGTGGTTTACAAGGCAAAAAGACAGCCACTAACTGCAGCCTCCAGACATCAATATATTAAAAGGTGGAGCTGCAGCCACTGAACAGCCCTGTGGAGAGCCCGTCCATCAGCTTCAAGCTGCTCACCGCAGACAAAAGACAGCAGCCTGTTGAACCGGCTCAGTGAATACTTGATCTGAAGTCAGAGTTCTCCTCCAGTTAGTTGGTTTGACATTAACATCAACACAACGTGCCAAAAGCTTGTTTCACAGACTCCAGTGAGGACCCAGGAAATGGTGTTGGCAACATTCACAGTAGTATTTTAAATTACTAGACTGTTTGAGCTATTTTTGTTGTTCCTGAAGTGATGGAGGCTGTGAATAATTCATTCTTCTTCAATAATGAACCATTTAAACATAGCGATCTTTTCACTGATGGTCTCGTTTGCTGTTACAGGTAATTTATAATCATCAGAGGAATCACAAGACTGTTTCATGAACACCTAAAGGTTCCTTATAGTCACTTCAACCCTTTGTATCCATCTTTGTGTTCCATGCATTTCATTTGGCGATACATGTCTGTGAGCGTACACACTGCACACTGTCTCTCTCTCTCTCTCTCTCTCTCTCTCTCTCTCAGTCTGTCCAGGTCCGACAAAGCTGGTCAACGCCGATGACCGTCCACCTAGAGCCCAGGTCTGCTCTGAGGTTTATGCCAGGTAAAAGGCAGTCTTTCTTCGTCACTGTCGCCAGTGTTCCCAGCAATTGCCAAGTGCTCATTGGGGAATGCTGGGTCTCTGTAAATCAAAGAGTGTGTCTAAACTACAAAGTAGGATTTATGGTTAGAGAGGTAACTTGGCTGCAAGCAGCGCCAAAGCCATTTCATTGTGATTTTTACACTGATATCATCTCACATCAGAGATGGATAGAAACAGATATGAACGATATGAAAGTACTGCTTTTAATAATGTCATTTATGTTAATGAATTCTATTAATCTTTTATTCTGCTCCTGTTTGACACCGCTGAAGGAATAAGACTAAAACTGTCATACATACATCATAAGAGTATCCAAGCACAGAATAAATCTGTACTGTAGCCCGGTTATAGTTTATAACTTCTTCCTTTTGTTGTCTAATGCTCTACTGCATGACAATTTGCTGCCAGTAGACTTGTGATTGGTCAGATGCTGCAGGCACCTCCACTTTCATGTGAGCACCCTCATCGCTATATGCGGAAAACCTGGGTTGACTTATTGAATTGAAAGCCAGCTTCTTGTGACCGCTTTGCGTGATTGCAGTTATTAGAGATGACAGAAATATATCCTGGGTATGTTGTACTTGCCTCGTAGTACGGGCCTCAGGAGATTGATTTGGCTCTATATTGATAAACCTGACTTGAATTAATTCACTGACTTTTCAATAGTTTTTGCAGGATGTATTTTGATTTGGCTTAAGACTAACCTGCAGTACTGAGGAGAGAGCCCAAACGCACGCACACACACACGTTACAGTATACATTTCTGTTACTGTCAGTGGTGGGGCTCAGCTACACTCGCTCAGTCAATTACCTTTGTTTTATGACGGACCGACATCCTCTGAGTAAACACTTAAACCTCTCTCCAATCAAATATTGCCGCGGGCTGTGTCAAAAGAAGAGACCTCCACCTCTCCTAAAACTACCTTGTTTCTACCCTCTACCCTTGTTTTTGCCAGTCATGTCTTCTCCGAATAACCAGAAACAGATTAGTTTTCAGCTCCTCCCCTGTCTTCGAGCCGTTCTAATGCCGGAGTCAACATCATTGCGATTATTTTTCCATAGCCACAGATTTTCTTTGGTAAAGCCCTGCAATGGGCTATTAATTGCGCTGTTTGTGAATGTTCCTGTTTGTGTTGCATCTCCCCAGTGTCACATCAGAACGGCAAGTTCATCGTGTCCCAGTAAAATAACAGTGTAATGGGAGTGCGGATGCAGCACCTTTGGGAGGCCCCTGGAATTATGCACGAAGTCCCCGCAATTGAATCCCCCTCCGGTAATGCTATAATTTCTGTCCACCGAAACGTAGCAGCGATTATGTGTCTGCTGCCATATGTACAGTGTGTGTGTGTGTGGGTGGGCGTGTTGTGTGTGATGGGGACCAACTCACAGCCAAATCACAGGCGGGTTGTCTCTTATCTGCAGGCAGCAGTAACATCCCTCTGCCTTGTGTCTGCCTTGTTGTTTTCATATTTTTGCAACAACTTCCCACTTAGTCAAACGGTCGCTAGGGAGGAAAGGTCAGCAGATGCAAGAGGAGGAAAGGAGGGGGAGGGAGAGGGGATGAAGAGGGTGAGTAATGACAGGAAAGGAAAGGAAAGGAAAGGAAGGGAGAAAAGGGGAGAAAAGAGGAAATGAGAAGGAGAGGAGGACACATGAGAAGAAGAGAATAGAAGAAGTAAATGAAAGGAAAGAAGAAGGGGTAAAAATTAAAGGAGAGCAGATTAGGAAAGGAAGGGAAACAAAAGGAAAGGGCAGGAAAGGGAAAGCGGAAGTTAAAGGGATTTAAGGGAAAGAAAAAGAAAGAAAAGGAGGAAATGAAAGGAATGGAAAGGAGGAAAGTGTTGAAGAGATGAGGGGTTGAGATAAAATAAGAAAAGGGGAAATGGTGAAAGAAGAGGGAAAGAGCCAAAGAGAGAAAAAAAAGGAATGTGACTGGAGGGAGGAAATGAAAAGAGGATGGGAAAAGAGGAAAGAGGAGAAGAAAGGGGGAGAGGAGAAAAAATGAGTTAGAGGAGGAGAGTAGGACAGAAGATGAAAAGAGAAAAAAGAAGGATGAGTCTGGAGGAGAAAAGTAAGAGCAAATGAAAGGATGAGGAAAAGTAAAAGAGAGGAGATGAGGAGTGAGACAAAAAAAGATGAGGAAACAAAATAGCAGGGAAGGAAAGAAGAACAGTGAATAGAGAGAGGAGAGGAGAGGAGAGGAGAGGAGAGGAGAGGAGAGGAGAGGAGAGGAGAGGAGAGGAGAGGAGAAGGGCAGGGGGGCTCCCTCTCCTTCAGTTCCAGAATAAGCTTGGCTGTTTATCGTTTAATTCCCACAGGAGGGTTGAAATCCTGTGAGAACTGACTACTGTGGAACCCTGGACAGACTCCATGTGGAGAGGGCAGGAGGCCCCGCACACACACACACACACACACACACACATGCACACACACACATACACTCAATCTCACACACACACACACACACTCACACACTCAATCACACACACACACACACACACACACACACACACACACACACACACAGGAGGAGTCAGCTATGATCATAACTCAGCAGGGCGCTAAGTGTTCAGGACTGTCTGCCACCTGCTCAATCACAATCCATTTTGACAGCAGAGTTATGGACAGAAACAATTTTTCGTCGAGGTATTAAGTCATAAGAAATGGATTTTTCTAGCTGTCAAGATGTTAATGATGAACATGAATGACTGATAGCCAGAATGTAAACATCCGCTCGCTGGGCTGGATCGACGTCTCAAGGCTGGCCTATAGTGAGATTGTGACACACTTTATGAAACGGGAACGAGGGTTGTGAACTGTTTCCCATGCATGCGTAATATGGGAGGCATTACTTCACATAATTCTTGAACAATGCCCAACCAAGAACAGAGAGTACTAGTTTGATGCGTTGCTATTTCTCCAGCACGTTCTGGTAGATTGATGTCTGTATTCTTTTCTGATAACTCCCCCACGGCCGGAGCTACTCCCCGAGGAACAAACAAAGACCCGAAAAAACGTGACGAGGAAAGAGTGAGAAGCCGCGGCAGATGCTCGGCTCCCGCTTTTTTTTTTTTTGCTTTTTTTCCTCCAATGCTGACTCGCTTTTTTATGCACAATCGAAGCACAAATGATTATCCCATCAGTATTCACAGTCAGGCCCTCTCCCCGCTGCCGTCTCTCTGATGCCCATGTGTAGCCGTCTCTTTCTGTCTCATTTTTCTCGTTTTGCATATCTTTTTCAGCCCACCTCCAGCTCCCCCACTGAAAGGCACCATACATTGAAGAATCAAAAGAATGAAAAAATAAAGCAGAACTTTGGCACGTATATATGTTCTTATATGCTGGGTATTTTGGAGTTTCCTCGCGGGATGCGAAAGGGAAGAGGCAGATGGAGGGGAGGTTAAAGGGGAGATACTGTACAGCTGAGCAGACAGCAAATCTTCTCTTCCTCTTACTACAAAGATCAAAATGTGTGGTTGTCGAACTCCTACACCGTCAAGTTTACACACACGTGTGGATGGATGGACAAACACACATCAAGATGCTGTGCGGTATTGATTAACAGCACCCTGTGAAACTGAGAGCAAATAATGTGGCTCCCCACAGACTTCCTCAGAGAGCCATTTCGAGTCTGACCTTTGTTGGGAAGGGATGCTCTGAATTCATTGGCATAGATTAAAAGGGTTTGTGCCGAGCACAACCTGAGCAGAGATCAGTGAGCCGAGGCTTCACAGAGGGTAACCTCTCAGATGTGACCGTGTGAACGCTGCTGTTTGAGGATGTAAGTATGTTGTGCAATAGTGGGCTCTCTCTCTTTAAAGCAGCACTACCTAGAAGGACTGTTGGGCCTTATCCTCTCTTTCAAAAGTAATAGCCTATTATTTGCACGATATAATGCAGTCTAATGTGGTGTAACAAGCCTGCGTTATCATTTTATTTGAAGGAACAATGCCGACATGGTGGCAAAGTCCAACCGCAGCCGCCACTTTCCCCTTGATCCAACAAAGGAGTATTTGTCCCACACCTGAATTCTCTTGAGCAATTATGTTTCATGTTGCAGCGCTCAAATATTTACAAAAGCACGCTCTCAGGGGAGCATTAAACTCAATTTGTGGGTAAGCGCCTGCCGGGAGAGGCCATGCTGCGGGACATTGTTGCATTTTTTCGAAAACACAACAGGAGGCACCCCAATATTGTGCTGAAGGAAATGAATGGAGGCAGTCGGTGAAAGTGAGAAAGCGCAGATTTGCCGGCGCTCTATTTCGACACATTACTGCATGCAGCTGTTTCTGTAATGACTTTTTCAATTGTGCACAATGTCCCAGGGGTTCCAAACCCATATTCTCCCAGCCGCTCCACTGTTTAATGTACACAGTACATGTCTGCTGCTTGCTGGGAACGTTCCAGATAGGATGCCGGTGGTTTTTCCTCCATCTGTGTTTGCCAGCCACATAACCCAATTCAGCCATAAATATGGGCTATCATGTCCATTTTCCATGCCTGGGCCTCAGACTAATTTACCACTAGCATTGATATGAAAGATGAGCCTTTGTCTCAGGGAAATAGGATTATTCTCAACGATGGGAAGAGGGGAAAATCACATCAAGTTTGACGAAAAGGGGACTGCTGCATCAGAAGATGACAGTCAGAGCACAGTTTGGGTTGGCTGTGATATATAGAAGAATTAGCGGGCCAGAGCTTGTAGAGGTTTCAGCGTCTTGTCATGTAAATAGAGCCGAGGGCTTTAGCATATAGATGAGATGGACTTTGTGTTCCCGCCAAAGTGGCTCGAGTACTCACCTCGCTTTCTCTCTCTCTGCATTTTCTCGGTGTCTCTTTCACCCGCTCCGTCCCAGACACATAACACAATCCTGCTGCTCGTGAACCTTTGGCTCCGCTCCCAATTAGCTGTTTGTTTTCACAATATCAAATCATCCCGGGAGTTTACCTGCTACCTTTTTGTCTCTCTCCCTGCTTCTTCCTTCTCTGTCATTATTACATTTCCACTAACATTTTCATCCACCCGTCTCCCATGAAAGAAATGGGATCCATATCATGATAACTCGCACATATTAGATCATATTCTGCGCCATTTGGATTCATGCTCACTGACACGCATTACAGTTTTCATGCCGCTGATAATTACCTATAATGCAGTTCTCTTCTGTAATTTGCAGGCTTCCAGCCGCCCTTTTAGTCCCACAGAAAAGTTTAACCTGCACATTAAACACCACGGTCTTGAATAATTCATATCAACCAGACAATGATGTGAATACTTGTGTGCTCATGAAATTAAATCAAATGTATAATTAATAATGCTATGTCATGCTAGGAGGTTGTCAGTCAATTTAAGATCCCAGATACAGAAGAGCGGAGCAGAAAACAGCGAGGCTGCCGTCTGTTAGAATGACAGTAACAACAATAAGGAAGAACTAGCAACTACAGATTTAATGAAAACCCAACAGAGACACTTGAAAAAATACACTTTCTCTATATGTGACCACACTTGTTGAGCCAAACAATGGTGTCCCCTGTATGCAATGCTAATGTGTGATTTGACTTGACTTCACTCTTTGGCTGAGGATAGATACCAAGATATGTTATCAGAGAGAGGCCACTGCACTCTTGAGATCTATGGTATCCGCACGAACAGCTCACAATGAACAAAACACTTCCCATTGTTGCTATGGTAACTTTTTTGCTCGGCTACTCCTGTTTTTTTTATGCTCCTTTACAGCTATACAAGGTAAGTTTTTGTATGTTTTTTCAGGCCCCATCTGAGAGACCCTGAAACCCTTTTCTTAATGACTTGCTAACTGTAAGTGATGGGCTCAAACTAAGCAAGAACTGTTCTGCTGGAAATGTCTAATATCACCATGTACGTAGAGGATTTAGCAACATTTGAATCAGAATCTGAAGACAATCAGTGGGCTGTTTGCTCATATTTGGAGGCCACTGCCGATTACATTTCACGCTTCTCACACATATACATTTCTGATTTGCTGAGTTTTTGAAGTTACGTTTTATTAAATGACACGTAAGGGTGATTTTGACTTATTTAGTCATGAATATTTAATGATTAAGATTACATTTACAGGCTATCTTAAAATACCATTTTATCTTGTCCCCACACACAAAAATGCACATCCCCAAGCCTCCACCTTCAGTGACAGCAACTGTGGTCCAGAGCTGTTCGTAGCTGCTGCCAGCTTAGCCTAAGCAAGGATGCAGCAGAGGTAGTGAAGTGTCGAAAAATGTCACAATCACTATGACAACGATAAACACTGTAAACTAATAGCTTCCAAGTTAGAGGTGTTATTACTTATGTCCATCACAGTACACACTGTCCATTCTGCTGACAGCTGATTGCTGTGCTTACATGTCAGGGGGTGGTGGGGTGAACATGATGTAGATTTGTAGTTTGCGAGCAGAGAGTCCCAGGATATGTCAGAGTGTTGTTTGGTGTAGAGGGCAGAATTACTGGTCATTCTATGGACAAGGGAAAATAACCTTGGCTACCACAGTGACTGCGCAGTTTTAGCTCAAAGAAGTTGGTTTAGGTTTTAAGCATGTAAATTCTCTTTCAATGGGTTTCAAATGTCTGGCAGCAACACTAACAACAATTCTAACAAGCGTCAGTGTTGTTTATAGAGGTGTCTCTGGCCACAACAAAGACCATATGAATGAAACATAATCTTCACTTCAATACTTTAGTGAGTCAGCTAAGAGATCTTCAGCGGGTTGAATGTTTGCTATGAAACACCACAGTGCACTCAGGTTGTTTAATGTGTGCAGTTTACTGAAAACACCTCAAAGGGTTTCTAGAGTTCACATATTTGAGTTGCCCACCCTTTAGATCAACTAATGCATGAGGTAGGATGTAAGGTGTATTAAGGCCTCAAGTTGCAGTGCTGCACAGGAAATTATGCATTTTTGTTAATTAATGAACAGAAATGATGTGACTTTTTTCACCGTAGACTGTACAAAACATGGAGTGATGTCCATGATGTCAACCACATGCTTCTGAAGAGCTGCTGTGAAGCTCAGTGTGGGTGGCTCCAGTTAACTCCCGGCTGATTCAAAGAGGTGGAGTGTGGTGGAGCAGAGGCAGGCTAACTACAGCCTGGTTGTTGAAAACTAGCTAGCAGCTAGTTTTATCTGGCTGTGCCCACGTCCTGAAATGTGCAAGGATTTGAGACTGAATGTGATTCAAATGAGTGAGGTATATTAAAAAAAAATCATCCCTGTACTGTTGAATGGGAAAATTAGCTTTAAAGCCAAGACCATGTCTTGTACCAGGCTGTTTTCATGGGAGGCTATTTTACCTGCCAACTTAGACTGTAAAAGAAAAGGAAGGTCTTGGGGGACATCAGCAAATAGTCCCCTGCTTCCCCCATCACCTCCATATAACCCTGCACTCCAGAACAATGCATGGACGTGAAAGGAAAATGTCTCTGCATTAATCTTAAATTTTAAAATATGTAAAGATTGGCCAATTGTCAAATTCATATTTCAAACAAATAAGGGGGAAACATATTATCAGTGTAACCACTAACTGCTGCTAAAAGTAGCTGCCCTTAGCTAGCTGGCTCAGTTTCCCATGCTGCTTGCGGTTTGGACTGGGAGCTCAGGGATAAGGGGAATGTTTACAGAACAAGGACGGTCCGGGCTAACTGGTTAGCATGCTAACTTCAGTGGATATCTCTGCAACACTATACATAGGCATCATATTTTCAAAACTGACTATTTTTCTTCATTTTATGTTTTCAACTTAAATTCTTACGCATTGTCCCTTTAAATTCCCAGCTTACAGTACAAATAGATTAAAAAAACATACAAAATGCACAAAAAAAGCTAAGCTAGCTGTGTGTGTGTGTGTGTGTGTGTGTGTGTGTGTGTGTGTGTGTGTGTGTGTGTGTTCAGGAAGCCATCATTGCCAGGAAAACCTTCAAAAAGAAGCAGAGGAAGGACAAAATGATGCAGGACTATAGTCTATACAGTGGAGGCAAGATGACCAGCAAGTGAGACAGGAGACGAATGCCAGTAGAGGTTGGGGTACGCTGGGGTTGGGGTACGCTGGGAGTGTTGGTAGAAGACTGTGCGCCCCATGTCAAGAGACATGGGGCGCATTCGTGTCTAAAAAGGCCCAAAAAAGTTTAGTCAAACTTGGAGGCGTATCTCTTGGGGTCTGTTTCGTTTTGTGTGTGCGTTGATCTCTGGGTTCACTTGACAACCAACACATCCCACACAGAAACTGCCAAACAGCCATTTGATTCTTATCACTATGAAATCCAACCAATCACGAGCACAGCAGGTGAAAGGGTAGGAGATTCATGCGAAAATCGTGACTATTGGCAGGTATGGGCTGCTTAGGGAACGAATTGCTTTTAGATCCAATCTCAACAGGTCATTTTAAGAAATGCAGTGTTGGCACTTCAGCGTTGGCTTCATTTCTCAGCCCTGAGGGTTGCTGCTTGCCCTCCACATCAGGTCCTCTATTGAGGAAATAAGTTTCTGACACATTCAAAAGTGCAGTTGACTTCTGTCCCTTTGTGTCCATTATTGTGCTGAGCTGTCTCAAAAAGGTTTATACACATTCCTCTAGTGGTCTCTTGATCAATGATCGATTCACAAGAAACGCTCTCTGAGCAGCTGCATATACACTTTTACTCAAACTAAAACTGCTCACTTGGCATTTGAGAAACAAACTTTAAACCAATGTTCAAAGACAAACAACATAAACAGATTATTTTTCTCTCCCTGCCTCTCTCAAAGACACTCACGCAAACAAATGCATGGCAAACACAACACGCTGCTGTTCACCAACCAGCTGCTTTCATTAAGTCAGCGTCATTAAGAGCTGCAGCGATGAAACAGCAGAGTGCTCAGGTATAATCTTTTTCAGACGCCCACCGGCCTGTCCATCAGTACACACTAGATAGTCATTACAGACACTACAGTAGCCCACTTCAGCTGCCCTCTCTGCTTCACAATGGCTCTGCTGTCCCCGTGTCACCGAACAGATATTCTTCTGTGCTGTCCGTCACTCGTGGAGAGTCGAGGAGCTCCAGCACAAAGAGTCTGAATAATGGCGAGAGAGAGAGAGAGAACGCTCAGCTCTTTGTTGCTTTTATCTGTGATAATTACAGCGAGCTCAGGCTGTGAATTGTGCCGGTTGTTTATTTAATCTTCCACCTCTGTTAAACACTCTCACAAAATACTCTTTAACCAGCATTGTGCCAAAACACCACTCGGATGTATGACGGTGCTGGACTCGTGACTGATGTGCGACAGTGTGTATTATGTGTCCATCAGGGTGATTGGCTCTTTATCAGGAGGCTCTGCTGGGGTCAGTATACATTCATGAAGCGTATGCATCAGCGAATCAATAAGAAAGAGACAGAAATGATTCAAGAGCTGTTTTTCGAATCTAATCAAAATGTATTCTGTTGATTTGATGTTTTGATATTATGTACTAGAATGCAGTATCATCACTGTCCAATGAAAACCATGAATTTCCAAAGCTGGTGACTTTGACCCTTTTTAGATAAACTACTTTTCCATGTGTGCACCTGGATCTGCCTCTGCTTTGAATTCATATGTGGATCACCCAAAGCAAAATCATCAAGAGATATGAATTAGCAGCAATTTGTCTTCATATAATTTCTCACACTTCTTGCACTGTCAATATTATTGGAAAAAATTAGACTACAGAGACTTCACGTCACTTGTAATGAAAGTTCAAAGTTCAATTGAGTGTGGTGTGGCCTCCATCCCGCTATTAAGTTGGCAGATCATCAATGAAGCATTCAGACCAAACGCAAAGGATCATTGGCGTCGGGTTACTTGCACAAGTTTGATCGATGGTTATACATTTTTAATCGCGTCTACTCTCACGAGAAACGCAAATAAAACTAACCACAATGGGTTTCTCTGTGATCCAACTGCAATAAATGGCTCAGAAGGACGCCGAAATAACAACATCATAATGCCGTCTTGTAAAAAGCTTGAATTAATGCTTCTGCAGGTCTGTCAGCCAGTAGACAAGCAACCAAATTCTAAAATGCTTGTTCCCTGAATGGAGTTTGGATCGATAAGAGCCATGATGTGCTGTGCTGTGCTCACACGTATCGCCAAAACTTACCTGGTAGTCTTACTTTGTAGCTCACTTCCCTCCACGGCAGCTCCTTACTTGTCCTGTCTTGGTGTCTGAGTAGATGTGTTATTGTACAGCGCTGTGCGTCCTCTCCTCCATTGTTGTTCATGAACGTCGGACATCAGCGACATGATGGTCATGAGGTCAGCGTGAACGTCAGCGTAGATAGGCTTTCACAGCACAGTGGCACAGGAACATTGTAGACGTACTGTATATGAATGGCTGTGTGTGTACATGTATGTAAATGTGTATACGTACTCTACTTTTAACTGTATTGTGCATTCTACACCTTTATGTTTTTTATAACATACAGACCAATTCAATCAGGTAACTTAAGGTAATTTTTAAATTGTATTTGCAAGATTAACATCAAACATTCCTGCTCCTCAAATGTCAGAAGCGTCTTTCTCATTTTCAAAATAACTTTAAATTAAACATTTATGTGTTTTGGCTGATTGACTGGAGACGAACAAGCGATTTAAAGACATCTTCAGCTTTGAACATTTTTAATTGGCCTTTTCATCGTTTTATGATGTTGTACAGACCAAATAATGAATCAGTTAATTAAAATGAATCACAAGTTACAATCCTAGATTCTTCGGAGTGCTGTTTGATGTTAACATCACTAAAACTGTTCTTGATCCATGTGAAAATAAAACAAGCTTCAGGTTTGGATTTGGCCTTTTAAGAAATGGACCCCCTGCTGTTCCATCCTTTCAAATGTTTTTCTTAATGCAAGGAAACGTCAAACCTTGTGCCGTCTCCGTTCCTCAGCCTGACTGAATTACCTGGCGGCTCTAATAATCACATCGTGCGATGCTGTGTGGTCTCTGGGACGATGGGAACTGATTGCTCTCGATCATAATGAGCTCCTGGAAAATAGATTTGTCTAGGCAAATTATTTTCCAGGGAAATATCCGTTGCCCAGCTTTGTTTTGTGTCTCCATTCAGACCCAGAGGCCTGACAGCTAATCAGCCGGCCGTTAATGAGACTCTATTTTAAATGACACCTCTGTCCCCTCTCAAAGAGGAGCTGACAGCCGACTATGAGCCAGCTGCTGAAAAGATGATCCTGCTCCAATAAACGGTTCTTGGTGGTGTAAAGTATCATTTAGATGATGAATACAGAATTCCTGTCAGATTTCTGCATTAGGAACAAGCGAACAAAAGTAAGCGGCAAAAACAGTGAGTCATCGGTAACACTGTGAATAATTAAGTGTACCGCAGCCACCTCGAATGGGCGGATGTCACACTGGGGAAAAAATAAAAGATGTAGCATGTGGGTGCTTCAGTCAGCATTCATCGTCATCGTGACCTTTTCACCCCGGCCACCTACAAACCCCTCCTCCAATAAAACTACCCCTCACACACACACACACACACACACACACACACACACACACACACACACACACAAACAAACACAGACTGTCACCTCGAATGAGAACGCAGCTGAGTCAAATGCAACTTCACTCAAATCCTCCTACTGCGGATGATTGTTTGTCTTGTGTGAATTTTGTGCCTGCTGAGATTCTGTCCCTGTCTCTTTGAATGGTAGCTGCACTTAGCCGCCATGCTTAGCCTTTTGGAGACGGATATGCACTCTAACCTGATGATCCATGCCCCGATTCCCAGAGGCTAAGTGTCTGTGTGTGTCTTTGAAAGTGTGTGTGTGTGTGTGTGTGTGTGTGTGTGTGTGTGTGTGTGTGTGTGTGTGTGTGTGTGTGTCTGTGTGTGGAGAGGGGTCTGCTGACTTCAACAGCTGGCTTCTTCCAATAGGCTGTCAGCAAGCACATCCGCTTTATGATATCACTGCTGCTTGTTGATGTGTGAGGTAAAGAGAAGCAGGCAGGGAGGGAGAGGAGGGCAGGACAAGACAAACATACACATATTTATCACTGAGTGTCCACTGACCCCTCCTGTGCTGCGGCGCAGTGTTAAAGAACATGTTCACAAGTGTCAAATCAGACCACGAACATGTTAATGGTGAAGGGGAACAAAATCCACAGTCCTCATTCTGTGCACAAATGCATTCAGACCTAAAATGAGTTACCTTCCAAAGTTACTGTTTTTTAAGCGTGAAGCTCCCTCTGTGCATCACTATTTCCCCGTTCACATTTCTGCGAAAACCAAACCAACGTTTCTATCATACTTTTGATATGTAAGGGAAGAATGTGTTTTTTTTTCCTTACAAAAGTAGTTTTGCTTGAAAGCAAAATTACATATAAATTGGCCTTCTGTGCAATTTGGCGCCCCCCACAGTTTCTGAGTGCAACACCACTGTAGTAAAATGCAAATCCCAGGTTATGACGATTTGTCAGATATAATGTTGGCGCTAACTACTGTACGTAACGCTGTGATCCTATCCTCTCACTGCAGTTACACAGTGCTGAAACAAGTGATGGGGGGCAGAGTGGCTGAGACAGAGACACCATTCGCCCTGTTACAACACACTGTGCCATCAAAATGATTTGAAGCTGTTATTTTAAGGTTAAAAAGTTGATTAAGTATGTGTTTTTGAAAAGGTAGAGGACCGACACTTTTGTATCCTTATCCCTTACATTACAGTGAAACTCTGAAGACGTCTTTTCACTTGAAGAATGAAAAGGAAGCAAGATCGCAGTGACCAGCACACTGTAAATAAGGGCATGAGAGTATGACATTATGACGTATTTGAAAAAATGTTAAGCCTCACCCTCATAACGTACAGTTAAAAAAATTGTCAGTTCTGTCAGAAGAGATTTAAAGGCTGTTTCCCCTAAATGAATTCCCCCTAGCTTTCTGAGAGGGTCTCTTTTTTTCTGAATGAGGATTATTTTTCCTGACACCTTTCTGTCTATTAAAGCTGGCATTCAAATGTTTGGAATATCTCTTCAGGAATCTGCAAATAGCTCACAAAATTATCCACCAAACCGAACATGGAGTGTCATCGTGACTTTAAACTCCAGTGGGAACTCACCCCATGTGTTTCCATGTGCTGCATTCTCTCTCTCTCTCTCTCTCTCTCTCTCTCTTACACACACACACACACACACACACACACACACACACACACTGTCTTTTCTCACAGACTCACGCATTTTGTAAACGTGCAGGGAAACACTCCACCAGCTGAAAACGAGCATGCACACACACGAACACGTTGGCCTAGGTGCTGGATATACAGACAGAGAAAAATTCCCAAAAGAACCATTTAGCTTTCTGAGGATGGTGCTGTGCGAGCGCCTTCCTGACTGTCAAAAGGCGTGCATTTACTTACACGCACACCCCCCACCACCACCACCACTGAGGAAAGCTATATTCTTTGTATTCGCTGCACAGATGATAGTCCCCCTTTGTTTTATTCACACATTCTCCCAGAGTAAAGCGAGAGAGCGAGACCAGTCAATCAGGTTCTGGTTTGACGGGCTCCATGTCTTTACTTAATGAAGCATACCGCAGTAACACAAGGCGGCAATGAACCGTTACTTCTCCACCTCTCCTGCCTCGCATTACATCTGTATTCATCATCCACAAGCTGATTCATAAACTGACTCTGAGATCTAAAGCCTGAGCAAACGCACACTTGGAGGAATTTAATTTTCGGCATCTGACATCTTAGACAAAAGACCTCCATCTAATCACACAGACGATTAATCCAAGGACCAAAGCACATTTACACATATTCCATTCAGGCTCATTAAGAGTTGAGCTCCTTGTTAATCTCTCGCAAAGGTCAGATTCAACAGAATGGAGGATTTGTACCATTCTGTTGGAGTGCAGCTGAAGAGCCGACGCAAGAGGATTTCTGGGTTTTCCCCTTCACCCTCACACAGACCAGAGGTAGAACAGGTCCTCAATGTGGGAACTTTCTCTTTACAGCAAGTGAGAGTAAATTCAGACTGCTGCCTTTAACCCTTTTGTTATGTGAGTGTGTGAACGTGTGTGTGTCAACACACAAAATGAGCTGGGGTCACCGGCACGATGCTTCCACTTGCTCCAGAGCCTTGAGACCAGTTCAGGAAATGGGTTTTATTCTTTAAAGAGCCAGCATTTCTCCCATACTTTGACGTCAGCACTATCATCATCAACCTGACCAATGTCGGAATTACATTGTACGGAATGGCACAACATTGCATCAATGACAACAAAAGTCAAGACAGATATACACACAGGTCATTCTGCACAACATATTGTCGGAAGATACAGCACATGTCACGACTTCACTGTTTCTTTTATAAAAATAAAAAAAACATTTACGATATAACCATGGCTTCACGGCTTTCTGCTTAGATCTCCCTCTGTGTGATCGAGTGGTTGGATGAATCTGCACGCAAAAGCTCATCCTGGCAGAGTATTTCCAGGCAGTTACACCGAGAGCGCTCACAAGCCAGTGACCCATGCACTATGATCAATGATGCACTTGTATAATTTATGTACAATAAAGTAAAAAAAAAAAAGTATCTACACAAAGACGGAGTCCATCATACATATCTTCTAGTGTCCCTCCTGCACAGTATCTTTTTGAACGACCTCCTGAAGTCGTTGTTGAAGATGGTGTAAATGATGGGGTTCAGTGCGCTGTTACAATAGCCGAACCAGAAGAAGAACTTGAAGAGGGTGTCGGGCACCAAGCAGGACTCGCACAGCGTCATCAGCATGTACGTAAAGAAAAAGGGAAACCAGCAGATGACAAACACTCCAATGACCACAGCCAGGACGAAGGTGAAGCGTTTTTCCCGGTTCTGGCGGCCCTTCCAGCGGCTGCCCTTGGTGCTCGGCACCCGCTTTTGGACGTCATTGTCCCCCGGTTTGATTTGGCTCAGTTTGGTCTTCCCCTTAGACGCCTTCTTTTTGATCGAGCAGGGGTTGGTAACCTTGTGGTCAGAGGAGGACGACTCTTCCAGGTCCACCCCGTTCTCCTCACCCTTCTCCTCATCTACTCCACCTTCTCCTCCTACTCCCTCCTTCAGCTCGATGTCCCGCTCGCCGTTCAGCTTCTCGTGGCAAAGGCGGTCGTTGGCGTTGCCCGCGGCTGCGCCATTCTGCTTCGTGTTGGCAACAGCGTTGGTGGCCAGCTTCTGCATCTCCTTCCGCTTCCTGTCTCCTGGTGGCGCCCGCGTCCTCTTTTTGGCGATCTGGTAGATCCGCACATAGACCAGAACCATGATGACGCAGGGGAGGAAGAAGGAGCCGATGCAGGAGGAGATGACGTACCACTTTTCATTATTGATCTTACACACGCGTGCCTCCTTGCTGTTTTCTTTCTCCATGGTGATCAGAGGTGGGAAGGAGATAACCGCCGCGATCACCCAGACAATGAAGATGATGCACTTGATGCGTCGTGGCGTCCTCTTCAAGTTGTACTCTATGGCCTGAGTGATGGACCAGTAGCGGTCCAAGCTGATGGCACAGAGGTGAGCAATGGAGGCGGTGCAGAAAAGCACGTCGAGCGCCAGATATATCTCGCACCACACCTCGCCAAAGTACCAGGATCCCATGAGCTCGTTGGCCAAGGAGAACGGCATCACGAGGGTAGCCACCAGAATGTCCGCCGACGCCAGAGACACCAGGAACAAGTTCTGTGGAGCCCTCAGGGCCCGGCTCGTGAACACAGCGATGACCACCAGCACGTTGCCGAACACCGTGAGCAGGATCATGATGGCCACCAGCACGGTAAGCGGCAGTGAGATCTTGAGGCTGTACGGGGCCTCACCTGGAAGGGTCTGGTTGGTTTCATTTTCGAACCCCATCGGAGCAGATCGGCCCACCGCCTACGAGAGTTCACCTGAGGTTAACAACAATCATCACCAGGAGGGACAGAGCTAGTAGCTCACAGCAGGACGGAGAAAAGAAGTACCACTCCTCTGAAGATCAATCTCTCTCATCCTTTTTTCAAAGTCAGTTCATCTGAAAATGAGCCAACAAGAGGACAAATCAGATGCTTAATCAGATACTCGACTACAACAACAACAACAAAAAACTAGTATTACAGTTAGGTTAAGAATCACAATAGCTCTTTTCCTTTAATAAGAATGGAGAAAAGGGGTGAGAAAAGTGAGAAATAATCTTACCTGAGAGGCAGCGCGCTGACACAAGCTCTCCGGTGCCAGAGACGCACGGGCGTTAAAAAGGAAACAGTCAGTGGGTAACTTCTTTAAGCAGATCAATAGGCAACAAAGAAGATCCATGAGGCGGATGAAGTGCTCCCTCTGTGTCTCCTCTCTCTCCACACGCAATGATCCCTGTGCTGCATCTAGCGGTGCTCGGTAGCGGACCTAATAGAGCGCTAATCATGTTATCGCGGGCGCTGCCGTGCTGCTGTCTGTCTGCGTGTGGAGCCTCTCTCCTCAGTGTGGACCGGAGCGCCACTCCCTCTCTTTATAGCCCGCACGCTGCAAAAAGTGTCACCGCGCGCACACCGGGTCACCGTGCGTCCACGGAGCGTCAACACCGGAGGACATGTGACAACACAGACCATTACACCGCATGGAGGCTTAGGAGCAGAGTGGAGGAATGACAGCAGCGGAAGACAGGAAAACAGTGAAGGTGTTAGACACGATGTAGCGTTCAGTCAACTCGGACACACGGAGAACCGTCGGCGCTGTGTGCGTTTAGCATCATGACATGGAGTGAGAGCATTTAAGTCAAGTTATGAGATGGTATAAAAACACAACATAGATACAGCCACATGTGAGTGAGTAATGAAAGGAGAGTTTTTTTTAATGCCTAAACAAACTAAATAAACGAACTCTCCATGTTTTCATGACTAAATAAACCAAAGCAATATCATGCTGTTTTACCTGGTTTATATTTGGCGGACCCTGCCACTTTTCTAGCTTCAAACACATCCTGGGGACCTTATTTTCCTCAGAGAACAGCTTGTTTACTCACTCCTGTAGAAAATAAATACATATTTCTCAGTTTGTTTTATTACCCAATTCATTTTTTTTAAATATCATAAATCTTAAATATTAATATAAAAATTCTGACTTTTAATTTTCTTTCTCTGAAACAGTGCCTTTTAAACAGGGAGGCAATTCACTTAACACGAAGAAATGAAGTTTAAAACAGGATAGAAAAGGGAAAATAAAATCAAAGTAGAATATAAAAACATACAAATTGAATTGCAGTTACAGTGTGAAAAAATATGCTCAAAATTGAATAAAAGAAAAAGTGTGATAAAAAAAACAAATCAATCAAAGGCACACAAGGGTTAAGAGAGTAAAGTTTGGGCCAATTTAAGATGACAGGGAGGTTAATTCGTAAGTTAACTACATTTGTAATTAAAATGTCATGTGGTAAATAGTCCTAACATGGCGGGGCTCATCAGCATGGCTGGATCTAGGCACAGGCATTTTAGGCACATGCTGAAGGCTGAAGGCCTCCTTGCCACTAAGGGGCAAACAAAGGGGGGAAACACATCAACTGTTTACATTATATGTTTAACATATAAATAAATCTAAAAATATATAACTTAAAACAATGTATTGTTATTACTGTATTTCAATGTTTGCATAATTCTATGTTAATTTTGTATTATTTTTTAAACATACACAATGTTTACATCAGTGTGCAGGAAAAAGTATCTCAGTGGTTTCACCCCATGGAAACTGTCTGTAGATGTAAGTTTTCCATTTAAAAATCAATACACACATTTTTAAATCACAAATGCATGCATTACGTTTATAATACAGTGCTAAAGTGTTCTTATATAAATACATAACTAACCAATTGATATACTACCGTAGATATACGAGCATAATAATAATCAGGTAGCAGTTCAGTCAATATGTTCCTTTACCTAATATAAATCTGTGTGTGTAGGGGCCCCCGACAAACTACAACAGGCCTGGTGTAATCTAGTATGTTCAGTCTGGCCCTGGTCCTCAGGAAGGTAACGTCTTTATATCTTCACCTTCAGTTTACTTTTCCACAAAAAAGTGGTTGAAATAACAACACGTGCACGAGATGAAGGTTGTAGTATCACTTAATGTGCTCTTTGAGACGAGAAGAGTCCTGACCCTGAGCTGAAAAACAAAAACGCTCGGCTTCACAGTTCAAAAACTAAGATTTAAACCAGGCCTAATATTTAGGATATTTTTTGCAGTGCAGCTGCTAGACTCCGTTGCTTAGCAGCATCCAGAGCCACACCACGTGGATCTCAACAGAGAGATTTTATGACTTCGTCCAAACTCAATTTATTTAGCCACCTTTTTCACTTCACGTGGGAGTCCTCATACTTTGTCAGGCGCAGAGTGATTCACAGACCTGTTTGGTGAAGGTTTGCCCCAAGGAAACATCTGACAAAGTGTTTTAGTGTTTACAGATATGACAGGGGAGCAGTGGCAGACTGTTATTCATCCTAAATGATGTCCTCTTGTTGGGAAGCCTTGGAGCTCAATCCCTCCATGTGTATTATGTCAATCTGAGGCCTTCAAACTGCACAAATGGTGCGAGTTTAAGAAGCAGGGAGAGGATTCGCTGAGGAGCTTTTTTTTTTTACATCAATTTCTACTGATGTATTTTGATAACAACGTATAAACCACGCATGAATAAATATCCCAAACCCAACTGAAACACACCCTCACATGCCCTCTCAAACACGAACAGGCACATCCTGGAGGAGGAACGCAATGAAGGAGTTAATCTCGACAGCGTGTCAAGGAAACAAAAGCTTGTGGCAGTGCATGTCACCAACTTGTTAATGCACTCATCAGGATTGACCTGATCACTATATGAATACAGATGCAGTCACGTTAAAGGGATATTCCGGTGTAAATTTAATCCATGGTCTAACACACCGTGACTCAGAGTAAGACCCCCCCTCGAGAGATAAGGGTTTCCGACTGCTAGCTTATGTAGTATTAGCAACCTCAGAAAAGACCGCGCGATAACAATACACTGCAGTCTATGCCTCCAACCAAGAAACCGCCATCAAAAAGCCACTCATAGCCACAAATCATGCTCAGAACAGCACCAAACTTCAGCAACAGTACAAATAGGGTCCCAGCAAAACTACATAAGCTAGCGGTATATCCCGGAATATCGTCTTCTCCCTGTGCATCACCAAGGTGGGTTCATGCGACCATTTTCTAAAGCACGGTGGAGTTTGTGTCCTTGAGAACAATGATAAAAGAACGCAGTATCATTTTGATTCTACAAACACATCTTTATGAAGCAACGCGTGTCTTCTCTGCAAACAGGCGAAGAACCCGATGCGTGTCTGCTGAAGTCACATTTGGAACAGTGCAAATGTTTGACCTCACCTGACAGTCGTTTGGACAGTGCTGTTTAACCAGACCACACCAGCGTGTGTGTAGCTGTCAAATGTACGTCATGCACCCGAAAAACAAGCCACGTCTTGTTTACTCTGCATATGAGTAAGGTGTGGTCGGTGATGGTGGACATCACAGTTGCTGCGTGTATGTCGACAGTTTAAAAACAAGATATTAGTTAATAACTGGATTATGTTTGATTAAACCTTTTATGAACCTAACCTGTGAGAGTGAGAGGGAGAGTTCCTCCCCTCTGCTGGTAAGTGTTACCAACACAATCCTATACATTTTTTAGCATTCACACAAATGTTATCTTGTGAACAGGCTCAGCTTTATCACAGCCACAAAGCCTCGTGTACTCATTTATTTCCCTGTTTTCACGGATGGGGGACACTGTTGGTTCTTTTGCATCCTGTCAGCAAATTAACAAACAACAGGGCCATTTCTTCAGATTTCATCATTTTCTCAAGTTCCCATAGTTTTACCGGAACTTTTTTAACCAGCAGTGACTCTCATTTACACAATCAGACGCCCTGCTTGTGTTCTGGTAGACTGAGGATCACTCAGGGAGCTGTTTGGAGGAACTGTGGGGACACGGCGTACACTCCTCCTCCTCCCCCTCCTCGCCGGTCTGTGCTGGACGTGGTCACGTTTGGTACATGACTCATGGTGGGAGCACGGGCTCAAAATGCTCTCCAGTTCTGTAATGACGTTGATTCCATTACATTTTTATAAGCTGAGCATATCCGTGTTTACTTTATACGTTTTTTTTGTCTGTCCGGCCTTGAATGTGTATCTTTGAAGTTGCATCATCTTTCATGTTTTTATTCAATTTATGCTTTATATTTCGCCTGTTGCGCTGTAAGAATGCAGCTGCTATCTCATTGATTATAAAAATACAAATAAGATAAAGAGTAAAAAAAAACACTTTGTTCAGGTGTTGTTGAAGGCAGTTTCTACTTTAGTTTGATAACCTGGCTTTTAAATGCACACAATGTAATTTCTGCCACTAAAGGACTCTTAAGCAAAACAAAACAAAAGAGAATGTAGCGTGGGATCATGCCCCCGCTTAGAAAATCTATGTGGCGTGACCGAAACGATCACAGACGAGGTAGCGATTTAATGTTTTAATCACGTTACACTTAGTCTTGTTTGTCGTCTTCCTTCCTCACGCTTTGATTCTCCCCCCGAGGTTACAGCGACACGTGAACAATTAAAAAACCCACCGTTACATCGGAAAAAACTACAGATTTCTCTGGGTTTGAACATTTTTAGATCTGGTAGTATTTAGACCACGGGTGCCCAAACGTTCTCCCTTGGAACAGAATTAAAATGTTATGGTGGACCCCGGGCCAAAAAGCATGTACTGTATTAAGATACAAAATGGTACTCTACGGAAGCCCCAAGCGAAAAGCAATTAATCTGTTTTCCGAGTCTGATCTAAATTGTTGTCTCTATTGTGATTATGACTTAAAACAGAATAATCGCATAATTATATTTTAACTGCCTTTCAGGATCAGAGTTCCCTGAATTAACTTACTTCCTGCAAAAAGTGTCGTTCTGCCTGCTGTGCTCAGATTAAAAAAATAATAATAAATAGGGATCCTAAATATTTATGGAGCCACTTAACTCACAAAAGTAAAAGAGCATAAACAGTAAAACATGTTCTTTGTATAAATTAGTCAATTGTTTCATGAGAATAATCTGGTGGGCCAAATCAAACCTTATAGTGGGACAACTCCACTTTGGGCAGCCCTTGTTAGGACATTCTTACGTGTGGAAATGTTACATATTACGTCTTTAAATTCCAAATGATTTCCAGAATGATCCCTGCAAATAACTGTGTCATTTAGAAACAATTATAAGGAAAATAACCTCTGCAGCCTCATTTAGCCACTTCTTAGCAACCACCTTTTTAATACTCGTGGTGTATCTACTGACGTATTTTGTGTCATAGAAAACAAAACATGAAAATCTTTTAAACGACCCCTAAACCCATTCAAAAAATCCCTGTGACTTATTTCCAAGTTTAATTGAGCTAATATAAATATTTTTCCAATAATTTCTCTTTCCAGGAAATAATAAATTCATTATATAACATGATGACATGACAACCCGTAAAAAAACCCATGAGCTCTTATTTGTACCTTAAACCAAATAATTCAATCTTGGGAACAAAAAAATCTAAATAAGATGATCTCAGTGACCACTGGTGGACGATCACCCACCTTGGCAAAAAAAAAAAAACCTTGTGAAAGTGCCCTTTTGGATGTCCTGCGGTCAAGAGCTGTCTTTTCACTATAAATACACCAGGACTCTCTGCAGGCTCCCTCACAGTATACATGTGGTGCCCGCTCTCACTTGTTGGCCCCCGGCCCCTCAAACATCACATACCAGCCACTGTTACTGAAACAGGATTGCACTGTGAGTTCCGGGACACACACCTGAGCGTGACTGCGCTGAGTGACAGAGTCTCTACCTGGCCTAACTTTACACTCTGCAGAAAGTCCCGACTAATGGATTACTTTATATTCATTTGCGTGATGATGGTTCTTATAATGATGATGATGATAACTATCCGTGCTCAGTGTGTGTGTGTGTGTGTGTGTGTGTGTGTGTGTGTGTGTGTGTGTGTGTGTGTGTGTGTGTGTGTGTGTATGTGAGAGAGAGAGAGAGGGGGGCTTTTTAACACGGAGGCAAGTGAATATTCAGAGCGCCCACCTGTGAGACACACACACACACACACACACACACACACACACACTTAGGCAGAGAGAGAGAGAGCTCATGTCAGCCTGAAAAGCCTGAAAAACTGAACGGATGTGTTTGGCGGTAAACAGCGGTCTTGTTGATGCATGAGGGCGCAGGCGAAGCGCAAGGATACAGTGACACCTGTCGTCTCCGGCGAGAGCCTCGTTTCAGGAGGAAGAGCAGGATGTCCACAGAGGGGAGGACAACTCAGAGGGCGAGCAGCTGGATCTCATGTAAAGTCGTTGCCTGTGCGCTCGGGTCTTCCTTCTTCTCTCTCACCTACCTTTGTTTTTTTTCCCACGGGTAAGAGCCCATTTTGGCGATGAGGGTAGAGGGCGAGCAGGGGAGATGATCCACAGGTCCTCATAATGAATGCCAGACCACGTGTTCATCCGCCTGACAGAAGCCACTGTGAGATGATGATATAGCTGTCATCATCATCATCATCATCATCATCATCAGACTTCACGGTCAGTATTAGAGACACACAGGCAGCCTCAACCTTGTGATAATATCAAGACTTGAAGTCACCAGCAGGGGGCGGTGTTGCACTGGAGCAGAGGCAGCTCAGGACAGTGAGATGTATTTAACTGTGGCCTTCTGCTCTTTATTTGAAATATTCTGATACATGAAAAATAACACCCGAGGTCATCCTCAGCTCCCCAATAAAAGAATAGATTTTAGGAATAAAGGGGTGACAATCACATGACACCTGAAACCTTGGGAAGGCAACACAAGTTGTGTATTTACGTGATACAATGGATATAAAACACACAAAGACTGTTTGCTTCTACGTATGATTCTCAGAAGAATTTGTAAGTTTGTCCTCTGCACAAAAGTTTCTAACCCTAACCCTTCTTAAACACCAATATTGTATGTCTTTTGGGGGCATGTTTAGATTATCAGCTTCTGTAATTTTGCCAGTTTTTGCCACCGACCCTGATTTGGTTCATGCACGCTGCAGTACAAACAAGACCAACATTATTATAAGATGGGGACATCCGGCAATCATGACAATGATGAACATGTGATGCAGCCTGTCAGTGAAGTGACTGCAAAACAATTGATACTGACAAATGTGTTCACTGTACATTTTCCCCCTGCTAAGTTTTTTTTTGTTGTTGTTGTTGTGTCAGTTTATGGGTTTTTGTTAATGGAAATGTGAGGACGGCAAGTCGTGCAATACACTGTTAAGCCTAATCTATAAAAGGATGTACTTATTTATTTAGTTATTTGTTTAATTATTTCATCATTTTACCATAAGATGTGATAACAATTTCTCATATTTCTCAGCCTGTGTCGTGTTTTAAATATCGAACAGTAACTTTCTACATTAAGAAATGCTCCTGTTGTGTCCATCTTTGTAGAATACCATCATTTCTTTTTATCTTATAATAATGACTGTTAAATCTCCTAATTTTGTCTTTTTATCTCTCTATTTAGCTTTTAGATCCATTTTTCTTTACCTGGTGGAAATGTGCCTCCGTATCAGTAAGATGTGTTTAAACGGGAGCCACCTGATAACTTCAACAAAACCTGTTCAGTCTTTTCAATCTCACATTTGATATTTTGTCTCATAGTTAAGACTTTTTATTCACCTTCTCATAATTTTGACTTTTTTTTAATCACATACCATGGAAATATTTTGTGTAACATTTTAACTGATGGAAATGTGCTTCTATATTAGCAGAGATGTGCTTAACTTCTCTTTCAGTAAGTATGACAAATGAGGAACCTGATAACTTCAACAAAACAAACCCTTGTTGTTGAATATGTTCCGTGTTTCAGTCGACCTTGGTGACATACATCCACGCAACACTTGATAAATTTGTAAATATTTATCGGTTTATTACAGTTAAAAAGATGTATGTACATACAGAACATCACCGAACATGGTCATTTTTCACTCATTTGCAAAGTAGCACTCTGCAACTAGTCGGTTCCAGGATAACTGTCTTACAATGGGGCGGCATTGATTAAGTTTGTCATTTACAACCAAGCAGACGAATCAGTGTATTTTTCCTCTTTGTCATTTGCCAAGTAATACTTAGTAAAAGGCGTAAAACCAAAAAGAAACGACGGGAGGATGCTTGGTAAAAACAAATCGGTGCTGAATTGCTGGTCCAATTTCAAGTTCCTGCTGCCAACACGCGGCTTTGTATGTACACAGGTAGAAACGCCTCAGACTGGATCTTGGTCACTGTGGTTAGCAATGAAGACTCACATAGAGGTAGTCGTGTCTGCATCTGCTCATCCAGTCATGAGACAACTGACCCAAAACCTTTTTGCTCTCAACTCCTGCTCAATCTGTGGACCCAGACCCCTTTACTGACATTAGAGAAGAAAAAGTGATTATCTGTCTTTGTTGATGGAATCAAACGGTCATAAAGGTTCTGCTTGGTGCGCATAAGGCAGTCAAGTCAATGTATGGAGATACTAGAGCGCGGGTGTGTGTGTTTCTGTGGGATTCAGGGTTTTAGATAGGAGAAAGAGCTGGCGGCTTCACATTAAAGGGCCATTCCACCAAAATGGACTTGGTTTGATTACAAAAAGCAGACATTTATGCAGTGATGAACTCTGAGGATGAAGAACATGTGATCCAACAACATCGGCCCTTTTCGGAAAATGTGAGTTTCATTCCCTCTCTCCAAAGTGGACAATTCCTGATATAAACGTGGTAAAAAGAAAGAAAAAAAAAGTTTATAACAATTTTAACTATATCAGACTATTAAAAATGATGTGTCACAATTGGGTTTCCTCTCATCTTGAAATCTCGACTCTAACCTGATATGATTTGCGGAAAACAACATGTGAAAAACAAAACAAAAATCGTCTGTTGGAGAAGCCAGAATAAAAAAAATGCAAGCCAGTTTTTGGTGGAATTCCCCTTTAATGCCAAAGACAAGTGAGACGCAAGCTAATGCACATCCACTTGGTAGCATAATGGCATTATTTTCCATTGCACTCTTTGTCTTTTTGTAAAACTCTCATCACATTACAGATTTGTAATACTGAGTCTACTGTAACGTCAGATTACTGTACAGAGTAAAAGGAAAAAATAAGACAAAGAAACTAGACCCAAATTTACATCGTAATGACCAGTTGCTTGTCATCAAGTACAGTCAGTGGCCATAGACACAAGGAATAGCCAAACAAACACATAAAAAAAGACCATTAAGGCTGCTTGTCAATGTAGATTAAGTAGGATAAGCATTGCCACACAATGCTTCGATACCCTTTGCAATATACAAAAAAGGGAGCATTTGCAGATACACAAATTAGCCACTAAATCGAAGTCCTCTATGCAAAAACGCCCGATTCTGACCCAGACAAATCATGTCAAATCTGTTCAACATGCTTGTTTCCTGTACAAAATAACCAGGCAAGAAAAGAGACGAGTTGTATGATCTGAAAAGAAGAAAGAAAAAAAAAGAGCAAAATGACTTTGACTACTGTGACTAAAATCACAGACGATAGAAAAATAAACACCAATTATACTCCGATTATATTTGATGCACCAGTTTGCAGTACATCGTCATCACTTTGATCCTCCCAGTCACACCTCTAATTGAATGGGCCGCTCGGTGATCTCCAGCCTCCTCCACACGCGTGAAAACTACATTCCAGGATCTGATAAATGCTCTCCGGTCGATCAGCCCGGTTCAGTTTTCTGCCCCCCCCCCACCTCCCATCATCCTCTGCGTCTTCATACACAGGCATTCTCAGCCTTGCAAAATGGCACATGAAAAAAGTAAAAAACAGAGAGACTGAATGTAAAAATGGGTCACAGCACTCCCGCTGCATACCTAATGCACATCTCACTTTTGAGTACTCGTTGAAGGCATTTTTCCACACAATTGTTTACAGCTAAAAGTAAATACACACAAAAAAAAAAGAAACTTCCAAAGCTTTTATATAAAACCCAGGAATGCAATGCCTCCGATGTGTTGTTGAGCGTGAACACAGAAAGCCCTTTTTACAATTTTTTTTTGTCTTTTTCCGACAGTCTTGTACTGTAACTGCGTTAAGCTCAAATATGCACCTTGTTGTGTTGTCTCATCGTTGTGTCCAAACGATTTGATCTGTGAGAAAACCCGCCGGGCCTGACGCCAAGTCGAAAAGGTCAGTGGATTTGTCCCTCGTCAGGTTTCCAAGTGAAGTCTGTATCAGTGTTGGGAGTGGATCTTTTCCCACCACCTACCCTCCCTCTCCCCCCCGCCCCTTGTCTTGTACAGCATATGTTTCAGTCCACGAAAAAGCAGCAACAGGTTCTGCTGGTAAATTAGAAGCAGCGGTACATCATTTCCCCCCCGACACGTCCCCCACCCCCCGATGAGCTGTGGCACTCTCTCATCGCTCCGGCCTCCTACACAAGGAGGCCGAACCAGAGCGCACTGAAACACACCAAGCTGCTGCTGCAAAAAAAGTAGACCCACACGTTTCAATACAAAACAGAATCATGATTGAATATAGAGTTGGGATGCAACACATTTTTTTTTTAAGAAAAAAAAAATGTTTGGTTTGATTACCTTTCGTTGGGATTTTTAATGTACAGTCACTTGAAATAATACTAACTGAATACACATTTCATCATTTTGGAGAGAAAAAAAAGAAAACACTCAATGTAAATTGATTTAAAATAAACAATCCTGGCCTGAACTGCAATAAGCCATTTCTCTTGCGATTAAGAAAGCAGGATATGGGAATCTTAAAACATCTCAAAGCCACACAGACCCTTTTACAGTTCAAGAGAGCAAGTTCATTTAAAGATTGACAGGATAAAACTTCCCCAAACAAAGTTACTAGTATATTCTAAAATTCAACATTTATATTTAACTGATACAAATTTACATGATAAACCGTTTGTTTAACAGATAAAATACTTCTTTATGAAACAAAATGCCCACATTCAAAATAATGAATGAGAGGCTACTGTGTGTTTTTTCTTAAGATCGAGGATGCCAATGTGTTTTAAAAAAGTGCATAAGAGCAGCAGCATTGCTGGGACAGTGTGGGACAAAAAAAAAAGGATTAAATTACAAATCTAAATCAAAGGGAACATTTCCCACCATGTAAGTACGATTCTGAGGAGACCCTGTTAAAAAAAAGCACAGAAAATAAAGGATATTAACAAAAAAGGAAGTGTTACCTGTCAATGTTTTATTATCAAACCTTTTTTGAAGCTCTGATACACTCATCACTTGCTCCAGAGACCCAAACAACGTCTTTTTAGAAACGCTTGATATGTTGGTCGATGATCAATTGAATGACAGCTCTGCAGCCCAACACTGAAGATAATTTCAATTAAGTAAACATAACTAAAAATTGCACTCAAGGCAACAACCAGGATTTGTATACATGTATAAAAAAAACATCATCATTTATCCCATCACCTATGTATGTTTGACTTTTTTCCAATACCTTTTTGTCACACAAAAGCGTTACAGATGGGGTTCGCAGCACCGCCCCTTTCAGAGAAAAGTCCAACTTGCTTTTTAATTTTCCAAGCATGTATGATTGGGATTTCTCATATGTTTACATTACTAGCTCAATGTTTAACAATTACTGCTGCTTTTTGTTAAAAAGATCTCCAATCATCCTATTTTATGACTGATATCACTTGCTTGGACAGATTAATGCAACAGCAAAGGAACACTAAAAAAAACAACAAAAAAAAAAAACTAAAGTAAAAACAGCAGTAATAAAAAAAGACTTATAGAAATAATTTATATCTTTGTATTCTCATGGACAATCGTGTTTAGAAATGAACCACTGGATCACTCTAAACATAGGCACAGTTTTTTTTTTAAAACATAAAAGATAAAAAAAAGAAAAATATACAAAAAAGAAATTATAAACACGCCATCATTAGACCTTTGTTCTCTGTGGTCAAGAAGTAATTAACATAAGTTATCTTGAGTGAAGGTGGTGTAAAAAAAGAGGGCATATCAAAAGAAAATAAAACAGGATGACAAAGTTAAAATTACGGCAGCAGCAGTAAATGTGAAGTTCCAAAGACTTTTTTTGTTTGTTTTTGCATACAATTGTATCCTTGCTCACATAATAGATGCTTGTAATTACTGTAAATACATTGGCAATGGGAGCACGGTTTATATGGTTAAAAGACTTGCCACTTAGCTCACAGTTACTCAATATATATAACTTTATATATCTTCAGTTTTGGCAAAGAGATGGAAATATTTTCCTCTTGTATGATTGGGAATGAAAGATGAGGGGGGGGTGGCTGGGGTCCTGAAATGACCGTGATAAACTCTGGAGTAAGACAGAAGTCAAGTCTCCAAAGAAACGCCTTGTTTCTGCCCAAGGGTGGTGAAAGAAACGTTTTCTCCGCCTTCCTCCTTGTATTTGCCCCCGACACTGATTGTGGCAAGTCTGTTTTCTTTACAGTGTATGATACACGTAATGGGGGCGGGCAGGCGAGCGGGTGCAGAGCAAGTGGAGGGTTTGGAGTTAAGTAGGACTGGGATTGAGCTGCTCTTGGCTCAGACCATGGCACGGTATGGTCCCTGCATCTTGAGGAACTGGATAATGAAGGAGGGGCCTCCTGCGACAATCTGGGGCGGCAGGTGGCTGAGGGGACAGTTCTCGATGCTCATGATGGACAGCTTGCTGCAGAGGGCCAGCTCGAACGGGAGGCTGTGCAGGTTGGGGTTGTCGTTGAGGTACAGTTCCTCCAAGTTCTCCAGTGTACCTAAGGGCAGACAGGTCAGATGCAGTTAGCTCAGAAAAGCAGGGTCTGAAATAAACAGCCTCTGAGCAATAAAATATGACACTCGGAATAAAAACTGCCCCTTACAATAATAATAAAATAATTGAGCTCTGAGGATGTTACAGTATAAATGAAACAGTAGTTAAAGAAGTATTTCACCACTGGAGGGCTGACCCTGTCTATGCTGCAGAAAGACAAAAATATTTGTTTAAATTATTCCCTTCTGCTTAAAAAAGGTAGAAAACTTACAAAAACGATCCAGAGGCAGAGCTGCCTCTCTGGATCTGACTGTTTACGGTAAGAAATGTCAAAAAAGTGACATCTTCTAATTCCTTGTTCTTTCCCTGAAGATCAGTCCAAAGAACAAAAGTATTCAATGTAAAATCCTATCTTACAAAGAAAAGCAGCACATTCTCACAGAATGTTTGGTATCTTTGATTAGAAAATGACTTAAAAAGTTTAACCACTATCATTATAGTTGGTGATTAATTCTCTGTCTATAGAATAACTGTATTTATTAATGATGCTGAATTGCTAAGTTGATTATTTGTATTACACCTGAAAAGACATGATGGTGTAAAACCAGATGTATTGTGGTGTGGATGACTTGGTAAAAGGAGCTAAACCTCAGCACCACATGAGGGAAACTCCTTAATCCTTCGGAGGGGATGATGAAGAGACTGGCATGGTCTTCCTCCTCAAGGCTCTGGTACACAAGATACTTTTAAATGACAAACTATTAGTGATGATGTGTATACATGTTATACTGACATACTAACAATGTGTTGGGATGCAGTGGCTACTGGAAATCTAAATACCTTCAAGGCACAGGTATAGTTCAATTCTGGGTCCAGTCTGAATACTCTAAAAATACACCCACCTTTAGCCTCCTTCTCCACCCATTTTAATCTCCGGCTTAACTCTTAACCAGAGCAGTAGCCTGTCTCCTGCCATGTTGGATGGTAAAGCTCTTAAATCCTAAAGGTTAAGTTTAGCTTTTTTAATGGAAACAATGTTGGGGTTTGAATTTAAAAATGCTACAGCTAATTTGTGGAATAAGAGTGGCACCAGCGCATCAAATTTTCTTGACTGCACTCTTAAGAATAAACTATTGTACATATCAGAGATAAGACAACTTTTGCCCGATTCTAAAAGACTAGTTAAATGCATATAGATATACAATGTGCAGCTCTTACAACATGTTGGAAAAATGTGTCTTAGATCATTTCTGTTTAAGATTCAAAATAGTGAGCTTTTAAATGTAAGTATAACTTGTATTACTGTTGTTTATTAGTTTAAGGTCATTTTAAGAATTAATTACTTTTGACAGAATAAGTTGCAAAATTCAAGACTGTTTTTCAAAAACATGGGGAATACTTGAATGCATGATGTGGAATACTTACCAATCTCCTCCGGAAGGTGTTGCAGCAGGTTCTCCCCCAAACCAAGGTGAGTCAGGTTGGTGAGGTGGCCGATGCCTCTGGGTAACGTTGTCAGCTGATTATTTGTCAACACCAATTTCTAAGGAGAGGAGGAGGAACACAGGACGTTTATAATGTTGTTTAAAGACACACATAGTATAAATACAAAACCTTAGATTAAATTACTAAAGGTACCATGGAAATTCAAACATCTGTCTGGTTGTCATTAAAATCAAGGCATGTAACAGCTAGTTATATATGCTACCAGTGTTAATTCCTGGGTAAACGTGTCTATTAGCTGTTCCTTAAAACAGGGATTTCAAAATATTGAAAGACAAGGCTTTACAATTCTTTTGTTTGTTTTAACAACACTACATCACTTAGAGTATCTTTTAACCCACTAATCTAGGGTTGACTGATAATTATGATTCTGATTATGCTTACTGATTCAGGTTTACATTACTTGCTGGTTCAACTCATCAGCCTGTTATTAGAGCAAGAAAATAATCAAAAATATATAAAATGCAAAGATGGACCATTATTTAAAGCAACATTAGAGACATGCATCACCATCGGCTGCTGTGTCTTTTATGATAGAGACTACAGGAGTCAGCAATCCTACATGTGTTTTTTTCTTTTTTTTATTAATATATATCCATATAGGCCTCTTAAACCATAAATTGAAAATGAGCTTCATCAAATGACATAAGGGCAGTAAGAACAATTTCTGGATAAAATCATTATGTAAAGTGTATCTCTAGTAGTTGCTGCCATTTCCCATTGCAACAGATACAAACCACACATGACAAATCTGTGTAAACAACCAATAACAGAGAGTCTAAAGTATAACAGAGAACTGCCTTTGTAGAAAACATACCTGTAAATCTTTAAGATAAGCAATTTCGTTAGGTAGGCATTCCAACTTGTTCTCCTCCAAGTCGAGCTCCCGTAGCTTTCTCAGATTTCCAATACCATGTGGTAACTTCTTGAGAAGATTATTGGACAATATTAAAACCTGTAAAACAAAGACGTTTTTCAGTTAGAAACAGATCCAAACGCCTGTCATCATTTCACAAGCAATAAAGCGTTCACTCCTGGTGCACAATTATCACAACTTTCTCTAAAGAGGTCAAATAATCCACAAGATGGGAAATTTGGATTTAAGTAAATTATGTTGTATCTGCTGTGTTGTCATCTTGAGAAAAAAGTGTGTTTTCTTTTTTGCCATGAATGCAGATCATGGCAAAAAATGACATGACACAGACAGTTCATACAGACAGACATACATACACTTACAATGAGTAAGAATTGCTGGGCAAACCCTACTGCTGTCTATGATAATTACAAGTCTTGCCCATAAGATAAGAAAGGCTGTAATGTTTGGACATTATGACTCAAACCCAATCCCTAATTAATGGTTGCAACAAATAAACAATTTTTACGTTTTTTTCACGGGATTCGTCGCTGACGGGCTAAAATTCCAAAAATGTTTGTATGCAAGTCTCACCTCCAGAGAGACTAAACCACAGACGTCCTCCGGGATCTTTGTCAGCTGATTGGTGGCCAGGTTCAGCTCAACCATGCTAGTCCATGTGCCAAAGTCCAGTGGCAGAGATGTTAACTGGTTGTCCTGAAGAAGACAATAGCATACCTTTTTGAACAAGATAAGTGACAATTCAGAGGCTTAACACAAGGACAGTGTTGTTTGAGCGGCTGAGAAAAGCAGTGCACTATGCCAGCTATGTTACCTGGCGCCAGCATAAAATGTTTCCAGTCGAGATTCAAATCTAAACTACATTCAGTGTGGACATACAACACATTAATGGTTGTGTATGTCTGACTAAGGGGAACTATGATCTTCAACAGTGATGCCGTTCAGACAAAATTAGTTCTGAACAACAGCTGAAATAAATGAGAGCAAATAGGTGATTTTTCGACGACTCATTAGCCGACTTAAAGCTTCTGTGTTATTATGTGAAAGAATATTATGACAAAACAGTCACATTCTATTATTATCATCAATATTCAATATTTACTTAATACGTTTTGACATTTCACAGCAGGAAAAGCGCAGGTGTAAATAAAAAGATAATAATTCCATTTAGCCGCCTTAGTTTTCTGGGTCCTGTCAGTGTGCAAACCCTAATGGCTTTCAGGAAAATGAAAAGCGTGAATGGACCAGAACTATTGTAAATGTACTAATAAGAACTATGCTTTTTATGTCAAAAAGGTGTATTAATTACGGATAAATGTCATGTGATGATGTGATGAACCTGACTTAAATATTACAGCAAAAAGACATAAAATTGTGTTGATTCATGAGTTAAACAGAACTTGACTTAAGAATTTGTCAAACTAATTCACAGATGAACGTGCAAAAATACCTTCATGTTAAGCTTGCTTAACACTTTGGCCCTGGAGAAGATACCAAAGGGGATCTTGTTGATGCGGTTGTGCTCCATGTTGAGGGAGTAGATGGTGGAAAACTGGGATGGTCCGCCCACAGGGTACGACTGGAAGCAGTTCCTCGCCAGTGTTAGACTGGTCAGGTTGACCAAACTTGATAGTAGGCCCTGATGATGGCAGACATGACAGAAACAATAGAATCGGGTCTCACTACAGGCTGTGATATTTACTCTGGATTCACGAGTAGCCTTTAGACACAGACAAGAATTCAGCAGGTATTTTAAATAAATGTTCATTCTACAGCACAGGTTCAGAGGGCTCAAGGCTCCAACATGAATTTGTTTGCAGGAAATGGTTGATGTTAATGTTAGCGTGATTATTATCATTATTTGTTTTTAATGGAGCAATTATATTTAAAATTAAATTCTATTTTTGGCTCTACTTACCTCTGGCAACACTGAAATGTTGTTGTTTTCAAGGTTTAGCTCCTCCAGTTCTCGACATTTGGCTAATGATCTGGGAATGGCTGACAATCTGTTGTATCTCAGACCTAAGCGATTTATGCTTGCCAGATTGCCTGAAAAGAACAAACAAAAGAATAACGTATGTTAAGTAAAATTCTATTACCTTTGAAACTTTTATCAGATCTATTGCAATAGCAGTCACAAAAGAAAACAAAAAGGCATATATTATGTTAACAAAGACACAAGAAGTGTTGCGTTTGAGCCATAAAACAAAAATCACCTATAGTCTCTGGGAGGTCTAAGAGCTCATTGTGCTGCAAGTCAAGGTTTGTTATCTGTGTGCAATTGCCAATCTCCTTCGGTAGGTGCTCCAACTGGTTGTGGGCAACATCCAGAGTAATGAGGCTGCATAGCTCCCCTGCAGAAAGTTGAACACCAAATTCAGATATTTAGCCATTTCAAGATGAATGCGCTCTCAGTGACCTGAAGATATCCACTCATTTATCTCATTCCCTCTTTATACGATCAGAGTAGAATTCATGCATTAGGACAACTAACCCGGTTTAATATACAGAATTCTCTCTTACATGACAATTAGCACATGAACTCATTCATTCAGTCATTCATTCACATGTGAGTTTGAACAGCAAGATCTGTATTACTGATGGAGTTGAAGAAGAGTGTGTACTCACCACATCTATTATTTGCCACCCATTATGGGCCAAGCACATTGTGAGAATGATGTACTGAACAGAATCAGGTGTGTAAAATACATTATGAGCACTTTGGATAGAAATAAACACAAGCTTAATGCTATAAACGCAAAGGTAGCTGACTACATCCCACAAAGGTTTCTGCTCACCTATCTCTGCGGGCAGCTGTTTAATCTTGTTCTCACGGATGCTGAGCATGGTGAGCTTGGATAGGTTTCGGATGTCCTTCTCCACTGTTGTGATGCGGTTGAAGCGCAGGTACAGCGTGGTAAGTGAAGTCAACCGGTAGACAACAGCTGGTATCTCTCTCAGCTTGTTGTGCCGGAGGTCGAGCATTCGAAGCTTCTTAAGGGAGTCCAAGGAGTCAGGCAAACTGGTCAGGGAGTTCTCGCTCAGGGCCAAAGTGACCAGGCCTGACAGGCAACCCACCTCGGCCGGCAGGCTCTGCAGCTTGTTGCTGTATAAGTAGAGTTCAGCCAGCTGCGTCAACTCCTTAATGGAGGTGGGCAGCATGTGAATGGACCGTTTAGATAAATCTAGTCTCATTGAGTTCTCCTCCCGGCACTTGTTAAGCTCTTTGATCACCTCGGCATTGCTGGACTTCTTGCGCGTACCTGGTGCAGGGTTTGGCCGCTTTATCGTATTGTCAACGGAGAAGGCAACACCCGGTGTTGAGCTGCTGGTGTCCTTCTTTCCTTCTTTGGCATCTTTCCCTTTGGTCTTCGTTTCTTTGCCACCATCCTTGACTAAGCTGGCTAGAGCCTTGGCCTCCTTTTCCCTTTCTTTCCCCGCAGGACCACCTTTGGGGTCCTTTTCTTTCGAATCTTTTTCTTTGCCTAAAGTACTACTCATGTCGACGTTATCGGGCCTCCTGCAGAGTTGCTCATGGGAGTCTCTCTTGTCAGGTTACTTATTCGGGAAAAAAGGGACACAGACAGCCAAGAAGGCTTTTAAAGAAAACATCCCTGTGCAGGCCCACACATTTTTGATTATCCTTGAAATAAAGGCCTTGTGATCCAAAGGTTTTTTGGATACTACTGAAACTTTGTTCCTTTGTTAAAATGCCATGGGAGAAAAAATCCTTTGAAGTAGCTGGATTGTGGCACCCATGGGCCACATGCTTAAGTGTTTGAACTGCATACAATCCCAGGACCTTCGGATAGAAGTTCTTTCAGACTGCAAAGGTCATCAAGTTTTTTAAATCCCTCCAAGACTTGCTGTTTGGGACAAGAAACGAAAAATACATTTTGGTCACATTTAATATTGTATTTTGACACTTAACATTCTCAGCATTTCAAATTTAAACAACTGAGAGCTCTGCTTGAGCAATCAGACAACAATCAGTCCAACATATTCCAAAACAGACATTTTCATTTTCAGCTCCATATTCTCATCAATCTAAACCAAGTAGGTAAGTGCATGAAATTTGTAAAATCATCAACTTAAAGTGTTACAATGATGTGATTTGATGTGTTTGTACTAGGGCTGCATTATACATTATCCAAAGGTATTAGAGATATTCTGAATCAGTCATTATTTAGGGGGGGATGGTAATTTTTGCATGTCATGTCGCTGAAAAAAATATAATAAAACCGATTTTTGCTACGGTCCAAATTGCAGCTCCTTGGCCATATTTCTATTTTGATAATAGTTAATAGTTCAACACATTTTTTTTTTTTTTTTACGAAATAGCTAACTGCACAGTCTCAAGCCTTACCCCCTAGATGACATTTGGTTACAGTGCGAATGTTTGATTGTTCTGCTTAATGTCAAGCACGCTGTCTTAAATAGATCTACCCATGTGACTGTTAATTAAGCTGCATCTATTCTGCATAGTTCTGATTGGTTAAGAATGTTTGGTGAATAAAGTGACTTGTTGCCACTGATATAATCTCCTGTCAACATCATTGTATCTGTATCTGTTTTCAGTCATCTGCCCATATGGACTATAAAGTTTATTATCAACTGTAAAATATCCTGCCTCTGTTATCTCTGTCAGAAGTGTTTGATAACCGCATTGGAGGAATCACTGCAAAATTGGGGTTTTCTGACATGTATTCAGATTATTGGCCGATCAGAATTGTATTTTTTTCATTACTTTCGGTCATCTGCCCCAAAAATCCAGCATATGTTGGTTCCTCCGCAAGATGAGTATCAATCCAGATAACTTTTGGGAACAGTGTTGGCTATATTGAGCCAATTCATTTCTGAGCCGTTGTTCGTTTCTTCCAGTAATCAGTGTGTGCTCAGTCAAAAAATTGTACTGCACAGTTGTGAAAGGGAGTTTGTAAAATCCAACGTAACACAGTGTCAAATACTAAAGATTGACAACATGTGGCAGAAACTAATGCATGGAGGGACATACCTCTGGCAATGTCCTCGTTTTGCACCTATTTCTGTGACATTTTGCAGCTCTCAGCTGAAGACGTTTTTGCAACATGCTGGAAAGAAAGAGCGACTGTCTAAGCCATTCTGATCGACAATTCCACACCGACACTCCTCTCTCAACAGACACATGATACTATATGCTACTATACAAATCACTGCAAACATGTTTAAATAAATTATCATATAAATCAATTATTGCATGGGAAAACTGCAGGCTTAGTGTGCAGTGTAGCCTGCATTATGTACAATTTTAAATAAAAACTAACCCTAACTCCATGAAAGTACTCTTCGTTACACATGGGACAAAAAGAACACTTCAACAGGTTTGGTTGGTTGTCAGTCAGTACCAGGAGTTATGTGGTATTGAGAGTGCAGTGCCAGTCAAAGCAAATCTGTTGAATGTACTAAGCATAACCTCACACCACCTTACTCCTACTAAACAAACATGGCCCAGCGGGTGTTGACATTACTGTAAGCCTACAGCCCCACCTAAACATGCATTTAGCTATTTATCTGTCCCCTATAAAGTCTGCAACGGCACAACCACATTGAATATTTACATCTCAATGACATCCAGACGAAACACACAACCCTTTGCATCAAACTGAGCCAGAATGTCCCTGGCGGCCTGTCTCTGTTTAGTCTCTGTTGCTGTTGTACCTCTGCGAGTGTACAAAGCTATCCTGCACTTGTACAAGCTAAGCCGTGGCAAAAAGAGAGGCAGGTTTGGCTCCGGAAAGAGCTAAGTGAAAAGGTTAGGACTGCTGAGAGTAATCTTTAGAAGTGGCCTTCAAAGCATGAAGGCCCCACAACAACAGGTCATATGACCTTTTGGGTAAAAGAAATGTTGGGTCAATGGCGAGCCTCTTCCATGATAGAATGCTTGACAGTGTGTTCTGTAAATAAAAAAAGGTATTCACTGCTCTTTCAGTCTGCCATAGATAAGGGGATGCATCTAACACTAGCTGTAATGGGCATACCTGTGTACAAATAATTATTAACACAAAATGAGAATAGCCAGGCCAGCTCAATTTCTGGGGCCTCTTGTCCAAACTGTGCAAGCCACTTCCTTTTATGGTTGTACTCTCCGTGTCCCTGCCCTGGTACATTATTCTGTTTATAACAAATGAATATTATCTGTACAGATCTGTCTCTGTTATTTAAGACTTTATGTTTTCCTCATGGACGCATTACTAGAAAGAATGAAAGCAAAGGAAAAGTTTTGCATCAAATTGTGCAAGTTCGTTTTTTAGTTAAAATTTACTATTTTAAATCATAAAAATATTAACCAAACCAAAGCGGGCATACTCTTAGTTGCATCTTTCAAATGCTTGCATAGATGTCTGCAAAACAGCACATCTATATCATCACACAATATTCAGGTGACCAAAGGAGCTCTGACTTCAGAAGGAGGAAAGGGAGACGAAAATCACTGTTTAATAGTAATTCAGTTTCACTTTTTCATCCCTGGCAAGGTTTCAGGCAGTGCCCACTTGTTGTGCCTGAATGTCATGGCTTGACAGACTAAACAGTCTAGACATTAAGGAAAGGGACACTGAAGATGTAAACAACCCACAAATGTGCAGGAATATGGCCAAATTGCTATGAGGCCATATATTTAAATGTGTGGTGTGCGCTGTTCTCAACAGTTGACAATCAGGTGTGGGTGTGGGGTCATTGGTTCCCCTGTGGTGTACGTAGGTCAAAACCACTGGATGATGTTAATCTAAAAAGGGAAGGGATCTGGACTTACAAAACCTAGAAGCATTTTTACAATCCCATTAATGTAGTACTTCCTATTTAGTCGATGTAAATATGAAGTTGAAGTCATACAGCTTTGGAGAATAGCTAATGCACGTCCATCAACACTAACACAACACTACTAGCAAGTGCTATTAAACACTTGGACTTCATGGCACTAACAACCCACATAGAAACTAATGAAGTTTCCATTAAGGATATCTTGGGCCCATCTTATGATGTCAGTGCATTTAGGCCTAAGCATAGCTAGCCGGCTTCTGCCCTCCTGCTTGTGCTTATGCATTACAGTGCATTTGGATTAAATAAGGAATACATTTATGTTAGATAATTGGAGAATAACAATAAAACGTATATGTAAAGCAAATAAACATTGCTATGACGTTACAATGTCAGGAAATATCTGAAAGCTAGCTGCTGTATTATTGCTTGACAGTGTACTAGCATCCAAGTATACTAAGTTACAGACCTGGCCTAGCAGTTTAAATGCTTATCCTTGTAATAATGTGGGGCAAACAGTAAAACAGAGGTGAGGTGGCAGCTATCAGTTAAAGATAGGTATTGCTGCTACACAGCACTCCACAGGGCGCAGCTAGCTTGGTGGCTACGTGTGCCAATGACAAATCCTTGGAAACAGATTACCGACAAAACGGCACCAGGTCGGGGAGTCAAGTCGCCTTTCGACATTAATTCATTTACATAATATGAACACCTAAGGAAAGCATTCCAGGGTTGGTGCCACAGTAGGGTAATTGCAGCGAGAAAAAATCCTTTACGCGGATAGTAATCGTGCTACACGTTACGTTGTGACTGTTAACCTCATATTAACTAGCTAACTAACTATGGTTAGCCAACTCACGTAAGCTGACAATGTTTAATGTTAGCAGAGCCAGCCTTGAAACTGACTGAAAGAAGACATTGCCATTATGTATCTCGAGCGACCGATCTTCAAAAAGAGAAAAACACACGGGCTGAGCCTACTAAAACGACTGACAACAAGGCAGGAAATCAAACCAGCTAAGCTAAACGTCAACAGCAAAGCAAACGTCAGTTGTGCCAGACTGCTAGCTCGCTAACGTCAGCGAGCGAGCGAGCAAGTTAGCCGAGCAGCTAACAGTATTTCGGCGAGCGATCCTCTGAGTCAAACGAGGAAGAGAAACAGCACGGCCAGGATGAGACAATAAAACACACGTCTATTGCTACGCGTATTAAAAGGGTGCAGGTGGTGTCGAGGTTTCCCCTGATATATTTACTCACATCCAGGAGTTAGCTTCATCTCAGGCAGAGCTAACTGTGTGTGTAGGCCCGAGCAGAGCGGCTGTCGGACGCGGACCGACCCGTCCGCCGTGAGTTCGACCGAGAGGGGAAACCTCTGCTGCAGCCAGCTGAGCGCAGTCGGGCAGCAGACACCCGGAGACAACAGCCGGTGGAGGCAGTTGTTACCCCAGCAAGCGGCCACCGAAGACACAGAAGGTGTGGACTCACTGTTCACACAATGTCTAAGCGCCGTTCCCGTATTGAATATTAGCCGAGGAAAAAAAGAAAACACTGTGAAAAACAGCGGCCATTCCGAAGCTGAACAAAAGAGTCCGTTCCTACTCACCACCGCAAAATGACACTTTATCGTCACACACGCCGCAACAAGAGCCTGACGAGTGTATTGTCTCTGGAGCCACGCGTAGTCGTGCTGTGTTGGTGAAAACCTCCACTGTTAATGTGATAATATAACTGTTTTACCTTCAGAGGTGTGACTCCGCCATCCTTGCTGCTTCCTCCTCTTTTCCTACACTGCTGCTCTGCTCCCCTCCCTCCCCTGCCACCAAACTGCGTCATTCGCACGCCTAACCAATGTTATCACGAGACTTTGAAATACAATCACATATTCCTGGATAAACATTGGCTTCATTTACATACATAACTTGCAAGTAAATTGCTTGTTTTGTGTATTAATACTGATTATATTACTCCATTATAGGCAGAAAAATCCCACATTTAAAATTTTACTTGGAGCCTTACCAGATGTATAATCTCCTTGGAATAGTCATTTGTGTTTGCAGTGATTTCCCCCTCAGACAATTTCAATCACCTTGTTTACAATCTACATCTACCCTTTCCTCATTGAAAAAAAAAAAATCCAGAATATATGAACATGCAAATATTTTTCATTTCATATCTGTAAGTGTTGGACACCTACTTCACTGAAAAGTCCGTCCTCAGTCACCTCAGTGAGAGAAAGTTTCCCCTCCACACCTCGGCAAATAGAATATTTCACCATGATTGGCTCCAAAATAAGCTTTTTATTGCCCCAAAATCATGCTCATCAAACTCAGATTGAAGATGAGCACAGATTAAATTGTATTTGTTTTATTTGTAGAGGGACCATGTGCAATATTCAATATAAATGTAAATATATATTATTCAGGTTTAACGCAGTGATATCAGGTATTGAGTGTCTTTCAGCAGATTTTTCAGCTTTTTTTTACAAGCTGCTGCTAGAGTTACAGTTCTTCATATCATCTCGCAGATCATTTCACTGAGTCATGGCATTCACAGAGAAAGCTGATAAGAGAAGCAGATAAACTTTACTCATTCAGTAGATGTATAAACAGCTGTCTGGTGTCAATCCCTGCACATACATCAATCATCCAATACAATAAAGCTCAAAACTCCGACTGAAGTGAAAATTAAGCAAAACATGTTTTTGAGTGGAAGGGGGACTTTAAGTGGAAGTGCAAAATATGCTTTAAGTATCAAAGCAAAAAGTAAATGGGGTTTATTCTTAGGTTTATAGATCCTTTACTGTATTACTGGATGATTATTATTGATGCATTAACATATCAGGAGCATTTCCATGTTGCAATTGTTGGAGCAGGAGCTAATTTAGACTATGTATTACAGTGTTGGGTAATGTCACCTTTTTCAATGAATCATATTTTATCATTTGATTATATGTTTCTGTGATGCAACTGGTAAATGAATGTCTATGAAAAGTACTGAGGTCAACAGCGCAATATTTGTGAAAATGTAGAGGACTTCCAGCAAAAGTGGCATAAAATGCAAAAAACTAAAGTAAAGTTCAAGTAACTTAAAATTGTACAGTACAATTGCACATTGATTAAATTTACTTATTTTGTACCACTGGGTGATTATAAAGCCCAATACAAGAACCAAAAGTAAATTGACAAAGACACTTGAAAAGATGTGAATTCATAGATAATTCATCGGTGAGAGTGACTGTAGTCAGTCACTGTATAGACTTGATAGATAAAACCCCACGTGGAGACTTTAATGGCATCAGAAAGAAGTATGGAATAAATTAAACTGAATGAAAGCAACATCTTATGAATGTGAAAGCCCAACAAGCACCTATGAACAGTGCAGGGCTGTGTACTTTTGTACTATTGTTGTATATGTTTTATTCAATTAAAGACATAAAAACATGTCTCTACAATAATTGTGTGAAAACTACTGATTAAACAAATTAAAAGTGCAAAAAACAGACAAACATGGCCATGAGTTTATTTAGTTGTGTTGTTCTGAGAGTCACCTGTAGGTGTCAGTAAAACACTATGCCTCAGAAATATAGCGAAGAAGAAGTCACGTGATTCTTGCGGAAGTGTTGGCTTGACAACGGTTGTAATCGTGCTGGAGGTAGGATTATCAACAATTACATTTTAAAGATAGTGTTTTTGATTCGTGTTCACATGCGACCATAGACAGATATTGTGGTTTTACGTTATCAGTGTCAGTGAACATATTTGAAAAAGTAGATCGCTAAATGAAAGCTACCGTTACTTTAGCTTGGCCTATGTAGTGCCGTTTCGTTAGCTAATTACGTGCTAGGCCAAACCTGGCTAGCATTACCTCTAGCTTTACCTCGCTGTTATAAGATACGGGCTCCGATTTCTATTCCCAGTCTTTTAAATTACATCAATGACTCAGTAACTTTACGCGGGCCTTAAGGACGGTCCTGTGTTTTGTACCTGATGTCACCGTTTCCGACATATACTGACGTGTATCTGATGATGCGGACTAAATTTAAAATGAGATCTTACTATCTTCTGTGGTGCCGATTCGCCTGAATACGATCTCTGTGCATTTGATAATGCTAAAGTTCAAAATAAGCTCGTGCCTCGGCCTTGCCGAACTCAATCTCTCTCAATTTACAACAGGACTCCTGAGTCAGAGCACCATTCATTATCAACTGAGAAATACCCAGCAGCCTTAGCAGCTATCTTGGTGACCCCACAGTGTCACATTTCTAAAATCTTTGGCTTCTCCTTTTGCAGTCATGGATATTCAGTACAGTCCCTGTAATGCCAAATAAATCCATGTCAGATAAAAATGTGTTAAATGTAATAAACAAATCTACTGATTTACCTTTCAGCGAGAACAAAGAAGACAAAATGCCAGAAGTGAAGTCCGTATTCCGAGAAGTTCTGCCTAAACAAGGTTTGTACCGCAGCAGCTGTTTGGACGGCAGTAGTCACAAACAAAAGATTGTTTGTGGGGCTCGATACAACATGTGAACTGTTCACATTTGCAAAAGCTCGCAAAATTGCTCAGTGGGTGTGCTGTGTGCTCCCTCTTTACAGTCTCTTTTACAGCCCAACACCATTGTCATTGTTGCTGTACCAAGAGTTATATAATATGGCTCAGTACCATAGCTGTGTGACAGTATATCAATGCTGTTAGAAGTGCAATGCGTATTAATGTGTAAAAGCTGCTTAGGGGCAGAGCACCAGATGTTTGAAATATCCAGATGTTTGATGCGTTGGTAAAAACTGACTACTAGTGCGACAGGGATTTAAGAAAAAAAACAAACAAACAGTTGCATTGAGAGCTTGAAGATGTAACTCTTGGGACACCCTTCCAATCCTGGGTGGCTGCAGGCTACCAGAATGGCACAATTATACTGCAGATGCTCCTACAATTAAAGTACTTTATAAGTTATTTGTAGGTAGAATATTCTTCACTGCTAATGTGCAAGAGGCATTTGTAAAATACAGACACAACCCAGCCAAGTCTCTTTTCCATCATCTCTGCATTTATGCCAAGATTAGTTGATCAAATATGAGAATTCATCTTGGAATTGTTGTTTTTTTTTTTTTCACAACATCCACAGGGCAGCTATCCATGGAAGATGTCCCAACCATGATTCTGTGTAAGCCAAAGTTGCTCCCACTCAAATCAGTCACACTGGAGAAGCTGGAGAAGATGCAGATGGAGGCTCAAGAGGCTGTCAAACAGCAGGAACTGGCTGGGAGGGAGCAGCTGCAGTAGACGCCCAATGGAGGCTTCGTGGAAGATTCATAGCAGCATGACAAGTCAAACTGGCTGAAAATTCCTTCCGATGGGTGGCACAAACCCAGTGATTTCAAGAGGCAGAAAAGCAAAGGAAGTGGCGTGGTTGTGGGCACGAGCTAAAACAGTCGACTCATAAGTCATGCTGTTAACTCGTCATTGATGAATGATGTAAGCTTGTCAGTAGTATGGATTAGATCACTTGCCTGCCAATGTTTCCTGTATGGTCGGCCACTAAGACTTTGAAATTTCTATTTGTGTCATTGCACTTGTAATTTGGCCGTAGTGCGTACAGGAAAATGGCAGTCATCTTATATCTTAAGTAAATGAAGGCAAATTAATGTCAGATAACAGACTTAAGTTGGATGTAGTAACATGTAGTTAGCACTGAATTTTAATATTGTGACATTGAGAAAAACAGTCTTGGATTATTTTATAGTGATTTAATGAACAAACAAGGAGCAATACGTGGTACATTGAAACACCAGTATCCCCCAGATATAAAAATAAACACTCTAAACACCATTTTGGGAAGTTACCCGACTGGTATTTGTTTTTGCACTGTACTCGTGTCTTGACACCTTCAATAATGACATCTTTGTGTAATTTAAAGGGTACAAAGAAAAAGAAAAGTCAAGCACAGCATAGAAACAGCAGCTAGTTGGGGAGCCAGTATTGCATTTTTACCAACATGCTCCCCTTTATTTATTTTTTTTATACCCCTTTATAAAGCTCTTGACACAAACCAGTCACGTCTGTACAAACACTGCTTTCTAGAAAACACAAAAGGAGTGGCAGTGAAATCAAGCAAATACTGTACAAAACAACATGGAATGACACTGAGAGGTGTGGCACTTTAAGGGTTAGCTTATGTAAATGTTTATACTGAGACACCTTGGAGAAAGTGATCTACTTCAGTTTCAATCAAAAGTGCAGTTCTGCTTGGTTTTTTTTTATACCTCACCTCAATTTCAGTTATGTACATTCTTATAACTGTTCAAAGGGAAAGAAAATGTACCCAACTATTTTGAAAAATATGCAAGTAAAAAAGTAGCTTTATCCTCTTCTTTTCAGGACATCTGGCACATAAAACAGGGTTTCTGCCGGTTTAAACAAGTCAAATTTAAGACCTTTTTAAGACCTTTTTAAGACCATTTTGAACTAAGTTTAAGACCTACACGAAGTACGAAAAAGTAAGGAAAAATGCGGTCCCAGAATTACTAGAAAAAAAACAAACAAAACACATTCATTGCCATTCACAGAGCAGCTCAAACAATGAAGAATGGAGTGAATGAGTGTGTGTCAGGGCTATTACAGTTTTAAAATTTTCATTAGTTTTTATTTTAATTTAGTTTTTCAGTTTGTGTTTTCATTTTAGTTTAGTTTTAATTAGTTTAACAAGTGATCTAAGTAGTTTAAGTATAGCTTTTATCTAGGAATTTAATTTTAGTTAATTATAATAACCCTGGTGTGTGTGTGCGCGCTTACACACACACACACGGTGTTCAAAATCGAAAGCACCTCCGCTTTCAACGTCGGAGTTCGGCCAAAGATGGTTTGAATGTCGCTTAAGGCTGGGGCAGAGGCGGCGCAGAGTTCAGGTCGAGCAGAACTGGATGAAATTGGACCGGGAACTGGTGACAAAGGTGTACAGAAGTGTGTGATAGCGCGACTTCGCTAGCTAACTGGTGTTTTTTATGATTTTGTGTGTGACACCAGCGCTTTCACACCGACTGTGCCCAATTTGAGGGTCCTCTGGCAGATTCCGCTGTCGAAGTCATTCCGGAACTGGCGAAGTGTGCGCCGATAAATTCCGACCGCGTTGTTGGCAAAATAAAACTTAGGTTCCTGGATACTTCAGACAGAAGAACACACGGAGCTGACTGTGAATCTCACCAACACATTTCCTCCAAAAAAAAAAAAAAAAGATGACGGAAGCGGTAAATGAACGTACATATTTAAGACCTGACTACATATAATTTAAGACCTATACGCAAAATATGAACGTATTTAAGACTTTTTAAGGCCTAAAATTGAGATTGTCAAATTTAAGACTTTTTAAGACTCCGCGGAAACCCTGATAAAAAGAGCTCCTCAGTAGCTTTCAATTTTGACAACACCACCATCTCCCTCGCTGACGAATCTCTTCCGGCCCCTGACAAGAGACACAACACATCAACAAACTAATTAAAAACACAAACAACCAAAAAGCAAAGATTTCCCTCAGAGCAAGTGTGAGGTGTGTGAAAGTTCGTTGTGTACACTTACCGACAGGGACAAAGGTCTCTTAACTTCACATCAATGATTCCCATGCTGAAGCTTTTATCAACAGTCTGCTCCAGGATGAAGTACGCACGAGGGACATCAATGTTGATTTCAGCAATGTCCATATAAACTCTTTCATATCCCTACGCAGGAAAAAAAAGAACACTGTATATGAAATGGCATCTTAGAAAGTCGACGAATGATGAAAAAATTATGACGTGTAGTGCATAATTGGAAACACCAGGTGGCAGCGTACCCTTTTCATTTGGTCCACAGTGATGACGGAGGAACTGGATAGCGACTTGAGTAGCTGCAAAACCATTTTGAATGTTTTCTCTCCTTTGGACTCGAGCACCATCACTATCGCCTGAGGACAGACATATTCACAGCTTTGTATCAATACACAAAACCTAGAAGCAGTAAAAACAAACATCTAAATGTATCTACTTATTTCAGATGAGACCGAGCTAGGACATTCTGCTTCAAACTAAAGCAAAGGGTTTACCTCATAGACAAACTCGTGGTGGAAATGTGGAACCTCGAGATCCTTCAGGCATCTCTCAGCCTCCTTGCTGTCTCCAGACAGGATGTACTCCTTCAGCAGCAGGTTCATCTGACAGGAAAGGAAATTGCTGTTAATAACCTTTGGTTGACTTTTCTGACAGCCACAGAGAGTTAACAACATCATAGTTGTAGGGACAGTTGAATACAGTTGATACAGTAAAATTATGTTCATGTTGTATCTTTGTTTTTCAGTTTTTTAGAAAAAGACAGATGAACTATGATTTTAGTGAACATCTATTTACCTCTTTAATGAGCTGTGTCACAGGTCTCTGGCCCCCGCCTGACCCCCACTGGTTGTCAATGCGTAGGCCCCCCAGATTCATCTTCAGCAGCACTGCCGCCCGATCTAGTGCTGCCCTGGAAGATTTAAAAAAAAATAAATTAAAAGGTTTGTGTGTTGTCACTGTCCCTTCTCCCCTTCTCTATGACTTGCTAGTGATCTCACTGCACCTCCTCTAATATGCCAGTAAGTCCAGTGTTGCACATAGTTGTTATACCAGTTTTATGGATGTTCTTACTGTACTTACTGAAAGTAGAAATAGTCTTGCATGCAGACTAAAATTACTCAAACATATCTAAATTCTGTTATCTTTACCTTTAATAATACATTTCTATTCCTGTTTACATGCATGGTCACCAAATTCAAACATAAGTTAAGCTGGCCTGCTCTTTCTTACCTTCCCTCCTGAAGTGACATCTCTCTTTATGCTATATTTATTAATGTGACTATTACAGATATGACAAAGCTCTTGTGTGATATTGTTGACTGATCTTTAGCAGTCGATCTCACTTATAAACACTTACAACCTGATATAATCTCTTAAGACTTGAACGATAATATCATCAAACAGGAAGATGAAGTCACAAACAAACAAACATACCTTGCATATTCACAGTCAACTCTGCCTTTGTAGCCCTCGATGTAGCTCTTCGACAGTATTTGGTCACTCACAGCACGTGCAATGAACTGGCCCACCAACTGAAAAATAAACACAAGAGAGGAAAAAATCTTAATAACCACAAACAAACTGCAAAGCACAACGTTAAACAGATATACCACATATTGATAGAAACTTGTATTCTCAGACATGATATTCTAATCATAGAACAGGGAAGCCAACCAAGGATGAAGCCAAATGTTAAGGACCTCATGTTCATGAATAACTCACGGTGAAAACACAGCACTTCTTTTTGTGAAGGGAGGGATGAACAGTTTTTTTAGAAAGCCATTGGCATTTTTATAGATTTTTGGCATTTATTTTTGCTTTCACCTGGGAATTCTTTTGTTTTTTCACTATTATAGAGCAATGTTAAGGCTGTTGTTTTTTGTTTTGTTTCTTTAAATTCTACTACTGTTAGACCCAATTTCTTTTTGCAGCAAAAAAAAACTCAATATAGTTGCATGAGAATACATAAAATTAAATCAACCACTCCTTTTTGAAAGTCTGAGTATATTCGCAAGAGAAACAAACAGCAAATCAAATGAACTACCAAAGACCTGCAACATTGCTGTGACACATAACAAAATTCTTTATGTTTGAAGAACTGGAAGCCCGACAACAGCACTGACATTACAGATGACTGACAGTGGCCTCAGTGGCACGTGTCTGTGTGTGTGTTTGTTTACAGCAGTGAGTAGAGCACATGATTCAGGGAAACAAAAAGAGCTTGCATTGCTCTTCTGGCCTCCACAAAGCCTGCGCTCATCACTCATTATTGTTCCTGTTCAGACGAAAGGCAGCTCCGTCTCATCGCACTGTGGCAGAGGCCAGACTGGCAGGCACATGAGGAGAAAGAGAGGAGTGTGCAGTCTGTGTGAGTGTCTGTGTCTTTCAGAGAGTAAGAAAAGAGTGAAAGGCGTACAGCGAGACAGTGCAGAGTCATAATGCGCAATTAAATCCACAGAGAACTGTGAGAGTGGGACAGAAATGACCAGGGAGCCTAAATGAGACAGTGAGAGGAGGGGTGTGGGGGAAGAGACCAATAACCCTTTGAGCGTCCTTCGCTGAGCTTGCATTTTGCCAGCACAGACAGACAATGGCCAGAGATCTCATGTCTGTGCAGGCTGAAAAGGAAAGAGCTCAAATACACACACGCCACACACTCGCTCTCTCCCACACATCAACATGTCAAACCACACTGTTGTTCCATTGTGCTCCACCACAGACTGATTGAAATTCAAACAAAATGCCTCGTTTGTTTGCAGGTATGAGCCCGTTCTACTGGTTTGTTATTGATATTTGAAATATCCAAGACGCCACAAAAAAAAAATGTTTTGTTTATTCTTGTGGCACTTGTGGACAAAAGCTGTATGAGTACCACTGCTATAGGTGTACACCAACCCACCAGGAAATGTGGTGGGCTTTTAAGCCAATTGTAAATAGCAGCTAAACCATATAATTACAACATCACATGATGCACACTGGCCCAAGAGACTTATTCCTATAAGCAAACATTGTGAAAGAAGCAGCTGTTAACAGTGGTTATATTTTCTGGTGAAATTATTTGTAGCACTGCCTGAATTTTATCCATTTGGAAAGTCTAGAAAAGCCGAACGATTAAACCACTTTATTTCCATTCAAGTTAGCGAAGGGCTAAAACAGAAGTTCGCTAGCTTGGCTGGGGGAAGCCTCTGCTGCAAATCCTCTATAGGCCGAATAATGTGGAAGCTATGTAGAAGATCTGCGTAATATTATATCCCAGAAATCAAACTGTTATATCCAGATTCTCCCCAATACATCCATGGCGTTCTAGGAGGCTCACCTGCGGGGCTCCAGGTGTATCCAGGACCAGGTCCGGCAGCTCCTGGAGTAGTTTGTCGAAGGAGCTTTCCATGTCGCCGCGGGACAGAATGGACCCACACAGGTCAGCCAGCAGCCTGGAGGTGAGCTCCCGCTGGCTGGCTTTGGCCTCCAGGGCCAGCGACACAGCCAACGAGGGAACCTCGCTCTTCATGGGGCCCAGGTTCAGTTCTGCAAGCAGCTCCTGAATGTGGAGAGAGACGTTAACTTGGAACGAGCTTTGAGGTTGTGCTCAGCGGCAATTGTTGTTATTTTCAGAGCACTAGCTTACTGACAGGTTGTTTCCTGCACACTTACCGCTACTTCATTTGTGTCTGCATGTTCAAAGTACTCTTGCACTATGGGGGTGACAGTCTTCTCAAAGTCCCTCTCATCCAGCGGAGGAACCACAGTTTCATACACACAGTTTTCCTGTGAAACACACATCACATTCCAGGTCTCAGACAATTACACATTATAACCTACACTAGACGAATATTAACTGCAAGGTTGTGCATGGGATGTCTTTCGATTTTACAAGGGATCATGCTACAATATCAACACCATGGTCAGTACCTGAGCTTCGTCATAGTTGGGGTCTTTCTCGTCTACCTGCTCTGGTTCATAAACTTCACCAGATCGGCCCCACACACCTTTCCCTCCAGCCCCACCTGCAGACAAAGGTCAGTGACGATGTTAGACATGATATCTGATATCATCACAATAGGAGATGTGGTAAAAAGCAACACCATGTGGAGTATCATATTCAAAAGCCTCACTGATAAACATGTAGTGGTTACCAAGTTTTGTAAAAAAAAAAAAAAGTGTTCATAATTGAATATGGAAAGAAAGTTAAGTAGCATGAGGAGATTAAAGAGCTTGAGGATCTCTTAACACGTTGTCCCTGAAATATGACGTCTGAAATACAACTTCAAACCCCTTTCAAAGCAGAATTAATAAGAAGGTGGAGTGGTAAGTGTTACAAAGGGTGGTGTCATTTCTTAAAATACAGATACACAGAAACTTAACTGAATTTAATCTCTAAAGTGTTTTTGTAACAAGGAATTTAGGGTCTCCCACCATGTCTGCCATAAAAAATTAACTAGTTCCAGACAAATCCCAGACAAATTGACTGAATTCATTTGCTAAGAGCATGACCAGCCCCATGCAGTGAGGCAGTCGGTGCCCTTCCAGTTATTTTGTTTTCCTGAGCTCCAAACATAATCTGATATATCCAGATTATTTTCAAAAACCTCTGATATATTCATCACAGGCCATGTTGAGTCAAGTCTCACAAATTCATTTTCAAGAAGAAAAAAGTGTTAAAACTGTCATTTGGAAAAATCGTCATCCAGTGGGCCTTTGACACAGAGTGAGCAGACAGGTGCCAAAGTGGCACGGAATCACACAATGGATTTTCACAGGTGATGCTCCACTTACTGTAGGATGTCTGTATCCAAACTAACCGCTCACCCACTCACCATCTTACGCCCTCTTCTCACACGGCACATCTCTCAATTATAGTTCATAATACAAGTTAGACTTTAGGAAGTATTTGTCTGCTGGTCAACAAAGATAACACTACAGTTGTTGCAATAACGTTACTAATGTCATATGGACAATTATCAGTGTGTATAAGCTGTACTAATTCCCAAGATAAATTCTTCAACCCCACAACCAAACATGCTGTGATATAATCCCTCGATTTGGAGAGGTGACGCCTTTGAACATGTTACACAAACAAACATCTGCTGCGTCTGAGGTCAGCACCAACAGATTGCAGACAGTTTAAGAAGCCCAGGACCAAGCAGCTTGTGTCACATGCTTTGAAACCTCCATTAGTCCCACCCAGTATGTGGCAGATGACATGCCACTATATTTAGCGTTGTGCAAACATGTCCCACTTAAGTGAACATGGTCCGCACAAGTCTGCTCTAACCAAAAGGTTCTGTGCATCCACTGCATTTGTCTTTTAGAACTGCAATGGATGAACTTTCAATGCAGCAGAACTCAGCTCAAATAACAGGGCTCCAGTGGCGTGGCACTTCTGTTATGTAACCAGAAAAACGGCCAGACACTGTGCCAAGAGAAACTACACTTGCTCCAGTTCAACTGCCCATGGGAAGAGCAAAGTGGCTGAACTGTGATGCAGTCTGCTGGGACATACATGTAGTTGTTGTGTGCTTACATCGCTGAATGAGGTTTCGCAGTGAGAGACAACGGAAGATGTAGATACTTTTCTAATCTACTTACACGTGTGTGATGTGTTGTAGTATCTTATCAGATACAGCTAAGGACAAGGAGATAGCAGGGCAGAGAAGTTATCTTTAGTTTGATGTATAAATTGGATAAGGAACCACAGTGAGCCATAATGCAACAACATTGCACACAATCAGTTAGTGTATCTATACTTGTCACTGTGCCCTGGCGCACAAGATCGTCTCACTTCAGCGATACAAAAACAAATCAAACGGAAACACAGGACTAACAAATGCTGCGCTGGTTGTATTAACTTTTAACTTTACATAGTTTTCCCTCACAATAACAGCAAGCAGTCTCTGTAGACACCTAATGACAGTGCAAAGGGTGAAATATGCTCACCCCATCCATTGCATTTGCAGAATATCACAAACAAAAGCCACTTTGGTACACTATACACAAATGTTGCCAAGATTACCGTTTAACCTCAAATGGAAATTTACAGAAAAGCTTGGCTGACCAGATGGCAAGACAAAAAAAAGGGTGCTTTTAAATGGATGTGACCTGCTCCAGATCAATTAGCCATTTGTGTACATGTCAATTGGTTTATGGCTCCTAAAAGGAAAGCCACCAGGTGATGATAGTAGCAGGTCACACAGTGAAGAAGGCTTTCCCTTTGTAGCTGTGAAACAGCAGGGGCTCTTTGATTTTAACTTTTATTCACCTGTGTCAACGACAGGCAAATGGTTATCCTGTGAAACTGAGACATCTGGTATCACCCTGTGCATGACAGCATAACATTATCATATCGCCATCTTCAGAAACAAATGCTTAAATTATGACATGTTTCATCTTACCTTTCTTTGGCAGACCTCTTCCCTTGCCCAATCGAGACTTTCTGTCCAGCAGCTTGCTCTTGGGGCTAGTGGGTGCCACCGTGGTTCCTCTGACTGCATCCCCGTTATCACTGAGAGAGTCTCCCCTGCCAGAGTCCCTGGAGGAATTCTTTCTCAGCCTCCGCTTAGCCTTCGCCTTGAGACGCGCTTCATGGATACTGTTGCCGGACGAGGACACCCAGTTGCCATTGATCTCGTTGTTGATGTTTTTGTTGGCGATAACTGATCCACCATTGTCTTCTTCTCCAGATGCAAAGGAGTCACTCAGGTCCTCAGCCTCTGTTGCATTACAATGGGAAAACAGAGAGTTTAGGAGCTAAATTAAAGCTATTATGTGCAAGACGGATCAGAGCCTACAGCTGATACATACATTATTATTTGTTTAGGTGCAATACAACGAACTTGGGGAAAGATGTTTTTTGTCAGATTATGTTACTATAGTCAATATCTGTTCGACGTCAGCCACAACATGTGCAGCAGAGTGAAATCAATGGCAAATTCAACAACCCCAAATACTGCAGGCAGTGCAAGAAATAAGCAATCAACCACTTCCGCATGAAAAAGTCCCAATGCCCCACATCTGACACAGCTGATGGAGCATCAGACCGCTGTGACTGGCTCACACTTACCGACGGGGTTCGCGTTCAGCCAGGCCGCGCAGTCAGTTGCCATGTTTTACAACAGAGGAGATTTTGCAGGCTGCAAAAACAATAATTTTCCAAATGATACCTGCAATGTTGAAAAGGAAACAGAAATGTAATACGCAGACGTGCTTCAATAACAAGCCCGGACATGCTGCACAGCCACAGGCTCCCCTCCCCCTTCTCATTCAAAGTCACTCTGTTGGTAAACAATGGCTAACGTTGCGCTAGCTTGAATGTTTACCGTCAGAGGTAACTGCTGCGTCAAAAGACCAAACTGCAGAGCCGCTAACTGCACAGTTAAACAACAACTACTGCATACACACTATGAAAACCTGCAGTTTACTGCTCGTTAGAGCGTATTATGCATCGCTCATTCGCCTTTTATCCGTTATTAAAGACCAAAAGTCAGTAAAAGATTTAATCTAAACTGCAGTCCGCTCGCACGGTGAATATCTTTAAGCTACTTCGACAAAAATCATTAAATCCTTAACACTGGGATGGAGAATATGCATTTCTTTCGCTTTATCGATGAAATAACTCACAGTGAAATCACTGACCGTCTGTTGTGTCCGAGCTTCAAACTCTGAACACGGATCCTGTTGTTTTTGTTTTATCTACCCAGCAACGCAGGCGCGTAGGTGTGTGTTTTCCTCATGTGATTGGCTGGGCGGTGTGGGCTTTTAAATACAAAGGGCCAATGAAAATCCAACACGGGATTTTCTTCTCGCATGTTCTGTGCGGTCTGTACGGCTGGTACGGTGCTGCCCCCTACTTGTGGTGCGGGAGAACAGCACCTGTCTGGCCTGTACATCACGTCAGCCTGTGCAGAAGTAGAACTGACTCAACTAAATAAACAAATGGCTCTTTACATGCACCAAAAGTTGAGTTAAATAGGCATTTATTATTTTATGAAACGTGACATACATTAATATCTGTTTTATTTTGCCCCTGTATTTATTTACTTTTGCACTAATTCAGCGATTTCTTTTCTTTTCAATTAATTAATGAATTGCTTGATTGGTTTTGGATTTTATTTCTGGATCAATTTTATTAGACCTTTTGGGCCAAAGGTGAATTTTTCGTTTTAATACTGCAACTGGCCACGAAAATTGGAGGCAAAGGCCGAACAACAGCCTGGTGTCCAGATCCATGATACACTCATGATAAAGACATGTAAAAAGAAAATACTGAAAAAAGTTGGTGGAAGTAGTTAGGAGGGAAATACAATGAGGAAAATGATAAAGATATTCAAATAAATAAATAAATATGTTAAATAAATTGAAAATATCAGAATTAATGCAAAGGTAAATAAAAAAGAAGAAAAAAGAAGTAAAATCATAAATACCAATTCATGTCACATTTAATATATCTATTAATGTCTCCATTATTCTTATTATTGTGGTGCATCTAATGATATAATAATTTATTTAAAGACCCATTTAGTTATTTCTGTTTATTTGTTATTCTGGCAGTTTCAGCTCTTGATATCAGCTACAACATTCTGGTTAATTCATGATGATGGTGATGATGATATTGATTAAAATGACTGATTGACTGATTGTTCTTCTGGCTAAAGCACATTAATCATCCTGAACAGGAAGTTCACTTAACATAACGTTGTATGAACCTCCTATCTGACTAAACTTACAAAATACATGACAGTGAAATATTTATTTTTATCTATTAATTTATTTTTACAAAAAAAAAAAAAAAAAAAAATTTGGGACAGCATAATGTTGTATATCCAAACCAAGTTTGACAAATGCATTTATCTGATTTACTTTTTGCACCCGGATGTTTTTTTGCCTCGACACTTGGTGGAGCCCTTTTACAACTCTTACACCCAAGTCATGGTGCAGAAAAGCGATGGATGGATGGTGTACTGTACCCTGTCCATGGGTGGTGTTCATGACTGTATTACATTACACCACATAGAATACGCCATATGTTTGACATAATATTCTTTTGAAAAACAAAGTACCCTTTGAAACAACTTTAAAACATTTATTCAAGTTTTGCTGCATCAAAAAACTTATGAAAATAAAATAAAAGGACTATTGTTGAAGTCACAGTATTCACAGTATACAAAAACAAGTTCTGGCTTAATAATCCTTTTGAACAAGTCACTGTAACATGAAACATTGCATGTTTAGTTAAACATGTGGTCCGGTTTAAGGTCTTCAATATTTAAGGCATCGCATATGTTGCAAATATGACTTTGATTGTCTTATGAATTAAATCCAACATAAATCTGCAAACATTTTTTGCATAGTTGCATCATTATTAATCCAAATGATGTACATCTTAACCTGACAAACATATTGTAGTGCTCTTATTGGCACAAGATTAAAGAAAAACAGCAAGTACCTTTAAAGCCCCAAGTATAAATAAAAATGTAAATGTTGTGTTCTGAGCTATACACCGAAATCTGTTCAACAAATACAACAAACCTGAGAATCAGCCTCAGTTCTTTAACTGAGTAAAAACATTCCTTGGCACATATTTCAAGTCATTTTGCAGCTTTAAATGTAATATTGTTGTTAGGACAAGTATAATTGATTTAAACTCAGCTAATCGACTGACAAAAGCACATACTGATAAAGTTTGTCTTCTCAGTACTTGGAAATAATTGTAAATACATTCCAAAAAAAAAACATAACCAAATACATGTTATCACACACAATCCAATAAACTAAATTGTAAGAAAATTTAAAAACCAAAAAAATTAAATTAAATATTGTAGCTTGGCTATACATAACGCTGCAGGTCTGTACAAGAGCATCTATGGCTAAGGTTGGCCTTTAAAGACATCCAAGAATCCCTTCTACCAAAATATCAAAACCAGTACAACTGCTTATATTCTCTAGCTTCCATGTGTCACATAACCGTAGCCTTGCATCAACATCACATATACATGAATCTCTCCTCTGCTGTTCGCTGTACAACACGTGACAGGTCAAGCTGCTGTCACTGTGCAGCTGAAGGTTCAGCAAGGGCCCCCGCCAGACTCTCCTCTGCCAGCTGGGACAGGTACTTCTGTGGACAAATGGAAGAAAGGAATAAGAAAACATTTACAATCCCCCCAAATGTAGTTGTGTGTGTGTATATGTATATATATATATATATACATATATATATAATTGTATGTGAATTATGATTTGACTGCATGAAAAGCATTTTTTGTTAACACAAGGTAATATTTTTTGCTCACAATAATAATAATAACCAAGAACTATCAGCTTCAGTCAGAAAAATATCAGCAGTAAGATCATAGTGTCATGTTGGTAAAATTGCACCACTTTAGTTGACTCAAATACTGTATATGAGAATGGGAGCCTCTCGCAGTCGGGGGTTGTCTTTCTTTCTTCCACATCTTTTTATTTAGTACAGCAGTTACCGTACTGAAACACTGTGTTGAAGTTAGACTATACAGATAAAAGTAGATCTGTGGTCAAAAAAGAACAAAACTAATAAAACATATTAACAACACACCCACCTACACACACACAGCAACCTACACACATACACACATATACACGCACAGCCTTGACAGACAGCACAACTGTTTAAAACAGGTTTTTTCTTCCTGGAATGTAATCCATGTTAGGGAGTTGCTGCTCCTCCGCCTTGCCTCAGCTGTGCTGCCGGGGACGAGAGAAATGCAAGACGACTTGGCACTGAATGGTCAATAATGAGAAACCTAATACAGTTGCAAGTTTACATGCAAAGTCTATATTTGTGTGTGTATGTATATATGTGCTAGAGTGTGTCCGTATACATTTTTGCTTGATCGCATTCCTGTGTTTCTGACTGATCTGTTGATTATTTTCAATTAACTGCTCAGTCCACGGGAGCGCAAATGCTTTTTCTTGCGGGGCCAGATCTGAAACGTGACATGGGCAAGGGCAAAACGAAGCAAACACCTAATGTTTAATACTGTCCACAAAATGGAACTGGGATCCCAAGTTTCCTTAATTGACTGACTTCCTGGGTGTGTTGCTTGAATCATGAAAATTAATTCACAATTAGGGATCCTAGATATTTTGACCATTATTACATCATTATTAGCATTATTATTAGCATTATAAAAATTAAAAAAAATAGCAGCATAAACGGCAATTCATATTGACTTATTGATATTGACAGCTTTTTGACATACATTTTAATTTAAAATGTCCTCTAGAAGGCCAACTCTGGCCATCGGGCCCCACTACAGGCAGCTTAGGTCATAGAATATTTAAATAATGTTTATATTTAAATTAATTAAGATCATGAAGATGTGAGAAAAACATAAACAGTGAGTTTTTGGTGTATTCCTTCAAACGACCAGATTTTTTTTTAATCAATTATCAAAATTAATATCAATAATATGGATTTTTAGCTGTCAAATGTTTAACAAATTGTTCTTTGTATTTTTTTTGCATACTGCCAAATTACAATCTAGCAGGAAAAGAGTTTAGGTACAAAATGTAAAACAACTCAACAATCAAAATATACCAAGAGCATTTGCTTTGTGAATTAAAGTCAGTTTAATGTTTGTACACTAAATTGACCCTCATGTAGCTAACAGAAAGGTTGTAAAGTTTCACTGTATTGTGTGGTTCTGTTTAGAAAAAAAAAATGTAATCTCCCATATCAGATGAACATAAGAAGAAAGGCAAAGAAAATAATATAACATGTACGATCTCTGTGACGACATTACTCAAACCAGCAACAGGTGGTATATAAAATGTTTCTACCAGACCACAATGATTGTGGACCACACCAGCAGTACAGTGAAGCATGTACGCTAGCATCAAAGCAAACGCGCAGGCAGACATGTTGTACATGCACATACAGTACACATTGCCCTTAGTGAGGGTTAGCATGCTCATATAACTCTAATAATTCAGGGAGGGTAGAATAAAAAAAAAAGATGGAAATGTTTAATTCCATTTTCTCATTTTAATTCTTTTTGCCATCATCATCATCACCTGAAAACTGTGTGTGTTACGGTGCAGTGTGTACCTGTAGGTTCCTGTAGTGGACAGTGCTGCGGCAGTGAGTGGTCTTTGCAGTGTCTTCACTGGTATAGAACAGTCCGCACAGTTTGCAGTAGAAGCCGGTCCGGGGCACAATGAACTCAACTCCTATTAGACAGTGAGCATAATAATTAGAACTAAGCCCAACAAATCAGCATGACAGACAGATAGAAGGTTTTAAAAAAGGATTTTCACAGTGATAGCACTTGAAGCAATACTGCAATCCAGTGAACTACAAGCTGCACTTAAAAAAAATGAAATTAATAAAGCATTTGCAAAAGAATCAACATTTTTAAAAGTAAAAATATCTATTTAATAAATTAATTTATGTGCTGTATACATTTGTTTTACTACTTATTTACATTTTTGTCAATTTCATCATTTTCTTTCAACAATGACAGAAACTAAACAATGCCTCCATCAATGACAAATACTGTAACCTCTACAGGTGCACCCCTCACTGCACTAACTAAAAGTATTTTAAATGAAAGAAAAATATATCAGAATGAGAAAAGGGACAACATACATCACTGACAAAAATTCAAACAAATTTAAACTATTTTCTTCACTTTTCTTTTTACTTTAGTGTTTTATGTCATTGAGTTATGAAATACAACTAAAAGGGAATTTTTTGTAGACAAAAACATTTAGAAATGATGAATACATGAAATGAAATCTCCACTAGAAAATGGCCAATAAAATCACCACAATTTTATTTTCTTCTATGTATAATGAATAATAAAGGATGGGACACTATTCTTCCACTTAATGACTTTTTCCCTCTCTCTCTCTCTCTCTCTCTCTCTCACACACACACACACACACACACACACACACACACACACACACACACATTTTAGGCAATGTATCTACAGAGCAAGAGAGTCCACCAAGTGAGCACACCATGTGCATTTTAATAGAACTACATTTTGATTACACAAAATTGCAAAAAGTGCATGTTATTCTAGTTCAAGTGAACACAAAGGTAGTATTCACTTCACAAAGCCAAGAATCAGGCTTTGAGTGTTCTCATTCCAGAAGAATGTAAAAAAAAAAAAAAAAAAAACTTAATGGCAACAACAACAACAACCAGATGACTCATCAACCTTATATTAGTCTCAGTCATGCTGTCAATGGGTACAGAGCCTTCTGGACTCACACACACGCACACACACATTTTGCAGGCATCATACAACAGAAATAGCCACGCTCTCATGTCTGCACTGTGGTCCAATGTTGTTACACTGCACCACAGCTTATGTCAGTCTCCATGCAGCAGGTCCAACACTGGCCATGTGCTCAGCCATGTCATTCTAGACCTAATGACAATATAAATACTCATCTCCCAGGGGAACATTTCACAACCTGCTCATCGAAATAGGCCAGCAAGTGGCAAAGCAATTCCAGTCAATTAGAGTGCTAATGCAACAGGTTGTCAGTGCACTTATTAATGGTGTGCATGACAACACTTTATCTTTAGGACTAAGATCGCAGGCTCAAGACTCCATGAACCTGTATCTGTGGCGACGATTAAATATAGACCAGTGCAAGGACTCATGGACAGGTTTTTATCCAGCCAGAGAAATCTGATCTGATTCATCATTAGTTTTAATCATTATTGTTGCAGTTGAATATTTACCTGAAATATTAACCTGAAATTTTGCTGTCAAAATGAGAACTATATGAACTTTATCTGAGATCCTAAATCTTGATTTATTCTCAGTGCATTTTAAAACATTTCAAGTTAGTCATAGTGAAAATTAAACTTGAGATGCTTACCCAAAGGAATGCTGTGTTCACCGACAGCTTTGTCTTTCTCATGAGATGGCGAGGGGGCCTCAATCTCTGTAAAAGATGTAGAAATTATGAGAAAGGCAGGATAAGCAAAACCTTATCACATATGCCTTCATTGCCTTCATTCTCACAAGATCCATCTAATTCAGCTGAAGCTTAAATGAGGCTTCAGCAGTCTGAATAAGTCAAACTTAGTTAATCTTCCACTCTGTTTTTGTTCAAAATTCACCCTTTGTTTTCTTACTATCCTCCAACATAGCTCAACAAGGGAAACACAGAGGACATCTGGTACTATAACAACTGTAAATTTGAAATATATCAACTTCCTCTTTGAACTTTAGAATGCCCTTTTGGTAGAAACATAAATACTTGAATCAATAGATTATCAAAATAGCTGCACATGTTTTGACAAACGACTAATTGGTTAATAGTCTAATATATCATATTGGAATAGACTGTTAGGATGCTTAAAGTAATGTAATATAATGAATGGGAAACATTTGACTTCTCTGTTGAAATGCACCTTTTTTAAGACTGTCATCCTTGTGCTGAACCCCATTACTGATTGTTTTTGTGACCTGTCCCACTTCCAGGGTTTTGCTGTCCTTCGATTCACAAATGGTATTTTCCATTGACTCCTCTGATGAACCGCTTTTGGTTGCATTGTCCTCTAAACATGTCTCCTCCAGTGCAGCCTTGAACTCTTCATTTGGGAAATCACTAAGGTTAGGTAATGGTAGCGCAGGAGCCACTGGACACTGGGGTGATTGGAGTTTCTGGTCTTCAGGACTCATTGTAGTCAAAACATTCTCTGGATTCACCATTACAGATGTTTCTGCCCGGTGTCCAACATCCTCACAGGACTTTTCCTGTTTAGACTTCTCGTTAGATGTCTCTTGCACCTCCGAGGAGGAGGAAGAAGCTGGTACTACATGCTCCTCTACAACTTCTTCTTCTGCAGACTCTTTGGGGCAAGACACAAACTTTTCCAGCTCAGGAAGATCTGGCTCAATAATGGAATCATCCTCTCCACCCACTTCATCAACAGTGACCAGTTCCTCCATGTTCGTAGGATACCAACACTCTTCATCACTGTCATCTCCACTTTCCCACTCCTTCACCTACAAAATGGATCAAGAAAAAAGTTATAAATACTCTTTTCCAAGTACAGTAGCAGTACCCTGCAACTTTACAGTGAACCTGTGGACTTAAATAAGGACCTGGAGGAGTTCAAATGTATAATAACAATCACCATGCTTACTTACAGTGTCTCTATCTTGACTACATTTGGTTGCCTCTTTTGGCTTGCTGCTTCGATGAGGTGACACAGACTTGTCTTTTGACTGGTGATCCTGGGAAAAGAAATTACTTAGCAGCTAGAAGGATATGTAAAGCTGGTATAGAAGAATAATGCACATTTACATGAGTTACTCACAGAGTTTTCAGCAGCATTTTCCCTGTCATTTTTTTCTGCAGTGGTGTGCCTCCGGTCTGTCTTCTTGCTCCTGCCCCTGTCCGGTGACATCTGTCTCTTGTCTTCCAGGTTTCTGCGAAGTGGCTCCTCAGTCATCTCAAACTCTGAATGTCTTGATCTACTGTGGTAGTCACCACCATCCCTTCTCTTTGACTTTGCATCATGCCTTTGGTATGGAGGTCTGGGCGGCTTGTCAGACTTGTACATCTGTTCCTTCATGTAGAAGTCGTCCTCCATGTTCCTGTAAGAGTTGAAGGACATGCCTTGAGGGCTGCCTCGTGGGTGCCAGTCTCTGTTGGCTCTTATCCCTTCACCACCTGCACCTCCACCTCCTCCACCTCCTCCTCCTCGTTCATCTGCAGATCTTGAGCTAATATGATCCAAGGGTTTCTGGTAACCCTTCCGACGGTCAGCTGCCCGTCCATTAGGCCGATCGTCATCCACGCTGCCCCCGTTTCTCCATGGGTCATCCCTCTCCCTTTCATCCTCACCCCTCCGTAAATGTGATGACCAATCCCAAGAGCCCCTGCGGGGGCCCATGCCATTGCTGCCTCTCTCTTGACCTCTACACGATGCCCCCTGGGGGCTGTGGGCTGAGCTGCATGACGTAAAACTGGGGCTGTGGGAATGAGGACTCAGAGAGCGGCTGATAGGGCTGCGGGAGCGTGCTCTCTCTGGCATGTAGCTGGAGGGATATGATAGGTAGTTTAGATGGAAACATTTTCTAAAGCAAAAACTTCTATCTGAAATCTAACACTGATTCATGCACTACAAGAAAATTTTAACAAGTCATGAAACCGTCTCAATTTAATACTGATGCCTCGCTATGACCTATAAAGGCAAACTGAACAATCAATGAGAAGATTGGCTTTTTTTTGTTTAATTATTATAGTTTTTGTAACGGCTGTCACTGGGTCGGAGTCTGACTTATCAAGGTTAGATAAGTCATAAAGTTAAGACTCTTTTATGGCAGATTGCTGAGGACGAATTGAGGGGTCTTTGGTCTGATGATACAGCATGGCATTAAGCTAAGGTTTAATTGTTGCACATATTACAGTTAATTTTACATTGTCAAAAATAAATACATTAACACATCACCTGTAATTAAAAAAGAAATACAGTATTAAAAATGCATTGCCTCTTTCTTTCAAAGCAAATGCATATGTTAGCCGGATCAAGATTTTAACCATAGGAGGCGTCAGTGCTTGAACCCTTTCGTCCATAGGACATGCCAGAATCAACAAATATATAACAGTTGCCTTGGGAAGGCTTTAGGCAGTATCATTACTGACATTTACTCCTCTCTGAATTTCCTTTTTGCTTTCCTTGACTCCTTGTGACTCATAGAACCTGACCACACAAGAGGATGCATTTGAGACTAAAAGGAGAATGAAGAGTTTCTTTACTGTTCATGTTCTTGCATCTCATCCCGCTCCCGCTGACAGCTGATATCCTGGATGATTGACTGAACATCTTTACCTGGTTTCTACACAGAAAAGAAATTCAAGTTTAGTAATTGACTATTATGGCCTTTAACTGCTGTTTACTTTGATCTTCAGTCGTACCTTGAGTTGAAGCTCCTTGTACCTCTTAGACATTCGTATGAGAAGCTTCTGATTGGTAATCATAGCTGGAGTGAGTTGGTAGTATTGAACCATAGCCTGAGCTGCTTCAACATACGCCATCTCCAGAAATGCCTGATGGGAAAACACATAGTTGCTGTAAACAATAATCCCCTTCTGACAGTTTTATGGTGTTTCTTGCGGGACATCTGCAAAAACATATTTTACATGTCATATGTCAAGACTGGGACGCAAGCAAATCTTTGAAAATCATCATTACAAGTGATCACATTTCATGACCATAATAAATTACAAGAACCGCCGCTTTAGTCCCTGTAACCAATACCATGATTTTGGTGCGAATGCTTTAAATTTGATAGGGGTGATGTTAATGTTGCAGTTGAGTTCTGATAACTGAAACCTCAGTGCCTGAGTGAGCTGTCATGTACTAGTAGTTAAACAGCCAGTAAGTTATGACAAAGTACATAGTATCACATAACAGCTGCAGCACAGAAAAGCTGTTGATAATCACAAAAATGCACATGGTGATTTGCTTCTTGGCAAATTTCTTTCAAGCTAAATATTCACATGATCATCAGGAGCTCATCAGAGCAGAGGTCTCTGCAAACACACACACACAGCAATACTTTTTAGATTATTTTGAGTTTGAACCAAGGTAGTATGCAATTAAAGGCCATAGACCTACTGCAGGTCTGACAAGCAGCTGTACTTTGCCAAAATAAAGAAGATCACTGTTACCCTGGACACTTATGGTTTTTTTTTAAAGTTGGTTAACTTTTTGGACTAATTTACTCAATATACACAGTGAAAGAATGCAAATGGGTACATTTACTTAAGAACTGTACTTAGGTACAATTTTGAGGGGTGTGGAATAGATAACAAATGTTCATGCTTTTACTTTACTACATTTATTAGATGACTTTAGTTGCTAGTTAACTTGCAGATTACATGGAGCATCAGTGCCAAAGTAGCACATTCTTAATTTATTTATTTTATCAGTAATCGTATGAGAAAACACTGATTCTACTTATCTGAAAAATGCAGATTATCTCACCCAAAAATTAGTAAATCGACAGAAAACTATATATACACAGGTAAATATATGTATAATCTATGTTTACTTGTACTTTTGATACTTCGTGTAAAAACATAATTACGACGATAATTGTCTGCCATGACGGCGGTGTGCCGGAGATCCAGCTCCTACGGTGAGTAGTTCAAAAACTTTCTTTTTAGTAAACTCTGTGTACACAAACAATGTTCTCAATGCTCGTGTTCATGTGTAGAGACCCTGGTGATACTACAAGCAAAGTTTCATGTTGTGTCGAGCCTTCTTAGTGTTTTAAAAATAGCCATTTTGATGCAAGCATAAGAGTGCCCCTGCACTCCATTGAAAATTAGCTTGCCCGAAAACGATACTACGGTAAATCTTAAAAGTGCCTCTTTCGTCGTAATTATGCTTTTACACGAAGGTTTGACTCATATTGAATCACAAATAAACCCTTGGTTGCTTTTTGGCGAGAGTTTCACTTTAAAAGACTCGATTACTATTTGTTTGAGTAACATTCACTCTTATAAGGAGGAAGTATTTTAACAAAAATTTTTACTTTTACTCAAGCATGACATTTGGTGACGCGATATCCAAGATACACATTAGACAATTAAAATATTTATCGATAAACTTGAGTCACAAATAATTGATAAATAATAATGTTATGTTACCTGATGGGTTGAGCGCATGAGGATGTAGTTGGTAACTTTGCCAAATGGTAGTCCCAGGTTGATGACATCATTCTCTGTGCAGCTGCCTTCAGGGAGGTTGCAGATGTGAACGACTCGCCCTGCTGTTGCCTTTCTCGGTGGAAATGTCTGCAGATAACAAAAACTACAAACTCTGAGCAACTGTGAGTGTTGTTTAAAATATTGCATGGATCAGTGTCAAAAATCTACTGAGTATCTGGTTTGAATTTGAATTGAGTCCACCCTTCATACCACTTTATCAATATTTAAACTTTCAATTTCCACTAAATCAAGAAACTTTATCCTCCTCACAGTAAAATGACATTAACAACCAGTATTAACTGGTCTAGTCATCTGGTTTTACATTATTATTAACTGTAGCGGCAAAACCTGCCAACCTTATAATGAGGAAAGGACCTTTTAACCCAGCTGTCATTGGTCAGGGACTCTAGTTGCAGTTTGTAAGCTAACTTCTCAAACCACACTGTCGCCTTGTCTATTTGTAAATGGGTGACACACTAGATAAAGTGTGTGTGTGATCTTTCAACAATATGTGAGGCTAGTCTGTCTAACATCAATGTAACACTATCACACAGGATGTCATGTCATTTTCCCTCCTTGATACAGCCCACCTCATTGCATCTATTAATAGTTCCTTGGCAGTAGTGCAGCAGTGATAATGAAAGTTTTCTTGTTTGGATTTACAGACTTGTCAGCTGACTGTCCCCAGACATTTCACACATTTGATACAAATCCCTCTAGGCTGCCAGGCATATCTCTTTGTCTATCCCCCTTGCCATCTGAAGGAAAGTTGGTAGATGCCCGGTTTATTATACTTTTCTTCACGGAAACAAACAGTGGGCTGCATAGAGACAGCACAGAGAAACTGTTAGTAATTTAATCTGTTTTGGTTCTACACATCGTATTATTACTATTTCTGAAACTACTGCTTTATTATGATTATCATTGTTTACTTTTATAGCTTTATTTGTAAAGCAGATGAAGACTTTTTCCTCCTTTTGTTTCTCTGTCAGATGTCTTATTATTAATCCATTCTTTCTCTTTCGAGCTCTATCTATAAGATAATCTTAAGAACTGCATAACTCCCTCATAGAAGGGGCTCTGCATGTTGTTGTTTAGGTTAATTGTGCTACTGAGCAGTTTACCTCCTGCATATGACACACTTAAAAACAAAAAGGGAAAGAACCCCTTTCAAGTTTAATGTGTTTATCTATATTCATCATCAAACCAGCCAGTAGACATACCGTTTGACACCTCTTTTAATATCACTGCGGCACAGTAGTAAATTCAGCTTGTCATATCAGGGAGTCTTATTTCTGCAACTATTGTGCTGCAGCTGCAGTTTTTACAGTGCCCCTCCTCCTCTTCCTGCTTCTCTTGCTGATAGACATGACAGACAGTTCCATGTGTGGGATAGACTGGGGTCCTAATTCCAACTCGGACCAGCAGCCAGGGTCTCTGTTTTTACAGGGAATTTGTTCAGGGAAAACCCTACCCTAACATACACTTCACACCGGGTCCAATAGCCATCACGTGTAGCATGAATAAAGGCATGGAGGAAACTTTTACAGTCTCAAAGTCACTTTACTATGCATGGTGAAACATAATCAGAGGCAAGTGTATCAGTATTCATAACATACATGAAGAACTAATCCGAAATATTCCATAAATAACAAGTGGTTGTAGCTCACAAAAACCTGACTGAAAACAATAAAGATAAAGTAGTTCATCAACTGAAGACTCATACTTTCCTTTAAAACAGCAATTTTGGATAATCATACAACTTTTTTAAATGTCACACTTTATCTTTTCACAAGTTGCGGAAATGCCGCATTACTGTTTATACAACCACAATCAAAAGATGATCTGAATGACTACTAACTAAATTTCTATGACACAACTTAATGATTTCTGGCCAGCAAGCTGACATCAACAGCTTCAGATATAAGAGTGATAATTCTATTAACAGCTCCATTCAGTGCCAGTGCCACAGCCACAGCGTTCATCAGAATACATAAAGGTCAATGCAGGTTGGCTCAATAAACACATCCAGGAATAGAGTGGAGTTTATGTCCTTGGAATATTAGAGAGAACAAGAGTCTTGTTCACTGCACTCACTAATTCTGACCTGTAAAATGTTGTCTGTGTCTGACTGCCCAGACAGTTTGACCACAGCATTGATATCACTGTCAAGGTTGGCTGAGGATTTAAACAGTAGCAATTTCTGTTGACCGCAAACCAGAGGCGCAGAGTGTTGTCGTGTTATTGCATCCTCACAAGGAGGCCCTGCACACACTGCCAGGGCCTCCTTAAGTGATTGCTTTTGCACTTAAGTCTTTAAACTGTTTTTTTTTTCAACAAAAACAGACAACAAACTTTGATAAAAAGCTACATTTTCATTTACAACTGTATCTTAGCTTAACAATGCCACGGTTTTGAGTCAGTTGCACAAAAGGCTTGGCACTAACATTCACTAAAGCTTGATTCTAATAATTAATCAAAAAAACACAACTACGTAAAGAAATACATTACAGGAAATACTTTGTCTTTCTGAAGCTACTTTGCCTTGGACTGAGCCAAAAATGTGTCATTTTTTTTCTTTTTTATTGAGCTGTAATTAGCTATGATGGAGAATATTATTGTATAACTAAACTCCCGTGAGTTTATTGAAGTTAATCCTAAACTACAACGTTTTTTCCCATATTCATTCATAAATCAACTGCTAAAACAATTTGCACCCTTTACTACAGTCAACTGAGGTACTGGTTTCATCTGCCACAGTGTGTTCAGCATTAGTTTCTGTAGCTGAAAACTTCACACTCTCAACACTATGACATACCAAGTTAGGGGCAGAATGGTGTAAAAGATAACAACCATTTCACACGGCGACTTGCTGTTTCTCACTGACAGCATGCTGACTGACATAGGCTGGAATCTCTATTAAGGACATGTCTGTTTATTTGTGCAAAGCAGGACCCATGTTGGAACATCCAGGGAGATGGTCAGTCAGGTTTCACAGTTTCTCTCCACGTTCCGCAGAGCGCTCGCACACTGATCCCTCAGATCGTTTTAACAGTCTCTCAACAGTCTGAAACTTTATACCATCGCCTGGGGGTGTGACCCGGGGGTCTTAAGGTCTGTGCTCCTAACAGCAGTTAGCTGTAATCCTGTGTTTATCTCCGTTTGAGTTATGTTATCACATGAAGCTACTGTGTTACTTCAAGCTGGGCTTCTGGACAACAGGAAGGCTATATGTGCAAGCATCCATTTGTGTATGCTTGTATCTATGTGGTTACGCAAATGTGGGTGCGAGACTTTTCATATAGATTGTAATGATTGCCTTACTTTATTTTTAAAGAAAAATTCAGCTAAGAGAAATGTATCTTGGACTTCACTTCACAAAGAGGGGTTTCTCTTTTTTGATTTCTAGTTCACAAATTATTATCACATGTGGCAGTATGGTAGATTTGTGTGACACTCTGTTCAAAACAGGGACTTAAGAACAGTAAAACCCCACCTGTTCTGCTTAGACAGGTGTGTGTTTATGACAACTAACATTAGCTCATGTAGCACAGCCTGTAAATATTTTCCCACTGATACAATAAATCATGTTGTCAATAACCAACCAATGACGCATATGACTTTCACAGCACAGACTCCTGGCTCCTGTTAGATAGGGTCTGGCAATGAAGAAAAGAACAAATAGCGGACACAATAAAGTTTTATAGTGAAAGGGACGTAGTTTAAACAACATGGTCCGAGAATCTGGATCATTTCTTTAAGGAGGCTAAATTGTCCTGTACATTATTTTTTAATCAAACTGTTCACTAAACAATGTATTTTTCACTATCCCTTTGAGCTTTTATTATTGTTTGTCTGTATACATTCTGTGCAGTCTAGTTACACTATATAAAGTGCACACTATTTTCTATTTCTGCAAAAGTCCTAAAATGTCCAAACATACCAAAATAGATCCGGCTGAATTACAGGACAATTGTCTAAAAGTTGACTGATGAAACATTAAGTTTTTCAATGAACATAGTCTTGCAATTATTTTGAGTGTGATATACTGTGCCTTCAATAAAAAACTGGTACAAGCATTTAACGCATTTGGACATCTTTAAAACGTATGGTAAGGGTTGATTCAAGAAGTTAAGAAAACTGCAGCACTGTAAAATATACACACTGTACAAGTCTGCACAGCGTGTACAGTGTGTGTCCGCGTACAGGTATGTGTTCCAGCATTGAGTGCGTATTAATGCCCACTAACTGTTGAAAGCTGCTCGCTGGGCAACAGATTAGGGTTTCCCCTGGTTTTCCAGGGCAAATTTTCACCTCACTCATCATCCGCAATGTGCTTTTCAAGAGACCTACTTTCACGATGGACAACCGTCAACAGCTGCTGTTTTTCAACCCTAGTCAACCAGTCACTGTTCAGTATTATTGAACAGGCACCTTGACTACAGCAACAAGTAGTTAAGTATGTTTCGAGGAACACAGAAAAATAAATGAAGCTTTTATTATTGCCTGTGTTAATACAATTAACAGAACTTAAAAAATAATTGTTTAATCATTGATAAATATGCTCCTGTCCAGATGATGCTTATATTTTTTTATTGTCCCCATAAATGTTGTTGTTGTCCTACTATTACCATCGATTTCGTTTTACCCTGTCATGTCCTATAAGTGTCTTTAGCGGCCTATTCAAATCCAAATAAAAAAAAAAAAAAAAAAAGATTTCTGCTGTTCAAATAAACACTTTCAGTAAGCTCTGCAGTTACAGGACATGTGTGCAATATAGTTGGAGCATGGGGCTCTGCAAAGCTTGTGTAGACAGCTGCTGCAAGTTAACATGAAACAGTTTCTGTTCGGAAAGGCACACAATTCACGACAGGGCTGAGTTGAGTCCGTTTAAAGACATTTTTATAGTAGGACGCACTTGTGAATGTGAACATGTGTTCCCACCTAAAATGGAAACGATAAATCAGTAATTGTAATAAGCAGTAGAGTGTCTGACAATGCAGCATAGAAAATGCACGAAAATGACAAGGTATGGATTATTTGATACATGCTAAACAAAAGTCTTCCTCAACAGATAAGCTATTTGGGTAAATATCTGCATTTCACAAATGCAATAGTTTCAAGAAGTTGGGCAATCATTGCGTGGTAAAATAAGATTATATAAAAAATCTCGACACACAGTTTCTAGCCAGCATTGTAATTGCCAGGCTATACAGTTGAGTGGAAACGAGTTGTCAAGTCCAGACAAAGCCCGCTGTCAGGCCCCAGCAGCTGTCAACAAGGGGATATGGGTCCATTCACGATACGAAACGCATTCAGGGCCAACTCATTACGCACCTTGTACACTTTTCCTGCTGCTAAGCTACAAAATCTATGAAGATTAACACGCAAATAACGAAAAAAAAAACATAAATATGATAATTGGAGAACCCTTGTGAAAAGCAACTCATTCATTTTTGTATTTTAATTATTTTAACCTTAATCATTTTCAATTTAGTATTTTACTATTATGTTTTTTTGTTTTTTTTATAGACCATTGCATTTTGGTATTCATTTCTAAATCAAATGTTGGACACTGATTTATTTGCCATTTCTCTTGTTACATCTTGTTTTGATAAGAACATGTGTTTTCTTTTTTCCGAGAACTTATAGGAAAGTGTGAAGGGAATAGTGTTTTAACAAGACAGCAAGTGTAATTAGAAAAGTATAATACCATATCATCAGTCTGACAAACATAGTCTGCGCTTAAGAACACCAATGATACTGGCCAGCACCACTCAAGTCTATTATTGACAGTTATTAATAATAGTCAAATACTATAATACTAATCAAGGTATAGCTAAATTCCTGTTATGTAATATCATCAATCCAGGATGGTGACTGTCCTTTACCACTTCATTACTAGATATGCTAATGGGAAATCCTGAGAAAACATCCATACATTTGTCTGACCTTTGACTCCGGCTGGTGTGGGGCAAATCCTGTGTCTGACATGGGATAAGTCTTCATGGCTGGAGCTGGTAAGTATAGTGCATTGGCTCCTGAGGAGGCATCTGTGGAAACAATTTCACAATTTAAAATGAATTCATAAAGGAAAACAGAGGGAAAGAGGGAAAAAAAGAGGAGGGAAAGAAACATTTTTTGACTTAATGGTTAAATGATTTAAATGTGATCTAAAATCTGTATCATTCAAAATCATTACTGGATTTTTCACTTTTTCATAGTCTGTTGTATAATTATGCATTTGAAAACACAATGTTGGAATTATAGATGCAGCACAAACATGCATCAGTGCTTATAACTGACACCTGGTAAGAGTGGTCATACTCTACTGTGATATCAACATACTCTCATGTTCTCAGATACACCCTGCAATTTGTTCCAGCAAAGATTTCCTGAACATAGAATTTGCTGAATGTGCTGTAATTATAATGATTTGGCTTCAGGATTTCTCTACAATGGCCCAAGGTGCTGGCATTCTATAACAGCTGTCTATTTAGTAGCTGAAAAGATGACATCATTTTTCTATGTCATTTATAGCTATTAACTGCAACCCCAAAAACCTATGTCATATCTGCTGCCGGGGGTCACTCAAAAAAAACAATGAAAAAATAGTTTGATGATGTGAAGTAGTAATGGATCATGGCAGGTTTTATTCATGTTATGTTTCGTCATGTTCAATGACTTCCTAACTTTCTTGGCATATCATCTGGTGGCCACAAATGACACACACCGAGAGAACAGGTGCTCAAGTTGTTGTGTATCAACTTTGTGGGCTTACTCTTACAATATGCGCACAAAGAGTCTTAAAACCCCTAACAAGTATGAAACGAAGATTTGGATTAGTGCTCTCGTCCACCATATTTTGGATTTCAAATCACTTTATTCAAACAGCATACATCAATGTATCTAAGTACACTGTCAAGTTATAAAAACATGCTGCCTCATACCCCCATGTAACTAAAAATAGTCCCTGACCTCCATCTATCACTCCACTTCGCATATTCTAACAACGAGAAAAACATCACTCATTATAATGTCAGCAAACAAGGACACTTGTGGTGGCTAATGGGTTATCCTACCTTGACTTTGAGCAGAGTACACCATGGAGTTCGTCCCTCCTGTGTTTAGACCTCCATCAGAAGGCCCGCCGACACCGTAGTGAACAGCTCCAGCTGATACCGCTGTGGAGCTGCAACAATCATTGAAGGCTGATTATAGCTGCCTCTCCCCTGCCTGGCTCACGCATATCTTGTGACAGAGCTCATATTCATAGAAACATTAAGACAGCTGTATATAGAGTGAGGAAAAGTAAAACAAAATGTTTCCAACAAGAGAGATATTTTCTCTGAACTGGTCAATATAAACAAACATTTTGACCTAAAATTGTTTGAAAATCAACAAAAAACAGACTTAACCATGAGAAGCCATGAGCTTTGAGCATGAGACTTGTACTTCAGTAGTCAAACGACAGTTACAGCTTACTTTAAACTCTGTCATATCAATTTAAGTCCCAAATAACCCACCTTTCATTTGTGTACAACATTCGGTTCTGCAGATGTAGTTTTCCCTTCACATGCTGCTCCCAGTCCTAAAAACAAACACATATAAACACACACACACACACACACACACACACACACACACACACACACACACACACACACACACACAGACACCATCCAAACATAGAATCAAATGGCTTGTTCATATCAGAAGCTCACTGCTTGATCTCCCATCATACCTCTTGTATAAGCTCATGACTGAGAGTAGTAAAGAAAGAAGTTAGTTTGCGGTTGCCCATCAACTCAAAACAGTAATTACATCTGAAAAACCCATTATCTCATCCAAAGCCAAAACCCAAATTCTAGGGTCTGGGAAGTCTGTTAAGCATCACTCACTCCTGTTTTATTTAAAGACAAAATACTTGAGAATTGGATGGCTTGTTAAACTTCCAACCGTCCATTAATTTAAGTGTGGTCAGACAAATGTTACATATGCAGGTGAACAATTTTCTTAATGTTCAGATCTTCTACAGCCACAGTGACAATTACAAGTAACTCCTCATACATTAACATACATGCAATCTATGCTTATGATTGATGAGTTCACTGACCTTAAGGTTGTAGACCTTCTTGTCACAGATGCTACATTGGTGTGGCAGTTGAGTGGGAGTGACAGCGTGGTAATCATTGACTTGGTAAGGCTGAAGTGTCCTGGTACCTGAAGATAGAGCTTCTTCACTTCCACGCAGGGCCTGGTAACCCCCAAAGCCCTGGGTGCCACTTGAACCAAAAGAGGAAATCCCACTACTGGGATTGAATTTGGGGTCAGGGGTGGGCTCCTCTGGGTTATACAGCTCTGTTCTGGACCGAATCGGCTTCCCAGCTGTTGTCCACACATTGGCAGCATTAGAAACCATATCCATCTGCCCAGTGTGACTCGAGTTAGCGGGGTCTTTCCATTGCTCCTTATGTCCAGTGGAGTTATAAACATTCATGTTCTGCTCATTGACACTAAACCCAGTGTGTTGCCCCAACATATCATGCCCATAGAAATCTCTCTGAAAACCAACATTGTTCATGTTTTTTACCTGAGAGTTAATCGCTGAGTACTGACCATCACCAGCAGTTCCTGATACTGAAGATGTGCCCCCAACTAAGTTGTACTGAAGACGCCTGTCAGTATCGGAGGGGTACGCTGACCCTGACTTTTTAGCATACTCCGCACCCTGTTGGCCCAGTGTGCCACCTCCACCAGGATGGTTCAGTCTCACATTCCCTGGGTTTTGGTTGAATCCCCCACCCACCAAGGCCCCCAAGGCTGAATTTGCAGAGGGAAACCCTAGCACTCCCGTGGGGAATGCACTCTGGGGGTTCCCAACCATAGTCGAAGTCCTCAGCTGATTGAACAGGGGTTGGGACATCGCGACATTGGAAAGAACCTGATTGAGAACAGTGGCGGCAGTGGCTGTATTTCCCCCTTGAGCCAGCTTGAGGCGATGGAGGGTAAGCTGGGCCTGGAGCTGTGCGATCTGGAGGCTGGCTGGAGTCAGGAGGAGCTGCTGGTTCTGCTGGTGAGGCCCCGCCTGCACAACACCTTGCAGCTGGCCCCCCACCTGTAGGCCCTTCTTATCGCCACTGTCAACAGGCACGGCACTGATGCTATCAAGAGAAAGAAGACATCACATTTATTATGAATCTTTAAGGACAAATATACAGGCTTTATAAGATGTAACACAATAGCTGAGAAGTTAGCCTCTAATGTTTCTGTCTATGATCACATGCATGCTCCTAAAGTGCTGCCTTTACCTGATTGTTTTAAATTATGTGGCTTCTCTTCAATCCTCATTACAAATGGTAATGCAGATCAAGTCTGCGACTTAGACGTTTTGAGTTACCAGCCCAAAAACCATTATCTCTCAAGTTTAATATACAGCCACAGTTGCAAAAATCCAGCCGAGCTAAACTGGATTAATGTAGAGATAAAGCCAGTAGGAACCAATGGGACTGAAGTTAAGTGGTGCCAACACTACGTTGCAAGCCATGCATGTCTATTTTGAGAATCAGCAAGTAACAACATTTGTCTTTCAAAATTAACTACTGGTTAACAGGATATGGAATCACTTAATACAATAAATGTCTCTATGCGATTTTGTTCACACTGTTCTGTTTACGGTTAAGTTCCCACTGTTTTAAAAATTACTGTTATACCAATGTAACAACTGCAGTTCTGCATACATTTTTAGAATGTAATGCTGGTTAGCTGCCTGGAACAAGTATGTATGTTTTATGCAAACACAGTACAGACAATGCAAATTGTATACTATTAAAAAACTACCTACCAATGATCTATTTTGTTCAGTTAGATGGAGTTAGCGAACATTCACATGAGGCTAACTAGTAACCACCAGCAGCTATGTTACTTTCACTACTTTCATTAACATAAGAAACTACACAGACAAAAAAAATAATTACTGGGTAATACAAAGAGACATTTACTCAGTACTCAGAACAGTGCTTTTCTGCTGCTCTCCATATTCACACAATTGTGTTCCTCACAGCTAGCATCTGCAAACAAGGCGAGTCTTACAAGTGATCGACCAGCAGATGGCCGGCAGTTGGGCACAGCCATCAACTGTCTGTCAGAGCTGCTGGGTTTAGGATAAACCAAAGGAAATAATCCCTGCCAAGAGGTATTACACAGCAGTTCACTACTGATGACGTTGTTCTCTAACCTAACAATGACTTTCTTTATTTTTAGAAAATGCAATTTCCTTTGCTTGTATGCCTGATGAAAGGAGCTTGGAAAGATGATTTTGTCAGCTTATAAACGGAGCCAATGTTAATTAATGCAACTTGCAATGTGCACAGATGTCACTACACTTCCCATTAGCTACAGTATGTTAGTCCAGGTTACTGGCAAGAAAACTCACCTATTAGGTCAGTGAACATCTAGAGAGACAACTTATTCTTAAGTTCTCCTCTCAGACTATAGATGTAAGTGGGCAGCCTCCCTAGAACAACTACCTTGTATCACTAGACTGGCCCATTTACCATGGACAGACTGGCTGTCTCTGCTCCAGTCTCATTCCTCTTGTTACCAATATTGCTGATATATAGTCTGTTCAGACCAGAGCTAACATATTATAAGGCAATGCAAAGTAAATTAGTGGGTAATAACTTTCATGTCATACAGTCTATGCTCTTACTACTTTAAGCGTATTATTTGATCACTATGATGAATATATTATCAAAGAGGCTACCTGGAGGATAGAGGTTATATTCATTCAGCCAGCGAGATAGCTGTTTACTCACAACACTGTGACATTATATATAAAGAATCATTTTTGAAGCTCAGCAGTCTTTTATAGTTCAAAAATGATTTCAATTAGTTCTCACCAACATACGGAAGATGGTGGATTTCATCTTGCACAGGGAAGTAACAGCCCCTCTATTACGGACCAGGCCGTGTAACATAATTAACATTTTTGGATAAAGAGATAGTAGTTGAAATAAAAGAGGGATGGTGGTATAGAGCACGGATAAAATATCAAGCTGTTGGTAGTCTAAGTGTATATGTTTTTACTTCTATACAATACTGACTGTACAACAGCTTCCTAAATCACAAAGTGCTGTAATTTAACCACTCAGAACCTCCCATTGGTGCTGTGACCCCGTTTGACTGGTCTGTTCCTTTCAATTTCTGATGAATGCTCTCACATGCTGTCTAAACTTAGTCTACTCAGCTATTCATCACATAATCTATGTTAAGCACTTGACACTGGCCTATCTAGCCACTGCTCCCAAGCCCCCAGAAAGGTGACAGACCAATTGAATTAGACGTGACGAAATCACAATTTGTTCAAGACAAAGATATATCAGCCGTGAAGTTTTGCATGCAGAAACACCAATGGGATGGAATTATAGTTACTTGTGATCATGTTTACCAAGACTGTTCTTAAAAAGTTGAGCACATGTTGAGAGATGGGTTATAAAATGGGTAGTGGTTGTCCTTGAATATAAAAAAAGTTCAAGACACATTTTCAAATATGAATCTATGCAACTGAATCTTGTGGAGGATTATCACCTCTAGGACTGTCCTCGTACTGGCTTCTGTAGATGTGATGTGGTCTTGCAATTACATTGCCACATCATAAACTTATCATATCAAACCACAATTCATTGTCCTACTGAGAGTAAACTAACCTGCTGTAGACATATGGTCCTAAAATCATAGCCCTGAAACAGAAATAGAAAACTCAATATAGGAAAATCGAAGTTCCTGACTTGGCGGACTTCAGAATTTATGTTAAAGTTTTTAAGATTTTGTAATGCAGGTAATGTAAAATGTCACATTGTGGTGTAATGGCTGGAAAATAATGACACTAATCACACACGAATCTAATAATCCAAAATTAATAAAAAGTCATCTGATAATGGATTACCTGTTCACAGGTCTATATCGCTTGATATACATTTGCTTTCAGCATACCTGTTCTAATTACGAGTCATACACTGTATTATGGGCATTACCATAATATTTATTAAATTTTAAATTTTAAAACAGCTTATTGATTCCAACTAGTTTATCACTTTCACTTACTGTTGTCAAATTTCACAGATGATAGATAACATTGTTTCACAGATTTTATACAAACTGATTTGAGCAACTTCAGTCAGATTAAGTATTATTGAAAAAACAATGCTGAAAATACATTAAAATGCTATGTGAAATTATATTCAAAATCTATTTTGGGTAATGAATTAAAGTCAAACTAAACTAATATCTAATAAACATGTTAGACGAAAAATCTGTTTGTTTTGTCTGCACTTCTTCAAGTAAAGCACTTTGTAATTTTGTTAATAAAAGGTTTATACCAAACAGTGGTATTCATATGTTTTTTTCATGGATTAGGTTTGATATATTTCCGGTACATGCGGTATCAAAAACATGCACAAACTGTTTATGTCATGTACCATGGTCTAAGGAGTTCCCAAATTAAATTATGATAAGTGACTAGCTTTGGACAATTAACAATCCCCAGTTTCACTGCCGACTGTACACACACTAAGGTGAACAGGCTTGCTGATGTAGATATACACTTACACCATTCCAGCTTATGACTCAAAGCTATAAATACTAGAGCTGCCTCTGCCATCCCCACACACAGTGTCCTTAATAGACTAAAATGGACTCCTGGGCAGCTGGCACAGTGTGCTAGACACTTCAGACCAATCTTGTGATGAAAAGAGGGAAAGTAAGTGTCAAATAAACTGCAACTAGGTGTGGAAGGGAAGTAAGACAGTGGATTATAGATAGAGATGACAAGACAGAAAGGCTCGCTAATTGAATTATGAAGAAAAGTCTCACAGTGTCTCACCGTGATTTTATCATCTTGTTTTGAAAGACTCACACAGCTACACTACTCTCACACATCCTCCTTGGTGTAAATCGGAGCACATAAATACATACTTTTACTTCCATACAGAAGAATTATCTCAAGAGGGCACACAAAGACCTAAATGTCTGTATAAACCCATTTTGGCATATGCCAATATACCAAATATCCAATTCAACAGATCTCTAACTTGTACTAGAGACATTGGAGGGTGTACGTTCCCATTATTTCAATCCCACTCCACATTTGTATATTTACATCACAAAGAGCTTTTTCAAATATGCCAGTCTGTTTTGCATTTGTTACTGTTAACTTTTCATAGCTGAAACAGCCTCTTAAAGTCAAAGCCAACACAGTATTTAAGTCATAGAAAAAGTTTTATGTTGTCATTTATAACAAATCTGCAAATTTATGTGACTCAAAGTATTTCTGTTTCTGTTTCACAATTAAAAATCAAAAAAGCACACAAAACATATAAATCAGGTTCGATAACAGAAAAAACTGTATATTTCTAGAGAAGGTATGACATCAAAGTTAAAGTACAATTTGTGACAACTGCAAGTCAGTTAAGTTTGATTCATGTTCTGAGCACTGATTTTCACAGCTAGGGTTGTAACAGCACGATATCTTAAGAGCCATCTCAAAGAATTATCACAATTTCATGGTATTACGCATGATATTGTGTATTATTACACAATTATTATTATTATTGTTATTATGTTATGTTATATTATGTAACTGTTATGTTCTGACATACATAAAATGTGATAAAAAGATACATTTTTAAAATAACACTAAAATTGCAGAATTCAATATTGTAGGCACACAAATGGCCATTGTATAATAACCATCAATTTTCTGTGGTATAACTTGATACCAGTATACATCTGCAACCCTATTCCCAGCTCACAATGCTTTAAACTGCAGCTCAAATAGCTTCATATTAGCCATAGAGCACATTTAATAAAAACAAAGCTTCAACAATAAAATGTTTGGTGAAATTATAGCGCTGTCATCAACAACAATGTACATTTGTCCACTTTACTGTATTATGACTTTAATCTAAAAACTAAATGCTGAGACATGAGTGAAATTGTATTCTTATTGACTGTTCACATTAGAGTGAGTCACCCTTTTTGGCTCAGTGACGTGACTTTTTTTTCGCTAATTCTGCCAGTCCAGAAAAAATTGTTTCTTACTTTGTCTTCAAAAGTATCTACTAAAAGAACATGGAAAATTGAAAATATTTACACTGCTGTTAGTGATAATGTGTAAGCTTGTGCATTGGAACTCCGTCTAGTGACCAAGTTGTGAAAACATACAATTTAAATGGAAATTTGTTATGCAAATAATTATACATCAACAATGGCTGTGATATTTAAAATCACCTCTTACTAATTCTGTTGCTCAGTGCCAAAACCCAGGTACAAGACTAAGAAGAAAATGTGATAGTCGTTGTATGCCTTCTTTTCCTGCATAACAATGTGTCTTACAAGCATAACATCACATCTTGGTGTTTATACTTGTTTGCAAATTATTAATTGATGACAAAAAACAGCGCTAATTAAGAATACACAGTAGGTACTTAGAATAAAAGGCTCTTCGTATGTTTACAGTGAGTAACACAACTCCTAAGAAAATGTTTAAATTATACAATGAACAAAAGACTGAATGTACCATTTGAATATAAACATTTACTGGCATCAAGTGACAATAATTAAATCTTTGAATAGTTTGCAAAGAAAAATCATTTAAGATTTAATACAGTTTAAATACCAATGATAACAAGCTGACATGTAAAGATCCTAAATGAAAATGGTTTCCTATAATATATTTAAAGCTCCAACTTTCAACTTTAACGTTAAAAATGCACTAATATTGTGAAACATTTCAACTGATCTGAAAGCTCAACAATACTCTTTACAAATTTCAACAAATGTACGCACAGCAGACTTTTAAGACAACAAGATATGATAGCAATTTTACTATTGTCTCTGAGACAAAAAACCCCAACAAAAACACACACTTTCAAAAGATCAATGACAGCTAAATAGTCCTAACAAAATGCCACATGGGCCCAATCAGTCCACAGATTCACGGAGGAAGTAACAAATTACTCCAATGAGACATCCAGCAGAATATCTTACAACGTCCAAACACACTGCAGCTGCACCACAGACAGCTATAAATCCTGCCTCAACATGGCTCCCCAACATAGTACACAGTACAGCTGACGAGACTTACCACCACTTTCACGACACCACAACAGGCTTACGCTGAGATGTTCACCTGGAGATATTAAAGAGACATACTAACCTTAAAAAGACAGGCAGCGGAGGTCCAAGTTGCACCTCTGATACTAAACTCTGCACTGCTTCTCTATAGCCTGACCTCTGCTCAGCAGCTGAGACTGACGTATGTCTCTACCCTCTAACATGACGACTAATGCTAGCACATGTACATTAGCATAACATCACTGCCAGTGGTCTTCACCCTGTGTGAGAGACGCTGTTTCCTTGTGTTCCTGAACACTGGACAGGCAGAGGAGACACATGTGATTAAAAGTCACAAGTGGTTAGCATGTGTGTGAGGACGGGAGTAGACCAACTCAAAGGGAGGAAAGTATTTACAGAGGAGGCCTTGGGGTAGTGCCGTGCAGTCATGCAATGAAGCTGCTGCATCCACAGTAGTAGCAGTTTGTCCAATGCAAAGCTTAATGGACAGCTGGCAGTCAGGCTCAAAGTAGTGAACAGCAAAATGTCTGATTACTGCTGACCTACAACCACATCCATCTGACCTCATCATATACTGCATGTAATATATCAAATGAAATATTCTGTCCCTTCTCTCAAAGTGGTATGGAATACACACACTTTTTTAAATACACCAAACATTATGCCACTCACAGATACAGACCATTTAATTTGCGAGGCAAAGCTGTTTTTATGGATTCTTTCTTGGCAGAGATTTACATTTTTTCCTGAGTGTTTCACGGGGATCGACAGACACAGAGCAAAAAGCAATCTTCACATTAATTTCTGTAACAGCCAACTAGACAGTGACAAGACCTCAACCAATGGATTTTTATAGTTCTGTGGAAGCGTTTATACTGTACGAGTGGCTTCTCTGCGCTTTGAAAAGAATTCTCTCTCGATTTCAAAATGAAAAATGTGAAGACAAAGAGTTCCATGATGGCTGATACAAATTTAGACATACTGGCAATACTTTTGTTTGAGCAACTACAGTAAAAACTAAATCTGAAATAACTAGTTTATTGTTTAATTCTATTTTACTGGGAAAGGTTTTATCTGCATTTTAGACTTTTGCTCTGCTTTTAGTATCAAGTATCAAGAAGCTGCAATTGACTTAACTGTAGGAGATGTTTTGGGGACATTTTACAAATGAAACAAAATATAAAAAAGGTTTGCTTGTTGACTGGAAAAGCAAATAAACTCGAACTACCTTTTTGTATAATCTTAAGTTTAATTATAAGATATGATATATTGGTCAATCATAAGGAAGTCAATCAATAAGCTTCTCTTCGTATGAGTTACTAAACAAGTTTATGACTCCCATTTTCATAAGAATGTTGAGTAAAATTAGAAAATGGTCATTAAGGCCAGAGGATATCATCTTAATTATTACATGTAAAGCATAACACAAGCTGAAGCTATGCAATTGGATGATAAAGCATAGACATTCAAATATCTTTGTACAACCACATTTCTAATAACACACAATGATATATACGCAGTTTTGATATCATGATATATGCAGAGATGTTATGACATGATTAAAATAACTAATTGTGAATGATCCATCCCTAATTTCTGTTTTCTCCTTAAAGGTGTGGCAAGCTTCAACACACTGTAGCCAGAGTTCTACTCATTGTGCCTTCATTGTGTGAATGAGAGGAAACTGAATGTTCTTTTTCAATTGAAAGGATATCTTCTTTTTATTTGTAGAAAATAAATGAATGAATGGTGTTGAAAGAAGAAATAATGTTCTTTTTTAGAGAAAACCAATTATTTTCAATTAATTATGACAAAATTGCAACAGTATAATAACATATTTGCATATATTTTTAATTAACTGTTTTCGATGTACCATTTACTTTGGGTGCTGTTTAAATTGATGTTTTATTTTCTATCACTCAATTATAGATAGCAATAAAATAAGAGTGCAGGGCACTTTTCATCTTATTCCTCTGTTGGTTGACTGTGTTACTTTGGCATGGTACGGTATTTCTTTGGGTTAACAACTTTATTCAGAATTATGTATAACAGTTTGGTGTAGTCTGATAAATGTGCACTGTAAAACTGACTGGTGTCAAATTAAAAATTAATCTTCCAGCACAATGCTTCATGTAAGCCTCTTATTTCATCTACTGAACCAGTTACTTTTCCTATCTGCCTTCTTCTATAGAGCTCAGTCTGTAGATTTTTAACAGCTGTAAATGAGCACTTTACCTAAGCGGACAAGTATTCAACTCCCAGGGAGGTACTACCCTGACAGATTTACAGTCACCCCATCTGTTAGCATCACACCCAGAGAGCAAAGAGAGAACATGCCACTTTTCATCCAGTGCCAATACCTTAAATGCTATATGATAATATCAAACAATACAGTACATTCTTATCACTATTACTATTTATATCACTATTGCAATGGTAGGGTTACATTAATCTGACCCAGACAAGTATACCATCAGTCTGTTTTATACTAGTACACACGTATAACCTTGTATGACCAATGTATGATAATGATTAATGTATAATTATACATCCCAGCATACATTTTCAAAACTTTTCTGAAATTAAGATCAGTATCACATCTTAGTCACTTGTATTTACCTAAAACCTCCAAACTCCTGATCACATACTATTATGCTTAAGAAATTGTATTATACCTTAAATTTAAAATTTTTTATTTGTAATTGTTGTTTAGCAAATCTACTTTTTCCTGCCACTGTGGAGTAGAACAGGAAGGAGTTTATGATCACGGAAAGGGCTGTCATGGGAAAAAAAGGCAAAAACCTACCCACATCGGGTTCAAAAAACACTATTCCCATGGCCCACTAGGTGGTGCCACATATTGCCATAGCTGGCCCCCGGAGGTCTGACAGGGATGTGTCAGCCTGCCATAGGAGGGCACTGTTATCAATTTCATTAGCAGTTCCTATTCAGCCGGCTAGAATGAGAGTTGCAATGTTTACATTTGCAGGCAGTTACTTTCACACTGTGACTTAAAACACAATGCCACTTTGGTAAAGTCACCTTTGGAATAAGATTTAAGTGCTTACAAGAAACTTTTTCTAACGCCTCATACACAGTTGGCTAAAAGACTGTTTTACAGCCATATACACATGCTCACAACAAATGCGCACAGACACATGAACTTCAGAATATGTGACTCAAGACGCTGATCAAGAGGATAACATGAAACCTTACTCTTCCCAATATGGCAGACAGTTACTGACATGCCAGAGCCTTAATTTAACTTTTCAACAAATCAGACATGTATCCACAGCCTGCACAGTCAACATATAGCCACCATCATGCCATGAGAGACGGTTTCATGGGGCGAGGTATGAGTGAGGATGCAGGGTCAACTTGCTGTGCTCCACATTTGGCACAGTTGTAAAGGGGGGTGGTTCCTGATTTATGGCACCCTAGCAATGGTTGAGATATCTTGGCCACAGAGACATTGCGTCTGGCCCCTCACAACCGCCACAAGGCCGGCGCTTCCACAGTGAGGCATCACTTTGATTCATACCAAGTTTCTCTGATGATGCTTGTAAAATGGTTAGATTTATGTTGGGGATCAGTTAAAGGGTTTTATGATGTGATATCAAAAGGAAACAAAACTTTGTGAGGTAACTAGAATCGCATGTGGCCTAAACGCTATCAAATAAGCCCATAGGGTCACAGGCTTGACATTAAGTTACTGACTTAGTCACGCACAAACACACATTTGACCCAAATACATGCAATTAAACTCTAAGAGCGTTACGCTGGAGAAACATTCTTCTCCACTTGTCTCTCCCATACACGTGGTAGCTGTAGGTGATCGCGTTTCAACCATTAGGGAAGTGTAACACGGATACTGGGGTCAAAGAGAAACATACAGGTCAAAAGGAACCTTCTGACTTGACAGCTGCCTTCCAAGTGTGGAACTTTAAGAGCATTCCAATAAAAAGTCCTGCAGCAGGAAAACTGCAATTAGCCTTTAGTCCTCTTTTGATATTGTGTTCACTTGAGAACTTTAGGATAACATCTGTTTAGGGCATTTGCTATGCAATAAAATATCCCTTGAAGCCTGATGACAAACCTCTAAAAAAGAAAAAAAAACAAACCTGAAGAATGTTTAACAATGTCGTAAAACACCATTTATGTATTAAAAAAATATGATCACAGTGCACTTTTCTAAAGTAAACCATAAATTCCAACAACACCACTTTATTATTATTATCAATCAGATTATCAACACTTGCCCCTTGTTTTTGGCCTATCAGGTGTTATGTGGTCAGTTTTGATGTGAGAGTGCTGACAAGTGCTAAGAAAAGCCCTCCAGTTACCTGGGATCCACTGACATTGAGTGTCAAACTGGGTGCTGAGAGCTGTGGGCCAGGTGACTAAGTCTCCGAACAGCTTGCTTGGACAGATTGACATCAGAGATCTTGCTGGCTTGTAAAAGTTGTATGGAGCATGGAGTATGGAGCACAAGCTGAAGAGACAGTCAAACCTTACAGTAGCTATAGCTCCTGACACAGCAGCCTAAAGGTTGACAAGAAAATAGTCCTTGTTTCTTAATATTCAAATAAGTCAAAAAAAATGAAGGACAATTAAGTTAGCACAGGGCAGAATAACAGGGAAATTGGAAGCGCACATTATATTAAAGAAAGAAAAATGCAGAATTTAATGTAGTATGTATTAGAGAAATATTTGCCAGGTAGGGATTCAACCACAGGAACAATCACAAAACTCTGAGGTGAAGTAATATGAGGTGAGGGGAAGATTGTGTTGGCTCTTACAACTGAGCCTGGCCAGCCATTTTTCCTGCTGCTCTGAAATAGTTATTTATAGCTGCTGCCCGGGTGTAGACAGTACATTTCTTTTTCACTGGCTGCTGCTGTGTTGTTCAATTTTCATTTATGAAATTCTGCAGTTCCCGCTATAAACATATGAAATCTCACATTACATTTTTCACAGGCCTAATTTCTTCTCCTTCTTCTTCTGATGAGTAGCTACAGGTTACAGTCACAAACACCTTACTAGAGTCTTCCCTGACAGTGGTCAGCAACATCTGAGCTATATTGGTGTACAAGGTGACGTAGCAATGATTCCCCAAACCCCTCCTTCAATCTCTCTCTCTCTCCTTCTTTCATTTCATATCACCCTCTCTCTCAAGTTCTTACCTCACTCCCACTCTGCTCCATTTCTGTCCAAAGCAAGTATTGCATTTTACCATCTGTCACTGCTGTCATGCTTACAAATACCAATGAAACCCAGTTACGTCGTCCCACTAGCTGACTTCCTAGCCAATGGCAGAACAGCACCCTTCTCACCTCCCATCATTCAAAACTATTTCTTTCCTTTTGAACAGCTAGAATTAAGGTTTAAAAATAAATCAAATATAGGATTAGTGATAATAAAAAATAAAAAATGCATAGAGAGGAAACAAGCAGTCCAAGCCCAGCATGACTGCGACAGGTGGTTGAACATGCTTGCCAAGGGAAGCCCTGCGGGTCGAACCTACTGTTCAGGAAACAAAAGATCACAAATAATACTGTTCACTCAGTGTAATATCCACCATATAAGAGCAATCATAAAATGTTTATTATGTAATGTATGATAATTAAAATATAACATACAGTAACAAAGCCTCCAACTTCCATATACTCTCACTACCTTTCACTATGGGAAATTGCATTTTAGTATGTTCATGAGCCATAAGACCTCTGGAATGACTTCCTGGGTGGAAAAAAACATCTAATATCTTATTCTAATTATGCTCAGAGGGAGAGGAACTTGATTGACAGCACAGTTAGGAGGACAAAAGCCATATTCAAACATATTGACAATTCTGAAAATTGCAAGGGATAAAGAAAAAAAACAGTGCACAAGTAGGATTAATATTTTAAAATGTGAAACTATCAGATTTTTTTAAGCTTCATGTGTTAAATCAGTTTTCAAAGTTTCACAAAAGTTAACCTATTTACTGTATACATAGTATACCTCTAGTATATTTTGTCCAATTTGTATATGATTGGCACTGAGCTTTTGCTTTAGAAATGACATACAGAGTGGACTATCTCCTCTACGTTCATGTTTCTTCCTTGGTTAGTGGCGGTCGCATGCAGAATGTCTAAAGGAAGACAGAGACAGATAAAGACTTTATAAATAATGGTATGGTCTATCGTTGGCTCCCATAAGCAAGTTCAATATTTGGCACATTTAAGCCACATTTAAATACTGACATGGTCAAGAGGTTATGAGGATTGGAGTAAATAATAGAATGCTAATGCTGACTTGACAATATGTTCATTTCTGCTGAAATTACAGTACTGAAAACTGTTTAACTAAGATGGATTCCACTCAAATAATGAGTATAGTTCAGCCATCTTGAGTTGAAATTTAATGAAAATTTATTGATATGGTTGTCTCAAGTCTCCTGAAATATTTAAACACAGTATCATACCATCACATTTTAGAAATAAATCAATAGACACACCACAAGGCAATCTTGCTTAAAGTGAAGAGAACAGATGAATGAAACATTTAGGGGAAAACAGCCAATCACACACACGCAGACACGTGGTGGACACAATACAGGTCTGACAGTGACAGGGAGGGCAGTGCTGCCATATGGCTCAACATGTCTTATCCCAGGAAGCTGCTGGCATCACAGGCTGATCAAATAGCCATTAGTACAAATTACGCAAACAATGAAAGTGACTGAACTCAGCAACTTTTCGAACAGCTGCTCTGCAGAACCCCTAAAATGACATATGAACAAAAGAGGGAAAAGGAAAAAGAGAAAGTTGCCCAGCAAAACCTCAGTGTAAGTGAGAAATCCCCCTCAAAGCCAGTGGACAGAATGGGTTGGCTATGCCCTGAAGTAATGACCATCGAGGGATTTCTCTATGCAGCCTGGTCACTGAAATAATACACTCTCATAAAAAAGAAACAATAAAATAAGACTATTCATTTTGTGTTTTATATTTTAATGGTCACAAATATACAATATCAAGACGTTGCTTGAGTTTCTTTCATGTATAACTGGAAACTAAACTTAAATAATGTTTTTTTTCAACACAGCATCTGACACTGGGGAAACCTGCCAGGCCAAGCGTGTCACATCTGAAGGACAAATGACATGGTAGGATTGACTTATTTGTTCAGAAAGTTCTTGGGAATTATATGAGGAGGTATTATTAACGCCTGTGCAAGACAATACCTTTTAACATAGCCAATCTGGGATGGAGAAGCTTTATCTTCACTTTACTGTCTCCAAGGGGAAATATCCACACTCCATTGAGGCAGAAAGGTTACTGCTAAGCTACCTTCAAATTGATGGGTCACTGACAGCTGCATCCCACACACACAAACATGTATGCAATTTTATTTATTTCATTTGCACAGCACACTCTCACTCTACAGGTTTTAGCTATGACAGTTCATGTTAGTCAGATAAAAAAAGGAAGAACAGATTTATATCAGCAGTGCAATTATAACAAAATCACTTAATAACAACAATCTCAAAAGGCAGCTCATAAGCTGCCACATGTGCCCTCCCACCTCCCTGAGGGGCAATTGATTACCTGGGAGGTTAATCAACAGGAAGCTCTTGGTATGGTTTTTGACCTTGTGCTGACAAACAAAAATCCTCTAGGCCTCCTCCCTCGTCACACAGGGTATTTTTGGTGGCCAATTAGCATGCCTGATTTCTAATCTATCCCCCACTGCCAGGCATTACAACACTGCTCTATCATTTTCTCTTTCTGTATATGCATCCACAACTTGCTCTCTGAGCGTCTCTCTGCCTATTTAAATTTTTTCAGTTTCATCCTCACTTGCATCCTTTTTTCTTCCTCTCTATAGTCATGCAAACACACACACAACTCTTCATCCATACCTGATCCTGATTGCAGCAGCAGTGAGACTAATAACAAAAGCCAGGAAAGTGGAGGTTGACTTAAGATTTATTCTACGTTCGAGCCAGCAATATGAGCTAATGTTGGAAATGTGGAGTTTAAGAATTCAAATGTAAACTCTAATTCCAGGTTGAGTCACAAACATTTAAAAGAGAAAAAGACTAAATTGGTGGAAAAAGAACGTGTCAAATAATAACAGAAATGTAATGAGTTACAAAACAGTGATGAGCCAAGTGTAATGATAGAATGGAGAGGATTATTTTGCTTTCATTCACTCATTTGCCATTAACCTGCAAGATTAATGAACTGTAAAAGACAAAGCTAAAGAGCTCAGAGCTTTTTTAATAATAATCCCAACACCCACCATATTACTCTGCGCTTCAAATTTGTTGTTACATCCACACAATGATGATGCATGACCTGACCTAGTTTCCAAAGTAACTATTTTAGTGTTACGTAAGGTTTTTGCTGTGACTCACTCCAGACCCATAAACCTTTAGATGACTCACCACTACACCAAAAATATACAACATTTTGAACTTTTGCTGCTCCACACATTGACACTCAGTGGCACTTAAATTTAAGAGGTTGAGCTTCATCACAGCTCAGACTCTTGAAATTGAGGGATGATTGTAGAAAAAGGTAGATATATGCTCCTGCATCAGAGTGCAAAGGCACATAGCCTCCTAATGCTACTGGAATCAACATTCACCTCCTTATAAACCTCACTTTAATGGTGGATAAGAATGTGCTTCGCTAGGACTGATATGGTTAAAACATTTCAGGTGGATTTCTGCTGGCTCCATCAGCGCAACTCTTTACTCTTGACATAAGTAAATCTAACAAGTAAATTTCCCTATATGAGAAAAGCCAAGAGGGACGAGTAAGCTATTTGTAAAAAAAAACCCAACACAGTATTAAAATACTCTGCACTCTCCCACTACAGAGCCAGTCCTATCACTGAGCTAAGCCATCAGCCTAACTGCTCTGACCAAAAAGAGAAAAATAAAACTCTTCAAGTTGCAGAGTCATATATCACTACAGGGAATTTATAGAGCATTGCTTTTAATGCTCTTTAAATATGCCATTCTGTTACGTTAATGGGGCACCTCTGATTGCTGACCAACTGCATGTAAATGCCTGTTATCACCACGTTATTGCACAATACATTAACACATTCTTTAATATCCTTTTCCTGCTTCCCAATTTCTTCTGAAAACCTGGAATCTTTTTTTTAAGTAGTTGTTAAAACATCTGATAATCATAGATGCTAATCAACCTTGCAGAGATTCTCTGAGAAATTAACTCAGTTATTGACTTTGGAACATATTCATCAACGACTGCCCTAAATTCATTTACTATTATGGTGCAGAGAGTTTGGCAAAGTGCCATGGTTTTTGATTACAGGAAAGATAATACAAAGTGGGCTTGATGACAGATTGAGTGGTTCTCACTGGTGGCGATGAAGTCTCATGAGAGTCACTCTTCCTATTGCCACCATGCTTAGCCCATTTAAATCTAATCCCTAAATGTAACTCTGTTCCAAAGTTTTGTGGATCCCACTAGTGTAAAATCTGCAGCTAAAGTGCGAAATAGGAAAGAGTGGTTAAGTTAATGTGTAACTGTAGCTACAGTGTTTCTGCAAAACAGAGTTCCTTTATTGCAAAAGTAGTACTCTTTAAAGTACCCAGGAGACACAAATTGAAACATAAAACTATGCACTCACCAAAGCAACTGAAAGACAGTGTGGACAGCATCATCAATAATTTTCCACAGAAACACTACTACACAAGTCAAATGTATACTTTGTGTTTCTAGCTAAAAGCCACTATCATCACACAACTTAAAAGGTAAGCTCAAAAACTCAACCTTTTACACCAAAATGTATGTTTTTTTTAACATGCGTAAAACTTAATATGAAAAATAGGCGATTTGTTTCTTTTCCATTAACAGTAGATGAAGTTTGCATTTCTGTTTTTTGTTTCTTTTTGTTTTCCTTTTTTGTGCGTGTATCACATTCATCATCACAAATGCTCTGGAAGAACAGAGAACAGTAGAAAGCAGCAGATCATATGCCTCATCAGACTTCGTCCAGAAGACATGAAACTTAAAGGGAAAAAAAAATTAATAGCATTCTGAATTAGACAAATATAATTTTCTGGAGCTGATGAGGGTTGTAGCTAAGGACTGAGACATCTTGCTTCATTTTCATCTCTGTGGAGAGTTGCACATGTGCAGATGATCTGACTACTGATCAGACCGCTGAAAAGGCTTGGATAGTTACACAGAAGCCACTGACTATGGTACTGTTGTTACTATGAAAATATCTTAGTCTCTCTTTCTAACAAGCCAGCGTCCTTAACTGGGCAACAGGTGATCTGCGAGCGACGAAATACAGTGCAAGGCCCAGTTGCGCTAATGCGTAGGGATACGGAGGTTCTACGGTTGAGAAAATATAGTGCCAAAAGACAGGGCGGTCTGTAGGCGACGTAAAGCCGTGTGAATTTTCTCTATACGACGTACACTTGAACAGATATAGATTTTTTTAGGTGGGCCTTGTTTTGGGTGGTTAAAATTCGCTTTGGATCTGGACTCCGTTCACTGCAGTACAAAGCTGAGCGTCTGGGCTGGAGCAGCTATCTGCTTCTTCAGACTGAGGCTGCGCTGATCGGCAATTACGGTAGGGAACAGACTGACTATAGATATGTACTTTATATGACCCCACTTTAACTTAGACTGCAAAATGATGGATACATAAACCTAAAATAAATCATTGGTAGAGCCTTTGTAACAACAATTAAATAAAGTAAGTCTTGATCATCTCATTCAGCAGTAGTCTGAAAAAATAAAGTTTGTTTTAAGTGGAAGTAAAGAAGATGAATGAGATGGATTTGCTTATGACTCGCTACAAGGCGTTCTCAACTGTCAACTCAACAACTCAACGTAGTGTCAGCAGTCCTGTTCACCTGCTTCCTCAGTTGGCAGAGGCTGGTATCACAATCGACTCCCAATATTCCACAGTGAATATCAGACATTTCTATCTATTAGCAATGCTGTAGATCCTATTTGAAAATAACAATTGTTGAGTTGTACAGCAATAAATTAACATCTAACTCTGAACGTAAATCTGAATACCCAGTATTCCAAATACACCTGCTGGTAAAAGAAGATGGGGAGAGCTGGAGGGTCGGTTGGATAGGAATGGCAAGTCTGATAATTTATACACTGGCCACCTGGTACCCTCCAGATAGCATATGTTCTGAATGTGCCAGACTGAGAACAGCCGCTATCGTCCGTTGCCTCAGCTTTTTACTCTTGCCTCAGATGAGAGAAAACAAATAGGAACGGGTCAAAAAGCAACATGAGCCAACCCTATTACATGACCAACTGTATCATAATATAACCACCAATCACCAAGCTGCCACTCAGTGCCACATATGATTACAAGCATATAGAAGTGTGAACAGTGCTTATGTCACCTCTCTGGCTTGTTTTTTGAGTCTCATACAGATTGTGACAACAAATAAACAGTTAATTTGATTGATAAGACTACTGATTGTAATGATCTTCCTTTGACACAAAATAACATCTGTGACCTTGTTGGACACTGCTGACTCCAGACTCATAAATATGGATCTGTGGGAAGCTTGTTGTAAAACCTACACGTTTCTTTACTACCGAAACAACAAACAAGTCAGTATAGAAATGCTTAAATGCGTTGCACACACAATAGCGATGTAAAATTATCAAACTGCAAGATCACACAAGGTCTGGAATAACTATGCCTGTTACAGTCTTTCAGTATAATACAGTTCCTTTCAATCACTGAAAGAAGTTAATCAACTAAGTGTGTGTGTGTGTGTGTGTGTGTGTGTGTGTGTGTGCGCGCGCGCGCGCGTGTGGGTGTGTGTGTGTGTGTGTGTTTGTGTGTGTTTGTGTGTGTCTGTCTGTGTTCTGCACCTGTGTGGCGGAGGTACAGTAAATTTGATTTCCTGTTCTCTGGCCCTCACATCATGTGGACGAAGCAAAATGCCTTTGGGGTGAGCGCACGTGCTACAATCTCTCCTGGTCTCAGCTGTTGGTGCCGGCCTAACACAGCAGAGCAGAGCAAAGCGGCTGCGTGGGACTTAAAACAGGAGGTGGGTGTATGTGTCACTTAGACACCCTTAATCCCCTGGTAAAACTGGAGGGCAACATGCTTTCAGTACATTCTCAAAATTTGTAGCTGAGGCGGTTCAGTGAACTCTGTGTATGATGTGTGACCTTGGCTAATGGTTGCTGTGTTTCAGATTTGATGAATGATTGATTTATGATTTATACTGGAAGACACGAGATATAATACACTAAATAGTGGTCAATTATTCATTATATTACAGTCTTTCCCAAATTGTCTTGTCTTGGTGGACAACATACACCCCTCCAAAACTTACCAGCCAAAAAGCCATTCACTTTGCTTACATTTGTGGACATACAATTTTTAGGTCTCACTAAATGATTTGCAGGATTTTTACAAATGAATAAATATCAGAAGCAAGAACAGGAGGTGGTACAAAAGAATGGGATAACTGCTCTCGACTCACAGACCAGAAAAACCTTACGTACATACCTTTAACTCAGATTATGATCTCAGGCGAATTGTACATTGTCATTAATATACAGAAATACATTCCAACAATTTGATTTAAAAAAATGTACAACTGCTATTTTGGAGATTTTGTTGATGCAATCTTCACAGCAGCACAGCAGAGTAAATCCTGTTTTTGCACTGATGGTCGAGTTTCAGCACAGAATTTTCAAGACATTGGAATATATTCAAGATTTGATTGTCACAAGGGGGAACTTGTCCAATATGATCTGTCAGTCATCCTTTAGTGGAATGACTGACTTCTGGTTAATATTAATACAATGATCCAATAAAATGTGTATGCGGCATGAGGAATGCCTCTGCCATATGGTTTGGATATGCAGAAAATTGTTGTCAATTCTGTCTGCCATTTCCAGCATTTTCTTTCTGAACGTAATACTGTTAAGCATCCAAGGGGATGTCTTTGCAATACAAAAGCAAAGTAATGTGAGTTACAATCTCTCTCTTATTTCTAGACATAGAGAATGTTAACTGTTACTAAAAAACATTATATCCTATAATTGGTAAGGACATCACTAGTAATTAGTGCTGTTGTGTAAATTTCAATTGAATAAAATGAATGTGTAAAATGTATAGATATGTTCATTTAAGTACATATAAAACTCAGACACATGAAAAAAAACAAAAAAAAATAAACACAGTCCCTATACACACACATAAAGACAGATACACAAGTTTCAGATCTTCAATCTAATCTAGCAATTAACACTTGCATATTTGTCTCATGTTAATATGGTGCTTGCAGCCTGCACCTTATATTTCCCGAGGGGCTGTGCACTTCATTAGTTTCATATGAACAACCCTTTAAATTTAGACTGTGTTCACACTGAGACCTTTAAACTCTGCCAGGTCATATATTTAAGCATTAGGGACTGGGAGAGCAGTGATGAAGAGTTAATCCCAAAGATCTGATTGATTCATTGTCTCCTGTAGTTAAAGCTAAAGTCAACTCCTGCTTAATAATCCAGGGAGTCAAAGTCTCCCAAAGTTAGTTCTTTGTCTGCATGATTGTAACTTTTTGGTCTGAAAGTAGATATAAACTATTACAGTCATTTGTTTTATTCGAATGTCACATCTGTACTGACAAATCAATTCAGTGCAAAGAAGTATAATTCACCATTGTTAAATTAAGATGTTATTATAAGATATTGACTATTTGGAACCCTGTACTGACAACACTAACATTCTGGTTTGTTCTATGGTAACCAGTCACACAAAAGCACTATATTACAATTAATACAGTTTCAAGAGCAAAGTGTGTGGGTTACACAGCAAAGAGTAGTTGATAGAATTTGACAATTCTGTACACTAGTTGTTCTAGTTCACTACCATTATAGTATCGTACTAGTCTTGTGTTATATTGTATGTCAGTTTGCTGCTGCTACTGATGACTCCAGACAAATTTAATGAAGCCATGAAACCAGAAATGACATGCCAGCTTCTCATTTCATTAACTGATTGACATTTTTCTGTATCACATAAAAAGACAATCACTTGAAACCACTAGTCACATTATAGATACATTTATTGCGGCACCAGACCCAAACTCTGAAACCATGATGACTTCAGGATTAACTGGTGTATCCCACTCAAGCCTGTCCAAGTTATGTGCAAATCTCATTGGTAAATATATACAGATGGAAATATTTGACAACCCTCTATTCTCATTGCTATCTTTTAATGTCGGTGCAGTGTATAAAGACATTTAAGCCTCTTTAACTCTGCCCACTCTCTTTGTTCAAGATAGTTAGCCCTGCTAAGTCTACCAACTCAACGCCTGTAAACCCTTTCCTACCATGGCATAATACTGTAGGCTTCAGCATGAGAACCACAGACTATATGAAATCTACAGTAATGGTGGATATTTGGTGACAAGTTTACTGATGAAATCAGACATCAGCAGGTTGCACAAGCTCTGGTATAACAGTAAAAGAAAGCCAAATGACAAATGCATAGTTGACTTCACACAGTCCTTTGATGTGTGCAATAATACCGCAAACCAACTGAAACCAATACAACAATCTAAGCAGAAGAGTTACAGAACCTTTACAGCTGAAGTAGCCAAAATTAGCAATTTAAAAATGAACACACTCTTGTATTTTCCATTGAAGTGCTATTTCCATAAATACTGGGTATATTTTGTATAAATTTGTTTAGCCATGAACATATTTTACAGACTGCAAACCATCCCAAGTAAAAGTTAAAAGCATGTTCGAGAGCTGTGTGGCAAGATTATGTTGCTTTGTGACTTTTTTGATACTGTCATTAGAATTACTTTGGGACAAATAAGGGCAGGTTTACTATCTTTAACTTGGAGGGAATTGGGCATTCTTCTTCCTTGTGATTTAGGCTGATATCTTGGATGTGGTTTTTTTATAATGGCAATAGTAACTATGAGGGTTCAGAGGCCCCTGTCTGGTGCCATGCAACTGTCAGCCATTTAACATCAAGATTAGCCACAGTTGTTGCCATGTGTCAACACAGCAATGAACACATGCTTAAGGTGGTGGTGGGAAGGGAGGTGGTAGTAAGACTACAGAAGGTAGAGCAATAAATATACAATTCCTGTAAGCAAAGGGAGAGAAACACCTACTGAATCCATATAAGATGTAGCCTCTTGATAGGAACTGTTGCTAGAGAACAGATAACATTCTGGGCCAGTGAGGCTTTTATGTTAATAATATTAACAACCATAAACAGTATAACCCTTATAGTATTTCAAAACACAGTTTGTCGGAGGCACACACTGGCCACTGTATAAACACTTCCTTTCCTCTTCCTATCACCACCTAACCTGTATGGTTGAACTATTAACCACATCTGAGTTGCAGGATTTAAAGAAAAATCATTTGTGTCCATCAAAATAATACACACAGCATTGATTTTGCTCAGTCTTGTTCAAACAAATGCCACAGATTCCCCCTATGTCACAGAGCAGTAAAGCCAGCTCCCTAATCAATCGTCACATCTAAGTCCAGACAAGTGTTGGGACAAGTTACATGAGGTGAAGGAAAGCCCGCCAGATTAGCTTGTTAAGATCAGCTTGTTAATCATGCTCAGTGGGACAGGACTGAAACTCTCCCTTCACCAGTCAGGTTACTTGTAGTTGTCGTAATATTCTAAAGATTTAACCGCATATCCAGTCAGACAGAGATAGATGTGCTAATTATAGATCAGTTATGGAACTAGTAAAAACAACGTAAAATCAAAACTCCTATTCTTTCTAGACAGAAAAACCTTATTTCATTACAACAAAGCAAAGTGCAAGTTTCAACTAACAAACATTAATGGCTTAACCATGTAACCAATACACTGATTGCAGAAAAAATAAATCCATGTTTTCCAAGTTTTATTGACAATACCATATATATATATATATTACTCCATCATTACTTATCTGTTCTAATGGTGTTAAAATTACAAACACAGGAGCGATGTGAACTAACCAGCGGGTTTTACAGCTAACTACAAAGAGAAAGGGCAACATGACATCTGAAGGATTTATTTTATACTGCTTTACAGCAAAAGGCTGTCTTTACACCACTGAGCGTCAGGAAAGTAATATAAAAACCATCTGGTGCCGGCAGGTCAGAGCGTAAAATGCATTTTGCTGGCACCACAGTACAAGAAAAAAAATCTGACTGATAAACGCATAAACCATGACACCCAATAAAGCAGAATGAATGACAGAAAAACACAACTCAGCGAGATTTACCTTTCCTGTGGCATTTTCACACGTCAGTGTTCTGATGAAGAGCAACAGGGACTGTGGCACAAGGTAAAATTTGCTTAGACAACTTTCCCTTCTGTGACATGCTGTCAGAGTGATATAGAGCCAGCAGGTGGGAAAGAGTGGTTAGATGAGGAAAGTGAAATTGGGAAAACAGGGAAAGGATGAATGGTAATGTGAAAATGATAGGGAAAAAACATGTTAACCATGCTTAACTAATCTCTGTTCTCTTAACAATTCTCTTGAGGCACAATCCATCACAGAGTACTCATCATCAACCAAAGAGAAGCGAGTGTATCCTCAACCATAACTCTGGCCACCTGGGTCCTTCAGCTGTATTCAGGAACTTGCTAAAGCAATGACAAAAGCATCCTACCTTCTCTAGGAAAGATTTTCTAGTTTAACCTGTCAGGAGTATATTAAAGTTTGAGAAATAAACAAATGAAATTAAATATTTGATAGCCTGACCAACACAGAATAGATTAAAACCGCAATCTTTATTCTGTAATAGTATAACTGAAACCCTGACAAAAGTTGAGATGACTATTACTGCATTATAATCAGAACTCAAGCCAAACAAGGTCCATGTTATTCACTCATATCAACTATATGTTTATGAGTTTGTTCGGAATTTTTCTTAAAAGCGGACATTTAGAGGGGATTAAAGAAAACCATAAGAAGTTGTTAAAAAAGAGCGCAAGTGGCTTAAGATGTAGACAGCTGGTCAGCAAGTTGCCCCCATTCACTTATTCCATAACTATATCACATCGCATATCTTATTCCTCTTGAACCTGGTCCATGTGAAGAACTGCTATTGTTCTTTATTTTCATATGCACTATTCCTACTCTGTTTGGGCATGTTTAATTTGCCTGCATTGGTTTTATTATATCTTAATTTGTCTCCATAATGTTACAACTTTCTGGTCAATTTTTTGTCATTTGTTATTTTGTGATTTTCTTTTTTGCCTAGCTACAATTGCCTAGCTAATGCATCCTCAATTGTCAAAGAACGTTTAAATATTTAAATGCTGCATGAAGCTCAGCTGCACTTTAAATCTATCAATTTTGGAACATGAGGTTTTCCTATACTTAACCATTTTGTAACCAACAAGTACTGGGAAAGCTTGAAAACAAGTAGAGTAAAAAAACATATTGTTAACTATATTGTAGGCCTCATGCTGTATTTGCAATGTAGGCTAATCTATCAATTTGAGTGTAACTATAAATTAATTGCAATATACACTATAATATCAGTACATCAAGTAAAATGGTAACATACAGTATCTGCAATTATAATGTTATAAATATGCAACCTAGAGTGTTTATGGTTATAAGAAGTTGTCTATTACCAGACCATTATACAAAAATATTTCTCAGAAGTATTCTTATTTGCTAACACATAATCTTAGACAACCCAGCAGGATATCATGTGGGGCAGCACATCCTTAATTCGCTGATGATCTAAAATAAGCAGCAGACAATCCATGTATGGAGTGTTGGACTTGTACTTAATGTTGCCACCAACACATTTACACAAAATACAAACAATTTCATTCCACGCTCCTCCTCATTATCACGACTGGGTCCATGACAACTCTTTGACCACTAAAGCCAGTTTCCAGTAGTATCCAGTACAGCACACACTAAGGCTGCTTTGGACAACACTTTATAAATGAACAACCTGATATATAATCTTTAATACAAACAACAGGGTTGTCACCACCACTGTTTGCAAATGTGGACAAAAATACTAATTAATAAAAGTTTTTAAAAAGGACCATTCACTCCTCACTTAAAAAGGAAATGCTCCAAAGCAACGGACTTTGGTTTAGCTGTGAGATCTGTAAAGTCTCATAACCTCAGTGCTAAGAAAGCTATATAGCATGTATATATCTATATCTATATCTATATCTGTATATATATATATCTATATCTATATATATATATATATATATATATATATACATATATATATATGCCGATGGACTAAATGTAGTCCCTTGGTGTGTTTTCACAGCAAGAGGTCTGACTTAATGCGTTCACCAGATGCATTTTTGTTTTAAATTATACAACGTCATAATTTTCCAATTCCAAATAAGCACATTTTCAAGTGTCGTGTTAAGTCTCAACGGGAATTTGGCAGTTAGCTATATATACAAAACAGAGTAATTAATTGATATATAATTTGTATAATCATTTTAACAAAACTACCAGGAAAATTATTGATAAACACAAATAATTGCCTGTATTTAACCAAGCCACATTAATTCAATTGTGTACACTACTGCACTCTGAGAAAATAATTATTCCAATGTGGGTATAGATGCAAATAAATATAAAGACAACAAAGCAGTAAGTAACAGTGCAGTTAATTATATTTAATATACGACCATTAAACATTTTTAAACCCTTATATATTAAGTGTTAAAAACTGTGCTAGTGATGTTTTACAAATAATCAGAGTAATCTAATTGTATACTCCTTGATGTAAACAATGCATGTAATAGTTGTACAAATAAGTATAGATTCAACAAATCTTTCCCAAATTCTTGTCTTTGTAAAAACAACTACAAACCCTAACCTACATAAGGTGTTTTAAACAACAGTTTACAGCCAGTTAACATGTTCATTATTTACAACCTATTCACATTTTTTAGGTAACAAGGAAAATTAATTGTAAAAGATTCAAATCAAATGATCTCAATCTACTCTCACCTTTATACAGATGTACTCAGGTCAGTCTTTACTTAGACACACACATCTATGTGTTACATATAATTTGACATTTATGTTATTTTTTTCTCTTTTTTAAATAAAAAAGAAATATATACGGTTACTTCAATAAGACAAACTACTGAATATTAGGTCATAGAATGGACAAGTTAATAGGGAGAATTCGTTATTTCTATCTTATCATCTAAGTTTAACACTACTTATTCATACTGTCCTTTATATTTACAGTTTCATTTTAAGATTGTAGTCTAGTGTATTTATAATATATGCTTCATAAGAAATATGAAATACTTAGTTTTGAGACAGACTGCAGATACTAGTTATATTAGCAACATTTTTTACCAGACACACCGTGGGAGATTTCATGCAGGTGGACATTAATCTTCCAGAAATACTTCTGACCAACAGAGCTTCCTTTGGAAATTACAGTGTATTCATGAATGCCTTCACTCAGATCCTCATGGTTCAACTGAATTTTTTCATACAGCCACGTGAGCACACGTGTCTGTACTTTATATATCTTCTGATTTTGAGGTTGGCATAATTTCCTCTTACCTCTGCAAGAGTTCACTCGTTGTCTCGGGAGGATATCCACCACTTTGTCCTTTTCCCAGCATTTTTGTGTTGCCGTTCTTGACACTCTCAGTGCTACTTGTCCGATCCCAAGCTTGATGCATGGCAAAACAAACTCCCTAGCACCACCTGCAGCCTTAACACCCCTAACCTCCCTTAACACCCTCCTCAAAAATAACTGCCACACTCCGAAGACAGCGAATCGTGATGAGTCAACTTTCTTTAGCCTGCTCTGTTGTTCTCTCCGCTAACTGCATAGACAGTTGACAGAAAGGCCAGCAGGCGGCAAAAGATGGCAACTAAGCACTTCAATAGGGGCTTTTCAACTCAGCTACTCCTGATCAACAACAGCAAAGGCAACTAAGCTCCCTTTAGCCTTTTCTCTCCAAGTCTTTTTCCCTATAAACTACGCTCTATGCCCTTACGAGACTGTCCTTCAATTCCCGTCTTCTCGCCAGTGTCAAAAGATGGGAAAAGTAGAGCAGAGCCTCTTCAGAGAGAAACAGGAGGTTGACTGAGTGAAGTTTAAGAGAGAATAACAGACGAGGTGGGCTCAGGGGATAGCAGAAGGGGGGTGAGTTGCAGGGACCAACTGGGAGTCCCTGACCGGGACAGCTCCACGCGGCACAACAACAGGGACAAGAAAGTCCCTCCTGCCACTGCTGATTATCACCTCTGCAGTCCCACACAAACACACACCCACAGACACACACACCATCGCATAGTCTGGCCAATGAAGGGATGCACTGGGGTTCTGGGAATGCCATCAGTCACTCAGTAGGTGTCGGGATCAATTTAGCTGCTGAATCATTGGAGGGATCCAGTCTCCAGCCCTGGAACACGGTGTCAGATTATTCACATTTTGTAATGGCCTGGCAGTCTGAAGTTTCGCATCGGTGAGCCAAAAGGTAGGGCATGTTTGGTAATAAATCATGATTAGGGGGAGAATAGTACTGAGTGAGAGCACATCAGCAATCCTTGAAGACAACGCCACACCTCAAAAATAAGAAACAGGGTCTGGCTTCAAGTGTTGCCTGGCTAGATTTTAAATGACATATTTATTCATTTATTTGTTTAGGTTGGGTAATTGTCATTTGGCAGGGGAATTTATATTGTGATTGGCAAACTGGAATGTTTCGTAAGGATCAATCTGGAAATCTGAGTTCAAATTTCCTTAAACTTAAACCTAGTCTCCCTGTATAAACATGATAATTTGAAACTAGATATTTCCTTAAAAAGAATTGTTGAATTTAAGATTTCCAAAATGCAACAGCTGGCCTTGGATCAAATATCTCAAGGATTATTAAGGTGTAATCAGACATCTGGTCTTATCTTGGGGCTTTACAAATTAACTTCAGAAATGTACAGAGACGAGAGGGAAAAAGAGACAGACTTGAGAAAATCCAAAGAATTTGAGTTCATTAGCAGTCTGCATTGTCACATAAACACACACACAGACTCAGTCGACACGCGGTTGGTGCGCATACATTGCAAACTAGCTTACAGCTTACAACATTTGCTGATACATTAGCTGTCTAAGGAAAAAAAAACAGACTGCAAAAAACAGTCCAATGGATAACTTCAAGCAAATATGGCAAGGCAAAATAATGCTCTACATTCTGTTTGAAGACACGGTCTTTCTGGTCTTTCTCAAATGTGTGTTGTTTATTTCAGAGTTACTGTCTTCTTTAGAGGGATAATATTTAACAGTCGAAAACTCAACTGATGTAGGCAAAAGCGTACTGCCTCCTTTCCATCAGTTTACAAGGATGTGAATTATAAATCATTCTTTTTGCTTACATTATGAATGACACAATTCAAAGATTCCTTGTTGATAACCACCAGAAAACTCTTGCTATGCATTGTGTGTGTGCAAGCAAGAGCATATATTCATGTGACCACTCTACATAACAATCCCTGCACTTATTTTTGGCCCTGTGAGAAAGCAGATACCACTGTAGCATGAAGTGGTTTCTATAATGGTGCATGCCTGAATGACTCAGGGTTGAGCCTGGCAGTAACAGAGGTGTACTACAATTAAACTGTTTGTGCAGAGGATCTTCTGCGATCTTCCAAAACCATCAAACTCCACATTCACAACACAACAGTTGCCTCCACAGATTTTCTGAAGTATGTTTCTTATACATACAGTATAACAGTTCCCTTCCCTTTAATTTGCCTTATTCAGGAAAGGTTTTACAAAAGGGCCTTACCAGAGAACACAACAACAATCAGGGGACAGACACAAAAAGGTAACAGCAGGCTGTATTTTCCTGTTTTAGTCAGATATATATCCAGTTTAAATAGAATATTGGGGCACGACTAAACAATGGAAGGGACTTCATTTAAAAATGTAAGTCAATAGTGAAAGTGTTTAATGCAGTCATATGTTGTCATATATGGTACATCATCCTTTTGAAATGTAATGAGTATGAGCCACTACGCTGCAGCACCAACAACTCTCACTACTCTTAAACTGTGCCATCAAACCTCATTTCCCTTGATTCACCAATGCAGCCTCACCAGCTAACATTAGCACAGTCATGTGAACTGAGTGCATGCTGTGAAGTGATCTGTCACAGTCTGTGTAGCCAGCTGTGGTCGAAAAGCCGAGTGAGAAAAAGTCCTTTTTGATGATATAGAGTGGCAGCAAGAAACTTTGCAAAGACCTACTACACAACTTTAGCATTCAGAGAATGTCAGGTCTTGCAGGTACAGCTCTCAGTGCCAAAAGGATTTACCTGAATCAAACAAGTGGTTGCCTCTTACTACTCCTGTTCTTTATTCATCAGTAAAGGTATCAATTACAACAATTTGTTTAAATGTGTTTTAAGTTATTTCAGTCTAATTAGGGTGTACATTGAGAAAATGGTTTAGTCTTGTGTTGGATTGTGTTTTTTATAGTGGAAATTATTAACTCTATATGTGATGGGAGTTTATGGGATGGGAGTTTTATTTTTGAAGAATTACTATGTTTGAAGTGCTACGGAGTACGTTTATATGACGCTTTCCACGCCTTTTAATATACTGTAAAATTATGTGTGATAGAAAATACATAAGAAAATATTTTGGCAAAACAATCACGACAGGGTTTTAAGATATCAGGCCAGGTGTAGTGTGTGTGTCTGTGCTTTAGCCCACAGTATGTTTGTCCAAACTGGTATGTATGGATTTTAAAGTAATACAGAAAATCTTACGATGCATAAAGTAATTATTAGGAAATTAACAGGCATTTAGAGTCTCTCTAGTATTACAGTGATAAAGGGAACAGCGAGATGGTTTGTCCCTCGCGCTAATCTTGTTGGATGAAAAATGTAACGACACCACAATTTCTCTGTATCAGTGACACCATTATATTCCGTGACACAATAATTCAGTGAAACAGCGACAACCATAACAATCCATACCGTTTGCCAAATGCCAAAGTAAGACTGTGCTAAGTAAGAGGCAACTCCCTTTCCATGCGATCAGTTTTTTCAGAATTGCTCCCGGTGCAGCTGAGAATGCCACTTTGAGCTGAGCATTCCCATGAAGACGGGAATGTTTATTTTGTAGAGGAATTAAGCCGACATGTGTGAAGCTATTAAGCAGGCTTAGTTTGTTAATTAAAGCCATTCTAATATTCTACCTTTAGCCTCATTAGAGTGAGACCTCTATGTTCAGAATTGAGCAGGCTACAGTATGTGACAAGCCGAGACTCACAAATTCATTTATGAACACATGTGACATACATACACACATACACATTGAAGGTCAAATGTGGTTATGGCTATTGCATGAGAAGAGGGTATCCATTTCAGCAGGCCCCTTTTATTGTGTGCACACATGAATGGGCACACTGGAGAGCACTACTGCACACACACTACTACATACACAATACAATAGTGTGTATCTTATTTTGGGTTGAGGCTATTAATTAATTATATCTTTTTTAATGAAAAATTATTAGGCTAATAAGTATACACTCTCCTTTATTTCATTTTAATGTAATTTACAAATTCTTACAGAAGTGTATAATTTGCAGGACGGAATAGTCTATGACAGAGAATTTACACACTCACATAAAACTAAAACTTGCCTTCAATGCCCATGTCAAGAAAATTCTTTGGATACTTGCTATCTTGTTAAAGTAAAGGCATGCATATTTTACTGAAGTCCTGAAGCTGCTTGACTTGAAACACAGCTTCATCTCTCTTATATCATATGTGGGCCATTTAATCAACTTAAAGAACTGTCCAACCATAGCCACAGAGACAGAGACGGACCTACATTCCGATTTTAATCTCAATCACAACATAAATACACTTTGGCAAATGTCATTTGCAGGACTAACATCGGTGCCCTCCTGGCTAACCCAGACTTCAGAAGAAGTTATGACCCGCTATCAGCATTTGGCCAAGGATCTAGAGAACATATGACCTCATAAAACGAGCTTAAAAAAGGCATAAGGCACCAGCAATCACTGACGACAACAGCTTGTAAATTCCATTGTTCATGACAGCAGTTGCATTTTTTTATTGTTGAACTAAAATAACACAGTGACGCAGCCTTGCCACCGCATACAGAATCACCATTTCCCAATAATGTCACTGGCTTTATGGAGGACAAAAACAAAACAGAACATGGTGTATTAACAGTTCAAGTTTTATAGGCCTGAACAACACTAACAGCAGCTGTGGAACCTGCATCAGATCCTGTTTAAATGGGTTGAGTCCCAAACCTGAGGAGCTTTAAACAGCTCAGATTGACGAGAGTTTGTTAACACGTTCACATTTTACAGACTTGAAAAGGCCCTACACTAACTAGCAAACAACTAAGTGTCAAGTCTTGTAAATAAGACTGTGTAGATTCCTGCTCTTAAATTGGTGGTCCAACTCAGAAGCGAGCCAGGAGCTTTTTCAGTAAAGGTTCCTGTCAGGGATGAAAATAGTTTCAAAACCTTATTCTGAAAATAAAGGTACTATTAATTGACTTAAATACTACTCAAGCAGAATTTCTTTTTAAAAACTTTTATTTTGTTGAGAAATAGCTCTGTACTTTCAGTTACTTCTCACAGAAAGAAGTCAACAGCCAATTTAAGTGGAATACACTCCTGACTGAATTATAACAGCATTAGTATAAGCTACTCTGTAAGGTTCACCTCTCACAGTTACTGAGCAAAATAGTTGGATAGAAGAAACTACAAACTATACTATGATAAAAGAGGAAACGCACACACAAGATAGTGAAATCGCCTCTCAATTATGACACTGATTACCATATGGGCATTATTTTTTTTAGTATTTTTATTTTTATTTTGGCCTTTACATGGCTTTTATTGATAGTACAGCTCATGATATGACAGGAAACAGGATGAGAGGGGGGTGTGACATGCAGCAAAGGGCCCCAGGCTGGGACTCAACTCAAATTTATTAGCAGACAGAGAAATGAAGAGAAATTTAAACCTTTAAAAGCAATTTTTTAGAATGTTCATCTGCAAGAGGAATAAATACAATTATAAATATTTAACATATCAATATATTCACAGTTTATCAAATGACTTAAAATAGTAGTTATGAAATCCCTAGTATTGATTTAGTCTTTCCCCAGAAAAATCCTGTGACATCCAGGACATCATCAGAACTGAACAAAGAACCTCAGTAAGAATGAGGAGCCATAGAGTCAGGTAAGTAATATGTAAAAACACCACAACTGCTTAGAACTACAGAATAACAGAAACAGCATACTGAATCTTAAAGATTACCACTTCAAAACTGTCCTGTTATTCATAACATTTTACAGCAAATCACGTTAATTTTCAGAAAGTTGAAAATTTCAAAGACAACACTGATCTGTCTCAAGCATATCACACTTTACCTCAGGCCATCAGCTCGGGTCATGTAGTGAAATGAGGGGTCAGATCGGCCAGTGACCTTTGGTTCCATGGTGTCTAAGCCAGGGCCTCCTGCAGCTCAACAGCAGGCCAACAGGGGTTAAAGTCTGTCTGCCTGTCATGTAGATTGGTGTCAGCTAAAAAAACATGAAGACCCCTGGAGTCAACACTAATATTGTTTTTCAATTAGAAATCTACTCTTTATCGTTACATCAACATTCGTTACAGGAATATTCATAAAATGTAATTGAAGCTAATCGCTGACAAAATGCTAAGAAAGTTTAGCCAAATACTTTATTTAAACAGTTATGGTTACATATGGCTTAAAAAGTAACTTGCTAACTGAGTAGCTAGCATAACCTTGAAAGGTTATTAAGGCTAGCTACAAACTTACCCAGTAAGTGATACTAAACTAAAAAAAAGCAGAGAATCTGTCAGAAGCTGCAGAAGTAATGCTCAGCACGGGTTGTATGGGCTTGTATGCTTAGTCTTGCTAAATAGCTAACTATCTATGATTTATCTGGCTAACTAGGTCCCTTACCAGCCAGCAAAATCTTGAAGGTTAGCTAGTACAATTAAGAAGCAAAATGTCAAGATATTAAACACTCTTACTTCTGTTTTCCTTAAAGAAAAAGAAATGCTAGGCAGCGGAACCCACTTGAGCTGGGCCACGTCATGACATGATTTGCTGGCCCTTGTGTTTTTGGAGCTACCTTCAAATTCTGCCAATATTTTACAAATTACATTTTCATTGTACGGATAAGGACGGAGCCTCTAGATCTCATAAATGAAGCCAATACAGATTTGCCTTAAACCTGCATTTTTTTAACTAATGGCCAGCAGGGGGCTACATCACTCGCTGCAAAAATAAATCCAATTGTCCACTTATGAGAAAAGGCCCCTGTTTTTCACTTAAAGCTGCTGTGTTTAAGCTAACTTACTATCTTCTCTTTTACTGTATTAGCAGGGGGACAAGGAAGACTTATTCTAAAACAAAATAACATTTACATCAGCTTTAATTTATTACCTTCAAGTTTGCTTCAGTGCAACATGATGTTAATTTTGTCTATTACATTACAGGGATTTTACACTAGGCTAGCACTTATCTTTTATTTAGCTAATATTTACGTAGACAGTTACAGGTTACTGTGGCTAACCAGCAACCCTAGCCAGCATTATCTTGGCAGTGAGCAAGCTATGTACCAAGACAGTGTGACTAGCCTGGTTAATTGCTAAATCATTACCAATATCTAGCTAGGTTAACTAGCTAACAAACCTTACAGACAAGAGGAAATGTTAAATACAAACAACAAAGACCTGTTCTACCTTCAAACTCCACACCATTTAGTCTAACACAACACAAGGGGTATAAAGGGTTACTGTTTGGCTATTAAAATACACAATAGGCTCTTTGTCTAGCCTACCTCCTCAGAAGAAGCTATCAAGCTGTTTTTCCTCTTTACTTATGTAAACAAGTTGGTTGTAATAGTCGTAGGCATTTTTCAGTGGAGGTTATTTGATTTGTAATGGTAAAAAAAAAACACAGGTGTAAATAATTAACTGAATAATGGCTGAATTAAATTTCCCTGCTTTAGTTTCACAGCGGCGGAAATGGTACATGCTGGCTGACTGTCATGGCTAACTGAGACACTCGCATACAACAGACACCATTAAAGTTATGGGTATCACCTGTACTTATTCCTGGCATGAGTTATTTTGTTTTTTAATGGTCTCCTCCTGGCTAGGGACAAATATTCTGTGGCAGGTGTGGACCACAGGATACAGAGCAACATGCCTTACAATGCATGTGTGAAGCACTAAGGTCAAGTCATTTAAATGTGTATCTAACTATGAGAACTTATAAGTAACTTACCTCAGGCTTGAACTTATTTCTTAGTTTCTGTCCTTTCCTTGAGATGACAGCAGTTGCTCTTCATGATGCTTTACATTTGATTATCTGACGCAATAAAAAGAGCTTGTCATGTTAACTCACTTTTAGGATTTTAGATTTTAGACTTTACTGAGTAGCTAACTAGCTAGTCAGTTACACGAAACGTAAATATGAAGTAAATAACGTAAATAATAACATACAAGCTGTTTCATGGGAACTGAGCTAATGTTAGCTAGCTACCGTCTGAGCGTTACCATGGTAGGCAGCTTTATTTAGCCAGCTAACTTTAACCTAGCTAACTAACTACTAGTAAAAGCGCTAATAAAAATCATGTAGGGTAACAGAATAAAGGGGTTCCTCTAACAGACTGTCACTTAAGTAATTTCAATATGATAACTGGAGTTTGTTAACCTTGGACTGAAGCACTCTGCCACCGAAGCGTTATGCTGCGTTCACAGGAACTCGGAAATGTGGGATACTTCCGTGACAACACGCTTTTAGTTGTCCCTGCTTATTTCATTTTTGAACACATTACATGATACAAGCTAAAAGCATAGAGGACATTTACAAGGTTTTATGTTTTGGTTTCTCTTATCCATAAACGTGTGTTAAATTATAATGGCAACTCACCATTAATTACCCAAATATAATGTTAAATTAGATAAGTGCTTCTCATTTAACTAATTTCTAATTATCTGGATGATTTTTCCCAAAGTGTGTTGAAGTTGGTGCTTTGGATTTGTTTTAATACTGTCTGAAGACATGGAGTGGATTATAACCCTCTACAATTTATCTTTCGCATCGGTCAATGTGAATGGTCAGAATTTAATGACGTTATCATCCATGACATCATATTTTCCCCTGGCACTGAAAAAGTTCAGACTATTCACTGGATTTGTATAAGCCCACAATTCTACCAGAGTCTATTAAAGTGTGTGAGAGAGATCAAAGCAGGGAGTTTAACAGTCACCCACAGCACATTCACACAGTGTATGACACACACACAGTGGTCTCTAATCCCCACCGGCTGAACATACATACACATACTGCTACGGCAAGCCCAGAGTTTAACTCCATCAGTCAGAGAAACTGTGGGTGTTCGGCCGTGCTCACTGAGAATTAACTTAATGAATGAGATTATTTTTCCCCAGAGCGAAAAAAATACCCATAAAACCAAAACACTCATTAGTGATCCTCCGCTGTGCAGCCTGCGACTCATCCCTCACCGCCACATCCAGGCTCCAGCTCAGGCTTTGGGACGGCACCGTGTTTACGTGGGGGAAACTTTACACAGAACAGAATCACGTGTCTGTGATGCTGTGATAGGCAGTGCGACGAGCAGACAGGCGACAGACAGACTGATCACTTGACAGGCAGATTACAACATACAGATATGGGGATGCCTTTGGAGCAGCACAGAGAGAGACACTGAGTCAGGCCTGCACGGCAAATGGACCACCCTGAAGTGCAAGGACAGAGCTAGTCTGTTCACAGGGCACCCTCCGCCTGCTCCTCCTCCTCCTCCTCCTCCTCCCACTCTTCACCGCAGTTAATAAGCACCTGTTAGACAACAAATTAACTTGTTGACTGTAAAAACCAGGACAGCTTTATGCCTTTTTTTATGATGAAGAGCTTGATTATGAGAGCTGGTATTATCTGTTCATTACTGGAGTCCATATTCTGAAACCAGAGGGCAGAGAGGCAGGCGGTCAGTTAAAAAGATATGGTGTTTATTGTCAGAGCGTGGAGGGACGAGGGGATGCCAAGGGGAGGGGAGGGTTAGGTGGCAGTGGAAATACTACGTGGAAGAGAAGAGAAAAACGTGGGTTGAATTGAACTTGAATTGACAGATTTCAAGCATGATTGAATAATGATGGGATATGTTACAGATGGAGCAAATTATAATTCAGAATTAGACCACATATTTAGAGGAAATGCATTCCTCCTTTAAAAAAAAAACAGCATCCAACCAGACTTTTGGTAATTTGTTCTCAACTGGTGCTGTATTACACTAAACACATCTTCACATTATGTAAACATTTAACATTCAGGAGAAAGGAGAGGAGGCAGTTTGACGTAAATGGATCAGGGGCATTGTTATGCAGAGAGTTTGGAGAATATGGCAGTGACGATGTGAAGCGTGGCTCCCCTTGATCCTCATCATCCGTCAGCCGGCTTGGTGAAAGATAGCGTGCAGGATTTTTAATATCTGGAAGCCAGAGCAACGGATCTGCTCTCTGTTGGCAGCCGCGGGACGAGGTGAGGGATGAGGTGAGCTGTCAGTGTCGCACCAGGGTCACTGGCATTGTTTCTGACCAAATGGCTGCTAAGTTAGAAAAACATCGGCTGCAGATGATACGGGTGATGTGCTGGGCACAAGAACACGTGTAGGTGTAAACAGACAAATGCAGTCAAATGTCACTTACTGTTGTATGGAGATATATACTCTACGTAAAGTGTATCATGATCACACATCGAGTCTTTATGTCAGTAGTTTTTGGGTGGGTGAAAAAATTGGACACTAATATTCACTCTAATTAATTCAAACATCTAAATAAGCTTCAGATCATTAAATTTCTAACACACCTCTGATATAACCACAACTCCACTGTACGTACAGATCAGTCAATAACTTTTCTGTCTATATCTTATATCTAAAAATCTCTTTCAGTTGGAAAGTGTCTTGGATTGACATCATTATGTGGAACACAACATGTGGGCCTCCGTGTGCACACCTCATCTCTTTAATCTTATCATTGTTAAGCTTAAATACTTCTTTGAACTTCCTTTGTGTCTTTTTGTTTCAGTTTCATATCTTACAGAAAAAAAACCCTCCAAATTACCTTGCTGTTGAAAGGTCTGATACAAATAAACTCGCCTCCAGTATGATTGCCATTATGGAGTAGACTCCTGACAATCAGACAACAATGGAAAAAAACATGTGAATTAGTGTTTCTCACGCCTTGGAGTGTCAAAATGTAAATACATGTTCCATATATACCAAAATAATGTGTATGGTAGAGAAAATGACAGGAGGAAGCAGTGACATAGGGGGCTATTTCTATTTTTCACATCAGAAGTGGGAATGAGTTGTGGAGGAAGCTGTTGGAGAGCAGCACATCGCAGACAGCGTGATGTGAAGCAGTGGTTACCAAGGTTAAGTAGGTTCAGGAAATATCTAATTGCTCTGCTTCATTCTTGTCCCTCTAACAGCCGGACAGAAATGTATTTCTCCTTTAACGGACAATAACACTGGCGTAATAAAGAAGAGTACAACGACAATCCAGTTGTGGGCACTCTGTTTCCAAAGCTAGACGTAATGAGCCCTGGCGCACACACCAGACCCAGATGCTCCGGAGGTCTGCGGTATTACAACAGGGATCCACCAATCCGTCTCAGGAGGTCAAGACCTTTCAGATTCGCTGCCAGTGCAAGGTGATGTTACAGTAGAATGACAGCCGTGACATGTGCAGTCTCCCCCGGCACACTGCAGTTCATCAGGATCATTGATATCAACAGCAAAATATAACGTGAGTGTTTAGGGCTGTGTAATGAGTCAGACTCTGACCTTGATGCCAGCAGCCAGACTGTTACTGACCTTGTGTATTTCAAGAGGGATTATAAGGAATACAGTAAGGAGTTGGCGTTGAAACTGAAGGATTGAACACATGTTTACATGGTATAATAAATAGGCAACAGAAATGATGGAATACATTCATGACATGTGAGAACAAACTGCATGTGACTGTTTATGGAATCACTCAGAGTTGTCCAAAAGTATCATAACTTTCTAACAAAATGTGTGAAATAATGTTAGAATAGATACATTCGGAACTTATGTGTTGAGATATCATTGTTGTTTTTAGTGACAGTTGATTTTCAGTTACTGTGCTGCAAATGTGGCTTCATACTCTCACAATTTGCTGTAATTAGGAGAAAATGCTGAGAAGCTTAATTTAAATCTAATCCATTCAGGTTTCACTAAAACCCTCTTGAAAAGTGCACAATTTATTTCCACCTCAAAACAGCTCTTGCATATGGGGATGTCAGGTGTCAGTGTGCAGCACCACCTAGTGGTCTAATCAAGAAAGATGTAACACTGACAGTGTCATACAGCTTATGTTTAAACCTTTTATTATTTTTGTAAGTTTTCTAGTTACATAAAAAGGAACCAAAACATTTAAAAAGCAGATTTGAAACTAGGTACAACATATGAGGAGTTTAATCCCAAACAACACTTCCAGTAAGGAATTCAAAACAAACTTTTCATTCTAGAAAAAGCTAAATTTGGCTTCTTATTGAAATTATGAGTCACTTCAGGACCCAAATAGATTGGCTTTATTCACAGCTGAATCACTTGTTTTTGAAATTAATGGCTGATCAAATTCATGGAGCGGTGATGATTTCTATATCTGGATATCTGATGCTTTGGAATTAAACCCTTCATATATATTTAAATGACCTAAAAACAGGAAATTATGCGATACAGAAACAACCATAAAAAGGAACCACAACCTTTGAACATTTTAAGCCACGAGGCTGGTTATGACAGATACAAGTTAGCATTGTTTCATGAGTACAAAGAGTATACACATTACAGAAACAAGAGTGAACAAAAACTCTTTTTTCCAAGGGGGGGCAACAGAAACAAAACTCTGGATCAGCTTAAGAGCCTCCCATCTCCACTGAGCTTTAAAGTTTCATTTCAACAATTTTCATCTAAGTCATATCAAAACTGTCTCAACTGTACACAAGAGGATCTGCTGTCTGAAAAGGTTCTGAAGGCTTGCTACCTTCAAGAGCCTCTCTTGCACTTTAAAACTCCCCTCAAACCGATTGTTATAAAACTCAACACAGTAACACAAAAAGGTAACAAGTGCTCTCTTCAGGACCTCTTCAGACAAAATATAAAAAGAACACTTCTGTCATCTGTCGGGCAGAGAAGGAAAAATGAATGTTCCCTGCTGGCAGAGTTACAACACAACCACTTTCTGATTCTCTAATTTGTAGTTTTACCAGCCTGAAATGATGTCAAAAGTAAACAGTAAATACCAGTAGTTTTGAGTTGAGTGTTGTCAAAGCAACAATTTACAATTTCAGAGATGGTCTGAGAAGCTTAGATGTGCTGCATTGTTTATCTTCAACAGAGGGGCTAAAAAAAAAGGCTGGTGGATAGATAGAGTGAGATATTTCTGTCTTTGGGCCCGGTGGTGGAAGGCTTCGAGCTACGCAGTGCACTATAGAAGAGGAGGAGGGGGAGGAGGAGGAGTTGATGATGGAGAGCCGAAGACTGTTAACCATGGGTGGTGTCATCCTCCACAAAGTCTTTGGCCTGCTCCGCTGTGATCACATCGATGTGACTCACCTAAACACATACACAGAATTAATGACCAATCGATGCCTCCATTTCAGCTGCTCTGACTAATCAGTAATCATTTACGTTATGAAACCTCAACAACTCAAGAGGATATATTTTCATTTTCACTAAAGCAGCTCAGCAGAACACAAACCTGGTTTACAGGGAGAAACTGTGAAGGAGTCAACAATGGAATATAACACAGTTACTGGGAGGATTTTTATTCACCATTTGTTTGTTGATACCAAGACTTAAATAGGATAACAATGATGAAGGTGACATTACACTGACCAAGATTGGAGTTTAACTTCCTCTTTTTGTAATTCAGGGTTTGGATATTTGGATTTTATAGTTATGTCAACTGAACCGTAGTATGACTAAAGCTGTTAGTAAATTATTTGTTTTAGCTTACCACACTACGAAACGCTCACTACAGACACTTTGACTCACCCATCACAGACACTACTGATCTGAGTCTTTTGCAACCACGTGATCATTATGTTAATGTTGCAGTAATGGGCAAGTAACTAATGTGGCAATAAGGTTTTTGGACACAAGTGAAGTTAACGTGGAAGCTATATCAGGTTTGTTACATGGACAATATTTGTCAGTAGAACAAATTAATTGTTGGTTTTGGGTTTTTCAGGAAAATTGTTGATAATAATAATAAAAAGGACAAAATAACAGAAGCTTTTGACTTTGTATCTGGATTTAAGAAAAAAATCTGGACAAATAACCTATTTTTAAGCCATGTTATTTTCATTATCTTTATTTTACTGACTTGCTCGATGAAAATTCAGCAAGATAGTTTGAAAAAAATAATTCTTATCTGGAAAGGCAGTTTCCCTCCTCACAATCACACCCTGCAGCCCTAAAATGTTATGTTACTCACGATAAATTTAATATTGTTCATGACTGCACTATTACATTTTAGAATTGCAAATGCTGCACATTTACTGTTGACCTTTCCTAAACTTGATGATTTGTAAAATGAAAACAAAGTCGTTGAGAATCATTTTGGCACTGTTTGGACCCCCCAGCCACAACCTCTTCAGATAATCTTCAACTTGAATAAATCCTTGTGGACAAACCATGCCCTGCAGCAGGAGACTCACCTTGTTTCTGAATTTGACACCGTAGAACTTGTCAGCAGACTCGAGCAGCTCAGGCCTGAAGGTGGTGGTGATGAACTGGGCATGGCCTGCCAGCTCGACGATCATGTCTAAAATAGACACGCAGTATAAAGATTGTGATTATGACCTTCTTACATTTGTTAGCAATGAAAGATCAAAGTACAAATCATTAATTTCTCATAAACAAATGAACCATGATTTGCTGTCATTATGAATGGAAGCATTTTTTTAAATACAAAATAACAGCCATTACAACTCCACTGTAAGCTGCAGCCATATATTTCACAGAAATCTGACAATGACAACAAAACTGAATGATCATAAAGTATTTGCTGTTATCCTGAGGCACAGATTGTATAAAACTGTACAGAAGCCTCTAATTGTTCTTGCTACTCAAGGAGATTCCCTCTCTGTATATATCTAAACAAACACTTTACCTGAGACAGCCTTCCTGTGCTGGGCATCGAGGGCCTGGTCGATCTCATCAAACAGGTAGAAGGGAGCAGGGTCGCACTTCTGGATGGCAAATATCAGGGCCAGAGCCACCAGAGACTTCTGACCTCCAGACAGCTGCTGCATCTCTCTCATCTCACCTTGCTTCCCTGTGAATGACACCTACACAACACAGAGGAGGTTGTGTGATTGGACCAGAGGCAGAAACACCTTTTAAAAATTTTGTGCTAGGAACAACATTCATCAGCAATAAAAAAGGGAAAGTGTCAAAGTGTTAAAATGCAGAAAATGAATGACTGAAGAAGACCCTCACCCTGATGCCGACTCCAGTGAACTGGTCAACTGAAGGAACGCTGCTCTGTGAACCGGAACCCCTCTCACTGTCTGCGCCGCTCTCGCCCTCATCCTGAGACTGGCTGCCTTCAGCATCACCCTTCTTCATCACCAGCGTAGCTTTACCACCTGGCACCAGCTTTTGGAAAACTTCACTGAAGTTCTTTGACACCTGAGTGGGAGAAAATATGGCAGGAAGAAGCATAAAATTAAGTCACATTAGAAAAACATATGTAAAATGTAAAGTAATGTGCAGCTAAGTATTACTGATTGCTACAAGTTCAACTGGGTGAAAAAAATGCATCTTTTATAACACTAAAATGTTGCCGCAATCCTTAAAACTGCTATATTGTTGCATAGTGTTTGAACTAGAGCTTTGCCGATACCATTTGTTCCTTCCTGATATCAAAACCGATTTGAAGTTACACAAGTCACAGTTTGTGAATAATGGCTACTTCTGCTGTTAAAAAAAATCTCCAAAGTTGCACAGGGGTATTACAGACATTGCAGTGAAGGAGTAGGGTTGTTTCTAATAAATGATGTAGTGACAGATTGGTGCATAGACATCGAAACGTCACAGGATTTAAAGAAAAAAAGCATATGGAGCCAGAGTGTGCAACACTTTTACTACTTTCCAGTCTACTACCAGCGATCAGCACCTCATTACAGTCCTCGACGTCGATGCTGTTCTACTTTATAATGGATGTATGTAACCATCTCTGGACAGGGTGTGACATGCCACATACCTGTTTGAAGGTGAGCTGGATGGCCTCGTACTTGCGCAGCTCCAGGACGTTCATGAGCTCCATGATGGATTTGTAGCCACGGTCCAACTCGTCCTGACGCTTGATCAGCTTTTCCTTCTGCTCAGAGAAGTTGACAAACTGGTCCAGAGCTTTCTTGTTGACATGACTGTATTTCTTCAGCTCTGTGTTGCACTGCTCCAGTTTTCGGAACAACTGTTCGAGAGGAAAAAAGATTAAATTATCATTTGCTCTGGTTGAAATCAGGCTGGCAGTCAGCCAGTATCTTTAAAAATATTTCTCTAAACACTCACTCTTTTCAGAGTCTGGTGACAAATATCGATTTGTTTCCCAAAGCCCAGGCTCATGCCCTCAGATGTCTTGTTTTGCCCTCAACCCGAAGATATTCAAGAACCAAGGTAAATATTCACATCTAAGAAGGTGAAATCTGTTTGAGTTTAATTTAAGTAACTTTTTTTTTTTTTCAATCAATCAGTGTAGAGGTTTTTTTTAAACCAATATATGCACACCAATGTGCATATATTGCATATCCACCAATAAACCTGTGTATCATCATCTGCTACAAAAGTTAGCTGTATCCCACTAATGTGTAATGATACCACTTGTTGACTTAAACAAGGGGCATGAGTCCAGATCCATTATTCATTTCAGAACAAGAATCTAAAAGTGCTTTGCCAGACTCTATTCATATCTGAAGAGGACGTGACCTGATTAATTAAGAACCAGCTTAGCCTGGCTCAAAAGTGACATGCACTCTCCAAACTCTCAAACTATAAATTCATCCGTCTGAATCACTAATGGCAGAGGGAACATGAGCAAGTGCCATTATTACTTGGCCCCCTCATCCACTTCTGCAATCAATGGCACCATCTTACCCGCGAGCAGTGTCCCGTGGAGAAAGATTAACTATGTGGAGTGTTTATGAGAAAGCGTGAGGTTATTTTCAGCACTGTAGAGGAGGGGAGATGACACACACACACAGACACACACACACACAGACACACACAGACACACACAGACACACACACACACAGAGACACATACACACTTATGAAAGATGCAACTAGGTCCACTAAACTCTCTGTCTGCTCCCAGAGGCAGTTTGCTAAAAAAAAAAAAAAAAAATCAGAGGCAGAACACTAACTAGTGTCTGAGTCACTGGTGAGTGGGTGGGATGTGATGTAATGGCCTCAGGCCTTATTCCTTATCAGACCTGGGTCTATCGGTGTGTGTGTATATGTGCACACTAAGGTAGCAAGATGGGATGCACAGAAAAACTGACCTTCAGTTTACCTACATAGATACCATTGTTGTTGCTCTTATGTATTGTCAATGTTGCTGCAACAACAACAGGGTTTCGGGGACTACAACGTCGTGACTATAAAGTGGAAGACAGGACTAGCTTTAAGAAAGTTCTGGCAACTCAAGAGGCTCAAATCTGCAACAATTTTCTGTATATCAACAATTGCTCAAATGATTATGTGTAATACTCAACCTTGCAGTGACAATCCCACTGAGAATTATCACCTCTCTGCAGTTCTCTCAGCTAGACAGAGGCTTTGAGCATCTTTCAGTGCACCATTTTGGTTTTAAAGCAAGGAAATGTACTGTTTAGGTTGAGTCTCATTGCTCTTCTCAATAAAATTTCCAGCCACAGTCAAAAGCTGTATTCAGAGAAAAACAAAAACAAAACAAAATACAAGCTCTCATAAAGACAATGTACTACCTGCCCACCACCGAACAGCAGACAGCTGTTAGCGACTCGCGGGTGCAGTAATTTTCTACTTAAAGAGCCAGATACTTCCCTCAGGATTACAGAGAAGAATACACCAGAGCACAAAGTGTGACAAGTGAATACTGGACCTAGATTCTTCCGATGGGCAGAAGCACAACCCCAAATGGATGCTAATGTTGCTCTGTGTTGGCTGGATGTGTAAATAGGTAACTGTTTTGCCAACATATTCAGCATAACATCTTTATCCTTTACCTTAATCATGCGTGATTATAGGTCAATGTTGCATTTACAGCTTGTTCCCCTAGCAGCACCTTGCTGTATTCATTCTTCCCGTTCATATCAGCTGAAGAGATCTGTTCCAAAACTTGTTTCAATACAAGGGGGAAAGATTGCAAGTTAGGAAGATATCCACTTAATTTGTCCGACTCACACTGCACAGAAGGGTGACTTTTCTCACCCATCACCCCCATTGAAAGCACATAAGGAAGCAAATTCTTAATTGCAAGTATAAACAGGAGGAATGATACCAGCAAGTACATCCTGACACAATTTCCAAACAGGCAGCTGATTGTTGTTGGAATCCAGACTTTTAAAAATGCAACCTTAAATTAGAATATATAAAGCCACTCTTCATCTCTGAATGGTGGTGATGATGTTGCCTGTTAAATGAATTAAACATGTAAGCAAGAAACTATCATTCATCATCATTAAGCACTGCAGTTGTGTGTGTGTGTGTGTGTGTGTGTGTACCTGTTTGAGTGTGAGGGTCTGGTACTTCTCAAAGGCTTCCTGAGGCAGTGAGCCCAGCTCTCTGATCTTCTTCATGCACTCTTCCTTCTTCTTGAGCAGCATGCCCTGCCTGTTGGTCATCTTCTCCAGCTCCTTGGTATCATGGTTGATGGCGTCATTTTGCTCCTTCTCAATGTTCTTCCAGCGCTCCATGCTCTTTATGTGGTCCTTAATCTCTCCCTCTGTCTTGTCAATCATAGAATCCAGATCTGGGAAAGACGATGGAAGAGGCGGTAAGAGTGGTGCGGTAAAAGTCACAGGTTTCATTTCAGACGATACATTAGTGAATACACATAAGAGCCTACTTCTCTGGCTCCGACATTATAAATATAAGGTACAAGTTTTATCTTAAGCCTTCATCAACAACCAACTAATGTGGAGGTTACTACCCCCCCCCTTTTTGGAAGGAGAAAGACTAAAGAAAATCATATTGTTCACTGAATCATAAATGGCAAATTGACATGCAAAGAGTTTAGAACAAAGGACTAAATACAATGCCTATTTAAGAAAAGGCTCATGATGTGAATATGTCTTAATAAGCTATAGGCAGTTATTACATATGAATCCGTGATAATTAATTCTATTCAGGAACAAGTGCTTTCTGACAACTGCATTCACATTAACCTTGTCTGAGTCACAGCACCACTTGAACATTTATAAAACTGTGTGGCAAGTCTGACTCTGGAGCAACATATAATCCTAACTGTGAGTCAAACACATCACAGCAGTTCTCACCATCTGCTAGTGGTACCAACTGGACTGTGTGCAGTTTCTTGACACAGATAGCACAGTTAAGGCTAAATTTTGAAAAATAACCCTTTAAATGGTGACTGCTGGTGAGATTTTTGAAAAAAATAAATAAATAAATAAAATTTCAGAATCAGAATCTAAGACATGAGACAAAATAGTGTAGAGGCTGACATTGCTGCTTTTTTACCATTATTTTCTTTATCATTATATATTTTTTATGGAAACAGAATCTGTTTCAGAAGTCAGTGGGCCAAATGACATGGAAGCTATTGAGAAAAAAAAATCATAATTTCTGCACATTAATATTAATATAAAATAGAGGAAGCACTAAAGTACAATAAAAAAACGGTGTGTTTCATTTCTCCCAGTGACCGGTTCGATGAGTCGCCTGTTTTTCAGCCTGGATTTCAGTCACTCAGCTTAAACAGCGACTTGTAGAAATATACAAATAGCAGTAATGACAATAATAATTGATTACAAGATAACTTAGGGTGTAGTGCTTTCACTGTGTGCAACTTCAATTTGCCATTTGCCCGTGATATTAAACCTACAAAAAAATCATGTTTTTAAAAAAAAAATATTTGCGGCGGCAATTCCTCTTTATAAAACACTTGCAATGCTTTCCTTTAGGTCTTTTAATCGGGGTATATCATTTCACAGGAGAACTTTACCAACCGATGGCGTTTTCTGATCAGCTCTGGTGGAAAAACTGAGACCTATGTTTTTTTGAAAGGTTCTGAATGGAAAGTGGGAATTTTCTTTTAAACTGCTTTCCAGCTTCAGTGCATTTAAACGCTTCTCCTTCTGGTTACAAGTTGGCTTCACTAATTTTTATGCTGCCACCACTGTCCCTGTGTCGTGTCTTTAGTATAATGGGTACCTTCTGATCGAGCCAAAGTGTCTTTGACACGTTTGTTGATGCCATCCAGCTCAGATGTTGTGGCTGTCAGTACTGTGCCTCCCTCAGTCTCTCGCAGCTCATTCAGCTCCTGTGTCAATGAAAATTAGGCCACGTCAAAAAATATAAAAGAGGGTCATGGGCATTCAAAAACCCTTGCTCTGACTTGAATGAATGAAAGCAACACTGAGACTCAATCATCTAACAACTGCAAATGCTAAAACCTTTTAACTTGCTGCCTATGCAAACAAATAATGTATAATTTACTGTAAGAGTAACATAAAAGACAAAGTAACAGTAACACATTAATCCAACATTACAAAAAACAATCTCTATGCAGAGCCGTAATGATCATGAGACTTAAGACAGGTGTACCTGTTCCACTTGGTCGAGACGCTTCCGTAAGTTCTCATTGAGATATGTTTCCACTCTGGTCATGATGCCCTCCAGCTTAATCCTCTCATTCAACAACTGCCTGTTGTCCTGTGGGTGGTCAACACATAAAACATATACAGTAACTCCTGTCAGGTCTTTATCAGGTGCAGACAAACAAGACATTAGTACATTCTCAGTCACTCAACATCTAAAAGTTTATAAAAAAAAGTTTTCCTTTGTTCTGTGCATCAGATGGAATAAATCTGCTGCACAGAATGATGCCACCAGAGTGCTTGAAATGTGAACTAAATAAAACTGGTGCTAAAATTTGTCTATAAACAGCCTCTGATTAATATCTGCTACATTTGTCGCCATACAGTCTTTGCCCTGAATTTGGAACAAACACCCCTGTGTCTGCATTCACACAGGCAAACACCAAATTAACAACATCTTCTGACCAAGTGTTATGTTGCAAGTGATATAATTTGACAACCGCCAACACTGGAGAACCATACATGAAAGGCTCCATGTTGCGAGGGCGGAGTTGCTGCGCAACAACAGCAGGAATGACTGAGAGTTCACTGAGGTGAGGGCTGAGAGCATCTGGCAGTGTAAGAGAAAGAGGAGGCAACACTGGATCACAGGAACATCCCACTCACAGCTGCTGCTCTCACCTCACTCAGGTCTGTTGAATACACTAGCAGGATGCGATGAGGGACGTGAGACAAAGAAACAACAACGTGTAGGCAACAGCATAGAACTAGATATAAAAAGCAAAGGGATGTATACACATCCACTATTTTTAGCTTGACGGTGATATTCTAAGAGAGGGAATGAACAGAAAAGACAGATACACCCTTTAAATTGATGTCTTACACTGTGGCTGATTTAAAATCAAATAATGCAGTTTATTGTTGATCCACATATATTATTCTTATATAAGTTTTCATATCTGGGTAATTAATTAAATCTATAAAATCTTATATCTTTTTTAATACCAAATCAAAAGAAGAAAAATCAAGTCGAGGTCCAAAACAAAAACATACATTTATGACTAAATATAGTGATAACAAGATTCTTGACAGAATTCAATTTAGCCCATTTTAAATCTAAACATAAAGAGAAAAAGTAGCACTGTGACGATCTATGCCACATGCGCAGAAAAAACAGACAGATCATACATCGCTGTCCAGTCTTCTTGCTGACCTGCTGGAGTTGACGAATCTCATCGTTGAGGTCATCGACACGCCTCTGGTCCTCCAGGCTGAGCTGTGAGAGCAGATCTGTTCCCAGCTCGGCCTTCAGTGACTCCCTAGTGGACTCCATGGCGTGCAGGCTGGCCTCCAGACTTTGGAGACTGCGTTGCTGCAGTGGAAGGAGAAAGAGCCAGACATGAGTGGACTGCACAGACAGACTGTTAGCAGGTAACAAGCTGAACTCTGGTCATAAGATGAGCACCTTGGGCATGAACGTCTTCTCTGACTGCTGCCTCTTCTCTTTCAGCATCTTCATCTCTGACAGAATGCTGTCTCTGGAGGCCTTAAATTTCCTCTGCTGTGTCTCGATCTGCTGCATCTGGTTCATTAGTTGGTCGATCTCATTATTGATGCGTGGAGGCAGCCATTAAGGAAGTATAAGCAAATGTTTATGAATGATTTTAACCTCAGCCAAGACTCAGACTGCTGAAACTACACACTGTACTTCTTACTTCTACTGCCTAATAAAGAATGGACGATAAAGAATTATACACAAATGAACAAAAGAACAGACTGTTTTCATAGTGTCTGCTCTTATTAGCAAAAAAAAAGGTCAGAGGACAGCTCGCAGGCTTTTTAGTGCAACTCATTGGGTTTGAAAGGGAAGACTGTATCATCACTTATATCAAGGCAGAGGATTGAGGAGGGCTGCGCATACTCATCATTAGGCTAATTTAATAGACAGGGTTATTGATCTTCCACAACTACAACACTCCACTGGGCCTTTGAGGTTTGGCTGGACTCAATAAAACACTGAAGTCAATCAATCTGCTGATTTAAAAGGGGCCACTGAAAGTCAGAGGACAGCCCTGCCTGTTGCCACGAGCAGATGAGAAAATAGACAGTTACGGTAATTTTCTTAATGAAAGGAACAGCTGACATCAGGATCACAACTGCCCTCAGGATCACAACTGCCCTGAATCAAATAATTGAATAAAGAAATCTGCATTTATCTCTGTAATAACCACTGTCCTCTTAAGAATCCAGTGCATTTCATATAGCCAAGTCAATACGTTTTGTAGCAGTTATGAGCAGTAACAATACAACTGCCCCTTTTGCATGACCTCAATATGTCCACTGCAACGTGGAGCTGGTGGCAAAATGAAGACAGAATCCTAAAACAGGAGGGATGTGTGAGGTGCACCAGTGTAATCTCATGCTTATCGAAGGGGCAGAGGCGGGGAGTGAACAAAAAGAGGCTTTTAAATGATTGATCTGTTCTCTGACTCACTGCTGCAGAAGTGAAGGACAAGGGCCGTGTCATCGGCTCAGTCATCCGGTTCCCCTGCCTACTCACACATGTACGTAATGGCCAGGTGCACACATTAAGCTGCATACACAGCACTGGGCTCTGAGTGAGAAGCTACCCACGCTCACACAGGTGTGCAAACACACAGATAATCATACCTGAGCGGAAGTGACCATATCCATGAACATACATAACGTACCCGCAGACACAAATCCTTTTTGATCCGCCTGTTTTGCCTTCATGGGCTGTCCAGCAGTGAGTCATGGCTCTGGCCAATATGACCTAATATACACTAATCCTTCTTGACCTGCTTAGACCCTCTCAGAGGCCAGCCTGCTGTTGGCTGAGGTGGCTACATAACCTAGATGGATTTAAATTAAAATACAGGCTTAGCCAATTGACAGCACCCTGTTATTGAGTAGCAGCGGCACTCAGGGGTGTTAAAACATCTTTGAATTTGGGTTCCAATTGAGAAGCGCGGCTCTTTTACGCTATACTATGGAATTTGAATTAAAATATGTCTTTATGCACAGGAAATGATGATTGTCTTCTTTATAGATATTTTTGTTTTTTAAAAACACACTAGATGACAATGTCTCCTCCTCTATTTGTCCAGGGCTGGGTGCAAAATTCCAGTATCACGAGTGCCTACACTTTATCACACCTGCTGTTTTATTTCAGTATAATCCAGATAGTCAACTAACGCTTGCCTTATGAAGCCAACCGTCCTTAAAATATTTGTAAAAAAATAGTTTGCAATGAAACTTATTTAATATTTCAGAAAAATCGAATTCTATCCTAAATAAAAAAACAATTTTCTTGAACTGCGACGAAAAGATGAGGAACGGATTTTTGTTTGGTAACATTAAACGTGAATAATAAATCTAGAAACATTTCCTCTAATTACATGTACTTCCTGTATACCCCATGGGATGAACACTGACATAATAACTGTTTGGTGACTCAACACATTGCAAACATCAATATATCTCAAAAGGGAAGAAAAAATCTTTATCTCTGATAAAGTGGTGATTTGGTGAAGCATTTAAAGAAACTGCAAAGCTCACTTTTGAGTAAACTGATCTTAAACTCAGCCAGTCAGCCAACAGAAAGAGAGTGAGTAAGACATTTAGATAAACCCACTCGATGTTTTAATAGAAAGGATATGTTCAATGTTCCTGCGCAGGTTCTCATTGAGCTTGGCTTCCAGCTCGCCTAGCTCCTCTTCAGCCTTTCTCATGTCTTTCTGCAGCTCCAGACGAGACTTTCTGGTATCGTAGTAGCCTCCTGTCAGAGCTCCGCGGTGGCTCACCTGGTCACCTAGGAGGTCACAAAACAATGTACTGCACAGAACAGATAAAGGGCATCTACAGCACTGGAAGTACAATGACATATAGTCCTAAATGTGTAATTTAATGCTACATAGAAACTGAACAAGGATGCACAAAGTTCAGTGTTCCAAAACAAGGCAAGGATCCTGAATTAGTGTGCCGACAGAGGACACTACTAAACCTCTTCACAACTACTAAAGGTCAGTTTAACTGGGAACATTATTCAGGCAGAATTCAAATAATTATACAGCTCATTGCTGTTCCGATGCCTATTTCTGCACTTCTTCCAGCAGAGCAATTCATCAGCAAGATAGCACAAATATTGATGATAATGTCAATATTCAATACACTAGAGGGCTTGGAGTTAGCAGCTACATCACCAGGTAGAATGATACCAAGCCGTGTAAAACTTTTATTTTCTTGTGGTAGTGGTATACTGTGCTGTGTGTCAAAGGTCAGCTTACCCTCCAGAGTTATACAATCCATGGTGAAAGCTCTGGCCAGCTGGGTGGAAACTTCCATGCTGCGACAAATCAGGGTCTTTCCAAACACGTGCTTGAAGGCCTTGTCAAAGTTGGTGCTGTAGCGCAGCTTGCTGATCATGGGGATAGCATCCTTAAGCGCAAAAAAATATTGTTATGAACAAATTGGCAAACAGTATACTACACACTTCATCATCAGACAAAATCTATCGTGGGATGGGTATTGGTGGAAAAGATGTTTCAAATGGGAAAGTCAACAGTAGACTACTTGAATAAATAATTGAGGTTCACTCTGTGCTTGACTGCCAACATGGGTCTCTTTCAATATTCAGGTGCAGATTAGCAGAGAATCCTGCATGGTCAAAGTTTTGGCTAACCTTAGTTGTTTCATAGTTAAATATACTCATTTTTGTTTGAGGTCTAAATTTACTACATACAAGGTTTCAGATGCAATCTATGTATGTTCCTTACGTTGGTCTCTGGGTAGGCAGTGTCCCTGACGTCCAGCTTGGTCAGGGGCAGGAATGTGACTTCTCCCGGCAGGTTCATTTTGTTGAACTCCATTAATATTTTGGTGCTGACTTCGTCTGTCTCCACTATGTGGTAGAAGAGTCTAAAAAATATAAGAGCAGGCAGACAGACACAAAGGAACAACAAAGAAAATGAACAATAAACTTTAAAGAGGAGATGGTTTGGCAAGATCCTTACTTTAACTACAAGTCAAGGCTGTGCTGATGTAAACAAGACAAATATATGCATATAAACACAACACATTATTACACTCTGATCACTCGAATTGCAAAGAGAACACCCTGCTCATTAAATACACAGGACACATTTGTATCAGCATGCAGTAAGTGGAATCACTGTTGATTTTAAAATCAGACTTCATGTGCAAAACTTTAATACTATGTTTTTTTTTTTATGGAAAACAACACAAAGAGCAAACAAAGATTATATAAAAAGTTGCCCTCACCTGGTACCAGCAGTCACCTCAACACAAGTGTAAAAGGCGGGCTCACACTCAAAGTTATTCATGACGATGCCGTGGTAACCATTGATAACATGCTGGTTGATGCCCTTCCGACGAAAATGCTCAAGGACTTTGTTGATGCTGTCAATGCCATTCAGGATAGCCTGGAGGGCCACAAGAGACAGAAGAATGATTCCCACCTTGACTAAAAGATTACATTTGATCCTACAATTGGTAATTAACACTCAACATTGGAACGTATTTTACATACTAATCAGGGTTGTCGCGATTTTGATCCTAAATTGAAAACTGATCAAAATTAGTTTTAAATTTTGATCATCAAATTCAAAAACAGGACCAGCAAGTCTTTCAGCATTTTTTGTCTCTCCAACCCCAGCTATTTGCGTGTGTCCGTCTCCTGTCCTAAGGGGAAAAAGCACTTGAGTTGCAGATGTCGAAGAACTTAAAAGTGTTACAATTCAAAAGGTGCAGTGTGTAGGATTTAGTGGCATCTAGCTGTGCGGTGCAGATTACGGTCACCTGAATGTACCTCCTCTCATTCTACCCTTCATTGGCTGCTGCTAAATTGAAAGGCCCTCTCTAGAGCCAGTGTTTGGTTTGTCCTCTTTGGGCTACTGCAGAAATATCTCAGTGCAACATGCACACTCTATGGAAGAGGACCAGCTCCCTCTGTAAATATAAAAGGCTCATTCTAAGGTTATGAAAACACGATTCTTAGTTTCAGGACATTAAAAGACAAGTGAAAACATTTTCATAATATTATGTTCCATTACCTGATAAATTGCCATAAATCCTACACACTGGTGTTTTAATACAACACAAGTTGTTTTAACAGATGAACCCTTGAATTTGTAATACTTTTTTGTATTACCTGCAAATACAATGTAGCTAATACTGTGAGGTACAGTATGACAAAGTTGTATTTTGCAACATCGTGCCTGTACTGTGAGAGGCTAGATCGCATTCATCAAAGGCTGGAGACAAGATGAGTCAGCCGGGACCAATGAAAGAAAAAATAAATGCAGGATATTTGTCCATGAAGCCACCAACAGCCTCCTTTCATCTCAGCAGACATTATTCATAAGTGATATTTGATTGATGTATCTGCCCAGAGGAGCTGGCAGTTATTGCATGGGGCAGAGAGGAGTGAGTCATATGTAAATTTAGCTAGCTATGATACGGTGCCAGTAGAGAGGCAGATAAATGATTTTATTTGATATACCTATCCTGACAACTGGCTTAGTCACAAAGTGAGTCCTTCGCAGTGTTCAGGTGGGGTCTTTCGGAGAGACACTTTTTCACCCTGGTTTGATTTATCTTCACTTGCCCATTTCCTCTCTCAGCATACAGTTCAGCAAGTAAGCACATGTGTAAAGGTTTGATAAACATGTGGCAGGTCTATTTCAGGCTTGCAAGTGTCATCCTGAGATGAGGCGTCTGTGTGTATGTCCAGACGATAGCGTCAGGTATCCTGCAGCTGCGTTATGCAAGTCAATAATTACGCAGTCATGTACAGTGACACGAACCTTGCCGGTGGCGGCTCGAAGGAGCTGCTGTTTCTTCTCCAGGTCCTCTCGTTTGGCTGCCAGTGCCTGCTGCTCTGCGTTCTCCTCACGCCACAGGTAGCTGGCCAGACACAGATAATCACACACTGTTACACTTATGTCACCAGAAAGAACAGAACCAAACTGCAGCCATGATACTCACAGAAAAACAAATCATAAGAATCTTTTTAAATGTAAATAATATATCAATAAATACTGATTTCATGTTTGAGAGGTACTTTTCTTTATATAAATAAGTAGAAACACAGCAAATGTGTCCATAACTGCAGATTCACTATATATGTGCAGCATTGAGTAAATAACTTAATGTTCACATTATTTCAAATCATTTTTGTCCATTTGTTATTATTCTCAAGTAAAACAGAATTGCTTATAAATCAAACTTCAATAGTGAAAACAATAAAGCTGCCCATCTTCTATTCATTAAGGTAATAGTTTTGTTTTATTCATATTTTAAGCTCATACACTGCTAACAACTTGCAGCTGCGGGATCTGCATGTTGTGATCTCAAAGCTGTCATTATGCTGCCTTTTTCATCCACTTCACCTCCACAATGAATCAGAATGAAATCGAAGGTGCATGATAGAGTCAATATCAGACGAAAAATATTGATGACATCTGTTTTGTTTAGCGATGGAAATGAGTAGCCGTTATTCAGTGTAATTAATTTTTTTGTAAAGATCCCCACCTCTTTTTCAACACTTAAATAAAAAAAAAAAAAAACATATTTTGCCTCGAGTCCGCTGCCTCAATTGCGGCGAGACTTGAATGGAAATGCTCTGTTGTGTTTCAAGAGGCAGACAAGCATCTGTCTTGACTTGATTTTCACCACAAAGCCACAACACAATTCATCTACCCTGGAAGACCTTTAAAACCCAAAAAGGTGTCTCGCAGCAGAGACATGATGTATCATCCTCTCTGTTATATAAATAAAGCTCATTGTTTAAGGGGACAGAGAAGGCCCAGTGATATTCACAAAACTCTGGTAAGTAACTAAAGGTTGCTGAGCAGAAACAGCATATTGGCTTAAAGAAGGGGTAAACAATTCAACCTTAAATCTTAATGCAAAAGGAAGGCATGACTCATGTAAGGATGAATGTGAACTCAACTGATGCTATACAAAAGAAAAAAGAGGCATGGGCATGAGCCAAGGCTAAAAGTCCAAGATCTGAAATCAAAGAGGACGTTAGAGGGATAGGGAAGGTTCTTACTTTCTTTCGCTCTGCAGCTCATCTTTCCTGTTCTTCACTTCATAATACTTTTTGTCCAGTTCTTCAACGCGGTTCTTGACCTCATTCAGATCTTGATCGAGTTTCTGAAAAGACACGATGAAAGTAAGCCTGATACACAGCCATGGCAAGAGGTTAGACTTAATCTACAGAAAGCTTTTAAAGGAATTAAATGAGAAATATATCATACAGTGGCATCCAGTAGTCCCTTTATAATACGCCCAATAGTTACACCTGCACTGGAGACACTCGCTATATATCCATGCATAAAATATTCTGGTTTCGGCCCTTATTCAGAATAAGACAATATTTCTATAAAGCAGTTTACATGGCTAATAGAGATGAAGATTCAACCTACATTCTTGTTTAAAGTAGCCATACATACTCCCCTTGGAAAACTTACCAGAGCGACAATAATATCTGCATATCCCAAATGTCTTAATCAGAAAATGCTGCGTTCAGAATAAGGAATATTCTATAACATAAGGAACCTGATATACTTGAGGAAAATAACTGAATTTGTTAGCACCATGTTTGAATTACCTTTCACCGAAAAGATTAGTACACAATGTCCTAATAATAGTAAGAGGGGCATTTGGATTAATTTCACCGTAGCTACAAAAAGTGACAACTTCTTAAACTGTGACTCCCTCTAAAATTGATTCTGAAAATGTGTCTGAAAAACCAGATTGAAGACCACATCATCTTCACAGAGAACAGGAGTCGTACTGTAACAGTTTTGGGCGGTCTTACATTGTACTGCTCAAGGTTCTTCTCCTTGTTGGTCTCTGTGTCCTCCAGGTCTTTGTGGATGGCTGCAATCTGCCTCTTTTTATCATTGATGGCCTGGTCCAAAGACTTCAGCTCCTTCTTGATCCACTTGTCCCTCTCCTCCTTGGAGGTGAACTGGCTGCCACGGCCCTGCTTGGCGTAAAGGTCTGTCCTCTCCTGTGTAGCCTGGGCCAGTCTTGAATAAAGTGTAACCATGGAAAGTGTTACAAATTCTAGTTCACACAGGAAGCCACTGTACTGCTAACTGTACATGTAGACGTGAGCATATTTACATTTCTATTACTCTACGCATGTGCCCTTTTGCTTTGCAGGAGAAGCCACAAATATATCATGTGCATCCACCTCTTGATCTCTCCCCATTTAAATGTATTTAAAGTGTGATGACTGACTCATCAAGCTATACCTAGTTACAGGCTGCTCAAGGGACTGTAGCTGAGAATGAGTCATCCCTACCTCGAGATGCCCCGCTCCTCTTTTTCCTTCACCATGTTGAATTTGGGTTCAGTCTCCTGCAGCTCTTTTTGCTTTTCCTCGATTTTCTCCAGCAGCTTCTGACGCTCCTTCAGCAGGCGTTTCTGGAAGAGCAAGAGCATACCACTTTACCAAACAAAGAGGAGACAACTGAACAGTCGAGGGATGCTTTTAAAAAAAGTACAAACATTTATTTTTATATCTTTCCCACATATCTAATATCTATATCTGCTCCTGCCACATTATAATGGTCCAACAGTTGACAGCTTGGATAAGTCTAAGTGTTTGCACAATTTGTGTGCCACAGAAAATGCCAAAACAATACCAACAGTTCCACAAATCATATCCTGTGTTACTCAGATGGCATATTCATATTGGGTTTTAACGAAATTAGTATTCATAATCACAGATGAACTCCTGCCTTTTTGCCAGCATAATGATGGACAGATACACATTCAGAAACTAAAAGCATAGCGTGGGCAGACCCTTAAATGTGTGTACCCAATATGTTCAATTTCAAGCATTTCTTTTTAATCATTGTATTTCAATTCAAGCACAATCCTTACCTTGGAAAGAAAACTGTTAAAGCATTGTTAAGCATTTTTGAAATGTGTATGACTTCGTATGAACCCTGAATACACCGTTTGTATAATCATAAACCATAACCTAAAAAAAATAATAATTAAAATCAACAACAGCAGCCTGCTGAATTTGACACATTTTTCTGTGTGGGTGGTGATAGGCCACAGGTCTTCCTCCAATTTCCCTGTCATGTCAATGACACTGCAAATCAGAACCATCAGAAACTACTGACGCAGTTCTACTTCCCTTGCTTTTCATTTTGCTCCAATAACTTTTGGCTGATGCTGTGCCAGCCGTCGCCAGGTGGGCTTCATCCAACCAACAAGCCAGCATGCGGCCTGGGACCCATCACGGTTCACACACAGACTGAGCCAATAAAGCCGTTCTGCATGATTATCGTCCTTATACTCACACGTGCACACGAACACACACCGAACACAAGGCCATACGGAGAGCGATCCATGCCAGCTCTGTACACACAACCCGGTGCCAGAAATGATGTATAGTGGAGCTGATGGAAAAGAGTTTGATGCACAGGCTGGTGCTTCCTCTGCCTCTCAATTCATCCAAGCAAATGTTCCACTGAAAGATTTAGCACTAAAAACTGTCTGTACAATGGGCCAACTCCTTTTCAGAGGGAACTTAAATTTAACACAGATTATTATATATAGATCAGTGTTTTTTGATTAGTTGATAAACTGATTAAGTTAATCAACCAACCAACATTACTGGCCCATCACAGATATATTGGTATCCGCATAGAAGTTGTGCAGTATGCACCGATATGAAAACACAGAACATTTGCTGGTAAGCTTTCAAAACCTGTTCTCCAATTCCTAATCCAATAGTTCAATGAATTTTTTTTTTAAATAAATCAAATAAACTGAACTTTGAGGGCAAATAACAAACCTGTTCACAAGTGCCCCACTTTCCAACTGCTAACATGGGTGAGCAGAGTGGTTTAAATGATAAAAACCTGACCATCCGTCTCTACAGACACTACTGGTGCAGGGAAAGGGGGAGGGGGATGTGTTGCTGGTGCAGCATCACGTGTGCAGAGTGACGCAGATGGGAGGCTTCCGTACCCTCTGTTCGCTGTTGCCTGCCAGCTCGTCCTGCAGGTCCTTGGCCTTCAGCTCGAGCTTGGTCCTCTGCTTGATCTGCTCCTGGCGCTCGGCCGATAGTTGCTCCCTCTCCTCCTTCATGGCCGAGATCTTTGACTTCAGCTCTCGCACCACACGCTCTGTCTCCTACAGAAACGGAGCCAAAATTAGGAAACAAGCTGCGAGATTCAATTCAACACTGTAAATGAACAAATGACTTACTCTTCAGTGATTAAACAACTCTGTATTCATTTACCAAGGCCGCATTCTGTCCGCAAATTTGGATACATTAGCCCTCTTACAGTATGTTAAATAAATGACGTACTAATCCATATTAATTTCAATTCACTCTCATTAAGTATATGAACGGTTAAAAGCAGATAGCCTGCTTACAACCAGACATCAAAATGAAGACTGGTTTCTAATTATTTAGGTTTTGCAGCCTTGATAACGGCTGGATTTAAATTCAGTGACATCATTTATAATCTCTCTTTACAGCCACATCCTGTATTGCTACTGTAATCCACAAACTGGTTCTGTGATGAATAAATTAATCCATACTATAAATCTTCCACAGTGTGAAAACACTTTACACTTGAAATTGTACAATGTGATTTTGAGTAATTCGGACATAATGTAATTTAGACATAATGCTGTGACGATCATTACCATGTTCATCTTTACCAATCACCAATCCAAGATAATGGTATATGTTCTGCAAGTTGGATTTCTTTACCTCTACTTTGTCTCTGGCATCTTGCTGAGCATCTCGCAGCTGTCTGGATTTGTCCCCACAGGTCTCTCTCTTGGAGGACAGCTGAAAAATAAAAAAAACAAAAAAATACAATTGTTTTGATTTTGATGCTGAACACAACTGAGGAGGGAGCTTTTAACATTTAGCATTTTTGGTCTGCAGGACACAATGACAAGTCAATTCTTGCACTGATTTATATTTAAACAAGGATCACTTTTTTACCAACTGACCTTTGAATGACTGTATACCTCTTTAACTAGACTCAGCCAAACTCCGATTAATCCATTCTGTATTATATTTGCATGTCTAAGATATGAACGAAAAATGGGTAATGACAATTTTCAAGTCTCTCACTCAAACAAAAAACAAACCTCGTCCAGTTTGGCGCGGGTTTCATTCAGCTCCTGGTTGTAGATGGTGTACTCCAGGGCTCTTCTCATCTTGTCCCACTTCTGGTACTGAGCCAGCTCCTCCTTCTCATCCTCCAGGGTGTGCAGACGCTCCTCGATGTACTTCAAAAGCTCGTTGATCTTCTCTCGCTTACCCTCTGAGAAACACACACCCACATTAGGTTGCTTTTAAAAATGGAAGGCACAAACTGCACACTTCATATTTTGGAACTGCCATTTTTGACTAAAGTTATAATTTAATGGTGAATGCTATTTAAATACTGATTTTAAATTGTGTATTTGTCTAACTTAAAATGATTGATGATTGCTGCTACTGGATGATTAGTTGCAACTTTAATTTCCAAATTAACTACATAATGCATTTTGTTTCTGTTCACTGTACATACTTTGCCTTTGGCTCATGAAACTACTACTACTACTACTACTACTACTACTACTACTACATACAAATGATGACCATGAACCTTTTCATAAAACCTTTAAGTGTAACCAAGCATTAGCAGAGGCAGCAAAACTCTGTGACTGAATCCCTTCAAATGTCAACAAAGGGTATAGAATCAGCAATAATAATTCTTGGCAATTTGTGAAACAATGACGTTGAAAAGTGTTTACCGGTCTCTTTCATGAGAGAAATACTCTCCTCCTTGCGCTCATCATAAACGCGTGTCCCTGCCACTTCTCTCAGCAGCTTCAAACGCTGGGAGTCGGGTGCTGTGGCCATTTGGTTGATCTGCATGAAATATTGACATAACGTGAGATTGGATACCCTGCTGCTGAATGTAGTACTGACATTCTGTTTAAAAAGTCACACATAAATGTTTTCTTGTTGTGTTGGTAACAAGACAGAAAAAGTAAGGAACAGTAAAGTAAGGAACAGTTAACACTCTTTAAAGCCCTGGTCGAATGCTGCAGTGACTTACTTACCAATGACAAACAAACAATGATGTGCTAAACATGTGTGAGGTTGGCATCCACTCCGTTCTCACCTTTCCCTGCTTGACGATGTAGTAGGGGTTACTGCGAGAGAAGCCGGCACTCTCCAGGAGGTTCATGACATCATTCTTACTGCAACGATCACAGACGCAATCAAACCAGTGATTACATTAATTCACAGAGTTGTTATTTCCTTTGATTACATGGACAGTCGGCCCACAGCAATACTTACGTCACCATCTTCTTGTCTAAGAAGTACTGGTCCTTCTTTGCGCCAATGACGCGGCGAAGGGAGACTTCCTCTTTGTCGATCTAGAGGGAGAGATATGTATTGCTGGTCAAGAGGAGAATCACACACACAACAGCAACAGGTTATGTCACAGTATTACATGGCTGCATGATTACAGTTTTACACCCAGGTAAAAGCGATGATTGTTAGCGCGATGCAAACATCTGCCGTTCATCATCAAAATAATAAACACTGTGTATACTGGAAGTGGAAAACACAACAATTGGTGGTCATATCAGTTGTCAGCAATTTAGGGAGCCAGCCAAAATAAACTGAACAACTTAATATAGTGTTAATGCACCACTTCCACTAGTAACCTGGACTGTGATTGAAGAGGATCATAAGAAAGTAGAGAAAACATTTTAAAAGGTGGTGGCACATCTGGTTCTTTGCCACATGCATAGGTTGTATTATATGCAAGTCTTATAAGTTTCTTAAGAGTCGTACAACTACACGTGTAAAATTTGTTCCATTCTCAAAACTTTTTATAAATTGGGTTGGTAATTTGGAAGTTAAATGTTACCACCGTTATGCTGATTTAGCACAAGAGTTGCTCACTAAAGCACCAATGCAACTACTGACCAATAGGGGAATGAAATTCACCGTATAACAATATACACATTTAGGCTTAAATTGGCCAAGCTAGGTGGCATGCAATATACCAGTATACTCTAGCTGTGGTGCTTTACAAATCAGAGCAACAGAGTATTTGTCTAATACAAACTGACAAGACTTTACTTAAAGCCTCGAAAGAATCAATCAGTGTGTGTGCAGAAAGAGTAAAGGGATTAATATGAACTGTTTGCCATTCCTACCGGCAGCCGGTTGTCAGAGTTGTCAAATATAATCTCCACAAAAGCCGAAATGACACGAGGACCAGTTCCCTCCTACAGTGACAAGGGAGGAAATACATGTTCAATACAAAAAATAAATGTTTACACGCATGAATAACACTTGCCTTTTTTTTAATCTCAAACTTATATACAAACAAACTCATAATTTTAACAGAAATGCAACTAATCATGTGAAGACTTTCGTAATTCATTATATATTATTAGGAGGTTATGAAAGTATTTGAGAGCGTAAGCATGTCTGACAAGGAATTAGAACACATTCACAGCGTCAGGGGGCACTTCATTTTCAGTCATTGGGATCTGTAGTGGGTCTGACATTTGCCCTTTACTTACATGGAGCAGGGCCAGGCGCTGTTCAGGTCGCAGGTGACTGAACTCATCACTGAGCACAAACTGGATGGCTAAGAAAACAGAGAGGAGACACAGTTTTAGAGAACAAAAACACTGAGGGAAAAATGTCTGACAGCTGTGTTGTATAATCATTTGAGGCTATCTTACCATAGAAAAAGTTACTTTTTCCTGACCCATTTCTTCCAACTGTAACAGAAAACAAACACAGAATGAGGACATGGTAAGGTATGTCCACAGCCACCTACATGAGACAAGTCTTTAGCGCACCAATATTGGCTGACAACTTATATAGGTGCATTCAAAGTACATCCAGATATTATTGCAAAATAAATATATCACAAAAAAAACACGAGTGTTGTGGTGACAGCTGAGGTGAGCACATACACACCAATGACATTGTGCTTTGGACTGAAAGGGTCTACCACCGTTTGGTCCCTGTAACTTCGGAACCCCTGGATGATGACCTGCACAAGAACCCAGAGACCACCGTAAGTAAACAGTCATTCACCATCCTCATATTTAAGTTAAATATACTGTACCAAGACGTGGTTATGTGAAGCTAATAGACAGGAACTTTTCCTTAATGCAGCATTATGACAACCTATGCCCTTATATACAAAGTCGACTCGAGCTGTACAACTTGTGTGCTAAGCGCAGCATCACATCATCATACGCGGTGTACGTCTTCCACCAGGGCCTTTACTGTCGGCTACTGTACGGGCCACTTTTCATTCAGGACGTTAACGCTTTTGCATACTTACTGACAAAGAAATAAATAATTTAACCAACCACATTACCACCAACGCTGATATTTACATGTAATGAAATTGTCTGCTAAGTGGTATTGTGCAACATTAACAGAAACGAGACAAATCCGCTAACAGAACGTTAGCCTTGTACGTTAGCGTTAGCTTAGCATCCGGAGAAGGAGAACGGGCTGTCCAATTCAAGATTGATCTATGTAGCCTTAGCTAGCTTTAGCAAGCTAGCTCTTAAACTTCTTGCCGTCTTTGGCGCGATTTTTCTTAGCTATGCAAGCATATTAACGTTGGACTGTGTGCGAGACCTCGTTATTCCGGTCACAATCACTCTCTATGATAATGTTAACATCGCCTTATTAACGATAGGCCAGTGATAGCCTGCAACAAGCACAAGTGTGATGCCGTTAGCTTACCTGTTTGATGTACATGGCTATCGAAGCAGGCTCTCTCCTTGGCTGAATTTGGAGATAAGCTCCCCTCCTCCACTAAATTGGAGAAGCCGGGTGTTTAATAACCCAAATTCAACAAAATATTCGAAATAAATGCATTCAAATTTGGTGAAACCCTGTGTGGCAACAGAGAATAACATGGAAAATGGCGGCGGGGGCGGGATGAAGTGGACAATACCATTGTGTGAAAACAGGGTTGTAGTAATAAATGTATACTAGATTTAATGCAATAATGAAATTATTTAGACCGAATCCGTCAACGGAAAAGCAGCATACAGATTTGTGCATGAAGGTTACCTTTTGGTCATGATAAAAAAATACGTAAATATTATGTTTGACACGACGTTGTATTTTGACCTCCCTATTTGTACAGTTGGTACAGTCTTCCCGTCTGTCTTCTAGGCGCCAAAGACAGAAAAGAGTGGATGGCACACTACGTGCAAACTAAAGGAAAGTAAAACAAACAAACCGGTCAATAGATAATGGTAACTTTATTAATAATTAACAAATGCTACGCTTTATTATGTCTATGCATTTTTTTAGCACACTGCCAATCTGATTATAATGGTAATTTTGACTGGTTGTTTTTTTGTTGTTTTTTTTTTTCACCTGAGGCTGATTTTCAATAATCTAATGCATTACTTTTCATAAAGTTTTCCACTTACTCACACTAACTTGTTGACTAATAATCTAGAAATGTGCATTCTGACTGAATGGTGCTGTTCTATATCTGCTTATAAAGGCCAACGCAGTCACTGCAGGTGTCACTGTTGCCCCTCCAGTTGTATGTATGCCTGTTCTGCAAGAAGTTCTACACTAAATGCGAAGTCTATTAAGTAGGCTATAGATTCTGTTCTGTCTTGCTGTTTATGGGAACAGGCTGTGACCCATCGACTACAAACACAATGCTAGAATGATTACATGACGACAGCTTTTATTTTCGTGGTGAAAACATTTATTAAACACATATTCATATCCACATTATTGAAAAAACATCAGACAGACAGTAGTTTTCAAATAAATTAGGTTTCAATGCCTGACTGTATTTGTGAATAGGCAAATAAATCACAATAACAACCTAAGGCATGTATATTGCAGTTTATTACTGTGCTGTGTTGTTTTATCACTGCAGTTCAGAAGACAGGGAAGCAGCATCAGACTGTGTAAGCCCATAGATTTTATGGGCCCATGAACTGCATACTATTATCTTCTCTCTTTCTGTTACTGATCTCAGGTCTATCTGCTCTGCTGATTTCAACACAAGGCACACAGACAGCATTATTTTTTCTTTTTCTTTTTCTTTCAAGTAAGACTACAAGCAGTCACAGTTCATTTTAAGGCAGTGCAGTTATTGGGCTCAGTTTGAACTGGTGGTGGACCGGGGCCTGCAGGCAAGAGGTAGGGAGGGTGAACACAGATGGCTCAAAGTTTTTGCTGTTGAAGGTAGTGGTGAAGTCGTTGGCAAAAAAGCAGGCGGACTCTGGGGCGCAGGGTGTGGCTGGTTCAGGTGTGGCCGCGTGAGCCGGGGCCGTTGAGAGGACCTCGGACTCAAACTGCAGCAGCTGACCCATGAAACTGAAGTTGGGTGAGACGACTGCCCGGCGCTGCTTGATGATGTCGAAGGCTGCATCTAGCCGCAGCTGCTGCGTCCTCATGATGTAGGCCATGCAGATGGTGGGTGAGCGTGAGATGCCTGCCTCGCAGTGGACCAGGACCTTTCCCCCTGATTGCTTAACGTGATCTGGAAAGAGAAGATGAGGCAAAGCCAACGTTAATGATCTGTGGGGAGAGGGGGCAGGTGATTATCAGTAAAACTGTGACACAAAATCAAACATCAGTTTAATTATTGTAAATTAATTTAAGCCACATTTCATTTATTTTTGTTTATCTGTAATTTTTGTTTTTTTAGGTCAAGTTATGCGGTGAAGAGGTTCAACAGGGAGGTTTGAACAGAATAACAACAAATATGGAAAATCACATTTTCACTGTGTGATAATTGGCTACTCTTTACTCCCACTCGCTTATTTATATGAACACTTTTCACATAATACATTCTTTTCTTTCTCTCTCACACCCGGACAGCTGCATATTGTGGAACAGGAACGCCAATCTTGTCGTTACATCTCATTTGAGGGCACAGAAATGTACACACATCCTATACCAGTTTCAGGGGTGACACTTGTCTGAGTCACAGAGTGCAGCTGCACACGAGACTTTCTTTCTCCTACACGTCTGCGGAGGCACTGGGTGCTGCGGCACAGTTCAATTTGTATGTTCTGAAGCCCACACAAAAATCTCCTCTCTGTCATCTGCATAAGTGTCGCTCATGACACATTTCAAGATCCTGTTAATTCTTAGAACTACTGCCAACACCTACGTGTCTCCGTACTGTCTGTCTCGTTCAAGTTTGATCTACCTACAGACGCTTAACTCCACCTACACCTGTGCCTCTCTCTATCTATTAAACAGAAACATCGAGGGCCACTTCTGCCTGCTCCCGAGAGCCACTGCAGGCAGGGACCAATGATGATTTCTGATTTCTTGAATCTCCCATCTGGAGTGGAGGATGCGACAAGAGAGGGAAGAGGGGTGAAATGAAGGAGTGACAGCAGCCGTGGGTGTTTTAATGACCGAGCTCGAGCGTTGGCTGGAGATGTCATGACACACTTTGACAGCTGCTTTCATCCAGGGTGTCAATAATATTTATTATCTCCTCCCTGACTGTACATCAGCCACCAGGTCAGACGGGTTTTCTGATTGCTGATTGATTTCCTTTTGGGGAGCGGCTGCAGCTCGCTGAGGATTTGTGTGCACCACATTTCTAATCGCTTGGCATGGTTGATGAATTTTGGAGTCCCTCTTTGAATGTAGGCTAAACCTGCCCCTGGAACAATTTTCGGCCTTATGTAATCATAGATGGGCTTTACACAAAAGACACCCTAAATGTGGGCTGCATCCCCAAACAATGCATAATACCAACAATAGCAGCCACCCAGCACTGGTCAGCCAAGCTGCTCGTTGGTGAGCTTTGTCCTTGGTTATGCTTGGCTATAAATAGCCACCAGCACATTGTGTACATCTTTTGCTAGCTGCTGCTATTATCCCGCACCTCTCTCCTCTCCCACACACTCTCTGTTCCTCTGTAACACATTAGCCTACCTGCTGCCCTCAGGCCCATCAATGATCTCCACCTGCAAAGCAGCCAACAACTGTGCTTTCTCACTGTGTGTCAGCTGGCTGGCTTTTATAGTCATAAACAACTGTGTTTGTTCCTCCACCCACCCATTACTGAACACGGACAGCTCACCCAGTTGTCACACTGACTGGCCACACCCGGCAGAGTAAAGCCACTAAGATTAGGCCTGGGAGGCGATGACGGCATGGGAGCGTCTTTTCCAAGTTAAGATGCGGGGGGAGGGATGGAGGTCGGAAGGGAACCGGGGGGGGGGGGGGGGGGCAGTGAGCAAATCCTGAATGAAAGCAGACTGGCTGGATACGTTGGTGAGGGATTGGAGGCAGGCGATCAAGTTAAACTGATTACAGCTGGGTTTCTTATAGCCCTCTATTTGTGAATGGTAGCAGGTGGGAGGCAGCGACAAGGGGGGCTTATTCCGACATGCAGAAATAAACACACCTATGTTTAGGTGACTCAGCTTAGGGAGGTTTTGTTTTTTTTAAGACTCCTTGGGGTGATGTTGCACTATAAATATAGTGAAGCTGGGGTTTCATGGTACTCCAGAAAAAGACTCTCTATCTTAGTGGCAGAGTATTTATTTCCCTCACTGGCTAATTGGCCGACTGAACTCCATCTTCCTAACCCCTTCAATTTTTAGATTTCAGATTCAATCAGACAATAGTGAATAGAGAGCCATTCCCTTCAACTCACCAATAAACTCTATGGCCTCCTGGAAGTGGGAGCTGATGTCAGCCATGTGGCTGTCCTCCACCGGGATCCACTTGTAGTCGTAGTGGCCCTTCGCCGGCTGTAGGTCCCTGCGTGACACGTTGAGCAAGGCCGTGATGTGAAGGTCACTGAGATAGTCCTGTCTGGAGGCATGGTAGGCACTACCGAGGTAGAGGAAAGGCAGGATCTCTACAGGTTTACCCTGAAAGGCAGAGAGAGAGAGAGAGAGGTGGGGGTGTGAATTCATGTAGGTAAGGAGCACAATATACAAGATTTCATAGCCACCTGACGAGATAAAACACTGGACACTGGACACAACATCCAAACACCTGTCAGACCCACAACATTACATTCATCTGCAGACAAAATGCACGGTTGCACACGGCTGCAGGAATGACTTTACCCTAGAGAATTAACTCATAATATGTCAGCCACAGACACAACACAGCGTGTGCTGTCTATCTGGGCAGTGGAGGAGATACAAGAAAGGTCAGAGATGAAAGAGGGTTTTTCTTCCCTGTGAGGTGTCCTGGTGCTCTCTCCTCTTTTGTGAGCCACACATGAGATGGCCAGGGAGCAGCGAAGGTCACAGAATATTAGAGTGTGTTGAGAAAATTGTTTTGATGCCAAAAATAAGTCTGTCTGATGCCAGCAGGGCTCATCAGGGTGTGTGTTTGTTCTTTTTTCGGACGAGGTTAGAAAAGAAAATGAAAAGAAAACGGGCTCCCTGTGTGTGTGTGTGTGTGTGTGTGAGAGAGAGAGAGAGAGAGTGGGAAGCACTATGTTGTGAAGGGTGTTTCCATACCTGATCGTAATCTGGTTTGTGGTGAGAAAGCTTCTCGCTGTGGCTGCTGTTGACTCTTTTCTCGGTTTCACTTCCGCTCTGGTCGACGGTTTTCACCTCAGTGCAAAGTTCAGGGTACTGAGAGTGGAAGTTCTCGTATCCTCCTGAGAGAGGGTGAAGGGGGGAAATAAACCGTGAGCACATAACCGTGATAAACAAGCTTAGAATAATTCTACACACACACACACACACACGTACACCTCTTGTGAAATAGCAGAGTTTATGAAACAGTCTCAGCACCGGATTATAACCTTTATAACCTGATTATAAGCGCGTAATTAATTAGACCCAGTGGAAGGACCGGTAATCCTTTTAAGCGCAACATCCTGAGGACGCAGAGGTGACAGACGGAAATGGATGAGTTTCAAATAGGCTACATTATCGCATACACCTTAAAGAAACGTCTCGGGTGACGTGTTTTTTTTTGTTTTTTTTTTAAATATATGTATTTTATATATATATATATATAAGTCAAAGTCACTGCACCACCAATTTGCTTGCGTTTCTCCTGCACTGACTCATCCGCTCCGTTGACGCACGCGGGACATTTATCTCTCCAAGAAGTGAGAGAAAAATGTTCCCAACGCGAGCGAGGACGATAATCAGAGGAAGATGACTTGGCCTTAACGGATCCGGCTTATTAGGAACAGTACAAAGAAAATATATATATATATATACTGAGAAGGCCTTTCTTTATTCCCAGTCTATGAATCACGTGGATACATTGGACCTGATAATTGGCTAAGAGTGGCCTATATTTTAAGTTTGAGGGGAAAAAACACAAAAAACTACAGACCCAAGACATAGCTATGTATATATATATATATATATATATATATATATATATATATATATATATATATATATATATATATATATATATATATATATATATATATGTATATATATGTATATATATATACAGTCTATTTTATGAACAACAACTAAGCTGAAACACTTTATTTTCTGGATTTAAAAAAAAAAGTCCCAAAGTTCTCACCTTTCAGGAAACAGATGTTCGCCCCGCTCGCTAGATGTGACAGAGTGTTTATTACTATTTGTGCTACACTGTCCTTCTTCAGCTTCTGCCAGTGGGACGTCCGGTCATCCAGAGCCACGATGGCCGATATGCTCCCCTCCCGCAGCCGAAACAGGGCTCTCTCATCCGGGATGACAAACTGCAGAGGCACCGGCCCCCCTCGAGACCTCCGGACCACCACTGAGTTGAGATTGACATTGACAGAGCCTCTGATGTTGGAGTTCGTGAATGAGAAATAGGGTCGGCAATCCACAATGAGGCAGCTCCCGGACTCCTTCCTGATGATCTTCCTCAGACGCCGGCAGTCGATGCTGGTCACCTTCATCTTGAGTTGTTGTTATTGCCTAAAGAATGAACTGGATTACTCCTGTGCGGCGGATACGGGCGAGTGAGGAGTCCCGCGCGCGTCTGTGCCTACATGTCCTCCAAGGGGATTCCGGCCCATCAGTTTTATGTGAATGGAACCTCCGGCGCGTGACGTCAGGAACCATATATGGACACCGGCGAGGTGTGATCGCAGCAGAAAAACCCGCCCACTGCTATGACTGGACTGTGGCTCCGCCCCCGGTGCTGCCAAGTCAAAACCACACTGCAGTGTGCTCGATTCAGCTATTACTCACTGTGTGTCCTCCAGCAGCACCATGTTCTTTCATTTTCAGCTTCCACTTTGTGTTCAGCGGACACCTCTGGACATAAACCCCCCCCCCCCACAGTTTTCTCTTTCTTTTGTGAGAAGAACGACTCCAGCTAATAGAAAACAAATCCAACAACACTGTTAAACACCCTGGCTATAAAATGAGGCGATGTGTTGGAAGGATGCTGTCAGCCATCACAGGCTTTTCATGATGAACGATGAATAATGCAACACAAACACATCTCTATCCAAAAGGAGGTATCAGAGGAACATCACAGGGAAGTAAGGCTTCAACAGTAATGTCATCAGCTTGTGTTAATCTGCTGGATTCTTGATTACAGCAAGTGATTAGTCGTGTCATCTGCAAGATGTAAGAAGATAATAAGAAATGCTGTCACAGTTTTAGAGACTCCATGGTGACATCTTCCAATGTCTCATTGTGTCCAACCAAGATGTCCAAAGCACAGAGGAAAACAATTTTCAGTGATAGAAAAGGGGAGCAGCAATGTCATTACGGCAGGTTTAAACTACATTTTGCAGTAGCTTGCTCATCAGCAGTTAAAGTAAAATTTATTTTAGACATTTTTTCCCCATTAGTGGGATGTAACTACTTAAGTGCATTCATTCAAGTGCTGGACTTATGTACGAGTTCGAGCTGGCTTACTTGTAACTTTCTTGATTTTTTTTACATTTCATGCAACTTTATCTTGTTCTACGTTAATCTGTCAAAATTAGTTATTTTTCAACTGTTCAGATTACAATTTTTCATACCTTTCTTACACAGTGAAAAAGAATTAGGCCAGAGAGCAGACATCCACACAGATCTAGATACAGAAAAATAAAATACAACACAACAGAATAATAATAAAGGCCCAATTCTTCTACTTACTTAGATAAATGACCTCTTGGATTAGATGAAAAATATATCATCACAAAGATGATGACAGGCTGTTTTTCTGAACTGTTGAAATTTGATACATAATACATACTGTACACCAAATACATATTAATACATACAATTTGGGGGAAACATTCCAGAAAAAATTTGCAATAATCCTGCACAGAGTCTGATATGACATATTGAAGGTCCTTCAAAAAAACATTTTAATTGCTGCCTTAATATTGAGAAACTGTATACAAATACAGTCAAAAAAAATTCTGAAGATAATGATCAACCCCAGCTTTAATATAATAGTAAATGAAAACTGCCTCATAATATTTAATGTTCAAAAGCTATAAACTCATCAGTGAATTCCACACTCACTTTACTAAAATGGCCAAACTGTTAAGGCTACTTCTGAATAATCTTTCTTATAGTATTGAGCATTGTGGGAAATTTAAAGGAGAGCTCAGTAGCTGGGCGACAAGAAGCTGACACAAGCAACCCCCAACTTCCGCCCTGTCCCATGTATAGCCCAGTGAACCTGCCTTATATCCCTCAGCATGTAAGCCTAATCCCTCAAATGAATTAACAGGTTTAACGTCATACTGCTTGTGCTCACATGACATGACAACTAACCCTGACACAGAGCTCGGGACTGTGTTTGGGTTTTGTTTGCATGTGTGTGAGTATGAGTGTGTCTGAAATGTAGCCTAACTGTAGCCTTTAATCCCACTGATACCGCACCGCCTCAGCATACAGACTGCCCTTTAGCTTCAGATGGCCGGCTGGGACGTTAACAGCTAGTTTGCTACGTTCAACAAGATCTCTAAGCCTTTGCGGTCTAATAAAAACAAAAATAAATAGATCTGTTGAATGCCACAGCCAAATAAATACAGGCAAACTTACCTCAGTCTGTAAAGGTCGTCTGGGCAGTAACTGCTCTCTGCGGTGGCTGTGTGTATTGTGCTAGCCACTCAACGGGTCTGTTGCTGCTGCAGTGGCTCTGTTCTTCAGCACAGAGGCTGTGTGCTTTGTCCTACTGGGTTTAGCTGTTGAACAACACTGTCTCATGTTAGTTTTGGATAATTTTGGCTGCACGTTCTCTGTCATTCTTGTCCGCCTAGTTTAGCTTTAGCAATACAAGCTATATTCCTGTCAAGCCAAAGCAAACCACCTGTGTCTGAGCCTTGTGGATTCTGGTCATCGGCGGTGAGTGCAAAGGCAGAATGCACGCAGGTAGACAGGCTGGAAAATACTTGTGTGTTTTCCCCCCAAGATTAAATGCTTAAATCAATACCAATCTCATGTTAGTACAGTAAATACGACGCTACAGCCAGCAGCCGGATAGCTTAGCTTAGCATTGTGACTGGAAACATGTGGAAATAGCGAGCCTGGGTCCGTCCAAAGGTACCAAAAACCACTAAAGCTAATACTTAATTTTTTCATTTGTAAAGTAAGTAAAAACTGAAATGGGAAAATTTGCCATGTTACCAGGGGTTATGTGCAGAGCGTTAGCATGAGCTTTAGGTGCTCATAGAAGGACTTTGGTACCTTTCAATAACATTGAAGCAGTTGTTCGCAATAAAATTCCTGGTCTCAGGTTTCCTTCAACAAAATGCCTTATTCACACGGCCGCTATTTTCCTCCAATGTCACAATAAAGCTTGAATGCTAGGTAACGTAACGCTGCTGTGTATCAGGTTACAAGTCCTATAAACGTTGGTAATCTGACAAGGTGTTGTCATTTTACAGCTTCCCAACTCATTAGCAACTTCAAAGGTGATGGATAGTGAGAATTCAGCCATGTTTTACAGTAAAACAGCACATTTGATAACTCGTTAGCTGATGTTAGCATTCAACCACTTCCTAGCTGACATTACTGGTTGACTATATCCTGTGTGACACTTCCTAACCATATTGCATCAAAACAGTAGTGTTAGCTGGAATGCTAATGGTGGCTGTCCATACTCATTCAATATGTATACAAAGAAAGAAAGATACGCTGAATAAAACAATAAGACATAATGTGACCACAATAGAATACATAAAATAAGACATAATGTTACATTGTTACACAATGTTTGCTCCTCGGACTACTTTCATTGCTCACTGCCATTGCGCGCGTATTCAATTGAAATAACATTTGTTTCTTGTGTAGTTTCCCACCCAATGTGATGAAAGTTCAGGGTTTAAGGGCAAAGCCACGTTACATAAAATGTTGCCTATACGTAATGTAAACAGCAGGCACTGAAAGCCTCTTTGGCCAAATGGATCCAACAAATATGTGTTACATCATGTTGCGTCTGCTGCATGAATGCGTGGGAACGATAGCAGGATCAAAACAGAGGGCGAGAGAAAGAGAAAAATGAGACGTGGACAGACAGAGACACAGACGTGGTGACAGACACAGATGGACAGACACCAGCCGACAAAAAACAAAACAAAACAAAAGATAGCTGCACCGGTGTCATTGACAAAAGAGGCAGTTAAATGAATGAGTGCCCATTGTAGATAGATAGATAGATAGATAGATAGATAGATAGATAGATAGATAGATAGATAGATAGATAGATAGATAGATAGATAGATGCACTGGAGGATGAACTGGATGGGTTGAGGTTGGGTGGAGACATGCCTGGATGGCGGCGGAGGATTAGAGGGACAGCAGGCAGCGTGCCATATGGTCCAGTCTAATCTGGGCTTGTGACATCATGGCTGATGAGCGGGGAGGCCCACCATCCGTTTCCGCACTCTCATTTCATTATGGGGTTTGTTGGTGTCAGCTGTAAATAACAACAGTAGACCCAGACGAGCTGGATAAACAAGACCTGGCTTTCTTTTCCACTCCAGTCTATTATCTCTGCTTTCCTCTTTTCCTCTGTTTCTCACTCCTCTGGTCTCCCCCCTCCCCCCTCCCTCTTACATCAATGGCGTGAGTTCATACACATGTGTCTAACAGGATTGCTTCAGGGTATCAGTCTCTCTGTAGTAAAGCTAATATGTTTAGGAAGCAGACAGGCAACTTTTAAGACACAGCCACAATCCTGCTTGCACAGAGTCCTGTCGTCAGCTGGTCAGCTATTAGGACTCTGTGGTATCGACCGTGACTGTGTCTAACCAACGTTTCCACAGTGTGTCATCTGTGTGCTGATGTCATCAGGTCACAAGTGCAACAGGTCAAATTGAATTGCCTTAATTTGTTATGCTTTTGTTCGATGTTTGAGCTTCAGTCGATTAATCTGTAAGAAAGGTGTCTTGTGCCTGTCCCATTACTGTCAACCATATCTGTATAAAGTCTGTTAAATATCAGTGAAGACCTGCCCAGCTGCCAGAAAAACATGTTTTTTTACGTGTCTGCAAAGGAACATAGAGCTGTCCCCTTTTGGTCATGGAACTCCAAAGAAACTTGGTATTTCACTTGTTATGCTCAACATGCTTTAATGAGAAGTTTTCTGCTGGAAAACCTTTTGATTTAACAGTAAACACTTCATGGAACTTATTGTTTTTAGGTTTTTCAAACCAATAGTTCCAATTTTCAGTCACAGTTTGATGAGCATTAGGCAATAAAAGTACCAGGTTAGGTTTTGGAAGAGATCAGGGTCCGGATTAAATTAATAACTCAGCATTCGCTTTTGGTTTCGCAAGAGACGGGAGCAGCATTGGTGAGTAAAGAGTAAATATCATCTCTGTTTGACTTTACAAGTGAGTTTTTGTCAATAATGCTTTCTATAGTGCCCCGTTTAGGCAACCCTAGTTCCTGCATCCACGGTCCGGCCAGTCTCCGTCTTCTGTCATTGACAGGCAAGACGGCCATAAGTAAACGTCCTCAGGATTTTAGAATGACTACTGAAACGTTTGGTTTCTAATTATTTGTCACATGGTCCTCAATGTTAATTCAGGTTACTTGCCAAAAAAATCCCTCCGAAGTACTTATTTTTATGTGATTTTTTTTTTTTTTTTAAAACTTGCATTTTTTATTCGCTCTTCTCTATTTTAGATTTTGTTTATGTGTCTATACCATTTAATTTCTATTATAGAAACAGCAAATATAACACGGACCAATTTCTTTTGTTTATCAGGGATCATTAAAGTCATTCTGATTCTGATTTGCTCCGAGAACTGACACACTTTGTCTGCTCATTCATTGTAAATGTATAAATGTATTAGTTCTACATCTTATGTAAAAACATTAATGAAACATCAGATAACTGTTCGTGGTACACAGGGGATAACAAGCAGGCTGGATGGATGCTTTGACAATGTCCACAAAGATGGATGAGCACAAGAACATTTTACAGTTTCAGATATTAACTATATTTGGTGTTCAGTGTGTTCTTGGAGTTATGGTAACATTTTGCAGTTTAGCCTTTATTTACTTTTGTATAAACTGCTTTGCCCACTTTCAAGTATAAACCTTTTTCATCTTCTTCTTGTTTCCAAGAAATACTTTGACGTCTCTGTCAAAGATTCACAGAAACAGAACCTCAAGTCTTTTGCCTGTGCTATTTTCTGGTCTTTTGAGGCTTCTGCTGGTGGAAAACAAATCATTTTTTCTGCCTCTTCGGTGATTGATTTCTTGCTATTTCATTGTTGAACACTGCTCCAAAACGGGGGACCTAGAAAGACCCACTATGTCTTTTATTCTGAGGGATACATCCAAAAATGTACTGTTACTGTGTGCAAGGCCTACAAAGTCTCAATGTTTCCTGCAGTCGAACTTCACTGCAACTTTCTTATATTTTGATGCTGTCAAAATGCCAATATCTAAATCAGTGAAAGGTGTTCGACTGTTCATGAGGATTATTGATGACTGAAAAAAGCAAAGAGAATGGTTCTGCATGTTTCTAGTTAACATTTACTTGTCAACAGAATAGTTTATACTGAAGCCATCCTTTCCTTCTGTGTCTGTTTTCATGATGCATGTAACTCGAGTCAAGACTTTTTATGTTCACCAGACAATAACCGCTGGCCACACTCCATTAGTACGGTATGCAAGTGCGTCAAGTCACTTCCTTTCCAGAATGTCCCCTTTTCCATGTGACTTATAAAAAGCACCCAAACACAATAGGTCGCCTTTGCAGAGACATGCACCTTCCCTCCCCCCCTCAGCTGCGCAGGTGCTTCCTGGTTTGCTGACAGGGCCTCCAGATGATGATGCTGTTTCCCAAGAAGGCCCACATTACTCATCTCACCTCCCTCAGCTCACCACTGAGTCCAGCTTGGAATTCCACTCGGGATCAAAAGTGACTCAAAGTTTCACTGTAGAACAACGATTAATAGTTGGCAGGACATTTATTATAATATCAGCAGCAACTCATTTCTGGTAATGTCTCCCAAAGAATGTAAACCCAGACACGAAAACCATGATGTGCTCTCTGCTTGTAAATGCACTTTCTGTTGCGTGCTGGTGTTGGCAGAAAAAAGGAAATGCCACAATAAGTTCACTCAAACTCCCTGCCATCACTGTTATTAATTTATAAAGTTCGACTTCAACAAAATATTCGCTTTGGGACAATGACCAAGGGGGAAGGGGATAAAAAAATCAACTTTTCTTACAAGTAGGACCTTTAAAGATGATTTTCATCAGGCACATGCGCTCATAGAGGAAATGCCCTCCGTCAGACAGTGAAGTGATTGTTTGTTAAATTTGAAATGACTATTAGCCGAAGTTATAATTATAATCATTATAATTGCAAACTATGAATTTAGCATTTATTAATGATGGTGTATTATAAAGTGTTATTGGGTTATTCAACCCTCAAATTGCAAATCTTTTGGGCTTGATTTATTTGTGTCTATACATATATTTTGTTTTATCTTTTCTAACAGTATTTCACAAGTGTTTTATTAATATGTTGGTTTTATTAGTATGCTGTATCGAAAGCTGTCCAGTCTGTCCCACAGTATGAGCTTGTTTATGTCAACTCAGCAAAATACAATCAGCAATTCAGTTTTTTCTGAACCAACTCTTTTCATTTTAATGGAGACTTTATGAAACTTTGGGAACTTTAAGTCCCCCATTTTTGTTTCATACAAAAGCCAAATGATTGGCAATATCAAGTTTTTACTCTACTTTATATGGTAATATAATATTGAGGTTCCCTCAAAGTAAAGTCACTCTGCCAGATTTGCAGTTATCAGTCTGTGAATGTAGACCTGGGTATTGATATCAGTGATCTGATGCAATCATACAGCTTAGATGAGAAGAGGGGCTGTTTTTTTTAATATAGCCTAACTTTCCATCAGTGGAAACCTACCAAGTACAAAGAGTACTGTAGCCTAAATCATCCCAACCCACCCGATTGAACAACCAATCAGACAAAAGCAGTTGAAATGGGTTGAGACCCCGATGTGGCAACAGCTGTACAGGGTAGAAAAAAGAGGCAGTCATGGAGAATAACAAGCAGAATAGTAAGTGAACATTGCATTTCATAACATAAGGACTGCCAGAAGTGCTGTCGGCAAAGAAACTCTGCTAACCCTGAAGCATTTCCCAGTAAATTCAATCAAAAAGTATTGCAGGGATTGCTGATGACATGTAGTCACAAGCCAGCTCTTGTTGATGCCGTGTGCGAGCAGAGACAGCAAAAACAAACGTCAGCGTTGTGAGTAACCGCACAATCAAATCACATCACATCTCATGCACCAGTCAGCCAGCCGCTGCCAAATTCATTATGGAACAAGAATGTTTGGTATTCCTGGTTTCAAGTCATGATATGATGGCCCCAGATGACACATGCTGAACACACACACACACACACACACACACACACACACACACACACACACACACACACACACACACACACACACACACACACACACATTCAAAGTCTTGACTCACCCCCCCATTTCCACCCACTGCTCACCGTCATGTCATGACTCTTCGAGGAAAATCGAACTCTTAGGCAAGACCGTTAAGGAGGGAAGGGGAGAGATAGAGAGAGAGAGAGAGAGTGTGTGTGTGTGTGTGTTTGGCAGATTAAGCAGAGTTACCCTTTCTTAGCCCCCAGTTATTGTTCCAAAGAAAAGTCATTTTGGGTCTACGGGTGAAGTTTCCACTGCGTATAAATAGTCGAGGCCTCGGGTGGTGATAAACTTGGCCCGTCCTGTTCAGGCTGCAGAGGCAAGAGTCCTGTGGGAGCTGACAGCGTAGCTCAAGGCGTTGTATGTGTTGACTATACAGAACAACAAACACCTCTGATTATTGTTATCTCTTTAATCTATCAATTTAATCTCTCCATGTTGTCATTTGGTGTAAGCAGACAGCAATCGGGTTGACAAGATGTAACTGCGAGAATAGTTGAATTCCATTCTGTGCTGTACTGTAGCCTGAATCACAGCATGACCTGGTTATCAAGGAAGACGCTTATAGAGGTGCCCACGTATATCACACATGCCTTAAAATAACACAAAATGCGCATGCAGAACCGTGAAAGCTGCCATGCCAGATGCCTGCATGCTCTTCACCTGCTTTACATTCACACTTACGCACATCCATATCTAAAATCACAAAGCTGCTTTAAGTCCTGTGTGTCCTTAATTCATTAGAGATATTATTATTATTATAGATTATTAGAGATGTAACAGAAATCTTCACAAATAACAGTCTAGTCATTTCCTATTTTGGCTAGTTAAGATGTTTTTTGGCCTTTTGCACCTAAAATGTGACCCGAAATAGATACAGTGTTGGAGCCTGGCCTCATCAGAAAAACGATCATATATGTCGAGAATGAGAACAGCTTATTACGACACATACTCACATTCGTTGGCAGGCGATGACGTCTTGCGGCTGTAGTACAATTACAGCTGAAAGGAGGAGGTGCAGAGAAGTAGTGTAAAGAGGGAAAAGTCCTTTAAAGATGGAGGTAAAGGATGGACGGACAGATTAAACAAGTGTAGTTCAGGAAAGTTACAAGTTACTGCACATACATAACATGAGGTATGTAGGTGTATGTAGGTACACAGACTTGACGTGTAATCCACAGCTGAAAAAAGTCCCCGACAAATACTCCATTTCCTGCTACTTGGGTAACATTTGCTAAAAACTGCTGTGCCTAACTATGAAAAAATGTGCTTATATATGAGTGACCTCTTTTTTAAGTTTTATAAGTTAAGGGGGGGATGGATGAGCCTGCGACAGACCGGATGAAGTCAGAAAGTGTTGAGAGATGAACTAGCGCATTGTAGTTTTTTGGTATATCATGTGAGAAAAGTGCAGACTGTCCCCCGCCAGACAAGAGCTATCATTGATATCAATCCCCAGTGCTATGTGTTGTTGGTCATTTTGTGTCATGAGAAAGATATATTATTTTTTGTGCTAAATTGTTTCAGTGGCTGTGTAAAATACGGGCGGAAAGGCATCCTGACAGCAGGCTCACGGCCTCAGTGATCATTCAAGTTGAGAGTATGAACGTTTCGATACAGCCACCCGTATGTCTGCCTGCTCGGCATTATTCCACCACATCCTCAGCATTATATGTAACAATGCCTCTGCAAAGCTGTGCCTTCCTCTCGAAGTTGCTCTCTAACTCTTTTCAGTGTCTATAAATACACATATATGTCACTATATTGTTATAAGTCTTCACTTCCGCTGAGTACAGTGGGTCACAGAGGAAATGAAGAAGGAAGCCAGAAGGTAAATAAACAAAGTGGCAGTGCTGAAAAATGTAGCTGGTGTTTGCCTCGCTGAGGGTGTCAATGTTACTTTGAGACAGCAATAAATATCACTCTTAGCCTTTGCTGGTGAGTCAGCCAATGGATCATCAGCCTCAGAGCCCTGCAGAATAAATCCCGTCATGGACTGAGTACAGTTGTGTATGTCAAGCTTTTTTACATGAAGAAACAAATAATTTGAGTTGCATGAATGCAGCGGGACTTTTTAATATCAAGGCCGCAGTGGCTGCGTGTCCCAGTTCTCCTTTGTTTGTGCATAAAATGATGAGCAGCACAATTGCTGAATATACTTATACACGATGCAGAAACAATCAACAAACAAAAGGCCAGAGGGGTTACACATGCAAAATTTCCCAGGACTTTCACTGAACAACAAGGTTGGAGAACTAGTTTCAAGAAGCTTTGTAAAGTGGGTGCAGTACTTCCTTCTTCAAATACCTTTGTAGACACTGTCACCTGCCAAAACCCTCGGAAAAACCTCAGTGATTTACAGGCCAAACAGCTTCTGGCTTCAACTGAGCACTTCCCGATAGCTGGCACCCCGGCCTTTGTTGTTCAAGGAAACACGCTCTGTTGCGAGCGCGAAAACATTCCTGTAGACAATCGAATGTTTGTATCTGCAGCTGTGTGTGTGTGTGTGTGTGTGTGTGTGTGTGTGTGTGTGTGTGTGTGTGTGTGTGTGTGTGTGTGTGTGTTTTGAAAGGTGAAAGTGTGCAGTGAGCAGTGTAGCCTATAACCATAGTAAACTTTAACATAAACCAGGCAGCGACTATGAGTAAATTGGGAGAAGAAATTATAAATGTCATTTCTAAGAGACAGGATCGCATTTTACACAGATGGCCAATAATCAAACATGGAGGAATTCAGTAGGTCACTGAGGCGAATCCAGGGATGCCTTATTATAGTATTATATTAAAGTCCTTGTTATCAAATGTCATTATAAGATGCTTATTAACATCTCAAGTGCTATTAAGACTAAAAGTATAATAATGGCATCATAAACATGTTTATTGCTCGATTATAAGACATGTATAATTCATCACCGACATGTAATCAATGCCTTATGAGTTTCTTAAGAGTGTTCAAAATAGCATTTCAATAGCTGTTGAATGAGTCAGTGAGAAAAGCTGGGAAAGCAGTGTAGTTTTTCAGAGAGACGTCAGCGGATTCACAGCACTACTTTTGGTATCCACCTCAGGGACTGCTTGTTAGATAATCGCCCAAGGGGAAGAAATGCAGCACAGGGCTCCATGGCTGGAACTGAACAAAAAACCAAAATGTTTGATCATAAAATCAATTATATAAGTAGCTGGAAAAAAAGACATATATCAGCAAATGGTAACAGTGTATTTTTCCTTTAATCAGCTGCCAACAACAGGGAAATTATGTGTGCATTATCTCTGCATATCCAGAATAACTGCAACTTCTGCGGCAAAAGTTTACCCTCTATGTCTCCGACACACTGGCACCTGCTCCCAGTAATAACAGTTGTGTGTGTGTGTATGTGTGTATTTGAACTCTATGTACTGTGTGTAGATATGTGTGTGTGCGTGTGTGTGACAGTGATGTCTATACCTACTTCCTATGACGTGGGCACTCCCCAGTCACCACCCGCTCCCAGTGCGCCTATCTATTACATCTTTCCATCCCTGCCTCGGTCTTTCCATCCACCGAGTGGGAGAGCGTCTGTGTCAGTGTGTGATTGTGCGAGTTTATGCGCAGGTGTGTGTGTGTGTGTGTGTGTGCGTGCGTGCGTGTTGTGTGTGATTAAAGGGGAGCAGTGCAATCTGTAAGGTCCAAGTGAGTTTAATTCCAGCTGAGTGGTTTTGGCTTTGTGCCTCCCACACAGGTGATGAGATAGGCTGGACAACAATGGGGTGAGAGAGGAGGGTGGAAGTAAAACAGAGAAGGACAGACAGACAGACAGACAAGAGGGGGGTATGGTGCAGGAGTGACTCTTTACTTCCGGTCTTTGATAAAATAAAAAAAATCCCTTATCTGGGTACATCTGTGTGGGGGAGGGTTTCTGTCACAGCTTCCTGTGAAGGTCGCACACTATTTGTTTCCATGATGAGCCACAGTCCTGTTGCCAACTCTATTGTGTTCAGACTGTGGAGTAAAGCCCCCTCATAAGGTGAAATCCCAGCTGGTTTGCAGCCACAGACCTGTATGAAACTAGACGCCATTTGCTGTTTCATAATCAAAGTGCTGTTTTTGCTAAATTTTCACCTCATTGTTCTTCACCGTGCACTGCTTCAGTACCCCGCAGTACTCAGACCTCACCGTGTTAAACAACAGACAAAAATCCCTTCTCTGGACTGTTCAGGTCGTGAGCCACATTAAAGTCTGAAATACAAACACATCAGTCTTGTTTACTGTAAACTGTCAGGAGCTCGTGGCACTGATGATGTTTATTGTACTTGCTGAGTCAGCTGATTTCAGTGACTGCGAAATACAGCATGCTCTGATGTTTCAGGTGATGGGATGCCAAATGATTTGGAATTTGGACTGTCTGTATAAGTGAACATTGAATAAAGTGGTAAATGACCTTAAGTTATATTGCGGTTGGGGCGGAAGACTACACATTTGAAAATAAAAGAAATCTGATTGTAAGAAAGATGTTTACCTCTGTAGCCCGCTCCTCTTCTCTGACCGAGGGGAGAGGGCCCAGGTGGGTTTATCGGTGATCGGTTTTCACTAAAAAGGAGAACTTGTTTGTCATGCAAGTGAAGCATTAAAAATATTTGTTTCAGCCATTTTTAACTATACTGACACGGTAATGTTTCCTAAGGTAGGCTTAAAAAAAGTATAGGTGTGCGATGATGAGTTGGTGAGGAGCGTTCCAATAAAACATGTAATGTAGGGGGGGATTTAACTTCATCCATAATCCATCCCAGCATCTGCTGCTGCAGATGATTTATAAACATAATATCTATACATCTCTGGAGGACAGGGTTGGTTAAATGGTTGCTTTTAAAAAAAACTTCTTTTCAATGCTTATCTTCTCTGGCCAGTTTCCTCCTAGATTTGCAAAAATAAGAGACACACCATCGCACAACAAAATAGAAAGTAAGAACTCAGAAATGTAACCTAAAGCTGTTGTCAGGGTGGATTATTCCTGGCTGTACAGAGTGAAAGCTACGCACACCTGTGCACATACATGATGAAAACGACACCATTAAAATCAACACCAATTAAAATCTTGTCAGCCATTGTTCCAGTGTTTGCATGCATGTAATCATGGTGGTCGAGTTCGAGCTGATGTGATGCAGCACAATGAATCAGCGGTGGGTTAATCAAGCACGCAGACAATCAGCTGGGTTATAACATTTCCTCTTTCTATGTAATTCTTTTGACAACCTCTCACAGGAGCAGAGGGAGGGGCTGGGCTGGTGACTCATACGTTGTCTGTCTCCATCTAACTTCCCCCAATCAGTGACAGGGAGGGAAGGATGTGGGAGGTTTGACTCTCAATTTCTTCTTTATTTCCCTCCTCATATTGGCTTTAACTCCTCTGGCTGCCACCTCGGGGAAGAGTTTGTCTGGGAAAAAACGAAGGTTACACATCCTCATTTCTGGAGGCATCCCTCCCTCTCTCCCCTTGTACATCCTGCAGAGTTATCAGATAGAATGAATGAGGGACTAATTTTATCTGGATAACCCACTGCCTTGATTACGAGGAACCGCTGCTTCTTGATAAGCTGATCCGTGGGTGGAGTGAGGTGTTGAAGTGGTGCAGGGGGGGCAGAGGGGGAAAGACACGTAACAGAAAATGGATGACACTAGAAAACCAAGCTGTGATCGAGTGGCAAGATCGTCAGGTCTGGACAGGTTGGATTACAGAGTGAGAAACACGACATGTTCTCTTTGATTTCACTGACAAACCAAACCTTAAAGAACTCTGTTCCTCTGTACATTTGTTTTAGAATTGTGTCCATGTGTCTATGAGTAACCCACATGTCAGAGACAAACTGTCGGTCACAATTTTCATTCAGTCCATTGTTGCAGCACCTCTATTCACCCTTTTTCTGGTGCCTGTCTCTTTAAGGAAAACGTATCATTTATGGTCAACAAACTGTTTCTAAAATGTGTTTCTTCATTTTTAGTTTAGATTTCACGAAGGGGCACATCGACCTTTGCTCCATATTTCACCAATATCTGAGCCAACGTGGGTTGGTCTGAGTGATGCACACTTCAGTAACGCTCATGTATGACTGAGTCACAGCTGATAGAGCTGCCCGTGTGGGCAATGGACAAAGTCCAAAACAAACCACATCAGGGCTGATCTCTCAAAAACCTTTGGTAACGAGCCAGTGGTGTGTGTCCCAACACATACTGTAAGCCTAATGTCATGAAACCAGGGTGAGAGGTCTGTACCTGCTGGTGCTGGGAGTGTCTTGAAACTTCTATGGGAGGAAAGTTCTTTTTGTTCCAGGGTGGTTTTGAAAGTGAGTTTTGAAACCAGGGGATCTTGGCTTGTGGCGAAAGAAAACGTTGAGTCATCTGTATTGACCAATATGACTTTAATCACAGAAAATACCTAAATTATATTTATTCGTAAAGGTTATTTTGCACCACCAGGAAGTACTTTTGTTTTACAAACCTTTGATTAAAACAAAACCTCAAAAGCACTGATTGGTTGTCATCTGTATTCATGTGAGCAACCTCCAATAATGACTCATTAGTGTGAGACGGGGACAGAGAAGTATGGATATATGAATGTAAGGATGTGTGTGTGTGTGTGTTTGTTTGTGAGATGGGGGTGTGTATGCAGATGTGTGTAAGTGTAGAGGCAGACTGACATTAAGCTGCTGTGCCGTCATCAGTGAGAATAAGACATTAATCCTCCAGAATCCTGCAGGGGCAGAAGAGGGCAGACATGTGGGTCAGAGATGCTGGAGCTGAAGGAGCGTGGGCTGTATGTGTGTGTGTGTGTGTGTGTGTGTGTGTGTGTGTGTGTGTGTGTGTGTGTGTGTGTGTGTGTGTGTGTGTGTGTGTCTGTGTGTTCGAGCATGTGTTTGATGACCGATTTCAGTCACTCTGTTTCAAGTTATAAAACAACTCTCACTACAGCACACCCCAGAGCTTCAATAGCCTCCTTGACCCATCAATATAGAGTCAATACAATATGCTCACTCATTTTTAATATCATATAATAATGACAGCGTGCTAGGGCTGGGATGAAGCAGAGTCGAACAGGCAGAGAGCTGAAGCCAGGCTAACATTATCTTACTGACATCGGCTGCTTCCTTCAGCCTCATGATCACTGACTCATTCATCAGCTGCGTGGCTAACAGCTGACCAGTAACATCCAATCATATTCACACAGGTTTATCCTATGGCTTCATGTGCATTAGTTTTGTTTTTGTTGAATTAATGCTGTCTGACTGAACTTTTTAAACAAGCAACTTCTAATATATGGCCAGGATTTTAGTTGAAAAATTAGAAACAATGATGTTGATGTTATGTCAAAGACGCCTATGTGTTGCAGAGTTGTCTACTGAAGTTAGCATGCTAACCAGTTAGCCCCGGCCCGTCCTGTTTATCAATACCACCTTGAACAACAAAAGGTGATCGTCTGAGTCTCATATTTGAAACTCCAGAAAACGTTTCAAATGTGCTTATTTCTGTGATTTTTCCAGGGTGACCACATTTGATACAAGGACATAGTCGTCCATCCGCATCAAAGACACGACGGGTCAATCCATCGAACCACTGCTATTGATCTGTTCACGTTGATCAATAGGTCATTTGACTTCTTTGTCCAATGCAAGGTTACTTCCTTAGATGAATTGTTGAACTGATGAATGGATGTCAATTGACAAACCGATACACGTTAGAATAAATGAGTGTGTGTTACATCATGAGGTTGAGGGCAAGATGGTCTGTGTTGCTCAGACTGTTGAGCCCATTGAAGCAAGTTTGTAATTTTGGGCTATATGAATAACATCAGAAAAAATGAAAGATCTAAGATAAAATTGCCTTGAGAAATACAGACTTTAAGATCTGTGTCATGAAAAATGTCCTCGCTCCAAAAGCTCACACACATTAATGAGAAGATTGCGACCAAATGTGAAAGGGAGGCTGTTAAAACGCCGGAGAGATGTTACAAGAAAGCGAGAGAAAGAGCAGACTCATATATAAAGTGTGAGTGTCAGAAAGAACAACCTTTTTCCTTCTACCAATAGATTATGACGGTTATTGAGATGGTGATCAAAACAACCTGGATGAGTCAGCCTGCTGAAAAATAAATCTCATTCCTGAGTCACTGAGACAGAAATGAGCAACAGAAGTCCATTACAGGCTATGGATAGGACCCACACACGCAGACACATATACAGAGCAGTCGAGAATCAGACAGACATCATATCTTCAGGGAATACCCGCGCACAGTCATTTCCGTTTCTGCTGAGGGACAGCGGGCAGAGAGCTCCCTTCAGTATTGAAGCAGACAGAGGGGACCAGCGGCATATATAGAACATACATGAAGCTGTAAGTCCATCTGTATTCACAGTGACACTATTAAGAAGCTGCTCTCGGTGACACACCTGTCAGTCCTTCGCCTAGATTCTCGGTTTGAGGTGAAGGTTTGATGTTAGCCCTGCAGAATTAAAAAATCTTGGACTGACTTGACTTAGACTCACAATTTTGCAGCAGCATCCAACTTCCATTTATTATCTATCACTGCTTATACTTTGCAGTGTCCCAGGGTGCTGAGACAAACCCAGCGGACACCCCCTGTGGACAGAATGCCATTCATCACAGGGCTGACACATGAACCCCTGTCTTACTGGGGGTAAAATAGTCATCACTCAAAATGAAGGTGGAGGGTTAGGAGCAGTTGTCATATGCAAGAACAGCCACAAATCAGTTTTTGCTTGTTCTAAATGAGCTGCAATTTGTATTTATGCTTGTAAAAAACGTACAAACTCTAAACTATATCATCAATTTGACTGCTGAAGAATGAATGTTCAGTTTCTTAAGAGCTGAGTTTTCAAAATCAATCGTGTCCCCTGGCAATACCAATCCCACGTTAATAAGGCCGCAGACACAAGCAGAACAGTCAAACTTCACGCGGACCCTTTTCAGGTTCAAACCCAGAACATTCTTGTTGCACCACCGTACCGCTCTAAAAAAAGACAAAAAGGATGAGAAGGATGGTTCTTTCTAAAAGTGTTTTGATGCCTCAGTTGACCAGGATGAATAAGACATGTTTCATATTCTCAGTTTCCTTTCACAAACACTGCTTTCCTCTCCACCCAACCAGCCTGAACAAGTCCAGGCATGTTCTCCTGGAGTTTTTGATTTTCATTCTGTAGAAAAATGATATAAAACCAGTGAAAGTCAAGCCCATGCACACTTCCAACCCTTTATTACAAAGTAACTCCTGGAACTTTATGATGTGATAATACCAAAGAACATGCCAAACTGACGATTCATTTTTTCTTAAATTATAACGAGGAACATCACTTCCTTTTCCAAGTAACATCCACTTGTGATGTTTTACCTCCCTTTTCCCCGTCTCATCTCCCTCAGCATACATTATAATGAAATCACATGGAGGACTAATGTGCACTCTCGCTGTGAGTCATATATCGTCAGCTGGATCAGAGAAGAGCATCAACAGACCGGTCAGCTGTTATCCTTGAACTGCTGGTAAACTGTTGCTTGGGGTAATTTGTTTTTCCATCCTGCCAGCCTCTCAGGTAGCTCGTAAGTCATTGTCTTGTGTTTGCTCCCATGTTGTAAAAACCGAGTTGCCTGGTAAAACAGGTAAAAGATCAGAAGGTAATTTCCTGTCTCCTGAAAGTCAAGCCACTGACGCAGGCTAATGGCCATTGAATCTACCACTGCTACGGATTCCTTTCTTGATACACTAAGTGGAGGGCAGATCCACTCTAAGCCAGGTTATCTCTGCTCTTTGTTTGTCTGAGTTTTACCCCTATAAATGTAAAACTAGGAGTCTCGATACGAAAGGCTCCGTGGTGTCTGCTCATTAAGGAAGCGATCAATGCCCTGGAAATGAGCCCTCCTACCTGAATTCAATCAGTGACGGAGCTAAAGCTTGTTATCATGAAGTACCTCTGGCACTGATGAAAGGGGACGAGGCAGGCAGACGTCTCCCAGCGGAGGGGAGCCGGGCGGGGCTGGAGGCTAGTGAGGCATTTCCCCTCTGAGTGGAATTCCTAGAGAGGATCTGTGAGCAGAAAGTAACGAGATGGTATCCTATAATTCTGCGCTGTCCATTAAAGGATTTTTGCCTGAAAGTTTCCCAGGAGAATGTCATCTGTAATCTGGCGATGACCCATCTTCAGTATGTATTCTAGTTGCTGAGTGATTATTTGGCCACCCAGGATATGGAGAAGGGAAAGCTAGTCAGAATCTTTTGTTTCTTCTGTTAGAACACGGATAGAAACTTTATTTGTTTCACCTCATTAAACACCCGTCACAGTTTGAACAGCCGCCTCGTCTCAAGTATTTCAATCACATTATTTTCCTCAATAAAGAACAGATATAAATATTTTTTCTTTATTTTATTTTTGTTACGTGATACCAACACACCATAGCGCTTTTAACAAGCAAGGTAAAAAAAACTCTGTTATTAAGCTATTTAGTTGGTTGCCTATGAACATTGCAATTGTGTGACCCCGGCTTAGGTTAAAAGACATCATTTTAAAAATCCGTACATCCTCAATATGTCGACTGGTACGATTAAGGTGAGAGCAAGACTGTAGTTATGGCAAATGAATGATAGTTTGTAAATGAAGGTATGGTTAAGGTTAGGCAACAAAAGCACAGATGGTTAGGGGAAGATAATTGTCACGGGTACAGAAACCAACACTGACAGCTAGTAGGAGACGTAATGGAAACAGTGGTTTGTTCTGTAAAAAGCCTTTTTTTTGGATGCCAAACCAGCCACCCTGAACCTTCTCATTAGATGGTTTGTGGAGCGATAATGTTTTGTTTGTTACACCTGTGTGCTGGAAAGAGGACCTGCATGCATGTCAAGAGATCCTCGTCAGGTAAACCAGCCCAGCATCCTCAGAAATGGTCTTGATATTAGACAATCCTGCACCTCATGATTTATGGATGTAGTGCGACCTCCATGGAGAGAGGTGGAATGTGTGGGTGTAGTGGTCAAGGTGTTAAAATCAGTGTATAGTGTGTCTGATCTTCATGCAGTGGACTTGTAGTAATGAAGTGTTTATGTCCTGTTGCAGAACAACATTGAATATTTGCATTTTTATTACGTGTGGCCACAATCTTTCCTGAACCACCACAAAGTTGAATCCAATCAAATTTTACCAAACCTGCTTCAGAGGGGAATTCTGCTTTTTTTTGTTTTTTTTGCATTAAATCTGGGCCCTGTATTTACATGTTTTGACGTGTAGATGATTCATACTCATCAAAAGCTTTGGAATTAGTCCAGTTAATCAGCAATGTCTCATTCAAGGAGAACTCTTGCCTTGAGATCTTGCAAAAGGGGGGTTGTTACAGTAGTTGCCTCATCTAGATCGTCAAAGTCAGTTAAATACTCAGCAATGACTTTGGAAATAAATTCTTGCTGACAGTTCCTCGAGGAAACTCCATCTTTTTTCCGCCTTCCTGAGGGAGCCTTCTCCTTGAACAAGACTTGTGTTTCTGGTTACAAAGAAGACGTTATATTTTAATAAAAAAGGTTTGTAATGTTTACTGACACTAAGAAATACAACCTCAGTCTGTCAGTCTGACTTTTAGTTGATAACTTTGACGGTCGGAGTTACCCCAAAGGATTGTGCTGCAGCCGTCGCAGCTGTGTGAGCTGAGGTGAGCTGCTGGACCGATCCCAAAGTTTTGGAACCCTTTACACACCTAAACATGGCCCTGGTTTAAAAATACCAGAACTCCACTTTAACAAAGTTAAACTGTCTTTGTCATTTCGGTTGGAAGGACTTGTTCACAAATTACCAATTATTAACCGGACTTCTGAGTACATGCCCTCTCGACCAACATACAGAAGCATTTTAGATTTGGTGCCACTATTGGCAGGTCGACATTGTCTGACTGTGCCTTCCAAAACAGACTGTCTTAAATTATGTGTCAAAACGGTGGTCATGTTTCAAAAAAACATTGACTGTCAGTTGGTATTTTGGTGATCCACACATCCGACCCAACCTCCTCCTTTCATTGACTTTATATGTCGATGACAACGTCACCTGACTTCCTCCTTTGCACCTGCCAAAATGAATACAATCGCTCAAGAGATTTGTCACTTGAATGTGAACAAAAGTTGTTTTGGGATACTTTCTGAAACAACTGATCCTTGTTAGGAAGACAGTCTCATGTTGGCACACTTTTACTTTTTAGCCATACGAGCGCCACACTACTTCCTGGTTTGCCACTGAAGGTATCCGTAGAATGTGAATCAAAGGTGCAGAGTGGCTGCATATAAATGTATGTCGTAGGAGACAAGGTGGAAACATACAATTATAGCTGATCACAAACACCCCCCAATGCGCACACACACACACACACACACACACACACACACACACACACACACACACACACACACACACACACACACACACCTAAAGACATGCATGTGAAATTCAGGTTGACTAATATGTGAAGGAGGTGATTATAAGAGCCTCCACACATACAAGCTACAGTCGCATGGATGAAAGACCTCTGTGAACAAAATGAATGAGTCAGAGGAGTGACCACCCCCGCCCCACCGACACACTTGCTCACTGACAGCTGATGCCTTAAAAGCTTATTTTATCTCATTTGATGGCAATTACCTTGCCTCTTGACTCATGCTCCCATCTTGCACTTTGTTTCACCCATCGCACCCGCTGCAAACCTGATAAATGTCAACTCAAATAGCTGTCACTCTTTGCTCGCGACCCCCTCTCATCCTCCAAAGTCAACTTCACCTGCTGTGTGCTCCTCCTTACCAGCTTACCAATTCTACCTGATGTCAAAACGCTCAAATTAATTGTCTATCCTTCTTGGCTGCGAATACACCCGTGCAAGTATATCCCACTAGCTCTCTGGCTGCATAAACACACACAGATTCTCTTTAGCTAGCATCCATTTTCTCTGGCTGTGGGGGCCAGGCATCACCCGATGAGTCACCACCATGCCGCCACCCGCCTGCATTCACACTCTTATTAGCAGCTGCCATCGTCAGCGTGGTAATGATGTTGCTGACCTCAGTGGCGATGACTGTCTGAGGTCACGTTGAAACTCCGCTGAGCTGATTGCAGTGTTTTTGGTGTAATTTCAGAGTTTAGGAGGAGGGGCTGTGTGAGAATGTGGTGACACATTGACAGCGTGTAAATATATGAGATGGAGGAGGTTAAAGTTGTTGATCCATAATGTGACGCTCATATAGTCAGTTTTTGAGCATCTGTAACCAAGACCACGGTTACAGTCATGAGCTAAAATTAAACCTGAGATGAGAACTGTCTCGTAAAACCGAGACTCAAAAAACACCAAATGTAAATATTTTCTCACAGTTTTGTGAGACCCATTCATTGCGTCGGTGAAAGTGGGGGTATCTGGGCCTGTCTGTGGTTTTCCAAGCATGTTGGCTTTTTTAATGATTTAGCCACAGCAATCACTTTTCTCTCTAGTTTTTATACCTATCTTGTTTGGAGTGCCTGTGGTGGATTTGGTTCCATAATTCAGGATGTATTACAAAAAAAAAAGTGTCTGAATTTTAATTATAAATGTTTTGACGTGTTGTTAAAATTAAACATTTTTGACAGATGTAATGATACATTGGAGACGCACACACAAAGCTCCTGTCGAATTTCTTTGTCGAATTTGGTTGATAAAACTGTCTTCTCTATAAAAAAAAGGCAACAACTTGACTTCAGATAGACAGAAGAAACTAAAACTACATGCCTGTAATATGAAATAAATGAAGAAATAAGAACATTAACAAAACATTTTTAATAAATACAAGAACTCATTTGTTTTATAAATCTGGCTTTTTGTTAAATTTCTCTCTGACATAAATTACTGATTGAATCATTGCATTTAACACATTAGAACAATGTTTATTTTTAACGCGTTACATCATTTCGATCGTGGTAGCGGAATGCACCATGACAGAAATAACAAAAGCACTTTTTCAGTTTCGGGGCTCAAACTGTATTGTGGTTTCTGTACTTCCCTGATCAAATGAGGTGGCCGTTTCAAAGTTTAAATTCCCCTGAAGTGAAAACAGGTGTAGCATCTGTGTCATGACCAGAGCATGAGAAACTTTGTTGAACAAAAGTGGTGAAAAGGAAGCTCTGAATACATTTCAACACATTACACATATGCTTTGTTTTTGGCCTGATGACAGGAAGGTGAAAAAAAGTACTGCTGTAAATTATGAAATAAAACTATTTTGAAATTATTCATTCTAATCAGCTGAACTCTTCACGACCTCCTGTGTGACTTCTGTTTGTTAGATAACACTTCACAAGATACAACAGCAACAACAACCTGTGAAACAAGTTTTGAAATCCTGAGGCTTCATTAAACCTGATCAAAAATCTGATCTAAATAAACATGATAAAAACATTTCCCAGCATACAGCAGGGGCTGTCCTTTCTGGGAATCTTCTCGTTTTCGCTATGGGAACTGTTTTGACTTTTCCCACATGCTAAAAAAGCTCTTTCCTGAGATGATACTTAAAATAATACAAATTACGGAGACAGTAAATGTGAGCATCTGAATGTGTACCACCAAACTCCTGGAAAAAGCTTTGGTTATTTTAAAAGCCAAAACAACGAAAAACAGGACCGACAAGTTCAGGAGTAAAACAAAACTGTGGATTCAGCACAGATGTGATTAGAAAGGTCATCCAAACATTGCTGTGCACAATGTTTGGCATGCAGGAGGGAACAGTTTCCTGTTGGCCAGCGAACTCTTCCTGTCCCCACTCACGTAAGTGACACACAACCAGCCATGTACTTCCTCTACAGCAGGAAATGGGATCGCTTTTGTTCGGAGGTCAGAGGCTGGGTAACGAAGCTTGGATACCGAGCCAAACGCAACATTTATTTATCTAGAGACAGGATTTTGCTGCTATTTTAACTTCATATTTACAAAAGATCCTTACTCTGTTTGGCTTGTCTATACAGTAAATATATGACATCATTCAGCCTGATCAGCTTCATTGTGGTGACTGGTGGTCAAATGTCTGGCTCAGGCAAATGTTGATGCTGAAGTAGGAATGTTACATAGTCATCCATTTCATTACATTTTTCCAAGTATGACCATCCAGTTCCAGCCTCTCCATCATTTTACTGTACTGCCTGTCAAGGCTAACAGCTAAACTATTTTCAGTTCTAAAAGATAAATATGTAAAGTGCCATGCCATTCTTATGGTAATTTCTTACCCAATTTCCAAAAACAAATGCACAGTAGAGCGGGTATTTTTTTTCACAATACGGGGCTGTCAGACAAAATACAGACAAAACTTTTTTTTGGACCACTGGGTTCAGAATAGAGGGCTGTCAGAACAATTGGTCATATAAACCAATGAATAACAGTAATTTTGTACACGTTGTAAAGATATTTAAAGGCTGATGGCCTCAAAAATCTTAAAATTGTGGAAGAGTGAAAAACGATGTGAAAATTCTTGACTGTATGTGATAAAATGATGTACCCCTTGTAAATCTCTTGATTTAAAAGTGTTGGATTACTGCTGTATATGTATGTATGAGTCAATCACTTACTGCATCATCACCACTTCATTAGTGGTAACAACTAGAAACTAGCAGAAAAAGGATGATTACCAATGCACATGTAAACCATGATGTCCTGAACATACACATTACAAACACTCACAAAAGTAACATGTAGTGTCTGCAAGAGAAGTCTGTCGAAAGTATCAAATGTCTTAGAAAGATCGTTGAGTGATTGATACAACATCATTTCAAACCAAAGTGATCACCTCCTCTGCAGCCAGAATGAAATGGACTGAGGCTGGAGGCTCTGGATAGAAATGCCTTCAACTGATCATTCACCAGAGAGTCCAAGATCTTTAAAAAATATAAAGAAATAGATTATTTGTTGATGTAATCTAAAACGGTTAAAGAAGCATTTTTCATTTAATTTCCACTTAAAGTGTGTGTGGTCTGCAGTAACCATGAACAGATGAATCTAACCACCACAGGGTGTATTCATTCATCACCTCAGGGCCTGTCAGCATGAATAGGGTGCTTCAGTTCCACTGAAACTGGCAACAAAACTCAGTCCTTTCAATGACTTCACGTACATCTGTGTGTCTGTGTGTGTGTGTGTGTGTGTGCGCGTGTGTGCGTGTGCGTGTGCGCATGTGTGAGGGATTCGGGTGTGTGCGTGCCGGAAATAAGCACGATGAGGAAATAAGTGAGAAAGCCTTTGCATATTACTGTTTATATTCCATATGAGCCCAGTATGTGTCAGTCCGTGGATCTGTGCAGGATTTACTGCCCTGTTTAGCGCTGTCCAGTGAAAGACAAACATGTCACTGTTGATCTATGATGAGGAAGGACTGTAGTTTCCTGAGGCAGATCCTGTTTCTTTGGAAGAAGTGTCACTTCCTATTGTACACTCTCTTAGTCAAAGAAGTCTGTTAGAAATCATTTTAATATGCAAATTCTCACAGTGTTGACCAGGAAGTCACAGACGTGGTCACAAGTATGTGTGAGAGTTTCTGAATGAGTCGTGCAGCTATGAGCAAATATGGAATATCACATGACCTGCTCTTAGTAACAGTTAGCGTACTTTTGCTAAATTTTTTCATTTTTAAGCCACCAGGAACTGTATAATTAAAGTTTCTGTCTCGTGTTATGATCTTGTAGAGTCCTCTTTCATAATACACACATAGTTCAGTTATAGTTAGGCACTTAAATCCATACCCAGTGTGTCTAACTAACCTGTACAACCACGGCAGTGTGCTACAACAGCACAAGCACAGGTGGCTTTTCCTTCACAACTTTTTACAGTCAGGGTGGTTGAGCCAAAGTGTGATACACCAGAGATCATGGTTCACAGCCTCTTCTTGTCTTTTTGGTTAAGTTTGGTTAAGTTAAAGTAAAACTCTGTTTGAATTAATAGTTTGACGTTTTGGGAAGTACACTCATGTCAAAATGTCAAAATATTCCTTTGGGAAAAATCATTGTTAAAACAACATTATGTCACAATTTAACCTTAAAATAACAAATCCTGTTGATGGTTCAGTGTCTTGTAACAGGGTGAATGGTGTCTCTATCACTTGTTTCTGAACTATGTAACATCAGTCAGAGGGTTGGATCACAGCCTTACATACAGGTTTACTTCAACAAACAAGATTTCAACACGTAACACTGTCATGACGTCTTGAGTTTTGTTTGTAGTTAGCACCTACATCACATCTGACGAACTGTTACAGACCTAGGATTTGTGATTATGAAAGCGGCACTGCGCTCAAACTGCACAAAAAGGCAGTTCCTACATTATGTTGCTTTCGGTTCACTTAAGTTAAAGTAACACTTTGCTTAAATGAATAGTTTGACATTTTGGGAAATACACTCATTAATCATCAGCAGGCTCATGGGAAAGTTAGCATATATTTCCAAAATGTCAAACTATTCCTTCGGGGAAAATCAAGGTTAAAAATGGAGAACTGAAACAGGCCCTTTCCGTTCTCACTGCCTTTTTCCATACTTTACAAAGACCATCACCATAACCAGACACTGAGGGTGTCTATCAAAATGATCAGAGTTCAAAATGAACATTTTACAGCTTTACAGAGAGTGCATGTTGATTAAACCTGTTTTCTGATCATGTAGTTGCACATACACAGACATTTCAGGAAACAGGTTTGAAGTCTGTTTTACCACAATGTCGGTCTATAAGTGTCTAAATATTTGTCTGCCAACATAGGAAAAGTTAAGTTTTCTAATATTTATGACAATAAAGAAGATTCAGGCAAATGAAGAAAGGACCAGGCTACCGTTGCAGTACTTACTAAGAAACTAAGAAATGTTAACATAAATCATAAGTAGTGTTGCCTTAAACTGTAAATGTTTAAGACAGTTTAAAAGACCCCATCACTTTTAAACACAAAGTGACGCCTTTGATTCAATCTCCACTCTTAAGATCCTTTGGTTGCTTTCATGAGCAAAGATCCGTAGTTTTGCAAATTAATAGCATCAGCCCACCAAACCACACAAACATTTTGGGTCCCGCCATCTTTGTGTCACAAAAGGACATCTGTGAGGGCTCATCCCACCTAAAAGTGTATTCTAGACATTTTGACCTGTCTACAATTGAGTTTTTTTTAGTGTGTTCTATAGGTACAAAAATCAAAATCATATTTTCAACAAACTTGTAAAGGTGTAGCAAGTCTTCCTTCAGTTCTTTTATTGTTGCTTTCTTGTGCTTCCTTCTGACTTGATTCTATCTCCTCTCACACGGTGGACACCCCCGTCAAATCGTCTAGATTCTAGGGGGAAGGAAGCAGACGTGCTGCGGGGTATCTAGGCCTTAACACTCTAGGCCTCTAATTCTCCCTGTTTACCCACCAACATCCTGCACAAACAGGCCTGCCTCAGACTCAGACAAGAGTGAGTAATCTGGTCCAATCTGTTCCTCTACTGCTCTGGCTTCTGCTTCTTCCCAGCAGGCTGCACCCCGGGTTGCCAAGAGCTCAACCCGCGTCACGCAGAGCCGGACGGTGCACACGCAGCCGGCCGGGGTGTTAAACTAGGCGTGATCCGAGAGGATGATCATAACGGGGAGAAGTGTCGGTGAGGGTGAGGATGAGGATGAGGATGACGAAGCTGATATACAGTAGCAAATGGGATCCCATATGGGGAGATGTGCTGATAGAGTTAGAGATGGCCAGCTGGCTGATGCTCCAGAGCTCTGGTTTTTACAGAAAACAAGTTTTGATGAAATTCATCCTGAAACATGAACTATTGACTCTGGGTTTGTGACTGCAGTTTGAACATCAGCTGAGTGGTGAAAATGAAAAGGGGATGTGGTTGTCCTATGGCAGCTAACAGGTGTTTACTGAATGTCATTTTCTCATGGAAATAAGCTCAGTATCTTTAAATATAGAGCATGTGCTCCCTGCATTGAAAATTCACAGTGATACATGTTGAGACGCAAGTTTGAAAGTGAAACACAACGTGGAAAGCACCTTCAAGTCCCTTTTCCCTAATCATTTACTCACACTTTTCCAGGATTGGTGGGGCCTTATGAATGCGTTCCATGTGACATTTACCTTTTCATATGTTAAAATCGAAGTCTGTCATGTAAATTACAATTTTAACACGAGGAAACAAAATAATGTCACGTAAGAAATGGGCGCTTTTTTCCCCCCAAAGCAAATTTCCACGTGTGGAAACAAAACAAGGCACATAAAAATCACATGAAAGTTCCAAATTCCACATTTTCACAAGTTATTGGTTATTTTCACATGTGAACCAAAATGTTAACATCTGAAAACAAAGCATGCCAAGTGTGAACTGGGCATTTACACTGATTGGCTTTTTTCCACATATGAATGAAAATTTTCACATGAGAAATTTGCATTTTCACATGTGAATTACACATAATCATATGTTTTTTCTTTTGTTCATGTAGATTAGAATTTCCACATGTGGAAACTTGCAGAAGAAACTTTTCAACCCAACCTTCAAGTCCGACAGGTTCTGATGCGCGGAATCGTTATTCTATGAGTGATGTTTTCGTGAGGCGAGTCCTTCTTACTTAATCAAGGCCACAACTCAACAGTTTGGATTTGTGCTTATTTGATTACTTGCAGGGAGGTAGATTGATAGCACTCTCATGTCTGTCCCTTGGATGTAAAAACTACAGCCAGCTGCTGGCTAGCATAGCTTATTTTTGCTTATGACTGCTACACAAGTAATACTCTGGCATCCCGCTCTGTAAAACAACCTGCGGCTAAAACAAACGAGATGTAACATCAGACATTTCTGATCACTAAAGTATGAGAACCTTTTAAAGAGCATGTGTTTTTTATAAACTTGAATAAACTTTAAATAAACTTTATTGACACATGTTACTCAGATGATGCACGTTAAAAGTACACGGTCAACCCTTCGTATTAGAGTATTTCCCCAAATGCCACACTACGCCTTCAACGTTTGCCCTGTAATGCTTTCACAATAAAGTTTCTCCACTTTTTTTTTAAGCTCGTTTCATAAAACTTTTCAGGACTTTTCTTCGGTATGATAGTGCCGGAGGAAAAGAGAGGGTGTGCTGGGCAAACATACGAGGTTAAATAAAGATCGAAGAAGTATTTAGTTCAGTTTCACATGAGACATCTACTTTCATAGCCTGCAGGCAGGAGCGATGACACCTTCATTAACAACACAGGGAGCACTGCTCATAGGCGAGGCTGAGATCTATGACTCAGCCGTGACAGCTCTTTGCCATTAACAAGACTCCTACAAATTACCTCTTTTCCCCAGTGACCTATTACATCTTATCATTGTCTTTTTGCATAGAATTTGTCACAGCTCCTTTAATTTAGAGTAACTTTGTAAATATTCCGCTTACATACTGTACATACAGCTGTGAGCTCTCCCGATGGAGTCTGAATACTGGTGGTGGTCGATGGGGAAGATGCTGTTGATTCTGGGCGTGCCATGTTATTGTATTTCAGTCTGGAAGCCTTACACGGACCAGCGAGTGTAAACAACTCGAACAGGTAAAGTGGATTAGTGATTTATGATGTGACACACATGTACTGACTCAAGTTTGCTGACATACAGAAGAGAGAGCAGGGGGAGTGTACACTTAACAACACTCGATGAACATGCCCTTTGCTCGTACACACACCAACCTTCAAATACTCATCTGGACACGCCCGTTGTGTTGTGTACGCACGACTTCTTCGTGAGTCACATGTGTTTGTGTTTTTGGGTGATTTGTCGGGTGTCACATGACATCACTCTTTCAGTCATTCAATCTGTCAGCAAGTTTGTCCAAACACTGCTGTCATTAATTCAGATATAACAGAAGATACAACACTGAGGCATGCAGGGCTTTCACGCACCAATCAGCAATAACAATGTCATGTAAGCTAGCTCGCTAAAGTAACTTGCTTCAGAGACGCGAGTAAACAGTGATTGTTATATGCTTGATATAAAACAAAGGACCATAATACATAGAGACCGCGTTTGGAGGGCCATGTAGCCTTAAGACTTCTCCCTCCCTGACTTCACCAGCAAGAATGGAAACACCCTACCCCAAGGGCTAAGTAGTAGCTGTGTAAAGGCAAGGGATGTATTGAATTTTCTGTTACATGTTGACATGATGAAATTGTTTGTTGGACAGCTGCTTTGAATAATATTCAGAAGAAAATGGATTTATCTAAAAGGTTTTATAGATGTCACAGAACGACATAAGAAAGGCCTTTAATTTAGATTATGCCATACAACCCTAAGATATCTTAGGGGAACATGGACTTTGTAGCCTTAAGAGGTCTTTTTGTATGAAATATTGATATCCAAAATCTTTGAACAATTTCATACAAAAATCTCTTGTATATGTGCCAAAAGGTAATTTTCTACGCAAAGGAAAGTTTCCAAAAACATGTAACCACAACACCTCCAGTTTGAATCTGGCTGATGACCTTTGTTGGATGTCCATATCCTTCTGACTCTCTCCCCACATTTCCTGTCTTCCCTTTTGAGTATACACCATCAATTTATGGCTAAAACGCCCAGAAATGATCTAAATTGAAGGCCTTTTCATGTGGTTCTATGACATTTATAAAACCTTTTAGATAAACCGACTTTCTTCTTTGGTCCCGGTGAACCAGAACTCCGTGGAAGTTAAACAAACATCTCATCCACGGATGTTGTGATATCTTTATAAGTCATCTCTGTGACGCTGCTAAAACACCTGACCAAAACACCTAGTCATTGTGTGTCAGATACACACCCTCAGATTCCGATACCATTCTTGTTCTGTGCTGTCTTTGGCAACGCTGACGACCTGCCCTGACTCCCCAAGGCAGAAACATTCCCCCTAAGGCGTTCGATGACTCAAACCCAGATAGTCTTGACCTGGGGAGAGCTTTGTTATCTCAGCCTCTCCTGGGAGCAGGCCGGTTAAGGCCGCAATCGTTACCACCGCTGCTTTGTAACCTCCCGCGAGCTCTTAGGGGTTGGACCTTTGTGGAAAGTTAGGTCTCATAGCAGGAGATGAAAGGCAGGGTGTTATTTTGAGCTCCTTGCTTGCGTATGGAGGTGTATCATCACGTAAAGCCGGTTTAAGTTGGCGGTGTTGTGCGAAGACAAGGAGGAGGGCTGTGTTGACATATGCAGCACTCTTCTGCATTGATGGCTGAATCATATACCACTAAACATACGCTTACCTCTGCATACGGTTAATGCTGCTCTGCATGCATCTGTATGTGCGTAAGAGAGCGGGCGGAGAGGCAGAGCCTCAGTGTGTGTGCGCACACACCTCAGAATCTGTGTGACAGAGATAGCGAGGCATGAGAGCAGGAGGGTGTGTGTTTCTGTGTGTGTGTCTGTGCACATGTGGGTGCAATTGCTGCCTCTTTGTCAATACATGAACTGCGTGAGTCTTCAAAGGGTTCTTGGATGACGCACATCACAACAGGCAGCGCTCAGCTGAGGTGGGGGGCCTTGGTGGCATCTCCACACATGAATTTACAAACTGCGAAACCAATATGCTGCATTGTTATGCTCGTGGAACCACATTTGGAGACTCATGCTGAAGGAATGTGAATGGATGCAGCCTATGTGAAATACTGAAACACAGTGTAAGCAAGCTGATCAGGTTATAGGAGTGTCAGCGCTCTCTGGGTTTCAGTGCTTCTTTGTTTGACTCGTAAAATCACACGCATTACAACTTTAATGTCATGATCATTCAAATGCTAAAACAAAGACGGACCGTTAAAGATCTCTCGACTTTACCAAACGTTATGCTGAGGTTGACAATTCAGAACTCCAAACTGAAGGTAGCATGCAGCCAAAACATGGCTCGTCATTGAGTACCTGGGTTATGAAAAAGCGCATGGCATTTTATTCATTGCATAAGATCCATCACACAGGCACAAAACAACACCACACTGATTGGGCAATTTCATACCATAGTAAATGACTGACGTAGAAATGTCACTGTAATGTCTGTAGACAAACACGCACAAGCTACTGTGTCGAAACATACGGCAAGGCTGAAAACATCTGACTTCACTTCAGATACCGTGCGCCTCGAGATATGTGTTAACAAACAAAATAAGCAGAACTCACTACTAGAGGCTACAAATTGCAGAATATGAAACACTTTCAATGAGTCCTTTTCATGCTGTACGTTTTACTCAACTCTACTTTCACTGCTCAAATTATCATGAATGTATGAAGTGCAATTTCATTTCACTTGGTTTATTCAGGGTTGCATCGTGTTTATGTCAGCCAACTTCTGTTTGATAGGCGTTGTCGTGGATCCCACCGGATGTATGACGAAAGCCTCATTTGTGGATTTGTGGTCCTTGTACTCTGTGCTAACTTCATCCATTAGGTTTTTTTGACGAGGCATGGAGAGAAGAGCGGTTATGTTGAAAATCTGAAAGAGATTTTTGTGGCCCTGGTAGTCTGCTGAATGAGTGAGGGCGTCCCAGATGAATGTACTATTCATCTTACCACAAAAAAACTGAAAAAAGGAGTTAGCTATTTAGCCTCTAATTTTCCAACTGCATGTTCAGTGGCTGTCTGGTGTTAATAGGTTGTGACTGTGTTTTTCTCATGGGTGGTTTGTAAAAAAAACAGCGAGCTGCAGAGCCTGGAAGAGCAGCCATGGATGATGAGTGACCCTGAGAGGAGCAGCAGAAGACCAGGAGAGAGGTCGAAGAGGTCGGAGTGTTTACCTAGAAAACTACAGCTCATTAACCATATATCATATCAGAGCTGCAAGGAAAACAGATACAGCCGGAGCTACTGTGTGAGTTAACAGCTTGAGTTAAGCATAGAGAATATAACCAATGAAGCCAACCATTCACAGGCGAGGCAGGGCGGTACGGGAAGGTCATCACCAACTTGGTCACCTGATGTGAACTGAACCACCTGCGCGCCAACGCCAGCAAGACAAAGGAGGTGGTGATCGATTTCAGGAGGAAGGCTCCTCAAACTGCACCGGTGAACAGCGGTTTGGACATTGAGACTCAATAAGTTGGTCAAAAGGTCAGTCTTTGACTGTCCTCTGGACTCCATTGAGGAGGTGGGTGAGAGGAGGATGTTAGCCAAGCTGACATCAATTATGGACAACCCCTCTCACCCCCTACATGAGACTGTGGGGACCTAAAGCAGCTCCTTCAGCAACAGATTGCTTCACCCATGGTGTAAAAAGGCTACGCTACTGCAGTTCATTCGTTCCAACTGCTGTCAGACTGTTCAACACCAATAACCCTTAATGTAGCGCCATAAGCACCTACTGAACTTGCACTACTTACCACTTCTACCTCAGCCATCTTGTGCAATTATCCTGTGCAATAATGCTATTTTTATTTTTCTTACATACTTGTATTCTTACACTGAGTCTTTTTATTTCAAACACTGTATTAATTTATGCATCCAGCCTTCAACAAGACAATACTTTTACACTTTATTTAAATGTATATAATGCACATTTACCTCCTGTATATAAAGCACATTGCCTCCTGTATATAAAGCACATATTGTATAGTCCTTTCCATACTGTATCCTTAAAACTGTCTCTTCTCTAAATCTTTTTTAGTATTTTTAAGTCTACTTGTTTAATGTCTATACTTGTACTTATTGTATGTCTATCTACCTGCTTCTGTCACAAGTGAATTTCCCCAATGTGGGATGAATAAAAGTCTAAAGTCTAAAGTCTATTGCTATTTTTCATGCATGTAGCTAACTAGCCAGGAAAGTAGGGAAAATGGTGTCTCTAATCTTAATCCTACAAAGGTTTGATTGGTCGTTTCTCCAGCCTGCTAAGGAACTGTCAATGAGCATAACATCACAAGTGTTTAAATTGCTAAACAAATGGCAAATGTGTCTGGTAATCCAGAGAGTCTGGAACAAGGGCAAATTAATATTGTATTAATGTATCTAATTATACTAGTTATACATGAGATATTTTTATTTTATCAAATGGGAATTTACAAATGCCACAATTTATTGTATTTGGGGCAAAAAATAGAAAACTACTTTTTAACTATCAGAGGTCAAATGTCACTTGTGTTTACATTTTAGAATCAAAGTATCCCCATAAAAAATCTGTTCTGATCCTGAACTTCAAATGTTTAGGCAGTGCACATTTTCTTTGGAGTCTTGAAAGCAAACCCGGTGAACACTTCAAAGATGTCAGACTGTGGCTCAAGCCACCAGTGGCAGGAGCCCTGCAGCCATACATCAACATCCAGCATCAGACAGCATAACCCCCTCCTTTGTCTGCTTCACTATGCCTGACGCAAGGTTACGAATGACGTCATCATTTGACACCTGCCCACTGGCGTCACTTTATACGAACAAGTATAATGACAAGTCAAGTAAAGCGTCAAAGCCCCGCCTCTTAATTTAATTTCGTCTGGTTGATTCAAAACATGTCATGGCTCAATGTTGACGTCAGACAGCATTAAGATGAATGTTTGAGAGTGTGTGCTTGAAGAATAGTAAATTGACCATTTTAACACAGATGATGAAACGGTGTATTCCCATCACACAAAATGAGAAACACTAGTCTGGGTCAGAAAAGAACGTATCATCAAAAAATATATTGTTCAGTGTCATCAACTGACATAAAATACAACATAATGGACAGTGCTGCGACTCATATTTGAGTCATGACACACTGAAAGACACACACACACACACACACACACACACACACACACACACACACACACACACACACACACACACACAAACAGAGCAAAAGAGAGAAAGAGAGAGACAGGAGACAAGAGAGAGAAGCCTATGGGTGTAAAACACAGACACTCAAGCAAAAAAGAGAGAGAGAAAGAAAAACTGAGAGACCCAGACAAACCCGTTGGCACAAACACACATTCAGAGGGAGAGAAGGAGAGAGAGAGAGAGAGAGAGAGAGCATAAGTCAATTAGAAAGACAGAGAGAGAGAGAAAGAGAGAGATGGGCTGCGGGCACAAACACAGGGTAGAGGAAGCAGAAGAAAAAAAAGGAGAAGCAACACACACAAAGAAGAAGCTTTAATATATAATCAAGTGGTGACTCATGCTCTTTTGTCAAAACACTCACATGCACATGTATGCGCACACACACACACACACACACACACACACACACACACACACACACACACACACACACACACACACCAAAACACAAAGCCCTCGCTGACTTTCTCCTCCAGTTCTTTTCAAGCAGCAGAAGAAGGAGGCAGGCCTCTAGGGACTGAGATGGCGGGGTGACCCACCACCCCAAATATAACAGGAAGTGACCCTCCAAAAATCAGGGCCCGCCTCAGAGCGTCACCCACTGGGTGAAGAACCTCACTTCACTTCTGCACGTCTTCCTCTCTCCTCATCACATGTTGTTTGTTTTCCCTCGCCTGAAACAAGAAATGCCCCCAAAAGTCAGGCCTACTGGCTGCCAGATGTGCTAGTTTTTAGTGGGCAGTGCCTCAGCTGATTGGCTGCTTGGGTAAGAACAAAGAGCTGCTAACTCTTAATTCGCTTGTTTGCTCTCACTTCCTTCTGTATTATTGTTTCAACCAAAGCACAATGTGTTTGTTAAACCCCCCCATGTTGAATTATGCCGTAAATACCTTGATTCTGGTATTCACACTTTTGTTTCAATCTGAAACATGATGGTGCTCTGGTTTCAGCCACATTTCCTCCTGAAGGCATCAAACAATGAAGGTAAAATAAAAGAGTCCATTCATTGAAATGAAGACCGTCATTCAGTATGTACTGTTGCATACAAGCTGTCACTCACTGATACATTTAATTCAGTGCAGGTCTGGCCAACAGTTCATGAAGGATGTGAGATATTATCAGGATATGATTCTTGGTGGTATCGCTTCACATTTTGATGAGCTACTCAGATTTAATTTGGCTGACGAATCAAATAAACCTTTCTTTGTTTTGTGTATGATGCAGTGTCTAGGTGTAGACTGACTCTTTGTTATTCTGTGTTGTGTATCTACATGGGGTCATGATTGTCAATACACTTCATCAAAATGTAAGCATTTTGCTCTGAAATGTGGCTTAAAGACGGACAAATGTGTGGACAGACAGTTATATATCACCCATTTCCGATTTCAGAGGTGAGCGCATTCCATACAAAGTCAATAGCAAGACGCCAGTGGTCATGATGAGAATGAATTTAAAGAGGAGCTGAAAAGAAAAAGGAAAGAGACTGGAGGAAAATACACAGTCACTGCAAATGTTTGTTGATAGCTAGCTTACATCTGTACAGTTGATTGTTTGTGGCGACCAGCATTGGAAAACATATGAATTACACAGGCATGGCCCTACATTTTGGCCTTAATAGAAAGTAATAGAGAAGTCCCTCCTCTTCCGGAGTCCCACATAGGACCTTGTTAATGGCATTCGTCAATTTAAAACACAAGGTATAAGCTAATTTATTCTTCCTAACAACACAGGGTTGTATAACGAAATGAAAGTTTGTAAACTCCTTCATGCTACACATACTACAGAACATATGTAATTAATGTACAATACATAAACACACAGTGCATGTTTTGAATCTGTGTGAGGGTGCATGTAAGCAGGAGCAACAGGATGGTGATGATAATGTGGTCTGCACAGTGTCCAGCTCACCTCGCCCAGCTGTCGTCCTCCCTGTCCACCTCCACACACACACACATCAACATATCTCCAAGGCTGGCCTGATTAGAATACAGACTCATTTCGACTGGCCCTTCATTACAAGACATCTGCTCCTGGTTCTTAATTAACTCTCCTTTTTTCACTAATATACTTTAATTACAGCTGGGTAAAAAACATTTTTTTAGAATCCTGCTGAGGGCCTCACAGCTTGCAAAGTACTCTGCCACTTAAATTTCCTCATAATCTTACATAATGCATTATAACTGTGCAGTATATAAACATCATGGTCTCTAGATGATGCAAAATCATTTTAGCTTAGCTTTAAATTGCTAAACTGTGTTACTATATACACTGTGGTGATCTGATTTAGCTCCAATGGTCAGTTTGCCTGTCGCTGCTGCCGTGTTGTTTTGGGAACAGTGACATTGTTTGTCACTGACAATCAAACTATTCCATCATTCGGGTATGGGGATGTGTTGAGTGTACACATCCAGCACTTATGGAGCAGCAATTGAATTTATTTTCCACCTCATGAAGTCCAATCTTCACTAGTCACCAACACATCGAGTCTTATCACAAAGGCTTTATTAAGACGCGTGTTGAGGACACTGCAGTGTTCCCAGTGTGATTCACCCCTCCTCATTTCCTGTTGACCACAGTCAGAGAGCCACAAAGCACCAAAGAGATCAGAGAGCAGGCCGCTGCAGATCAGGGGCTGATAGAGCGGGCGAAAACGTGACTCCTTCATCATCATGAACACCGTCACCCGGGGCCAACCTCTCATTAGTGTGCTATGATAAGGTGTGAATGACGTTGGGTGTCAGGCGTACCAGATCTTACACTGTCCCAGTCTCATTTCTAATTGGATGGGTAGCAGCTTTACTCATGTTATTGTTGTTGTTGTTGTTGTTGTTGTTGAAGGAGATGTGGCTGGTAGGAGGATGCTCTGAGACAAGGAAGCATGAAATAACAAAGGAATGTCTGTGATACTCTATTACACAAATGCGAAACCCACACAGTCTTGTACACACACACATACACACACACACGAGCATGAGCCCTAGTTTTTTCAGAACTGCTACACAGCTATTATATAAACATGGTGTATTGTACGTACAAACACAACACACTTACGCCCTCACACTGTACCTGCAGCGCACAGAGACGACACACTGAATCTGAATTCCACTCACAGTTCTTCCTCCTCTACTGTAGGAGGAGGGAGCGGGGCTGCCAGTGGTGTTGACGTAGCAATTATCCTTCTTGTGCTCCAGAATTATAGCCAATCCTCAAGGATTAAGGGAGCAGCAGAAGAAGAAGAGTTAGTCATTATCCTCGTATTAGCGTCATCTCTATCATCACAGCAGTCATCTGGTGTGCAGATATGTTAATTGAGGGGTCGGAGCTGCGATGACGCTGAAGAGAGGCGGACACCTTCACTTACAGGAGCTGTGGGAGACGACAGGGGATGAAAACTTTTAAAGTGCCTCCACAGCAGGTGTATTCCTTTAGCTTCCTTCGTCTCTCCGGTGAGGCATAATGCAGCTGACAGTACCTCTGAGCAGCAGATCCATCTAATTATGTATGGAAATGCAAGTAGGTTAAAGTTAAAGGCCCCAAATTAAAATAAAAAAAAAAGAAATGATGAAAAATTAATGATGGCTGCTACCGATGATCTGAAGCTATTGTTATTTTTGTCAATCTCACAGATGCCCAAACATTTTCCCCTAGAGGGACAAAAATGAAATGTATTTGTGAGCAAGCCCTGGTCTTTCTGATAGATAAATAGATAATTACATATATATATATAATTATATATATATATATATATATATATATATATATATAATTATATATATATATATATATATATACATATACAGCATATATTTGCAGTAATATCATATATATAATAATAATTGATGTTTGTTGGTGACTCTAAAAGCTCCTGTAGAACCAAGCAGCTCCAGTTTGTTTCATATTGAATATGTCTAACATTTTGTCACATAATCATCCAAGACTTTAATTGTAAACCTAAAAAAATATATTCTATAATAAGTAAAAAATAGGTTGCAATGCTCCATGAGGCACAGGCAGGACATTTTGGGTTTCACATTAACTGGATGGGTCATTTAAAATGTTTTGAAAGACAGACCTTGGCTGAGACCTGGCCAGAATATTTTAGTAATACTGCCTGTGGAACAATTAAGAACAATACAATGAGTGAATGTCGCAAACAATGGACGCCATATCTATTACTACTCAGTGCAGACAACCAAACCCTCTCTCTCCGTCATATGGCCTGGGGCTCGGTTCACTGCTGTGTCATGAGGTGGTCCTGGTAGCTCAGATCAACACCTGGGAGAGAGGGGGAGAAATATTGAGAGCGAGGGAGGGATAGGCTGTTGGAGACATGACTGGGCCAATGCTGTGTCTTGTCATACATACTAACAACGCTGGTATGACTCGTCAGCCACCCTCTTTGTCTTTCATCGCACCAGACACTATTACATTTTCTCAGCTGTGGGCCTTTTCATCACTTTTCCCTTTTTTATGTGTCATGTTGATCACTTTCAAAATAGTTTGGACGCTGCCTTTACAAAGCAAAATTATAGCCAAATTCATTGTTATTAAGTAAACTTAAAAGAGACCTTTTATGCTTTTTAGTTTTTTCCCCCTTTCCTTCAGTGTTTTAAATGTTTAAAGTCTGCACAAGAAGCTGTGCTCTCCCATAGAAAACACTGCTCCTGAAATGCCTCATCAGTAGTCCTGCCTTTAAGTCTGTGACTTTGTGACATCACTCTCACATGTCACCATCTCACACATTTGCATCATTTATGCCTCATGGCTAGTTTGGTCCGGAAAAAATGATTAGGCAGAGCTGCTCTGTTGTTGTCAGCAGTGCTGGGTCAGGCATGTGTGAGCTGACCAATCAGAGGAGTACTGGGTATTTGGGAGGAGGCGCCATAAAGAGACAGGAGCTAAAACAGAGTATTTCAGACAGAAGGGAATAGAATGCTGCAGCACTGGACAGTTTGATAAAAGCAATGTGTTTTTTGAGCATTAAGGCATGTAAACATATTCTAGCAGTAACACAAAGTAAAATTATGAACTTGAAAATGTGCATGAAACGTCTCCTTTAAGTAAACTTCAAGTGCATTTCCCAAGAATGCGGTTCTTCTTATTTTTTGTGTGACAGGCATATAATTCATAAAACTATGATGCATAAAACCACAACTTATTTAACTTGAACCCTAACCATAAACCTTAACACTTACACAAAAAACAGCTTGCGATTGAGGACACAGCTGTCCCCCAATAACTGGCCTTAAGTCTAAAATGTGTCCCCAAAAATAGCCTACGTCAGACCCACACACAGACACTTATACATACACAGACTCAGATGCCTGTGGATGATGTGCCGCTGACACTTTCCATGATGCGTTCTTGTCTCAGCACTGACTCATTAGCTGCTGTGATCAGACCGCCATGCTCTCATTCCCTGTACCACAAACACAGAGCTACATTCATAAATCTGCTTTCATAAAAACAAACCAGGTGCACTACCAGCAAAACCAGGTGTCACACAGCAGCTGTTGTTCAGTAAGTCCTGGATCTGACCCAAGTTCATTAAAAAAAACTCTCTTCTGCTGAAAATAAGCAGGAACAATTGGGTAATTAGCATTAGCAGAAATTAGATATCATGTCTGGACGACATTGTTGTAATATTCCAACTTATATCATCTATGTTCTTTCATGAGGGAACAGAAACTCTGTGACATGATGTGTTTGACAGAATGCTGCTCTCTCTCCAAACAGGCTTGTGGTTGCACACATCACCTGCCAAGCCCTGGAAGTCTGAGTCAACAACATGAGTGTGGATGATTATCATCTGAGACATCTCCAGGGCAGCTGCTGCAACTGGCTCAGTCCCCTCTGCCTGCCGTGCCCTTTTAAGCTACAGGAGTTTCCTTTACCTCAGCAATCCTATACACAAAAAGTACACTCACACACATACAGAGAAATACACACAGATAGGAAGTTAGATTTCTGTTATCGTAGAGACCATGAACCACGTGATAGAGGATATCCCTACATTGAAAGTTACACACAAAGGAGACAAACATGACAGACACGTTGGCCAGGTCTCTCATGATGTCGCTAATGAATAATAAATAGATCAGGCGGAGAAAAAAATACTAATAAATCGTTGAAATAGATGCTTCCAGATGTAACACCACTTCTATGTGTACACACTTAGCTCTTAATAGTAAAGCATGTAAAACAGCAGAGCCAATATGACATACAAATACAAATTACTGAATACTGACAGGTGGTTCAGTCTTTTGTATAGTTAGCGAATGCATTATGCATCTCTTGCTTTAAAGCAGCATTTAATTGAGTTTTCAAGCACTTCAATCCAGCGGAACAAGATGTAAACACGATACTGGTATGTAGTAGAGTGAATCACAACGTTTGTTAACAGAAATGTTCTTCGTTCCTGAAAACCCCCGCATCACACATTAGCCTATATGCAATTTAACTCCCATTTTCATGATTTAAAATGCATGTTTGATGCTTTCATATCATGTGAATAACAACATTTTCACAAATGTTAAGTTGGAGATCCTAATTTAACTGTTGGGCCATAGACTAAAGAAAAACAACAGCTTGAGTTTGCCCCAAACTATATATATATATATATATATATATATATATAAATGACAAAATAAACAAGTGGAGAGGAGTGTTGTTGCTAGCGTCGTCACATGATTCAGTTAATTCCCTGATCATGTTGATGTACTAAACGTGTTAGCAAACAGTTGAATATTTCAACACTAGTGTGTCAGAAACAAGGCTTGTGTCCACATGGAGAATTCAAGTCCAATATTCACTCTCTTTGAGCTCTTTTATGTTCTCCACCAACTACTGAAGAACATATGTAGCTGATTAGCTGCTAATGTTCAAAACCTATTTGCTAACATTAGCTGTCTCAACCATGGTGCTGTCGCTACAGGTGGTTCACAGTTGTAGATGTGTCAATGACACAAAGCCGCTTTGACGATAAGTAACATGATGTGAACAGTACGGGTTAACGAAGTTGGGGACTGTAAAACAAGAAAACAATTAGCTTGCTAAGAGATGCTAAAAAAACAAGAACTCCATAGTGCTGTATAGATCTGCAAAGTTTGAGAGTTGCTATAACCAGCACCTTTCATATCATACACATTCATTTCATCAATTCCTTCCTACCCCTGCACACTGTTTAACTTACAATAAATCACTTACCTGCAACGTTTCAGTATCGAGCCTTCATCAGGCAAGTAGTTTGTTAAAGTGAAAAACAGCAACAATAGAAAAATATGAAACTGCATAATACATGACAGTTCTTCCAACATTGGGAAACATTAATGTATACATGTACATATTGATCAATCCGTGACTGAATTCAGATGTTAATAAAGTATGGGTCAAATAGTGCTCACCAACTTCCCACAATGGCATTTGAGCCTAGACAACTTTCTGCTGAAACCCCCTGCCAAAAGAACAACTTTCAGACATGTAAATCATTGTTAGATCACAATGGTGGGGATTCACGAGAGACTGAAATCCTATGAATGAATTCCATTCATTATTATTATTATTCTTTACAGTAAGAGTTGTGCTTGTCAAGCAAAGATGCCCACTGTGAAAATGCCTCAAATTGCTTCTGCCATGCATCTCCATTTAAAGAAGACAGTAACTATGTGACATTTATTTGGCCTGCTTGATGAAACATGAGATGCCAGGACTCCCCCCCGAATCTCTTCAATTTGTTATACTTATATAATATCCCTCCATTCAAGATGTGCCCACTGTCATACTTCACTGTCACAGATTCATTCAGCGTGAATGAAGAGTGTTGGAGGGACGGTAGAGGAGGGGAGACACATTCAAGGGCAAGTGACGCGAGGAGGATGGATCCCTGCAGCCTTCTTCCAAAAGCTGAGCGGCCGTCACCTTTCCAGCGGCTACTGACAGTGACACTGCGTGACACAGAGAGGGAGAGAGAGATGGGAAACAGGGTGAGGAGAAAAAGAGGGGAGGAGGAAATCAGAAATAAAAAAGACGACTAACAGTCACTCCTTACATCACTGTAACGGCAGCTGGACAAAAATGCTCACAGCCAACCTTGAGTGTTCAACAAGGGCAGCCTGTCTGTGTGGTGGGTGACATCGTGACCAGAAGTCAGCGCAATGGAAGTGTGTGTGTGTGTGTCACCCACATGTGTCAGCGGCTGTTATCTGTGTGGATATATGTTTGTGTGTGTGTGTGTGTGTGTGTGTGTGTGTGTGTGTGTGTGTGTGTGTGTCTAGCAGGAAAGTGGAAACGACATGTCACTCCATCAGCAAAGTGGCACTTCCCATTTTTACAACAATCACAGTTAAAGAGACGAAGCTCAGCACAACAGACAGGGGGACGGCAGACAAAGACAAATTTGTCATGGCTAATCATCTGTCACGCTGGGAGGCAGACGGGAAGGTTATGAGCACTGCTTGTTAGTCATATGAAAACCTGTTGATTGTCTAAAGACTGTAAGAGCGGATCTGATGCCTGACATGTAAAAAACACAAGTACATAAGAATCACGCACGTGAACGCTTGTGAGGCTGAAACATGCAACCTTTCACCTCGGCTCCCCTTCCCCACACTGATGACACACACGATGTGTCACTCAGGCTGCCGTCGGAAGTGACTGTCAGATGGCAGAACTGCTTCGGAAGCTCTCTCCTCTCTTTCCTCTCTCTCCTCCTCCCACACCTTTCCAACGATGGTTGCAGGTCATTTTTCTGTGACTTTCACAGTCACCTCACACCGTGATTGGTCAGCTGTGCAGGGGTGACAAAGGGTTGAACTCCTCTTTGTCGTTTGTTACACGACTGTGGATGTCTTCCAGCAGAGACGTCTCATCTGCGAGCCACCATAATGATATCACACCTCCCCCTCTTTACTCCCCTCCATACTTCCCCTTTAGAGAGTCCTAATAGATCAATTCACCATGATGTCACGTTGACAACAGACACTTGCTGTAACTGTAACCTTTAGACCAACCTCTCTGTTGTGCTTATTTCATGTACGGTGTTGCTTTGCAGGCGTCTTCTACGCAACAGCAACATCTCGTACTAACTGCTCGTTTCTTTTTCTTAGCATGTGGCCCCACAGGAAAGTTTTGTTTAAAACCAAACGTTAAAAGTGAAAGTATTGTTGAAAATTAGCTTTCAAAGCATCAAACATGCATTTTAGATGAAGCCGATGCATACATTTTGAAATAACATCATGAAAAAAGACGAGCTAATGTGCCATGCAGTGATGCAGCAAGTTACTGAGGAGTGAGAAAAACTCGCTGCGACTGCCAGAAATCTGAAACATAGCTAAGATTTTTGAAGTGTCTTCATAATGTTGATAATGTGTGACCGCACAGCTGAAAGCATGTTAGGCATCTCCATTCTCTGAAGGCTTGAAACCCAGCTAAGGCCAGTCTCTATCGGAATGTCAGAGGGGAATAAGAAGGATACCAGCATTCACTTACAAGCCTCGGTGTCGATGAAGAAAGACAGAAAGTGATGCATGATCATGTCTCTGCTGGGATATTAAATTGGTGGCTGATCTAATCATCTCCAGCAGCCACAATCTCTGCCTGAATGAGGCTCAGATGGATTTCCGGTGATAACTGGAGCAGCTGTCACTTCTGGTTGTCCGTGTATGTTTGTCTCTTGTCTGTTGAATTACCTGGTAAATCAGGGAAGAGAATGTGTCACCTGGCTTATCGCTTGTGTTTCACACAGGGACGAGGTGAAAAAGAACCCGTTAATTTTCTTCCTCAGTCTAAATTTGTCACTTCTTCACAAGTAATGAAGCGGCTGCAGGGAGAGTTTGCTTACTGAAGGTGGGAATTTACTTGAGATATTAGTGAATCTTCCTATGGGAGGCAGCAAGAATAATGTGTTTGATCTATAATGCTCCATCACACTCTACAGCCTTCCCTTCAAAATGTCACATCAAAGCGCACCCGACTCGTCAGGCTTCCTCATCTGCTATACAGGAAATGTATTTATGGGAATATAAATGGGACACAGGGACCAGTTGTTATGTTCTTAAGCTGCGCTGCACTTCCCCTCAAATTACAGCAATCACATTTATTCAAGAGGTACGTGGACCATAGACAGAAGCACTGTTGCGTCACCTTTGTATTAGCCATCAACACACTACAAAGACTACAGCCAACTGTGCGAGAGGAAAGTTCTCTCCATACCACCAGGTAGTCTGTATAGATATACGCTGACGAAGCAGCTTTTTTGACACCACCCTTACTAATAACAGCCACTTCTTATATCGAGAATAGGTCTGAAAAAAAAGTTGCATATGGCATGGGACTAATAGGCTGAGGCAAAAATAAGGTGCAACTGGGTGTAATCATTAATACAACAGCAAATCCATAGAAGAGCGTTCCCTTTCACTTACTGTTTCCCTTCACATTCACGGATTCAGAATGATTACTCTGGCACCAATTCTACAAAGGCCAACAGTGCAGGACACACCACAATATCTAGGGCCACAGAGGCTCACCGATGGCCCCAACAGCCATCAGCCTGGCATGTCAAACCACAGAAACGAACCATTGTCAAGATTCAGTGAGATCAGAGCACAAAGTGTTGAGAAAGTTTCCTGCCGTGTTTGTCCTGTTTGAAATCCTGGAGGACACGGCTCACAAGTGGCGCTCGGCCAAGCATCCAATGCCCTTGCATCCAAAAATGCCCCTGTGGACAAGTACTGTACCAGAAGTGTCATCAGTCACGCTGCCCGGGCCAGGAGTTATTTTCCTCGGAACAAGAATGGTATGAATTTGTAGTTGCTGCAGGCATTGGAGCCAAGTCAACAAAATATTCTGTCATTTAAGCTCAGCAAGTCATTTTGAGACCTGTTTTTAGCATAAATGACCTTTTCTAGCTTCTGAGTCACTGTGGAGAAATCTATTCAAACTCCCTCTCACACTCTGTGTCAAAGCGCCTCCTCGTCCTGCTGGATTAGCCACTTGAGTGAAACTGGCAAACAAGCTGCTGAGGAGCACCTCGCCTGAATCCTCTCGACGATCTCCCATGTCTGGGTGACTCACAGGTCACAACATATCCATCCAGACTCTTGATATTGTGCTCGCCAAAAGGACTCCCGAGGCTGGACTATGTGAGGTGAGGGAGGGACCTTACGTGCCTGCTGGAGCGCCGCACATTGACAGCATGAGTAACCCCCCGGCGGAGGGATGGAGGGGGCTGATTGGGTGCTCCGGAGCCTTGTCGGGGCATGACGTCGGCCAGGCTCTCCAAACCAGTTCCTCTCCCTGCAACAACAATTACTCTCACTGTCTGTCACGCTGATGCACACAGACACATCGCCACACACACACGCACACACGTACACACACACACCAAACACACACACACACACACACACACGCACACACCTACCTTCTCATTTCAGAATAACAACACACCTCAGGTCTTGACTACTTGCTGCCAGTCACCACAGAGACATGATGCATAATTTGTTATGCTGTGGGCCCCCCCCCGCCTGTCTCATCCATCAGCAGTGGAGGACATTTGTGGGGAATTGCTTTCTTCCACTGATAAGGCCGCTGTGATGTCAGAAGCCCAGTCGCCGTGGGGACGATGACTCATGCGCATCATTGGAGGAACCCCCACTGCCACCCCCCCAACCCCCAGCATATCCCCACACATTCAGCCCCACTGGCCCGCTTCATTTCACCTCCTCATATTCCCCTGTGGACTCCCACTATATGGAGCTAGCAGCACAGTAATTGGTTGCATGGATTTGCTTCTCGGCAAGTGAATTGGAGGGGGGCTGAAAAACAACAACTACAATATGGAGATGAGGTCCAGCGGAGTATGAGTCATGAAGGGAGTGAAAGCGGAGCAGAGCTCCTCCTGTGACATTCCTCACAAGCAGCGGAGCCGGCCAACAAGCCAACAGTCACTGTCTCTTATTTCAATCCAGGAAACCTAAAGCATGCCAGAAACATTTTAATTAGGCAGCAGAGAGACTTTCTCTGTTCACACGCAAAACTGGTGATTCAGTTGTCAACAAAGAGCACATACATACACACACACACACACCTGACCGACGTGACCTCTGAAGATCAGTGGATCTGGGTGCTCTAATTCAAGCACAGCCAATCCAAAGCACTTTGTGCAAAGAGCTGCATCAGTATTTATAGAAACCCAACCAAAAAGTAATGCTTTTCAGGCCATCCAGAGGACTCGAGGATGTCTGGTGCTGAAAGAGGTGACCTTGACTGAAGTGTAACCGCTGGGAAAAAAAAACCATGCTTTTCAAAAAAATCACACTTCTGTTTTTTTCCTACAAACACATAATGCAGACTTCAGATCAGGCGGCGTTAATGTTCAGCCATTAGGTGGCAAAAATAGATGTTTAACATCTGGGTCTCTTTAATACTTACATATTTGAATACTGTTTTTCACATTAAGGGGCTGCAGTCAAACCGTCTTTTTTGTTAAGTTTGCAATGTCACAAAATGTGATGTAAGCAGCAGCTGATTACTTTCAGCTGGTGTTTCAAGTGTGATCAGTTTCTGATTGGATGGCTCCACCACCAAGTGCCACTAAACTACCTGTATGAAAGTCGACAGTGTGGATTTGTGTTGTGATGGTGTTGTTATCCCAGCTGAGAGTCCTGTGTCAGTGCTACTGAACGCAGGAAAGCTACATGAGCACGTTAAACTTGGACAACTGTAGCTGCTGCAGCAGCTCCCAACTGAGTGAGACGACGGCAGGGAAGCAGCAATTATAAATGACATTTCTCTGAGCTGATGGCAACATCGGTGACATAATTAAATCGTGATCAATTAAAAATTCATGATTTTGAGTGTCCTGCAGCTCTTTCAATGTTGCACTGGAGTACAGTACAGTGTGTTGATTATCAAACAAGGTTTTTTTTTCAAAGCTGTTGCCTAATTTCCCATTTTTTGACATTTTTTCAATTTACTGACAAGCCCGAACATGAAAAAGGTAGTTATGAGTTATGAGGTAGGGGATTTATTTATTTACATATATATTTCAATTTTCTCAGGAAACCTGCAATTTGCGGGAAAGCTCTGAGTGAGTTTAGTTCTGAGGGATTCCTGTGATGTTCAGAGCACTCGATCCCTTGCATAACACAAAACCCTGGGCTTCCTTTGACATTAATAAAACATGCTTATTCAGAAATGTGGACATTTAAGGTGACAATGATAATGTCTCAAACGTCAAACTCTGTAACACATATAACTCTAGCAAATAGGTTAAAAAAACTTATGGACTGAAGAGGCTGATGTTTGTGTTCTTTTTAATGGACAGATGGTCTTCTGTTCAAGATGACAGTCGTCCAGTCGTTGTCTGGACTGACTTTCACAGCGATTCTGATTGGAAAACATTCAACCACAAACTTAAACATAAAATATTTGTGGCTGCTGTTCGGTCATGCTCTCTCACTCAGCGGTTCAGCCGTCACATTCACGGCACTTTTGTGCAGCCTGGTGGTGCAGTGAAACAAAGCCAAAGACAGCTCCTCGTGTCGTTCAGATCTTCAGGGTCAGTCCTGCATGTCTGAATATCTTTTTTTTGTTTCATTCAATTCTTCAAGTCTATTCTTGTCAATAAAGATACAGTTAACTCAAATTTAAAGTGAATATAATTACTATGATATAGCCCTCGTGAGACCACTATGGAGAAAGTCATCGCATTAAAGTAATCAATTAATAATCAGCTATTGCAGCTTCTTGTACTGAGTCTGTAGCTTCTAAATTAGGCTTCTTTTAGTGTTGATATTGGCTTCTATAAGCCTTTTATATGTTCAGCCTATCAGATAGTGGATTGATCTCGTATGAAATCGCCCCTAATCTAAAGACAGATTCAATCTGATTTGTTTAAACTCAACACTGATGTTGTGAAAATGTATATTTAAAACACCGGCAGTGTGATCAGTGAAAAAAATCACTGAAATCACATCATATTTCTTAAAACCAGTGTTGGTCCCTAAAGTAATTGTTGGAAGGCTGATTGAGGAGACAATCTTTGAGGTCATCTGATTGGCCTGATGGAATCACTGTGAGAAGAATAAGAATTGGCGAGGTGTACAGCAGTATATTCAGCAGACTTCTGTCTGTGCTGGTTAAATATAAACACAGACAGTCCGCGGTGACAGAACAGACGACACAGATCATTTCCAGGCTTCTTGTGCCTCCTAGTGGTTCATGCTGTGTTGTGTTTGGAATGATGATGTCGCCTTGCTTCATTTTATTTGCTAAGCCCACAGAGTGTTTATAGGGAGTCTGTAGTTTTAACACTGGGTTGGTAGAAACTGCTATTTTTCTTCCACCGTTCAACTCATTAATACAAATGTTGTGATTCACAGAGCTGTAACAGGCTGAAACAATATACCCCTCAATATCTGTCGAATAGATAATAAATCATCTTTATAGAAAATACGCCGAGGGATTTATTGGCATGGAGAAAAGAAACTGAATAGGAGGAGATACCGCTGTATCTATAAGTTGATTAGCTCAATGTATGTGCAGTGCTGACTGGCTTTGAGCTATAAATTAATACATGTGCACCTACATTTCTGGAGCTTGACAGCAAAAACAACAGTTATTCTAAACAACAGAAATAGATGGGGACTTGTTTTAAAGCATATGAAAAACAACTGAAAAAATACATAAAAAGATCCCAAATTTGTTTGAAGAGACATTTTCTATATCTTTTTCTTTCTTTTTTTTCTAACATTGAAAACAAGTCCTCTTCAACTTCAGTTGTTTAAGAGAATCCTAATCTCACCTTCATTTCAGTCGGCATGAGGGTGAGTAGATGAAGACTGACTGACAGTGAACGCTCTCCTTCCCTGAAAGGATCAGAGATGTGAGTTCAGCTGATCAGCAGGAAACGCTGTGTGTTTTTTGTGCTCTAGGTGGCAGCAGCATCTCTCTGAGTGTAACAGTTTAGTGAAGCAGCCAGGATGTAGCTTGTGTCACCGCTGCCCACAGTTACTGCACAGTCTGCAGGATGGCTTTATCATAATGTTCCCTCTGAAAAATAGAAGTTCAACCTCTTTGGAGAGGACAGAACCCATAACACACATATATGAAACTATAACTTCTCTGAAAAAAATGTACTCAAACATAGTTTTGTCAGAAAAAAAACTTAACCTTCGCCTGTATTTTTACTTGAGATTAACTGTGAGACCAGAGGATGACGTTTCCGCTCTGACACATGTAAATTTCAACATGTAAATTGAGTGTGAGCCTGCACAAAGAGGCACTGTGTTTTACTTCTTTGTTCATGAGACATGCACTTCTCCTTCCATTCAGAACAGTGTGTACAGTTCAACACATCCCTGTTTCTAGTTTGTCAAATTATTTGTAGTTACAGTGAGTCCTTCATGTCACTGTGGGGTGAAACATGTCCGTTATCACTGCGTCTCTCTCGCTGCGGTGTAACACGGTGGTTTTTCCAGCTACCACTTGGGAGGTCGAGCCTCTCGACAGTCTTTCACGAGCTGTGATCACTCGAGAAGAATATCTCATGTGGTGGATGCTCATGTGGTCTGTTAACGAGAGAGAAAAAAAAGAAAGAAAACCTGTAAGTCTCCCCCGCAAGACTGCTTTGATCACACAGACATCATGTGACCTCTGACGGATTTTCGGCACGTGCATGCAGACTGCTGGAGGAGGTGTAACATGCAGCACACTGTGTAGACTAATGTGACACCTGAAGACAGTCAAGTAAGACATGACACTCTAACTTCCACACTGTGGTCTTTCAAACTGATAAGTTTATCAGACGACACCTCACAGTAAGCATCAGTAAAGGATAAGCTCTCTTGACCCCTGACCCTCCGTAACTAGCCGCATGTTTTTAGATTATGTTAAAAAAAAAAAAAAATTCAGTATTTCCCTTGCACATTTTTATTTTTTCCTGCCAGGAGAATCATTTGAAATAGGACTGAGATGTTTAACCAAAATAAATCTTAAAGGTGCACTATGTAGTTTTGGGGAAGACATGTTAAACAGAAGACAAAGGTTCTGCATTGACTGATGCTTCATGCCTAAATAAACTAAGTAAACAAACTCTCTTTGGTTTCATGACTGAATAAACAAAATGACGTTAATGGACAACACAATTTATACTGGTTTTCTTTGTTTATATGTGGCGGACCCTGCCACGTTTCTAGATTCAAACAGTGCTCTGGGGACCATATGCTCTTCTGAGAACAGCTTGTTTATTCAGTTATGGAAAAGATACATATGTCTGAGTTTGTATTATTACCTCATTAATATTGTTTATATAAATATTTGGAATCTGAATTTCCACTCCAAGTCTACATAGTGCCCCTTTAACTTAACTTACCACAGTTCTTTCATGGGCTTTAAGCTGCATGTCACTGTCTTCACTGATGGATGGAATTGTCTTTGTTGTCAAACGTTGTCGCCTTTGAAGACTGTGTCATGTGGATGAAAGCTCCGGGAAAAGCAGTGATGGAATGTCAACTACTGTAATTACATTTACTCAAACACTGTAATGAAGTTCAATTTTTAGGTACTCGTACTTGAGTATTTCTATTTTCTGCGACTTAATACTCCACTACATATTTTGCTAAATATTGTACTTATGTCTTTAGATACTAGTTACTCTGCATGCTGCATCGGAGACAAAGTGGCATATTTTTAAATATAGTTTATCAGCAATCAGATTAATAATAAACAAAAACAAATACTGATTCCGATAATCAGAGAAATACTGAATATCTGTCAACCAGTAGACAGCGCTGGCGGTCTCAGAAGGGGGCCCTTCTTACTTTTTTCGCCCCTGCCCCTCAAACATCATGAGTCCACCACTGGTACATACGGACAGGTAAATATATGTACAGTATCATTTACTTTGTGTGCAGTTTTGATACTTAAGAACATTCGGTGTCAGATACTTCAAGACCTTTACTCAAGTACTACTCATATGGGTGGTTCACGTTTACCAAAGTAATATTTTAATGTGATATCTTTACTTTTACTTAAGTAAGATGTCTGGTTACTTTCCAGAACATCAGCCCTGAAAGAACTTTAATGCTCAGAATTTAGATCATGATAAAAACATTTTCCAGTTTAGACTTAGCATCTAGTCAATAATGCATGCTCTATGACCGTTGCTCCTCATGTTTTTGGTTTGTGACCCATTAAAAATGCAACAATATCTCCTTTTGACCTTTTCTCATTTGTTCTCACAGCTGCAGCATTTTAACTGGAGACATCATTGCTTCTTTTTAGGGCTGGACAATGTTTCACTTCACTGTACAGATTGTAAATCCAACTGAGGCGATGTGATTGTGATTTTGGGCTATTCAAATAAAATTGACTTAAGTGAAAATTTATTTATGTCATCACTAGGACGTCAACGTGACATGAGACTATATCATCAGAGTCATCATCTATATTTCGTGATATGGTGTAAGTGCCGTCTTTTCCTGTGTTGTAATTTTCTGAACTTATCAGACTGGTAACTTAACTAGTCATTATATCCACTTTACTGATTATATTTCAAACATTTAATGGTGTTAATATTTTGTGAAAGTGACGATAGCCCGTACAGTATTGTCACAATATCGATATTGAGGTATTAGGTTAAAAATATCTTAACATTTGATTTTGTGGCTAAGAGAAATGATCATGATGAGAGAATTTTTTTCTCTCCAAATATCATCTTGTGACTCACTGAAGGTGTCCTGACCCCAATCTTAGGAAAGATCATTCTCTGACATATTAAGTCCCTGGCAGAAAGATTCTTGCAGAAAACAGGGAATGAATAAAAGATGAGCTTGTTTATGTGCTTTCTGATCAGTGGGAATCATTTGGATAACAGATAAGCTAACATAAAGAACCTGACATTACAAGTTACATTCAGCATTGGAACATCACACGGTATCAAGGAGTCGGTTGAGTCCTTCAGGTTTGAAAATCTTGGTGTTTTTATTGTAAGTATTGCATCTTCAACTTACACAGCTAGAATCATCATCAGACTGCATGTTTTACAAAGGATGGCCACAGGTTCGGAACAACGGGAGGACTCCCTACGCGGGACTGCTCGATTGTATTTGGGCTGACTCGACCCACGTGGACCCATTTGCTCGAAGTCGAGCTCCTGTGAGACCGACGTCTGAATGGAGTGCGGTTTTACAAAAAGACAACTTCCACTTTGTCTGGCTGGTGCACTTTTGGCCAAACTGCAAAACTGGAACTCAACACTCAAGGAAAAGTTAACCCTGACCTGAACCACTGTCAGGACTGCATGTCTAAAACCTAAACTTTAACACAGAGGTAAAAATATAGCTTTGTGGTCACCAGCTTATGAAGATATGCTATTGTTTTGACTCTGCAGCAATGCCAGAAACTCTTTGTCAGACCTCCCAGCTGACTTAGGCTGATCCAGGACCAGTTTGACTGAAGTGACAGTGGGGCTCAGTTAACACACTCGTATCTTACACTGGATAAACTTGTCTTTTTAATGACTCTCCAGAAATCTGATATTTATGGATTAGGAATCAGTCCAACTGAGATCAGTGCATACTAGCCCTGGACCAGTTGCCTCTCTAAAGCTCAGCCTTAGTAAGAACATGGAGCATGCGCGCGCACACACACACACACACACACACACACACACACACACACACACACACACACACACACACACACACACACACACACACACACACACACACACACACACACACACACACACACACACACACACACACAAACTCACACATTCTCTCACACGAGAGGGCAGACCTGGCTTCAGCATAATCAGTTCTTATAGTTGGTTTTATCCCTTCTTGGAATACAGGACCAGAGTAGTTTGCCACATGAGACGACACAAACGCCAACCGGTTTTCACACATTTTCATCAGACTCGTCCCAGTGTAGTAAAAACAACTCTGGAGAGGGTTAGACACCACCAGCATGTGACCCAGGTCTGCACAGGGAGTGAAATACATCTTGTCATCAAACGCGGGACCTTTTTTCCTGTCAGCAGTGCAGGTTCATAAAACCAACATATAAAAACAAAAAGGAGTCGAAGGTTAATAACTTAAACAGGGGAAGAATAAATGTAAACTGTCCCTCAGAGAGAGAGAGAGAGAAAGAGAGAGAGAGGACACTGAGGTGTTCTGAGGTGGTTTTGGCATTTTTTTTTTCAATAGTCAAGCACCAAATGTGGTGACTTTCTGATTCAGTGCCAAGTCCAACAACCTCATCATAGCTCCGCAGAGAGCTTTACAAAATCTACACCTTAATGATGTCCTTCAGAGAACCAAAGGATTTGTTCTTTGTGGTTATTTTTTTTGTCTTGAAATCCTCACTCAGAGGCCTTGTATTGTAAATGTAAGACACATTTTGTCATCTAAAACACAAGTCTAATAGAGACTACGATCCTCCTAATAGAGGAAAGTGGAGTTTAGACCCCTTTTATTGTGTAGTAGCTGGCTCAATATTTGCCAGTAAAGTCTTGGCTAAAGATGAGCCTTGTGCAGAGATGACCCCCGCCAAAATAAAATTATAAAAACAACCGGATGGGAGAATTTTTAAACAAGATGGCGGATTTTTCACCTTGTGTCAGGAGTCAGGGTACGGAGGGAAGCCATTTTGTCATTTTATCAGCCGATCCGGTTGTTCCAGGTCTGCGAACGTCGATGGGGGGTGGTGGGGGGGGGGGTCGACTCCGGACAAGGCTGGAGACTCTAAACAGGCGAGGCTCAGCACTAGGAGCAGCTTAGGGGCCAATTACATTTCAAGTGTCCATTGAATAAAACATCAGAAAAAATGAAAACGAAATGGCTACATTTCTTATCCCCTCCCACCCCCAAAGCCCCCCCAAAAAACAATAACCCATAAAATATACAATTCTTAAAATAAGGAATGAGGAATAAGCATCAAAAAGAGGAGTAAAATAAGACAGAACCAAAATAAGTTAACTTCTTTTTCCCCATTGCTTTGTGTTCTTTGAGGGATCGAGAAATAAATATTTAAAAGGCCGGTGTTTCTCTTTTTCTTTCACATACAAAAGGATTCATGAGAGCTCCGTGAGAGAAAATGACAGCAGAAAAAGAAAAAAAGAAAAAGAGAAAAAATACACAGAACTGTGGCTGAAGTGCAATTCTTAATGCCAGTGGAGTAGGGATGGCGAACATTGACATCATAACACCCGTTTTCTTCTCCAAACACTTTTCCTCCACAGATCACCTGACCACTGGTGGAATGCCATATACAGCGTTCCCCTCCCCCCCCTCCCATTCGTGAACGTTGTACACAAGAGAGAGAGAGAGAAAAAAAAATCAAATAAATAAAAAGAGTGCCACTCAGACTCAGCATCCTCCAACAGAAGTCTGACTGGGTAGCTTTTCCGCAACTGGGTGATTAGTTGTTCTATCGCTGTTATCGCATCGTTGAAGAGTTTTCTTGTCTTTGTCGGTGCAGCAACAGATTGAGTGACGTTCGAATGTTTCTACCAGCAAAATACTGAACAAAACAACAGTGTCCATGCTGCCTCCCAGGATAAAATCTTTCCAAAAATTCAATTTAAAATGCACGATAAACACAGGTCAAACAGTAACAGAGGCAATAGTTCTATCCATGAGCTCTACCTTTTTTTTTTAAACTCATTTTAAAATTTTAATTTATTAAACTATTTATATGTACAAAAAGAAAATTTTTTGGACGGCCACACAGTCTTTTAGGGGAGAAAAAAAAACTGACGAGACAAAAAAAAAGACTACAGGAGTTATTGCTTGTTACTGCTGGAAAGAGGATAGACATCTATTCCAAAGTTTGTTGTTGTTTGGACTGTTTTCTTGTTGCTGTTTCTTGTGTTTTTTATTTTCCACTTCTTGGTTTGTGCCGTTTCTATGGACAGCTCTAAAGTAGGCAAGTGCAGGATAGCTTTGTTGTAGCTGCTTGTCGAGGGGCGGAGGGAAACCAAAACAAAATGCACACACACAAGTTACAATATCCGCTCTTTGAAAACGCACTGAGCACCCACATTCGGCAGGAATGTTTTTTTTTTTCCTCCATTTTTTTTTTTTTTTTGGTGGTTGTTTTCCTCCACGCTTGGTTTGAAACAATCTCGGCGGACAACACTTTGTTCGCTTTAAAAGCCCAGTGGTGGTGGATCTGATCTGCTTCCCCCGGTTGGTTTGTTTCACAATAGCACCAGTTCGAGTGTCTGAGCTTGTCGCAGTGTCGAGCAGAGGTCATGAAAAACACAGTAAGACATAAAGGATTAAATTCAGGGCTGAAGGGACGTTTATCAGGGCCAAGCTGTGTTGATATGGCAAAGTTTCACCCATAGTGTTCACTATAGTCCAGATTAGATGTGCTCCCGTTATCTTGGCCCAACACACGAACGTTAGGACCATCTCGACACATATGCACACACACGCGCGCCCACAGGAGAGAGACCTGAACAGAAACGCAATCTAAATGATTTAAGTGCATTTTGGATCAAATTAGGGGTTGTGTATCTAAAATTCAGACATCTGACAGCTCGAGGAAAGAAAAGAAGTAAAATCAGTCATTCAAAATTAAGATGGGTGTACATTTGTAAGTCTCTGGTCTCCTATTAGAGGAGGATTGAAACCAATTGGCAGTATCACATCACTGCGTTTGGGTCCCTTGTGTTGGTCAGGGCGGCTCAAAGTTCAGAGAAAAAACTCTGAGTGGAGCTCCTCCAGCAGCGCATGAGGAGGAGGAGGTGGGGTGGGGTGGGGGAGTAACTAAAGGCTGGGAGCAGGAAGGGGCGCTGCTTAAGAGGAAGGAGCTATTAGCTGGGGTCGTGGCCGCCGCCTGAGGTGACTGGGTGTACGTACGTAGGCATGGCCGGATGGATAAATGGATGGGAGGGCAGGTGGGTTTGGCAGGGAGGGATATGGTGGGGGTGGGGGTGGTGTCGGTGGTGTGGGGGTCTAGGAGGAGAAGGCAAGTTTGACACTGCAGGAGGAGTAGCCCTCGTCGCTGGCCATGCTCTGCAGGCTGCTGTGGTCGTCCAGGTCGCTGGTGCTGGCTGTGCTCACACTGTCCAGCTCTCCATGGGAGAACTCCGTGCTTTCCACGTCCACCTCGATCTCCTCTGCAGCCGCAGATGTAGAGAGATGGAGAGAGAGAGGAGAGGAGAAAGAAAAAAAATATTTAAATGTGAGGACTGTGAAACAGATTCTGTAGAGTACATTTACGTCAAAGTCGTTTGGAAGCATACTGGTGTTGATTCAAGGATAAGGCTCCCAATATTCCATATTTCTCTTAATGAAAAAACCAAAACCAACAATGTGTCTGTCTCAAATGTTTTCTGATCCAGTCGCTGAATCTGTGGAACTCGAACTGCCAAGCCCATTTATTGCTACTGAAAGAGAAAGTTAGGAAATCTAATAATTTTTGAATCCTCATTTTCCCCTTTCATTACTCCTCCATGACAGTAAAATCAATATATCTTTGGGTTGTGGACAAAACAAGACATTTGAGGATGTCATCTGGAGCTTTTTCATCATTTGATAGACTAATCAGCTAATCGATTAATAATTGAGGAATTAATCAACAGTGTAATAATTGTTACTTGCACATCTGACCCACACATGAATGCAGATTTGTTGTACTAGTGAACAACACCCCATTGACTGGCGAAGCATTTTTACACCAATATGCTTGGATGTAAAACACTACAGAATGTGTTGTCTAACAGTCAAACAATTGAGTTCTATATGAATAATTCAATAGCTATTTTTTATTACTGTTATATAATGTACATAAATGTGTATCTATTCAACATGGCTCAATGTGACTCATTAGAACCTGGTTGGAATAATAAAAGAACAGGTTTCATGTTTCGCTGTTGGTTGGTTCAACTAGGTTTTCTTTATTTATTTTACTTTCCCCTTGAGGAGGATTTTTTTCAAACCATTATCCTGGAAATCTGTGTTGATTATCTTCAGCAACACCTCACTTCGCACACGCTCCCAGAGGGACTGCGACCGGCACAACCTCAACGTCGTAATAATTAGCCCGAGAGCAGCTGGAGGATCTGATGGCGTGGTAGCGGCCAAATTAAAATCCCGTTTAAAGACTGTGGTCCCACTCACCTTGGTCGGAATCAGAGCGGTCGGAGCAGAGGGTGGAGCCCACACTGTCCATGCGTATCCTCTCCCCCTCACCCGGGCTGCTCTGGGCTGAAGCGCCGCTGCCTCCCCTCAGCAGCTCCAGCTGGCGCTGGAGGTGCCTCTGCTCGCGCTCCAGAGACTCCAGCTGGTACTGGCTCTTCCTGTCTGCCTCTTCAAGTTTCTGGTCATAAGAAGGAAGAGGAGGAGGAGACAGAGAGAAGGTTAATTGTGTATACCACGGACCAGGGTGAGTGTTTGTGGCTAAGAAAAAAGGTAAGACAAGAATAGTGGATAGAAGGAAAGCTGGAGGAGCAACTTCAGCTGATACACTGAAGACATACATGTCGGTCTGTTAGGGAACTCATCCACATACATCAATCGCAGCAGCACCAGGCAGCTGTTTTAGCATTCAGCCTCCGAACTTGTCTCTCCGATTTTCCTTGTTTACACCGCGTCACCTTCTTTACTCACTGCCTCTGTTCACGTCTTGTAAAGCGAGGAGCCATGAGGGACTGATACAGCTATGTTGTGCTCTAACCTTGCAGCCTCATGTCATGGTCACCGATATAACAGGCGTTACTCCCGGCGATGGATCACAACAATAGGCCTTCAATAAGCAATCAGAGATTCAAGCTAACAGGAGAGTGGTAGTGGTAGTAGCAGTTGTAGTTATGGGGGGTGAAAGTGGGAGTGGGGGGGTGGAAGTGGGTGTGGGGGTGGCGGGGGTTGACGACAACAATATCAGCTGTATGCCTCCCCTCTCTGTTATGTGAATGCACACCACGCCAGGCTCCTCGCATGCACAGTGCTCAATCTCAGGCAGTCACATGTCAGGGAGGAGGCAGAGAGTCTAAACGTGCTGTATACTCTTCAAACTGGGCGACCAGCCAGGAAAATGATCACCACTGACCAGCTGGATACTGGCTCGATTGGTGGTTTGTTTTTGTCGAAACATTTGGGTTTGAGTATTTATGCGTGAACTTTTTATTTAAAGCAAGAATTAGGAGCAAAACGTCTAGTAGTAGACAGATCTGTTCTATTTAGTGTCATAAACTAAAATAGTCATTCCAATGGTCATGATTTTGTTGCACCTTTTGTTTTTATTTCTTCAGGCTCAAATGTATTTCAAATGTATACATTTCATATCATGCTACCAATGTTTTTGCTAGATTGATGCTTCATTTCTCCTTTTACCCTGCGGTGGACCTTTAAATGTCAAACTAAGGAATCCAGGACCAACTTTACATCTGACTGGGCCACTTTTCCTCACCTTTATGTGTGCTTTGGCTTTGTTGAGCAGGCCCAGCGTGGTGTGGCGGTTGCAGTCGGGTCCCAGAGGTATGAGGGCCTTCAACCGCTCCAGACACAGCCGCAGGTGAGCTCGTCTGTAGAGAAAGACAAACAGGATGGTTAGATGCATGTAGAACAGAGAAGGGTGGAGGTCTGGGTGGTAAAATGCAAATTGTGTTGCATGCTCGTAGATCAGGTTTATGCATTCACTTCTCTTGGCTTGATTCGTCCTGCCTGTATGGCGTTTTTTAACGAACACAGACTGGTTACAAGCCAGTTTCTCTCATTTGCAATCCAGCTCAGGGGGTTCTTGAATGGGAAGTTCACCCCTTAAAAAACTGTTTAAACCGGCTATCTGTCATACACCTTGGATCTCTCTGCCCCTCATGCACAGATAATTGGCAAAACACAGCTTCCGAGCTATTTATATAACTTTACACCTACAACAAGTAACAGAAACAAAAGTACAACTGTTCTTGGCGCGTATAGTCGAGGCATATGAGGAGTGGATTTCTCCTTAAGATCTGCGATTCAGCACCTAACGGCATGCCGTATTCTGTCATCCTGGGATGTAGGATCATTAAGACGCACTGTATTCTTACTTTGTGTTGTAAATCCCCAGCTTATAGTTCAGCAACACAGCAGGTTACATATGATTCTTGTGTAAGCCTCAGGACGTTATCCTGTGCTGGTATTTGTTTCACTTTCCCTTCTCGCCTACATTACAAACAAGTTCAGCTGAAGGTGGGGCAAGGAGGAAAGGTGCAATGGCATTACCTGGACCCTGTTCGCCTCGCACACTCCATCATCCTGACAGTCCCTTATTCTGTGACTGCAGACAGGCCTCAGGTACTATCTATCCTGCTAATGGCCCCGAGTTGAGAGGTAAAGAGAGATAATTGTGTCTATAACACAATCAGCGCTCCATTAGCAGGAGCCGGCCTTTCAGCTAGCCTGAAGGGAGTGGAGAGACATTAAGAGTCAGTGGACTCGGCGGAGCGACCCAGACTCAGGAACTGTCTTTGGGGGGAGCCTAAAGGAGACGATCCCAGGGGGAGGAGAGCAAGAATTCACCACCCTGCTCCCTGCTATGCTCTGCTGCTGTTAGACTGATGGAGGCGTGTGAGCGCTTGCTTGAGTGTATCTGTCTGTGTGCTTGTCAGTGTGTGTGTGTGTGGGGAGGGGACGTTCACGTTATGCATGGATGGGGCTGATAAGAACACAAGAGCAGAGCGAGCCATTACACCAGTGGAGAATGTGCGAGTGTGCGCTTCAACTACATGAACAAATCAAGAGCTGCATGTCTGAGGGAGTGACAGAGAAGACGTCCTGACTCCCTCTGCAGTAGGGCTGCCACTTACAGTGATTCTCATTATTGATTAATGTGAGGATTCCTTCTTTTGTCCAACCAACAGTCCAAAACCGAAGCCCCTTCAGTAACTTTCTTACATGGCAACGATAAGCAGCAAATTCTCACATTTAGGAGACTGGAAGCAACAAATGTCTGACATCTTTGCTTGAAAAATGTTGAAGGATTACTCAAATGATTGCCAACTATTTTTGATACTCTAAATGTCTGCAATGTGGAAATAACTTAAATAAGAAAGCAAAAGTAGTCCAATGGCGACACGTAACATCTGCAATACGACCGTTTTGGGGGTGGGGGGGGGGGGGGTGGTAACAAAAGAGCTGCATTTACTACACATCTGGTAAGATAAAATATTACAGATAATGGTAATTAAATTAATCGCTCTGGATAACCAGCTCATCTCCGTGGTAGAGGATCAGGGTTTTCTTCGTCATCTTGAGTTTTTGAATCCCCGGTATGCCCTACCATCTCGGCATTACATTACATTTATTCCACTTTCAAGTTACAACGTGCCGGTATGTGCACTAGTTTCGTGGGTCTCATACAGCAGAGCATGTAAAACAGACAACTGAGGAGATGCTGAACGCTGTGAAACTGACAAGCAAAGCATCAACGTCATTTTACGTGGCAACGTTAGGAATTTGTAAGAAGCAATAGATGATATGGAGGTACCAAGCGTGGGCTGCGTCTCGCACACACTTCAGCTGGCTGAACACGAGGGTCTGCTGTCACAGTGCAGCATCACAGACTCACCTGCTAACACAAGGAAGGTGGAGGCCAATTTTGCAACAGGATATGCAAAATAAGAAAGAGCCATACTTTGTTTCAACATAATAAAAAAACCTATTAAGGAACAGCTTGGATGCAGGTACTTGTTTTCTTAATGCAGCTGTGTTATCTAAGAAAATATTAGTTAAGGCCGAGTATCGGATCGGGACTCAGTATCGGCATTTACTAAATATTAAAGTACTCGGATTGGGATCGGGGTAAAAAAAACCTGATCAGCATCGACATCCCGAGTTTCAGCCCTTCTGTAGCGCTAAAGGTATGGGAATCACAAACACCTACAAAACACACGCTCTCAGTTTGAGAGATTGTGCTGATGACTCCCAGTTCAGCTCAGGTCATCCGTCTGTGCAATCAGGAGACGGCAGAGTCCACCTTTGCTCTTTATGTGTCAAACGTTTATCTCTGTTCGTCTCACCTGCACGCATACACCAGCGTCTTTGCCCTTCCAGTCCACACACACACACACACACACACACACACACACACACACACACACACACACACACACACACACACACACACGTACATGCGCGCACACATTCAGCTGGCAATTAATCACATTCGACTCTCTAAACTCAGCTCTTGGCCAGAGGGGGGGATGCACGCAGCTCCACCTGGGAGAGGTCTGGGACACGCTACACCGAAGACGATATTTTACAGAATATGCGTCTCACTGATTCCAGCTCTGTGCAACACTCTAATTCTGATTTTTTTCTGATCGTGTGGAAACGGGGCATTAAGTGCATTTTACTTCACTTTGCTTCCTAACCATTTTCGAATTAAGTAGGCCACGCACAGGGAACATTTCAACATTGCTGATACGGCGATAAAATATTTATAGTGCAGCTGTAGCTGAAGAGCACGAATACGGCTTCGCATTAAATGCAAAGAACAAACACATAATTCATAAACATGCCCATTTTTGGGCCTTGAACTTGCACGCCACTCATGCATGTGCACACTGAAGGATATCTGGTATGCTCTTACTTGCTCCGCAGTCACAAATGCGCACTGGTAATGTTTGGGCTTGTCCGTCTGTCTGTCCTGTTAGGGGTCTAGCTAACAAACTCCAGGCACAGGACGACACGATCTTCTCCTCCGCTCCCATTGAGATTAAAACAACCATCTCAGCAGACAGCCTCAGATAACCCCTACTTAAAACCACTCGTGTCCTTCTCCAAACCCTCCGCTTCTCCCTGACCCAGCTGACGTGACGGATGTGCAGGGAGGATGGGAGAGGAGGAGGGGGGGGGGGGGGGGGGGGCACAGACCGCACACTCTGACCGCACAGAGTATCACCGCATTTCTGGCCCCGGCTAAAACATCTAATTATGGTTCTTAGCGTTAAGACTTCTATTAGTGAGTGCGGTGTGAGGCGTCACTTGTTGAGGCTGCTGAATCACCACTTTTTGCCGAGGCAGTGAGAAACCACAAGCACCCCTCCACACCCACATGATGATGAATAGAAGAAAGAGGAGTCCGTCCTCTCTCAGGACTTTAAGTCCTGGTTCTTTCGTTTTCCCAGCTACTCAATGTTGTGTGAAGTGTGATCTGCTTTTAAAGCAACACATGCTGCTGCTGCCCTGCCGTGCCTTTCATTGATAAGACAAACAGACATGTGAGATGTCTGCGGGACATTCTGTCCTGATCTCTGGGTGCGGGACGTGCTCTGATGAGTACAGAAGCCCCTAAAAACATGAAGACGGAGTGTCTGAGGAGCAGTGTGTCTGTGACAGAGTGTGTGTACTGCTGAAAAAAATATTTTAGAATGACTGGTCAAAGATATCCTCACAGGCAACTACAGATAATGTGGGAGACTGGTTTATCTTGTTAGTGTGCACCACCAGCACTATCTCACATTGTCTCAGTAGGGGGTTAAATGTCATGAACTACTGGCTACTGGTGATGCCCCCAAGACGGGTCATTAATCGGTGAAAAAGGCTTTGTTTATCATGTAGACCCGCAGCCAGAGAGCTTAGACCATTTGCAGCTTACTATATGAGTGGCAGCTTGTGACCACAAATACCTGCCTGCCGCAGCCAGGATCCCTCTGCCACGTAACACAGCAACCAGCAACAGAGCCTACTTTTTGCCCCGGGTTCTTGGAAAAGACTGGTGCCAGTTACATAAACAGCTATGGATTTACCGTGCAGCCCTGTAACTTCATGCCCTCGGCTGCTGAGGCTTAGGATTGTTTTGGTACAACATGTGAAAGGAAGTGACATCACAAGATGACAGGCGATGTCAGTAGGTTGCTGTTAATGTGGCTTTCATCGGGGGGGTTACGGCTCTCTTGGGAGGAGTGCTCACTAGGAAAAGCATTTTAAAGAGCCAGAAGCTTTCAGATTGAGACAGAAATGGAAAAAAGATCCACAAAGTGACAAAGAAGTAATCATAAATTAAAATATCCCTGAAGCAGACTGTGGGGTGAAGGCTGTTGCTATGCACTTTGTGTCACTAGGGTCTAATGAATGACAAAGAGGGCTTCAGGTCGCCTGAATGGGGGACTCTTCATCTGTGGCGGGTTACATAACACGTGGCCAGTTGCTACCAGGACCTGCGCTCCTAACTGTCACGCACAGCAGGGATATCAAATCCCTCGCTGACAATAACACAGCACAGGCAGAAAAGCCTGTTTTTTCCTTTTGTTGGGCAGAGGGAGATTCCAGGGAAACTAAGCAAATATAACTGCGTGTTTCATGTTGTTTTTATTTGGTGCCTTGTGGGTATACCTTAGGAAACAGCTGCTTTTGAAATCCCACGATCTCTCTGGTTGTGAGGCAGCGAGCTCCTGTTGACTCGAGTCTTAATACAGGTCGATTCATAATGGAGTTGGCTATTCAAAGGAAACCACATCTAAAGCTGCTGCCTAATCTCCCACGAGTTCGTGGGAGTTACCTGGTGCTCGCAGTGTAAATATGCACAGTTTCTAACAGCATTAATAAAAGAGCTGTGTAGACACAAGCTTCGAAAAGGGTCAGTACATCAACACAACGAAGCCTCAATTATTGGCGGCTTGGTTCAGAAATGACCCTAACACAGGGCATCAGAGTAACATTTCACATGGATGCGCCTAACTTAAGTGCACCAGCACATCATTTGCAGTGCAGGTGCAGATAAATGTCTTCCTTCATTCAAAACGCAACACATTCAACTTAAAGTTGCAGCAACAAAGATTTTTTTTTTTTATCTGACTTGCTGACTATCAGGTGCACCAGGGCGACCGGTTGAAATGTTTAGTCGCACTCTGGGGTCTTGTTGAGACATAGAGTCATTTAAAATATCACATGTTCAGCATTTCAGTAGCATTACAAAACAACAAAACGTAACAAAAGCTGATTCTTTACTGTCCTTTTTAGAGCATTTATCTATCAGAACAGTCAGTTTTTCACTTAGTAACATTCCAGGTAGTCAAAAGAAATGATACTTTGATTTTGCATTCCAGCACTTTTCTTTTTCTCTCTGCCATGAAACTTGCATAAGATACTGAGTACTGTTTTTTTATACTAGTTTAACAAGGAGATTTCAGGTGTGCTAAACCCTGATGACACAAATTGCAGGCTCACCACAGACACAGCCGGCCTTCCCTTTCCTCCTGAGACAATGGGGCAACTTCCACTGTACCAGCATGTGCATATGTGAATGTGTGTCTCTTTCATGCTTGTGTGTATGTGTGTGTGTGTTCCTGTGGCTCGTGTTCCTGATGGGCCCCAGATGGGTACGCAGGCAGGCAGCTCCTGCCTCTTTGGCTTTGACATGTGAGCGAGCAGCCAGCCGGCCCCGGGTCACTGCACCACACCTTTCCCCCCTCGTCCACCCTCCCTCCTCACCCAGGCTCCCCGTGAATCACATGCAGGTCTCTGCCTTTATCTCCTCAATCTAACAAACTTCTGCCTCATTTATACGGTTAAATACCACTGAGAAACACAGAATGCGGTTAACAATTACTATCATGATCGGTAAGTAGATTTTGAAACAATTCTGTTGGGATTTCTGTAGCACTCTTCCTCTCACCATAGCTGTTTCACTTGTTGTTGAAATGCGTCAAACTGCCTCCGATGTAATTGAAGCACAGTCCTTTTTAAAGAAGCACTTTGAAGCTCTCCCTGTTGGTCTGGGAGAGCTGCCCACCACAGCTCTTACAGAACCTACGCACATCATATGTACATCTCTCGTCAGTGCATCGAACAACAACAGCTCTGCACTCAACCTCACTCGTCCTTGTATCATCCATGCACACACACATACAGCAAATTTGCCTTTGCATGGAGGGTACACACACCTCAGCATACACGCGCGCACACACACACACACACACACTTTCTGATATACGATATCTCTTGACACAAGCTGACAAATACACCTTTAAATGTTTGTTAATGTGACAAAGAAGTGTGAAGGCATCAGCAAAGTGTAATTCCAACATCATCAAGATGACACGAGCAGACAGCGCATGTGGCGGCTTGAAATGACTCTGGAGGGATAATGTAGAAGAGAAGTGTGAGGATATTGTAAACAGGCTGTTGTGTGAGAGATGAACGCAGACAGCTTTTAAATTCTGCTTCCGACACATCCTCAGTCCTGTTAAAACCCTAAAACGTAAGTCGCGATTCCACCACAGGAACTTTTCCCCGGTGCGCGGAACCCTCAGAGGGTGTGTTTTCACAGCAGGGACCACGATTTTAAGGAAGTTCTGGGGACATTATTTTGACCCCACAAAAGTACTTTCAAAAGTACAGGAACTTTTTGGTGTGGGGCTTGCTTTACTGTGCATGTCTGATTTTTATTTTGAGTTGTTCTGACACTTAATGTTGCCAACTTCCTTAACTTTTTTTTTAAAAAATGAGAGAGAGTAAGAAAAACATGATGGAAATTTGTCTTATTTCTCAAAACAAGCCGTACAGTTTGAATCCATTATCAGCAATTTGTCAAACATATTTATTGGCACATAAATACACATAGGACATTCTTGTCTGAGAGATACTTTTATTTTTTGAAGCCTAGATTATGTGCTGTCAACGACATCTAATCTTCCAATATTTATTTCCCTTGGTTCTCCCTTTTTTTTTAATTGGGCAAACATTACATAGTTTTTCTTTTCACTGTGCAGTGATGTTACGCTGAAGGTTATACTGAGTAAATTACATGAGACATTATTTTACTTGCTCTGATGCATCCTGTTATTTCATAAGCATTACTCAAAGGCTATGTTTACAGTTAGGGAGCCATCCAGACAATTGCCCTATTTTTTCTGTAACTGCACAAACTGAAAGCCTTGTTTTATTATCAGACATACATTTGTGCTAATCTGATGCCTGAAGCTTCTTGTGGCCAGTGGAAATTGAGAGGGGACAGCGCAGAGCAGAAAAAAAAAAGGAAATGCATATTCATGTGAATATTATAAATGGCCGTAAAAGAACACCTGGGCCTGAAGAGTGGCACGGACCGAATTGTAGTTTTTCTTCTATTCTAGAAACTAAAGCAGCTGAAAGCAGCACTGACAAAGCAACCGAGTTTCTGCTTATTTTTCACTCACAGTCCTCTGGAACCAGCACCGTTAGTCAAAGCATGAGCGAAGGAGGAAAAAAAAATGGCTGCCCTAGATTCCAAACTTGTGAATACATAAATAATGGATAACTTCTCAGGCCATCCAAGATGTCTGACATAATTACTGGACGTGCTCTTAAAGGGGAGGGTCAGATTTCCAGCCCAGATACCAGTCAATACACTTCACTTCGGCAAATCCCACACCCTCTCAAACCCATTTAACACACATACACACGCACACGCGCACACACACACACACACACACACACACACACACACACACACACACACACACACACACACACACACACACACTTTGACCTACTTCTAATACGTGCAGAGGGGGAGGAAATCTGACCCTTCACCCAGTTATTACACTAATTACACATAACAAATGACTGTCTCAGTGGTAAATCTCCTAAATTGACATGCAAAAGGAAATGAAGACGTCATTACACGACCCTCTTAGGGGGAAAAAAACTTCACTTTGCGAGGGAGTTCTTTTGTTCCTCTTCTGCCCGACTCCCTCTCCAGTGTCGAGGCTCATTTAAAGCAGCCCCAGATCATGACTCAAAGTGATGTCAAAGATTACATGAGTGATTAGACTGTTTTGTACTGCAAAGCCTCATCTGAAGTCGACTGTCGATGTCCATTGAGCGCCACATCACATCGGCAGCAAATTATCTCAATTATCTGTTTGGTGGATGGGCAATTAAATCAAACGCAGGCAATGTGGGCACAGATGTTTTTCTTTCCATTATTTCACGGTTAAAAAATAGCAAGCAGTGGGATGCTGGTCTTTTTAATGGTCCGGACCTGTCAGGAGAGGCAAATCACATGTGGGGGCTCCATCTCCCAGATCATAGACAATGAAACAACATGTGAACATGTGGCACACTGATCCATACTCTGCAGATGGTGACATACAATATAGATGGAGAGAGGCAGGGCTCAACACACATGGTGGCCCATACATTCGTTCCCCATGATGCTATGCTGTGGCTGTGGGAATCGCTGTTGAGCATATTCAAAACTGTGTCAAAATTGTCTGACCAGCAGAGAAGTACAATGAAATGAAGTACTTGCATTTGGCCTTTTTTAATCAGGAACATAACCTGACATGCGCATTGTTCACATGAGCGCATAATGTAACACAAACACACAAAACGATCAGGAAACACAACGCTTCTCTGTGTTTGCTCACCACCTTTTGTTTACTGGCTCGCTGAGCGAACACAAAGAGCAGGGCTGTTGTTTCTGCTAAAGATGCCTCTTCTAGGATTCTCTGCTTTTTATGCCCCGTGTGACTTTCTCTCTTTCATGAACGGGGTGGTGGTGTCGTTCTCCCTCTCACATGACTGCTGTCGGGTTACACAGTCAAAAGTCACATGTTTACCCATACAGACAGTGGCACCTGACTGAATGGGTTATTTTTTTTTTTTTTTTTAATAGGGGAAACTACCACTCACTAGGTTGACTGCTGGAACAGTCATCAAAGAGCCAACAGCCTGACGGCAAAACTGGCACCCGCCGTATGTGCTTTAGCCAACTACAGCTTTATTATCTGAGCTATAAATGGCAGGTTCAGGAAATGACAAAGGCAGATGGTGACTTATATGCTGCATCAGTCTGGATTAGGATGGCAAAGTCATTATTCTAGTTTTGCCGTCTAGTTGAAAACTCTGTGTTGATGATTTATGATTTGACAGATGGTTCTAACATTAGACCGTGGATGGCGCGTGACGTGTAACTCGTGTTGTAGTGCCATTACATTGGACGACCACAAAGTGTTAAAACCTATAGAACTTTAAATGACATCCTCAGACGAAGGTGAGCGAAATACGGGAGCTTAACATCTAAGCTTGATATTTCATCAACTGCTGATGTTTCACAGTCCCTCATGTTTCTACACGCACACACAAGATTAGAGCAATCTTTGCCCTACAGCAACTGTAGGCTCTCTTTTTCTGACAGACTGATGCTTCCCTCATCTCTTTTATGAAACACGGACAGATGGGATGGATGCAGAGAGACAGAGAGGGTGAGAGATATAGAGAGTGGGGGAGGACGGGGAGTGTTCTGCCTGTGTAATCTGCCCAGAAACTAGCCACGGGCACCATGCGAGGCAGTCTGTCAGGAGTTCCACTGGGTTTGGAGATGGCACACGACTAAAATCTACTTGTCCATTTCAAGTTTTGGCTCAGAATTCTGTATCAATGTGACATGTTTAGTCAAATACTACAAACTACAAGAAAACACAATAAAGACACGCATGCTACGCGTTGAGCGCATTCATCCAAAGAGCCACGAGTGTGTACATTTTATGCATGGGTGACACCAGTGGAAATGTAACCTCTAACCCTAACAGTTAAGAGCTATGCTCTACTCACCATGCAACAAAGGACACTGGACTAAGTGAACCAAGCCAGTAATATTATGTTATTTGTTATGACAGTTACAGCAGGTAATGAGGCTATTTGACTGTAAGTTTTGTTGATCTCCACCTGACAGTGAACATGAAATGAGGAAGAAGGATGGAGAACTTTGCATCTATTGATACAAGCACACTTTAAATATGAGCAACTCTTTAGAAAGAGAAAAAGCTTTATATGGTCTATGATAGCCCGTGGCCTACGTCCTAAACCGTTCAATAATCCACTGAGGGTTTTACTACGCTGGTCGAACTGTCAGCCAATTGTTAAGTTTGACAAATAGGGTTGAGGAAAGAGGGGAATGCTCATCTCTCTCCCACTCACAGAAACCTCTTTCTGGTCTACGGAATTAAACAATTACAACAATTGCTAACAAGTCTTGGGATTCCATGGGAAGTCTGCTGGATGATGACCCATATTCTGGTTAGATGGCAGGGGGAAGAAAAAAAAGGAAATGCAGAGGTGGTGAAAATGCATGGATGCATGTGGGTGGGTGGGTGGGAAAGGGACTTTGATATTTCTGAGCATTCAGGCAGTTGTGACCTCAATCCCAAAAAAGAGATTGAGTGTGTGTGGAGGAGAGAGTAGCGCTCTGACTGGCAGTAAAGCTCACTGTAAAAACGCATATGGATCCAGGGCTGAAAACTGGTTGCTATAAAAACGCAATCGGCATTTAAAAATCAATTTGGATGGGCAGGCCAAGGTAGGCCACAACTGGTAAATAAAGTGAAACGCGGTTGATTACTAAGTGGACCAGCCCCGTTGTCGCACCAGATCTGCTGAAGCCACTCCAAGCCACAAACTGCGTCCGCCATGGAGCACAACAACAGTGCAGAGGAAGGACAGGGGACAGATCGGGGAAAAGTGTAAAAGCAAGACGGGTGTGTTTGAAAGCAAAGGGATGAAAGAACAGTGCAGCAATTTGCCCTCTGCAGGCAGCAGCCACAGACATGAACACGTGCTCACATACACATACACACACTGGGGGGGCACTTGCTGTGCAGTGGGGCCAAGAGACTCTGGGGCTGCAGCCCATCACTAACACACGGATTAGTTCACACGTGCACACTGCCTTTTAATCTGCTCCACTGACAAAGGTTGGAAGAGAGGAAGAGAGAAGAGGTAGAAGGCGATAGATAAAGAGATGGTTAGTGGGACAGAGGGGAATAGAGATGGGGGGGCATGGCTTTAGGTGCACTGTACGAGAACTGCAGACTAGAAGTGAAACAACCTATGTAATCAATACACCCTGACAGATCACCTGACCTCCATCTGTTGTTTTTTTTTTTGACATTAATTTCATTACTGGAAGGATGGCGTGCAACAACTGACTTGAACTGAAACCGTTACTCTCCCCTAGTCCCGTGTGACCTGCAGGGGTCAGGCTAGAAGCTTTGGATTAAAACTCCAATATGGCCTGGCTCCTAAAATGGGCCTGGTGTAAAGCCAGGGAGCTACAGCCAGATGTTGACTCTTGGGACAGGGAGTGGAGGGGGTTGCCCTGTCAGAATACATCCTCTTTACAGCTGTGGATGTGTTTTAATATATTCAACAAAGGGTGGGGCAGGACTGTAATCCAAATATTCTACATCAACCTTTAATGCACAAACACACATTCATGTGTCTTTACACTCACTTTCAAACTCACTTGGGTTAAACGTGTTATGTTGGGACGTTACTGAACCCAGTTGCTGCTGGGGTTGGACTTCTCAGCACAGAAATGGCATTCAGTGTGCGCACTGATGATGAGAAAGGATGTGAGGTAGCTGACGTGAGAGTAAGGGGTGGCGACTTCTCTCGCTGCTTCTCCATCTCGCTGCGCTCATTGGTGAAAAGGTTAACTTCTATGATTGGTCAGAAGGCAGTTGTATTTCCCCCTTTTTCCCCAGCTGTACGGCTAAAAATAGAAGCCATAGTCAGATTTACCTAATTGAGTCTGTCTTGTGTCTTCAACAAGCATCCTATTTTTTCTCTCTCTCTCTCTCTCTTTCTCTCTCTCTCTCAGTCCTTAAGGTACAGATTAGGTTAGCTTAGCTGCTAACATGGCAAGCTGCTACAGGAAGGAGGAGGAAGACAGAAGTGTTTTTTTCCTGGAACAGTATGTAAATGCAGCCTCATCCACTCGGCCCAAAGTGGGCTTATCACCCAGCGCAACACAATGCTGTTAATGGAACAGGTCACCATGTGGGAAGAACTTAACACTTTGCAGAACAGTGCATTACAGCCTGAACATGCAGTCCCCATTTCAGGTTGACCCGTTTCAACACCTATGAAGAAATATCGCTCCAAACTTTCCATTTCAGACATTTAAAATGAGCATGGCTTAAGCCTGCTGACTGAAGCCCGTATGCCCGTCTGGCCTTATTCCGTTTAGCTTCCCTGTTCCTCCAGAATGCTGTGTAGATGCACTTTTGCAGGATAAGGGCACAACAAGAAGGCACAGAGATAACATGAGTCAAGGGTCAGAAGAGCGAGACGAGACTGGAGTGATGGGTGAGCCTTAAAGGGCCGACATCCAGTCCCCTGTGAGGGGCCTTTCCACACCTGTCTACAGAACATCTGTGTAGGGATGGATCCTAAGGCTGTGAGGCAAAACAACTGTGACTTCTAATATTACCCGGCCTTCACCATTTGACAGCAAACCTGAAGGGAATGCAGGGACTGTATAGAGATGCATCTTCTCTAAAGCAGTTGAATCTCAAATTAAAACATATAATAATGAAATTAAAGCAAATGAAAACTGATTAGCTGGTTGTAGGTATTATTTTTTTCAGATGCATTGCAATTGTCTTTTGAAAGATTATGTCTCTATGCAGGAAAGTAAATAATCTGATTTTTAAAATCCTTTTGACGCTACGATCTCCCGTAACAATTTTGAAGGACCAAGTTAGATGGTGAAAAGTAACTGACATAAAAATGTGTATCACTAAAATAAGACTCCTCATTACAGCTACAGACACCTACTGTACATTACTTGGTAGAGGAGGCTAGTTGGTAGACTTCTAGCCACAGCCACAATTTGTCAAAAGCTAAATGTTTGTACTGGCTCATGTCTCACTGTGTTAATTACAGAGCGGAAATGCTCACCGTGCACACACTGACACAGTGGGAGTATGGATGAGGCTTTGCGTGCTGCTCGAGGCCTCCCTTAGTCAGGTGTGTTTGACTTATCCCTTTGCTCATCCCATCAGCCTGTCAATTACTTCCTCGTCCTCTGACACAGTTGTTGGCTAAGCCAAAGTCAAGCTAGGCCATTAGGCACCAGCACCGGGTGGCCTGTGAAGGGGGCTGGAGTGGGGCGCGTGCCCCAGCACGTGTGCGTACTCTAGCTGGGCTCACCAGACCAAAGATCAAGTCCCTTAAGCTGCTTTTCTGAGCCAAGAAAAGCTTACAAGTCGTCACGTTGGTCAGAACAAATGGTCCCAGTTTTAGGCCCTGCAGCAAAGCCTGAGAATAGGTTGCACTCACTGGGAAGAACACAGAAAGACTGGTGAAGCAGCTTGGCTTTCTTTGTGGAGCATCAGCAGAGCCAGAGAAAATGTAGCCAGGCTTATTCATGTTTGACTGCGCATCCATCCCAAAGGCTGGAACAACAGTACTGAGTTCAAAGCCCAGTGGTTAGAAAGAATGGAAATACAGGAAGGGCTTCAATCCCAACAGAGATATGTACCATTTGAAAAATGTGACACCTACTGTATACTATTGATATGCAGTGGTGTGTTTCACTGTCTTGCCTGAAGTAGGTTAGTAAAACTAGTGTCTATCACAAGGCCCATAGCCACAGGTACAATCAATGGGATATATTTTAGTCAAGTAAGAAGAGCAAGCTCTAAAATCTGACCACATATCCTCCTGACAATAGGGCTGAATACATGATATCTAAAAGGTAATAAAGTTAAATAATCCAGCACCAAGCAGAATTTAAACTTTTCCAGTCAAATAACCTGCATTCGATGACTTTTTGGACATTTTTGTACACTGAAAAAAATTGAGTATTTGTATGCGATGGCTTGCAGCAAGCATTAGGTTTAACGCGACCAGTGACTGGCCGCTACTGCTGCAGCAGCAAACAGTCTGTGATGTGGTAAAGTCACCTACAGTGTATTTCACAAAAGTTGGAAGTTCGGCATCTCAAATTGCTAACCAAAAGATCACTACACGCCTCTGGCTTCTGATGAAAATAAAAACTGGGAACATGGGCAACATGATAAAACACCTCATCAAGCATAGAGAGCACTTCAGGGTGGACAGCTGCACATAGTTCACAAAGACAGTGTCTGCTTCGACACCAGTGTGTTGCCTCCAAATTTTAATTTGGGGAGGCTCTGGCAGGCAGGTTTGTGTGTTCTTTTATGGATTCCCTGCTAACTTTACCATAATGAGCAACCCTACTGGAGAGTGAAACACAGTCTTCTTTTTGTATCGGTGTAGCTTTAAGGGTACAAACACGCAAACAAAAAAAAACCCCATGAGAAAACCCACACCAAGCCAAAATTGATCGCAAATGAGGCGTGACTATCTTCATGTACCATTTCACATACCACTGGGCCAAAACAAATCCCGAGAGGGCACTGCGCACGGACGATCCTTACATGCCACCCAAGGACAAGAGGCTTCCCAGTCTAATGGGCAAGCCTTTTTAATATTCCACAGGCACACTCTGAAAGGTGTTTAACACACACTGTTTGCTCGACCCCCCCCCCCCATAAAGAATCAAACAGCAAAGCTCATATTGCTTCCACTGCTCGGGCACTGGGGGAAAAATAATTTGTTGTGTGCATTAAAGTCTAGCCTTGATAAACAAAATCAAAATTAATAGGTCGCAGTGGAGGAGGTAAATGATAAAGCAACGATTCTTCTTGATTTACTGTAGCAAGTAAAAGCCTGCTGTATTGATTATCCATAAACAGAGCCATCATCCATAAGGGAGCAAAAAAAAACAACTGGTTGAATAACAACAGATTAAACTCTGAGCCATGCAATACCTTAGTCCTGTACTGGAACAACACCATCACAAACAAGGATCAGCCAACAGCTAACCGGACCTGGGGAATTTGTTATCAACATTTCTAAACTAATAGGCTGAAGCTGTGAGATCAAAGCGGTAGAACGACGGCGTGCGGGCATACAAGGCTTTTGCTATTAAACCCTACTCAGACAGTGCAATTTAGTAGTGACATGCGGAAGTAAAATAGGGCTGTTAGAAGGTACATGATCAAAGCGGCAGAGCTAACACGTTATCTGGTCTCGCTGCGCAGTGTGAGCATCTGGAATGTGTTTTTCCCCCCCTCTTTCAGTCCCTTTTATCTGCGTCCTGTGGTCTCCGCTGTCACGACGAGTCTACTTGTCACAGAGGTTATCAAGACCTGTAGTAGCCATGCAAGGCAAATCAGCTCGCCAGCGGCAGATAAACAGGGTTGATAAGTCCTGAAAAAAAGACCATAAGGGAGCTGCCTCCAATTTACAAGACTTGGAAGTCTGCTGAGATGGAACGAAAGCTGCCGCTGCTGCTGTTGTAGAATCATGGTATAAGCCTGACACACTTGGGTGAACAACTATGCCTGATACATATAGCTTACAGTGAGGCATGTGCTTAAAGGGAATTGGATTAACTGCTGGCAAAAAAAAAAGGGGGGGGGGATTATAACTGATTCTGACTTTAAGAGTGCTTCTAAAAAGATGGATTACCATTTCAATTTTTAACCTCTTTCATTGCTAATGGAAATTTGAATTAGTTGTCCTACTCAACAACAACAACACTGAGATCACTGTGTAGAGCTGTAAAATGAAGAAAAGAGTGGGGGTAAAAAAAAAACACAGGGTGTCCGTATCTGGATGTGCTACAGTGGTGAGGTACAGGACAGCCTGTCCTCAGCACACACCTCCCTGTTACAGCTCTCTCTGAGTATGCACAGGCCAGCAAGGTGGAGCCAGGAAGAAGAGAGGGCAGACGATGCAAGTTTCAATGGATGTTGTACTCATGGCAGGAATGAAAACACATTGATGCAAATCTAAAGCTGTCAGAAGCACATCTGATAGGCTAGTCTATTTTTATATTTGGCTACGTCAGTTTTATTATGCATGGAGTTTCATTTCCCTTAATTAAATCTCTCTAATGTTTAATACATCTTCAATAACTATAATTAGGTGCTATTCCACCATCTCAAACTAACTAGGATCCCCTCTGTTCTAAGATAAGATAGATAATTAAAGGCCATAAACAGCCGTAGGAACTGGTCATACTGTAAGTGGCTGGCTGCAAGAATGTGGAAGCAGTGACGAGAACAGCCTTCATGCTGTGTTGTAGGAACAAACATCTGAGCCGGCACCTCTTTTTGAAATGTATTTGTGTGGGTGGAACACTGAAACCACAACCCTGCATGCGTGCTGCAATCTGCCGAGGCCAGTCAGCCGACCGGCTGGCCTTGTGTGGCATCGCATATAAGCATCGAGATGACACATCGACTCTCGTCTATATTTAACTCACTGGACGCCTCTCCTTCCAATGTTCCCATCCTTTTAGAAAAGGCTGCCAGGGAGAATGGGCGAGAAAAACAGGCTGAGGTGATATGTAATTACACTGAATGGATCCAGCCTCCCACATCCTTTCATTGTACCCACACCCTCAGAGATAATGAAATGGAAGGCTAGTTTTTCTTTTTTTTCATTTACCATAAATCCTGCAAGTCTAGCCACTCTTATTTATGGTGTTGAAGAAAACCCCTTACAGCTTGACTCCGCAAAGTCACGGAGCATAAACACCAGCGAGCACCCTTTGTGGGTGGTGAACTCAATCTGATAAGGGCTTCTAAGAAACCAGTCTCTGCGCTCTTCAGAAGACGGTCTGGCAAACCATCACAAGCAAAGGTCTCCATGAATACTCCACATATCTTCCACCACAGATACCATCTCGAATGCAGAGATATAACTCAGTTCGAACCTATGTTGAGACTAGAAAGCTACTGAAAGGACATTTTGTTCAGGTATCGGGCTGCCATTGTTGCCACTACTAGACCAATCAAATAAGTATCTTTGCATCAAAACAAGCAGTGAACTTTTGACTCCAGTTCCAGCTCTGCCTGCATGTACCCTTTCCTGCCCGTGCAAGTAACCCAGCAACGGTTGCATAACCCCACATAGCTGCAAAGAGTGTGTGCACGACAGGAAGGTGAAAGGAGAGGGGCAAATGTCCTTCACTGAACATAACTGGGTCAACCCTTCTGGCTTTAAGGACCTGTTGAAGAGGAAGTGCTTACTTGAACAAGATAAAAAACATATGGGGCCAAATGAAAGTAGGACAGGGTGGAGTTGTCCACATGTTATGCTGACTCACCTATTCTTCTCCAGCTCATTATGTGTGGACCTGCAAAGACAGAAAACAGAAGTGGTCAGATAAAGAGCAAATGTAGAGACTGACAGTATCTGTTCCTCCAGAAAAGGCACACTGCATTCAGTTTGGGGAAATAAGGTGTAAGATAACAAACTCTACGAGCCAGCCAAGCAAGAGCGGAAGGAGGCACAGTGAATTATCTTGTCGACTTAGATTCATGAATCTATTAATTATTTCAAAATGAGACCCACTCTGGGCCCAGTGCACTGATGCCTTAACACACACAAACGTCACTGTGACAGCCAGGCATTCCCTGTGGCATTATACAGCCTCTTCCTCAATAATGCACAGCACAACTCCGGGAGGATATGTGTATGTGTATGTGTGTGACAGTGCAGTTACGTATGCTCACTAAAGTCATACTGTGCATGAGTGTCTGTGTGCATGTGCTGTTGGGTGAGCGTGAGTAGGGGCGCACGTGCACACGCACACACACGCGCGCGCGCACACACACACACACACACGCACACACACACACACACACACACACACACATACCCTGTGCATGCAGCCATCAGGGTTCAGTGCTCTGTTAATAATGTAAAGTGAATCAGCTGGATCCTAAGAGTCTCTTTGTGTGGAAACATACTGAAGGGAGACAAGCCCTTCTTCTGATACTGAAATGGGCACATTCCCATCCACACACACTGCACTCCACCTCGCCTCAAGGGGCGAAGGTTTGAGGGGATGGGGTGATGGACTCTCCTGAGTCATGTGAGCAGCGGGTTATCAATACTGCAATATATTTTCCTATAATAATATAATTTCCTTGAGCTCAGCTGAAAACCACTGTCTTTAAGAAAAACAGGAGATGAGAATGGTAGAAGAAGAAGGAGGTAAAGCAAAATAGGACGGAGGGATTTACGACTGTCCAGAGCTGCAGTTCAGTCTGTGAAAAGTTGACCCCGCCTCCAGAAAATGATTTATTCAAGTTGAATTATTTACATCGATCAAAACTCCACATGTCTCTATTTGAATACATTACCCTTCATGTAGTTGGGTATGCAAGACTGAATGTTAATTCAACTGTGGCAGTGTATATGATTTACCATGACATGGTGTATGGCCAGGTTGAGTGGCTGCTATCACAGCTCAGCACGGGGCTCACACGTACAGCTGGTCCCGGCCATTTCCCGAAAACCCTGTGAGAAGCTAAGTGCTCATATGCGCTCTCCTGACAGGTTTCAACTTACATATTCTACAATCCTGTAGTAGTCATGCATGGCTGTGCAACAGCCAACCAGCCACCGATAAAAATCTAAGAACAGATAAACATACACCGACTCCGTCTCTTCATACATGTCATCTTTAAAATGGGCTTACTGTGCCAAAAAGCTTTCTTTGTGGAGAAAATTAATGGTTGCAGTCTTGTGTTCAATGCAGGATTCTGCGTACATACATAATTACTGTCTAATGGCAGTGGGTCCACTGATTTCTGTAACTGTGAGTCAGAGCAATAGTTTTGCTAATAGAAGATGAATACTTTGGAGTGCATAGCCTGCGTCATCAGCTGTCACTGTGCTCACACCGTGTCTTTGTTGCTTGGAAACCCTCATCCCGATCTGTAATCTTTTCCAAATTCTGAGGATTTCAACACAATCTGATTCAGTGTGTTATAATGTCAGGTTTTTTGGCTGATTATCAATCTTTCAGAATGATGACAGCAGGAAATCCAAGGACGGAGATGCAAATGATGGTAGGTAATAGGGTGGTAATAATATAGACTAGAGCTGAAACGATTAGTTATTTAGTTGAATGAAAGAAAGTTCATTACAAACAATTTTGGTGGTAAATTAATTGTTTCAGTCTTTTTTCCAATGAAAGATGTCAAAAAAAAAGTCTGGTTCCAATGTAAATGTAAATTTAAGGATCTGCTGCTACTCTTTGTTCTTGATGATAATGAAAGAGTCTTTGGGCTCTTGGAATTTGTGAAGAGACATTTTATAAACCAAATGATTAATTAAGAAAATAATCAGTGAAATGAAAATAAGACTTAGTTGAAGCCCTAAATCAGACAGGCAGTAGTCCCGCAAAGTTATGTGAAAAACCTCAATAATGTTTCATGTAGAGAAATAACTTTGGAACTGGAAGTTGATTTTAGGGCATTACTGATTTCACTTACACTATCTATTGCTCTGAAAATGAGGTAGGTCTGGGATCAACCTTGGTCTAAGCCCCCTGTAGCCCCCCATTCAGAGAGATCAATCTAAGTCAGCTTGCTTTCCCATTGGTTTTAATCAAAACCCATTCTACTACTGCCTCTTGATCAGATATCTGCTTGTCTGGAGCTCAGCAATAATGCAATACAGATTATAAACTGGCTCAAGGCCACACACACACACACACACACACACACACACACACACACACACACATGCACACACACACACTGTTGCACACCTCCTTCTGCGTAGTTGTGTGTGCCTGTGTGCATGGATATGCATGTACATGCACACTGGGTGGGTCAAGGAGATAAAGAAGCCCTGCTATAAACGGTAGGCAGGAGAGGACAGAGTCAGATAAGCCCATCACTTTAAGCCTCAACACGCCACCAAGAAGGTGGCTGCAGCTGGAGCAGTGCACGACCGTGGACTGTGTTCAAAGGAAATGCACGGTCACAGTTTGATTAATCACTACAGTATCAACATTTTAAAGAAGTCAGATTAACATTCATTTTTGGAGTGTCCTCGAAGAGAAATTATTAGCCATGAATGAACAACAACATCAGCACCAATTCAACTTTTTTTATAGGTCCAATCAAATTCGGATCACTGAATCTGGACATCTGCTGACTCAAATGCTAATACTGAAACCAGAGGTCTTTTATCTGAATTAGTATTTCTATCATTATTATCATGCTTTTATGGTTTTAGCTCTAAAGCTATGAAAACTCCCCCTCCTCAGATCAGCTGAGTAAGTGCCTCAATTTAAAAGGTTTGAAAAAACACACTCACACTCTATACAGACAAGTATAGAATATGTCTATTCAAAGTTTTTAACTAGAGAGGTAAACATGTTTTTCTTTGTTATTTTCTAGCTTTGCATGTACATCGTATGGTATTATGTTTTGTGAAGCACCTTGTACCTCTGGTTTTAAAAGACGCAGTAGACATAGAGTTAATTGTCATTATTATCACATTATTATTGTTGCTCTTGCTGAAGTAAACCAGATAGCGCTTCTTTTCACAAGAGCAAATAATACACAAAAAATGCAATAAATTTAAATATATTGCAAAACAATTCATTTTAACTGTGGGTTAAGCAGTTTTCACATACTAACAGGTGTAGGAGTAAAATTATGATATATAGACTATGGAATCTGAACCAGTACATGGAAGGGAATTAGGTCAGTATTGGCAACTAATTCCAATATTGGATTGGATCAGTTCCAGCTCTAGTAGGACCGCACACATTGAAGATGACGTAGATGTGAGTTGTAAATGTTTGTTCCGTGGTGCCATTATTTGTGTGGACATTGTTATCGTGCAAGGAGTCATTGCGAGGTGGTGAAACAGCTCACAACTTTGATTAATCACAAGATTTCTCACCTGAGTCAGCAGACCTTAAATAGGGCTGTTGAATAAATTTAAAACTAATGACAGCAGTAGGGATGTCCAAATAATGCTGTTTTTTGTTGTTGTTGTTGTTGTGCAAGGTGTGCAATTCCAGTGGGAAATAAATATAAATGCATCACAACTTGAGACAGAGAGATGGTGTTAAATGCTTAATGGTGTTACCTCACTGAGTGAGTTGTGAACATGTCTCTACAGAGAGCAGGACCAAACACCATTCTTCTTGGTGCCATTTTCTCTTCTGAAAGTGCATCCTGCTACTTTAGAGTTGTTAACTAAGGAGCAGCATTAAGGGACAAAATGTTCTGTGTATTTTTATGAGGATTTATTAGTACTTACTTATTATTACAAGCGAAATATCTCAAAAGACTTTTGCAACGCATAATATTCTACTGCTTTTTTGCACAAATCAGCCCTGCATGGATGACACGTACAGGAGTGATGGAAGAAAAAAACAACAGTTTATAGCTTGTTTTATGGGGATTTAATTGTACATTGGAGATAATGTTGTTCTGATTCATTCATTATTCTATGCACTTGTGAAAAATGTCCCTATTACGGCAAACTCTTTGGACGCTTTTTGACCGTGGCCTCAGACCTATATATGATCATGGCTGTTGCCATGCAGAACAGGCAGTGTTCTGCGCTCATGATGAGTAATGCGCAGATCCTGTTTGTGGCCCGCTCTTACATTAATATTAAAAGGCTCAGAGACAGAGAGAAAGAGCGAGAGTAGGGCTTGTGTTTGATGTATGACTGTCAATGGACAGATTAATGTAAGCAGCCTAGCACCAAGAGAAAAAAACCACAATGCCATTGGGTCTTAACTTGGGAGATTCTCGCTTGCTTATCCTACATGTAAATGCAGGTTTCTGTTGTCAGTGAGAGCATTGTGCTTGACAAGGGCTTTAATCTTTGTGGCAGCTAATGATGTGATTATCACACAGTGTTGCATACAGCCACACAACAGAATGGACTATTTAACAATATGCTCCATCAAGCTGTTGATGTGTGTTTTGCACACAAAAAGATAAAGCACATGAATAGTGCATACATGCGCTGCTCTCTATACTTGTATTTAAATGGTGAAGCAGTAAATTACTGACTACCCTAAACATCATTAGTCCTGAAAAAAGCTCCACGTATTCACCTTTGGATGTCTGCAAACAACACCAGCCATAAATAGCAGCTTTTCACCCTTAGGGGAAAAGACAAAACTCTCCCTCTCTCCCACAGCGTAGAATACATTTGGCAGAGGGACAAAACTAACGTGACTATCACCAAAACCTACACAAATAACTCACTTGAAATTAAAGCAAAGGTCTAAGGGTTTATTAAACCGGGAGGTGAGAGGAATACAAAAAAATACAAGTGAATGTTTCCGTTTCAGCGCCGTCACTTTTGCCACGGTCCCTAACCTCAGCTACCGCAGTCCGTTTGACAATCAGCTGATGAAAAGCTCGCAGAGCTGTTGGTGCTACCCCCTCCCCCAGGCCGACAAAAAAAGCGGTGCAGACGGTCATATGTGAACCCATTTATTAAATCTGTTTCTACAAGTTTGAGGAACATCAATTCAAGCGTATTTACGCGAAAAAAGAAGGGGTTCTCTGCACCGTGGCAATGCTTCCAGCAACTGTATTCACCCTTGGGTGACAGTCCGCTTGTTTACCAAACGTTGCAATAAAGCGTTGGCAGCGAGTGTATAATCACATGCTGTCTGCAACACTCATTATCCGAGAGCATCGCATGCAAAGGGCAGTTTAAATGACGAACATGGATCAGTAAAAGCAAATAGATACTTACACCATGAAAGCGGGGCAGTGTCTTACCTGTTGTGGTTACTGCTGAACTTCTTATTTCGGAATTTTCTTTGCCTCTGGTAGTTTGTGTTCTGACTTGACGGAAACGTCGAGGCATATCCGTGTTCACACTCTGTTGAAAAAAAGAGAACATTTGTGGTGGTGGACAACTAGCCAAGTTTGGACACCGTTTTACTCAACACATTTTGCCACATGTTTGTGGTGAACGTGCAGGCAAACGTTTGTGATTCTTTCCAACACACACCACATTAAATTAACTGACAAAAAAAAACACTTGCTTTTTTAATGTTGACTGTAGAAATTCCTGTTACCAACAGTCAACAGCCAGCACAGCATAGTTTGTTGATAATTATTCCTCTGCTCCACACACATTTGAGTACATATTCACCTCGTTCTCTTCTTTCTAGATATTCCGCAGCTTCCAATAACCTTTGGATATTGATTAGCTGAACCGCCGTCATTCTTCCCTGAGGCTGGCTGCCGTTGACGTTAGCTATGCTCTCTGCAGTTTAACGTTAGCTTGGCAAACAGCAGCAACGGCAGGTCGCGTTCAAATACCGGGAAGACTGCGCATCGGTTGTCAATGCACGGAATAACACTTTAACAAAAACAAAACAAAATAAATCGTCGTGTTGTTATCTTGTTCGGTGTCTTCGCTGGCTAGTAAGCAGCCTTTGTCAATAAGAGGGAAGAAAAAAAAAATTCCAGTGTTTCCAAGCTGGCAAGCTACTGCCAATCCTTGCCAGGCTCCGGTGTTAGAAAATGTCAAAACCCGTGTATCAAAGTATTAAAAGTTCGTAGGAAACACGATATTAAATTTCTACAAAAAGGAATATAAACAATATAAAATTTCCCCGAGGGAGCCCGGAGCCAGCAAAGTGCCTGCTGCTGCTCGTTTCCACTCCGCTCCTGTTTGTTTACCTAGCTGCACAGCTGAGAGGCGGGCACCCAGCGGAGGAGAGGCCGGTCTAAGCGCGGTGCATCCTGGGAAACACAGTCTTTCGGTGCATTTATGGGATACTGTCAAACATGGACATTATTCATCATTTTTCACAGTGTAGCCTGCCTTTACGGAGACGTATTAAGCCACACACTGTTCGTTAATACATTATGATTGCACTGTAGTCATGTCAGGTCATTTCAGTGTAAATACATCTGTGGGACAGTACTATAATCCACAGGTCAACACAAATGATTTAAAGATTATGTGGTGGTTGTGATTTTTTCCTGGATTTAATCAAAATTATTTCTACTATTAATGACAGTAAATAATGCTACAACAAATAATAATTGAATGTCACCATATTTAGATCGCGTGCCTGTGATGATACTGTATGACAATTGTTCATAGGCCAATTTTTGCATCATCACGACAACCCAAACCAAAAAAACTAATTTAGGCTCATTCATCGATCGATTAGAGCGGTTATTTTATGTGTTACTGGCCACACAGAGGGTTAATGTGTGGGAATTCATTCCTCTCGCAGCCACTCCGCTTCTCTCAACATGAAAAGCCCTACAAGTCCCATGATTCAACAGCACGGTGGGGGTGTACCTGCCGGCTGAAGCCAGGCCCAGCAACACATGACGTCGCTACCGACCGGGCGTCTGATTGGCGGACGGCTTTGACAGGCGTCGAGGGTTGAGCTCGCTCCTGACCAACCGCAGAGGAGCTTTGCGCCATGTGGAAACCAGCGCCGCACGCCCACAAATAGCAGGAAGCAAACAATCGAGAGAGGAGAGCTGTGCCGCTGCGATCTGCTGCTGCGAAATTCCCACGTTACGTTATAATGGGTGAAATATCTCACAAGACTTTTGTAGCGCGTGATATTCTACTGCTTTTCTGCACAAAACGGCCCTGCGTGGACGACACGTACAGGAACGACGGAAGAAAAAACAAACAAAAACACGCTTATTTCATGCTGTCTTTACACCATGACTCGTTAAAATAAAACGATGACATCATTTCTAGTTGTTTTTAAAAAAGTCGTTTCTTATTTTGTATTTATTGAAAACGATCTTCCATCAAATTATAGTCGGATCTATTTGCAGTTTGAGAGACCACGTCATCTGCAATCAAGCCTACATCGAGTTTGCCTATTTCTCAACCGCTGCAAATGACAATTAATCGAATTAAACAGCCAGGTCAGACACTGCAATGTTGTATAAATGCACGATTCACCATCCAGTTGTATCCTGTGCGTATTATCTATATAAAGTTTTAGTTTTTTTCCTCGATCGAGTCGGAGGGGGTACAATGACATCATCCTAAACTGAGTTGGAGGGCGCTGCAATGTGGCCAGATTTATCATATCGGATTGGTAGCCAGCATGCACACCCACACACCCCAATCATTATGTCATATTGCTTTATCTGTGCTGTAAGGGAGAATCGCAGCTTCCTGGACTGGGAGTTTTGCAGGCGCAGAGCGAAGAAAACATGCGCACAATGCAGGTGGAAGATAGTCCAGAAAACAGTAAAAGCCCAATCTTTTCATACTCTCCTACAGCTGCAACGAGCACACCACTAATATGTTGGTCTGCTGCAGGCACGGGCTGTGCTTAAAGCAGGCAGTGGTGCTTAGTTGAATGAACTCAGCCCTTTGTTGTCTGAGTCTGTTGACAATGAAGTCTTGTTTTCCTGAAATTCAGAGGCAAATGAAAAGGATCAAACGCAGCAAGGAGAGGGGGGGAAATAAATGATAAACTCACTTCCGTCCTTCCTGTCGGCGCTCTCGAGAAACCTAGCAGCCTCCAGCAAAACTTGTACATTTTTCAGGAAAGTGTTGATCTGCTCCATGTGGGAGTCGTCGGAGTTGAAGACGTCATTGAAAGGGCAACTAGACATCTCGAAATCCTGCTGATCCAGGAGAGACGCCTCGGAGTCAAAGTAGAACTCCTCGCTCTTCAAACCTCTTCTTTGCCTCTCACTTTTGGCCATTTTTTACGTTATTTGTGCCCTTTTTAGTTTGTGCGGTTCTGTCCTGGCGACGTGCTGAGCGCAGTAAACAGCGAGGCAGCTACCAGTGGATGCTGCTCTTGTCAGATGGTTCCTCTTTTCTTTTTTTTTATGAATGCGGGGTGTTTAATGTGGAGCAGTGGCCAATGTCAGTAGATGGTGGTGCATGGGAAACCGAGAGCCCGGCCCCCCTCTGTCTGAGGAGTCCGCATGGTCCTTATGCCCGACCGCGGAAAAAAAAAAACTTTCAGTTGCCTCTGTGCAGAATAACAGGAACCACAAAAAGACCCAGCCGTCAACATGTCAGCGTGGCATTGTGATCACTGTTTATTATTTTAAACACATTTGGTATCAATTCATCCTTTCAGTCAGTACAATCTAAAGATGGTGTAATAATGACAGAGGAAATAGCACACTGCAGCAGTTGTGATGGTGGTATTACTACTGCTCTTATTACTCTGCACAAGTGATTCATAAAAGTGGATCAAAAGTTGCGTGAGATGTTTAATATATTAATGAGTAAATAACCCTGTTACTGACTGTACATGGTGCGTGGTTTAATAAAGTCCCCCCCTAGCTTTCCTCACAGAGAGTGATGCCATCACACGAACAGAATATGAAAGCGAAGGAGAATCAAGATTACAGTGAAGGGTGTGACCTGTCTGACATCAGAGGATGAGTGGGCAGATTTCTGACTCGTTACTTTACAATTGAAAACCTAGACATTACATTTGAGTGTGAAGCCATGCACTGATTGCTTATTACTGTTTATTTAGATTCACCCCAGGTGACCGAATGCGACAGCCACTCTTCTGTGTAAATTGAGCATTTACAGCAAAAAGCTCCGCAGGTTTTCTGTATGCTACGTCAACTGGCAACAGACCTTATAGCTTCTACTTGTGATTCTGAAGTAAATACTGATACAATGTAAGGGCTGTGGAAAAATCACATCATCCGCGCATAGACCGGTTCTTATAAACCTCGCTTTCACTCTGCTATTGGCCTTGCCCGCCAAGCCTGATCTTTCCCACAAAAATGAAGGTCGCATTACGGCACAAAGGAAGTGCGTCTGCTAGTGTGCAACAAAACAGGAAGAGGAATTGTTTTCACTGGTCGCTATCCCCAGGTTATGGTGGAAGACCTGGAATAGCTGTGGAAACTCTACACTCCAAAAGAAAAAGAAGCTAGCTGAAAGAGGATGAAGAGAAGGCGAAGAGGTATAGAAATGGAGGAAAAACAAAAGTGAGCAGATGGGTATTCACCTGATGAAGAGCACCGGTGTCGTGTCAAAGTGTGTTCCCCCTAATATGTATTTCCCCTTACCAGTGGGACTACAAAACCTGCCTACATAGTATTAAAACAGTGTTTTACTCTACTGGATTGCGACAGCTGTGCCAACAGTAATACCACAGGAAAATTCGAGGAGGGGGAATGTTGAAAGAGTTGTCTATTTCTGCTTCAAATACAAATGTATTTTGCGATAGACGCTAAGGTGCAATATGTAGAATTTTAGTTGATCTAAAGTAACTAAAATTATCAACAGAATGTGAAGTTTTGATGTCGTGCCATTCATGTGTTGTTGCAGATATATCTCCTGAAGATAGCATGCTAACTAGCTAGCCCTCGCCCATTATAGTCAAGAACTCCTGCGCTAGCAGCGTAAACACTGAGGGCTGCTCCGAGCTCCCAGTCAAAAACCGCTAGCTGCACAGGTAAGTGTACTAACTAGCTAATGGCAGCTAGAGTTAGCAGCAGTTAGCGGTTACCCTGCTGATATGCTGCCCCATATTCATTTGGAGATTGACTTCGACTTTGATAATTCTTATTTATTGCATCTTTATAGGTCCAGTTTGTAGGATGTTGTGACCTAGCAGCAAGATTGCAGATTACAACCATCTTAATAGCCCCTGTCTCTGTCTTTGTGACAGTAGCCAGTTGAAAGGTGAAAGGCCCTCTTTAGGGCTACTGATAAGCTTGTCTGTTCTGGGCTACTGTAGAAGCATGACGGTGAATTATGGCAGACTCTGTGAAAGACGATAGCTCCATTTGTAGATATAAAAGACTCATGGTAACCAAAAAACACAACGGTTCTTAGTTTAAGGTGATTAAACACTAATGAAAAGACAATCATAAATATTATATTCCATTTCTGCTGACAAATTCACCTAAATCCTACAAACGGGACCGTAAAAGTGGCCAACTGATATTTTAGTACTAGCAGCAGTGGCTAGTAGAGGCAATAAAAGCAGCTGTGATAGTTGAGTGTTTGCTTTTTTGACATTTTAGTCCTGTAAGACATCAAACACAAGGTGGCTTTTCTGGAAAATAAAAATACAAAAAACACTGATCTGAGCCTTGGAGGTGAAAGAGGGGGACTTTATTAACTGTGTGTAGTAGGCCACTATAGTGAGTCTATAGATCGTGTATTATGTGACAGGAATGGTGACTGAAAGATAAGGCCCCAGCCTTGATCTTGTGCCATTCTCAGAAGACCTTTAGCGGAGCTGTTTTTACACCACGGCAGAGTTGGTTTTGAACCGTAACATGTCGAGGCAGCGGCCAGTATTCTGCTCTGATACCCCCCTCTCTGCCACTTCAAAGAGCCAGCAGCAGCCCGTGACCGTTTGATGTTAAGTTCACAGAGACAGAAACTTTCAAGTCCAACGCACAGGGGAATCTCTGAAGGTCCCCCTGCTCCCACCTCTCCACCCTCACTGAGGGGTGGCTGTAGAGGAAGGAAACCCATTTAAAAGCGGCCCTGTTTGGAGTTTAGAAGGTGCCACGGCCAGCACAAAATGAGTCGATTTTGGGAAGCACTCGGCCACATCCTCTTTAGGATTTTTAGAGCGGCTTCCCCATTTTAGGTTACCGGGGGGCTGATTTGTAGGTTGTGCTTTTTTAAGTCGCGTTTTCCCCCTGTTGTGCACAGCTTCAGGGCACTTTTCCTTCCAGGCACGGGCATTAAATGTAGCAGCAGATATTTTGAATAGGCTATAGCGTGAGAAGTTGTTAAGGACTTGGTCGCAATAGTTTCATTTTCAGTAACGGTCACAGGAGGTCACAAGCTCAACAGGTCACAAGTCAGTGTTGAACCGGTCGGCTCACGTGCTGCTGGGAGGGAGAAAAGAGGAATGATGAAAAGCAGGACGGAGTCATGAATCCCAGTAGGAAATACTGGTCACAGTATGAAACTAAACACTTAAGAGAGACTATATAGCTCAGGGGTATGGATGTCCTACAGACACATTGTTGTAGCCTTACCCTACACAAGTAGGTCAGGCCATTTCTCTCCATGCTATCATTCCAATTTACGGACTTAAAAGGCAACTCTACTGTTCAAACAAGTGGACAAGCTTAGTCATAAAGCATTCGAAAAATAACTCAGACTTTCAGAGGAGAGGCAGGGACAGAGGTCAGACATTTTCAACAAGGCAGTCTAATTTTTTTAGCCTAAGGGGCGAACCACAATAACAAAATCAGTGAATCCTCCAACTGCAGCAGCTGGAACCAAGAGATATTTGTGATTTACAGTCAAGGTAGCAACATGACTTAAGGGATGGTAATAATATATTGCTGATACGGCAGTTGGTCCAGGCTGAAACATCCATTGCTATTGAATCGATTGTCGTGACATTGCTTTGTACATGGTCACCAAATCATTATAGTCCTACTGACTTTGGTGATCCCTCCATATTTTTCCTGTAGCGCCGCCATGAAGTTAACATTTGTGGTTCAGACTGAAATATCTCATTATCTTGGCTTGTCTTTATTTCCAAACACCTGCAATAAGGATTTGTTTAGAGCTAATTAACACATTTTAGCTGATTGCAGAACTAGCTGAAGTGATTCTGTCGAATAACATCTGGAGGGTTTCAATCAGGGGTTCCTCAAAGTGCAGCTCTAAGAACCTGACATGAGATGCATACGTTATATTTTAATCATTAATTTACAATATTCTATATATTTAATACACCACTCAGCAACTGGGCCAGTCTACACTCCCCTAACAAGTGTCTGTCAAATTAGGAATGACATCTTGTCGAAAGCCTGTGCTTGTGAGCGTTGCAGGCTTTACGCTCAGTCATCAATGATAGTGCTGTTAGCTAAAGCTAACTATTACCACTTCAGCAGTTCTTGTGGAAGTGAGATGGAAAAGCCACCATGGAAAAATGCTGTATGGTTGAGAAGGAAAATGGGTTTAAGGAAATCTATTTTTAAAAACATACTTTGCCAGACCACAGGAGGCCGATGAGATGGGCTGCCTTTTCTGCAAACTGCTGAACAGGGCACTCAAGGAATGTTTAAGGTTAAACCAAGACCGATCCAACAAGTTCATTGGTTTTCGTGTGTGGCCCTGAGCTATATACCTCATCAGAACTTTGTGAAGCCCTGGTGTCAGTGGAGAGCAGTAGTAATATAGCAGATGTTGCAGCTGACAATGATGAAGATGATAATGTGATGCAAACGACAATGCTAGCCCATCATTAAAATAATCATCAGCAACAATGTGTTCAGATAGCACATGCTGAGGCTTAATGAATACTGATCTTAGCATCCCCAACATTCCGCCTGGGAGAAATCTCAGATTTTTTTTTTTTTTTTTCCCGGAGCCATTTTGCATCATCCCTGAGTCAACACCATTTATTCAGCCTCTGTGGAATGAGGACATATTAGAGCACCCGGCAAAATGAAACCCTCAAATCTTCTGAAGGCAGTAACAGAGGGATGGGAGAGACATTGACACAATAAAAACACTCCGCCGTAATGGGTCTCTCTCAGCCGTTATTGCTTCCTCTGAAAACTCACTGACATTTTCGTAAATGTCACAGATTTACATCATTCTCGGAGGACCACTTCAGCTGCTGGTGTTCATGGGTAATTAGGCAACGTCCGCCACGTGCACCTCCACACTTTGGGGAGGTAGAGTGGGAGGAGAGGGAAATGTGTGGCTCTGAGTGATGAGAAGCGAGAGGAGAAAAAAAAAGGGCGAAACGGTTTAAAGAAATTGGACGGTGGTCGATGGAATCTCGTCGCGATAAACATGCGCGGCTCTCCAGAGAGAAACCTTTGTCCTGGCAGCGGGTAGGAGAGTTTTGAAGAGTGGCCATTCATACTGCTGACCTTTTTACAGCCTTGTTTGGCTTTCCCTAACACCAGAAGCACCCTTCTGCTTTCCATTCACCCACTCAGCCTTTTGACCTCGGCCTGTGCTGTTTCCACAAGGTGTATGAGCAGAAATATGAACTTTAACTAAAGGAATCAAAGGTGGAAAAGACTCATCAACGTGCCCCACATGAGGAAAACTGAAAGCATGCAAAGTACAGGATGTATATTAAGATACATTATTAATAGTTAATTTCATGATTGAAGATCATGTGAGAGTCAGCTACAGGGTAACACCACCCTAAATCAACCTCTCTCTTTTGTTTAGGTCTGTGTCTGCTGGTGTGGTTAACCAGGCCGCTGAAAGAGACCCTCATCCTTAACCTTTATGTCCTCTCCTCATCAGCCACAATAGGTATTTGTTCTCCATGGGAGGTCAGGCCTGATCACACAAACACTGAATACATGTCCTGCCTGCTGTTTTTTCCCTCATCCGCGGATCAATTACCGTAATCGTTGGCTTACATGTGAACCCGCTATGGTGTCTCTTTACATTCTACGCACAGACACACACACACACACACACACACACACACACACACACACACACACACACACACACACACACACACACACACACACAAACACACACACACACACACACACACACACACACACAGATCTGCAAATCCCAGGTTGAATTGTCTGCAGCCACACAACAGCTTCCACTGAGTTTCAGTTACATCTTATTTACAAAACTCGCTGTGCAAACTGGCAGCAAGCTAGCACAGGTGCCTGAGCGTAATTGCTGCCTGCTCCAAACACCGTCCGTCAGACAACGGAGCAGAAAATGACTGGGTGAGAGTGACAAAGCATTTTTTCGTGGGAGCCTCTACATCTGACCTCATGTTGACACCGCGGGCTACGCTACTGTCAGTGCGCTTATTTTCCCAAGGGCCCCTGAGCTGTGTGGTTCTCTGCTTTGTAAGGGCTTTCTGGCCAAGATACTAATCTGTCTTCCATCAAGATTGCAGTCAGGCTTTTCTTTTGTTTGGCTCGCACCGTACGGCTGCTGGGGGAAAGGCTTCCTGGGTATTATCTCCATTCCAGGATATTCTCAGCCCTTCCTTGTGATACAGTATCAAAACAACACATTATACAGCTGCACCCCGCCCTGTTCCTCAAATCAGCTCTGCTGATGCGACTACTACTGCACCTCTCAATCTCAATTCTCACTTCCTGTCTCAACACTCTCCCCGGTGCATTTCTTCGCTATTTTTCACTACAGTGTCCTACGGTGAGAGAAGACACCCGAAACACTTGCAGCACCGGCTCAGTGGCATGCTGATGTGATGAAAGTGTGGATGAGAGATAAACCTGTTAGGCGACAGACTGGTGTTGCCCCTCCCCAGGCGATTGCCCTTTGGCTCTTGGTGACCATTGTTGGTCTCCGTTCCCAGGCACTGACATCTGGTGACAATGGCCTCGGCGGGAAAGAGGAAAGAGAGCCTGCGAGTGTGCGCATGCACAAATATGTACATGCAAACACCCACAAACACATCAGTGAGACAAACAAACTCGGGTGCATACAGAACTGAAACAAAGGGCATGACTGAGTGACACACACTGGAAAGAAAGCAAACCGAATCCCTGCACAGGAATGAACTCGAAGACAAGAGCTCAACCAAAAAATGGCAGATAACACAAATAAACACACTTAACATTAGCAGACGATTACGCACACACTCCCCGCGGCATGGGAGGGCTGACAGTGACACACATACACACAGGGCGATATCAAATAATTCAGACAAGTCAGAGGTGTAAACACTTATTAAGAGTTTAAAGGATTACATTAAAGCAGCACATACATTTACAGGGGAAAGTTAGACGGATTGGCAGAGTTGGTGGGGGTGGGGGTGGGGGGGGGGTACATCCAACGAGTCCTTTCTTTTTCTCTGCCGTCAGTGGAACCAACAATGTCACACCAGTAGTTTTCTCCAGGTCCCATCCTAACCTGTCATTTATCCACGGGAGCCTCAGACTGCTGTCTCCGCTGCCCCACTGGAGGTGTGGCACCGCGCTCCCCTAAAACGTTACAACAACCTCCCCCTCCGGCCGGCCGCCTCTACCCAGTGTCTCTGATGTGGGGATGCTGCCAAATTAGCCAGGAGGGCCTCGGGGCAGTGTGTCTCCTCTGCAAATTAGAAGGGAGAGAGCGAGAAAGACCAGAGAGGGAGAGAGAGGGTGTGCATGAGAGACAGCAAGAGAGAGAGAGAGAGAGATTGCAGGTTCAAAGAGCTAATGACCTGCATAGGAGGGGAGCGGTAATGGAGTTGGGGAGTCGGTGGAGAAATAGCACGAGAAAGAGACATGACCTCATCCCTGCTGCTTGTTTAGCCGGATCAGACCAGAAAGTGGCACGCCATTCATCGGCTCGAGGTAGCTCGTTGTCTCAGAGGCATGCTGCGTGCCTTGTTGGCAGACACTTGGTGCGTCACAGCCAGGGTGAGGGCTCCTTTAAAGATCATAACTGCCCGGATGGTTTGCAGTTCATCAAATTCACGATGTTGTGTGTCAGACATCACAAAAGTTGAACTCCTCCATGTTAAAACTACAGATTTACTTTACTTACACTTTACTTTTATCATTACGGTTAGAAGGGACGGTGTTACGTCAACCCTTGCTGCGCTTCACTGGTTTTCTGAGAGTTTTAAAATAGATTTTTGCGATTTCACTGCTTGTTTTTAATGCCTTGAATGGACTGGCTCCTGCTTATATCTGTGATTTGCTAACTCCTCACAGGCCTGATTGCTGCTTGAGATACTCTGGCATGGCCCCTGCGTTTAATATCTGGGCCCTGCAGCTGCAGAACTTCATGCCTGAGGATCTCAGGCAGGCAAACTCAGTAACCTACTTTAACTCTTCTTAAACCTCACCGTTGGCACATCACTTTTTTTTCGTTCACTGATGGTATTTATTGCTTGTTGTTTTAGCTAGCCATTTAACAATTAGCAATCCCCACCCTCTTCTCTACCTCACCACATGAGCGTGCAGCTTGGTCTTGTTTGCTTTTACTATATGTTTTTTTATTGAAAGTTGCAACTACTTGAATGGTGCTATATTAATAAAGTTATTATTATCATTATACCTTAAGCTGGCTTGGCATTTATCAAATGTAAAAGATGAATATGCATCCCATGAAAAGACCCGTGTCTCAGTGCTTTCTGAATTCTCTGGTCTGTTAGTTCCTACTGGAAACGGAATTCCTTCAAAACAGGTCACAGATATGAACTTTAATCTGTAATACATGCCAAATGATTTCCTGAAAAGGCTGGGCACTGTAGTTGTCAGCAAAGGTCACTCACACAGTGAGTATAGTGCATCTGTTGGAGACTTTACTGTCAGAAGCAGATTAATACACATTTGTTGATTTGCAGCCATGTCGGCCAGTGCAATGGTGCAGCTAATTAACTCGATGGTTTTGCTACATAGACAGTAGTTGTTTATAGGATAAATACATTTGCTGGTTTAGCATATCATTTAATATTCAGAAAGTTGTTTCAAAAGCTGTTTCAAACCAAATGTCCTTCTTCATGATGACGGCATTGTGCTGTACAGTAAATAGCTTTGTATTTGCCTCTGGCCAGTAGGCTAAATAGCCCTGCAGGTTTGGTATGGTCTGCATCACAAATGATTCCACTTCTTTGTGCTAAAGTGGATTTTCTGGAATGTCTGACAAATGCCTGTCGACCAGAAGTACAATTTGACAGTTGTGGTGCACAGTCGTGAGTGTAGTGAAGTAGTTGTTGTCTTAAATCTTCAGATGAAAGTGCTGAAGTTGGCCGATATGAGCTGAACCTCAACAAACATCACACGCTAACACAGAAACATGGCTTTTGTGCAGGTGCAGCTGCACTCTTGCTCTCATGTTTCTTGTAGCTGTAGATGAGTAGCCTCAAACCCCCGCAGACAACACACTGTGATGATTGTGTGCACTTAGAAACACTGAGGGGAGGTGAGAAGAGGAGCCAGAGGAGAGGAAGAAAGCGACAAGGAATCAGAGGCGAAGAGAAGAAAGGAGAGGAGATGCTGTGGGAATCCTCCCTCTGTCGTTTTCACACTGGCTTCCTGTTGTCACTGCTCCCGTTTCCTGTCTCAGGGGAACGCCTCATTCCCCGGCACTCACTCCCACAATTCTCCCCTTTGTTTGTCTGCTAAATACATTCTTATTTCGGGTGGTGAGTACCTGTGGTATTTCTGTCTGAAGTCATGTGTAAAAAAAGAAATGAGTCACGAAGGAGCGACGTTGATCACAGGATGCATATGTTCAATCTGCCCTTTTTCTTGTTTAAAATCCTTGCCCTGTTAACCAATCAAACAGCCCGATCTGATTTGGTTAACACACACCCTCTATCTTCTCTTCCCCTCATGTACCTCTATCCTCCCTGCCTTTACTGTTTTTTGTTTTCCCACTTACTTCTTCCTCTCACAGTCCGTCACCCTCCTCCCCCCAGGGTCTGTCTGCAAATCTCCCCCTCTCCTCCCCCTCCTTCTCGTGTGGTTTTCGGTCTGTTTTGCGAAGTGAGGCAAGGCGGGCGGGGTGAGGGGTGGGGGCAGAGCGTGCAGTCTGGCTGGGGATGCAGCCTGCGAGAGGAGCAGTAACCTTTCTTTGGGTCCTTGCTGATTTCATTATTTTCATTATTGGGAGACTTCCACCGTGGCAATCCCATTAGGATAAGACGAGGCCCAGCAGGAGAGGGTGGCTGCCTGGGGGTGTTGGGTGTGTGTGTGTGTATGTGAGTTTATGGCGTATAGGTCCTGCAGGACAAGAGACTAAACTTAAGCGTAGCTGCATTTACCCAGATTGTCAGGGGGTCTGAATTGGAAATGTCTCAGTTGTGAGGTTGTCCTGTTCAACCTTTGCAACTGTGTATGTTATTCATCATATGTGGTCAATTAAACAGGCTTAACATTACTGAGTTCCCTCCTGCATCACAGGTTGATACATAAGTTTAAATTGATCCGATCTAATAAGATATGACAGTCAATATGGTCACAACATATGGGAATGATTGCATATGTGCTGTCATTCAATAAACCCTCAGATGCAGTTTTTAAAAAGCAGAAACATCAGCATTAAACATGTGCTTGTTTGCACCTGGTGTCCTTCATTGGCGTGTAGGCAGATCAAACATCTTTGCATCCTGTGGCTTCAACCGTATTTACCATGAGGTGAAACTGCAACCACAGGCTTCTCTGACATTTACATACTTGTCTCTCTGCTCCTTCTGTGTCTCAATGAGATATTGAGATAATGTGTTGCTTATCTGGTGAGTTATCGGTGAATAGAATGACCTCAACTGCAGGAAATCCTAGAGCTGCAAATCAAAGCTTTTTTCATTGCTCGTTTTTCTCAATCGCCCTATTGGATTTAGTAAACTGAATAGTTGTATCGCTATCAATTGATAGCTATCAATTTCATTTAATGAAGATGGAAAATTTACTAAAGATATTGATCAAATTGCCTGAGAGGCCATTTGTTTGCTCAGGTTGTAGTGTGAGGTTAGAAGAACTTTTCAAACCATCTATTCCAGCAACAGGTTGCATAGATTTTTCAAGATCACTAAGGGGCAATAGCAGTAGAACTTTTTCACAGGAAGACATTAGAATGACTTGGAAAAGCAGGCAAAGTGCAGCTGTAGATGACATAAACAACGGCTCTGTCAGCGTGCCATTGTGCTTGCATAACTGTAGGGACTGCACCTGAAATGTTACTAATTACACCTGACCCTGTCCTGCTATGATAAGTCAAAATGTCTGCCGGAAAAAAAAAATGCATCACTCTGGGCAGACAGTTGACTTCAGTAAGATCACAAAAAATACTTTTAACAGGAAGCAAACTAAAAAAAAAAGACTTTGAATTTGCTCCCTGTGTAACAAACAAAGTAGCTGTCGTGGCAACTTAAAACCGGTTGCTTGTCTAATGCAGATGAGAGTTGGTCAGACACCGAGCTACGATGCAATATTTCTTTTCTAGACGTTCTTTATGGCTTGCAAGCAAGAGCCACACACCAGCAAAGCACATATGTTGACTCAGGAGAAGCACTCTTTTCTCAGCTTTTAGAATAATTGGGAACAATTCATTCAATTTCAACAGTCACAAGAATACATATGCTCTCTTTCAAAACACTATTCCATCATCTCCCCCTCCATGTCATGATACACATACACTCCCTATACACTTCAACCATTGTTGTGTGTCATACCTAAGGTGAAAACACTTATACACAGTGTATAAATAAGAAGGGACATTTGAGAATTTCTCTCACACAGCTGACACTCAACACAACTTGTTCTTGCTTTTTTCTAACCTCTGCGCGTACAAAGTGCTGAGGTCATGAACGAGGCTACAGCAGCCCACATGTTGACTGAACTGCAAAATGTAAAAGAACATCGAAGTACAGTGCCGTATAGTCTGGCTGTCTGTTGATGTCTGAGAATGATAAAATGCTGGACGGACAGCATTTATATAGCACTCTACAATGTTGGAACTGCATTTAAAGCGTTGCCTGATCATTGGGAGCTCAAGGACTGAGACATACAGACAGAAGGAGCAGTGGAACTGCAAACCTCCTGATCCAGTCGATTGTGTTCAGCTGTGTAATACTTTATTCTATTAACCAGCCCGAGGTGGTTCACTCTGTTAAAAGGAATGAATGGACTGACTTTTTCATTATTTTCCTCACAGTGTGCCTGCATGGTTAGAGAGACAATATAGTTACATTTAAACCCCCATATTACTCAAAGCGTTTATCCTTATCTCCCAGAACAAACCCATAAAACTGGACCAGGAGTTGTGTTTGGACATGTAGATTCATAATTTTAAAGCCACTACACTGGAACTGACTGATTATTGGCCTGGTCTATTATCTGATCCAATCTTCAGTATTTTACCAATTACTTGAATCAATGGTTTTTTGTTCAATTCCTCACAAATACTGAAGTAAAGTGTACTTAAAGGGTGACTACACCAGAGTCACTGTGGATAAGTTGCATTATGGGTAATGCAGGCACCAGGTTTTAAAAAGCAGTCTAATGGTCTCACATTGCACTCCAATAACACAGTTGGAGCCATGGACAATTGATACAGCTGAACCAGAGATATTGATTTTTTTTTTATTCCACATATCCCTTTTCAAAATATGGTGCCTACATTACCCACAATGCATCTTAGCCACTGAGTGACAGGCAGCTTCCTCTGCAGCCACTGAAGGGTTTGATACTATTTTTTTTCACAGCACTCCTCAAGACCTGCAAACATTCAATTGTGCAAAATTGGTGGAGTTACCCTTTAAGTACAGTACTTCATTACATTGTACCTAGTTACATTCCTTCATCATTATTTGTTATTTTGACCCTAATATTTTCATTTTTGCTGCAAATGTATTCCACTGTGAAATATTTTTTTTTGTTCTCCATAATTACCAATAATCTGAGAAAACCACTTGTCAATCTACACCACACCTGTGCACACACAGGTGTCTTCACTGATGTTGACTGATTAGAGCTCTTCTCAGGATTGTGTAGGTGTGTGCAAAATGGGCAGCATCACATCATTACCTGCATGGATCCACCCACCTCAGGTCTAATTACGCAGACCGACTGAAAACACCCGCTGTGGCACGCAGGACCTTTAACAGAAATACCAGCACAGAGTCTAAATTCGTACCTCCTGCCACCTTTCAGCCACCCTGTGCTTCTATTGAAGCCCTTCATGAGCTGGTCAGGATCAAGTATGCTTACCTTTAGCGGCTTCTCGTGAATCACTGACGGCTAAAACACAGCTTGGTGTTCATGGACGCTGTGGTAACTGCACAGACATGGGTACAGTCTCTATAAAACTAATGTGTCCCTGTCAAAGTCTCTCCCTGGGGTACACAAACGGGAACAGAAAATGAGGCACAAAAATTTATATATGGCTGCAGGTGAAAGGTATTGAGGTAGATTTAATAAGACTGGTGTGAATAGGTCAAATTCAGTTAAACCGACGGAACTTTCACCTGGAGCCATACAATAAAATGATTGTGAATTGCTATCTGTCATCCAACAAAGGCCCATAAAGAGGTCGTCCTGTTTATCTGATACATCTTATTTGATCAGTCTTCATGCTGGCTCATATTTCCTGGCAGCGCCCTGTCTAATTTTACACTAAAAAATAACAAACTTCACAGTTTTATAACACAACTGTAGCGCTCTAATTGTTATCCTTTCTGACAAACAATGCTAATTCCTCACTTAGCTATTATTTTACGGCCTCATCTCTTAGCTCATTCGCGTCCCTGGTGAGGCTGAGAGCGAGCAGAGGGGCATAATAGCCAATGAATCATCATGAAAGTGAGTGGGTGTGAACCTCTGCGGCCTCCTTACAACATCATCATCTGGAGCCCAACTCCCGCCCTGCACTCATCACCCTGACAGCTCTAGCGCCCCCATTTAGTGCCCTTTTTGTTGGCTGTGTGTGTGTGTGTGGGAGGGGAGCAGGAGTGGGTGAGGCACTGAGGCCTCCCTTAAACTTAAGGGAATGTGGACATATACATATACAACATGAATTCATACATACCAAGGATATACTACATAGCTACAGATATATACAGAGCCCAGAGTTTCCTTTGGCACGAACAGACCCATGCTGACTTTAGCTGCTAAATCCTTATAAGTCTAATACTTGAATGTAGCTGTCAGCAGAATAAATGACCCTTCTGCCACAAACATGGTATTACAGGATCCCTCAGTCACGCAAGCGGTAATCAGAGGAAATGTATGTACAGTGTTTACTGTGGAGCTCAATCTCCAATCTGATATTTGGCAAAGTCCGAGAAAATATACTAATAGGACAGAAAAGACTAGTGGAATTGCATGCAGATAAAAGCTCAGTAATGAAATTAGGGTTGAGACTGCAACATGCTGTTTGTGATTGTCCTGGTAACCATGGAGATTAAGATCAAGTGACAGCACTACGCGCGCACACAAGGACAAACAAACCCATGAATGTCTATCCTTATAAGGAAACTTAGCATACACAACCTATTCCGCATATGCCCTAAATCTCAACCATCAGCTCCACATGTGAAACCTGAACCCTGGATGGAATCCTAAATTAATCCTGACCTTAAATTAAACCATAAACCCAAGTCTGAACTGGACTGAAGGAGTGAGAACACAACTCTGAACAGAGTGGGATCTCTCTACAAACTGAATTCTGGTGATCCACAACTCAGAGAGAGCTTCACAGAGGATCCAAATTACACAGAAACAGAGAAATCCTCAATTGGAAAGACAATGGCAGAGTTTGCGAAAACAAACTTTAGATTTTTGTTTTTCCAAAGCTGCACTTATCAATTCAATATGTCAACAATAATTAAAATAATTATGTGTAATGGGAATGGGATCACCCATAGTGATGAACCAACTTCTCATCCCCATGGGTTGCCTCATTTTTGTCTCTCTGTTACAGTATTGTATTTCAATGTCCGTTTTCATCTCTTAATACAAACAAAATACATACAACATCCATTCCCTCGATCCACAAACTCTAATACTTCACAGTAAAGATCCCAGTTTCTGCCAATCCAGATTCTGAATATTCTGAAGAAGTTTTCCAAAAGGTCTGTTTTCAATGACTTACAGTAAAACTCCATTTACGCGCATGTGAAAGGTCAAAATGCAAAGAGAAAGCTACATGGACAGGGCTTCAGACAGCCAGAAAGCACGTGGTCAGTTTTATGAAACTGTTGGAGTTTGGTTAGGTTTAGGTACTCAAAAGTACTTGGTAGCATTGTTTGGGTCAAAACACGTACACAAGGTTCTGTAGGTTAAGTACGTTATGAAAGTGAACTTGTACACGCTGGTTAAAATCAGTCAGCGCTGACTTGGTTTCACACAAAGGACAAAAACAGCAGTCTCTTGTGTTTGACCGATTTTCTCCACCATAACCTTCTCCATACATAGACTTTGACCCTCTTTGTACTTAATCACCTGACTAATGTTGCCACTGATGGTTTTACGTTAAAGTTAGTGAAATGCCTGGTGCGTCAAATACAGACCTTGTACAACTGTATGAGACGATATGAGATGTGACCAAACGTTGGTATTTGACGACCTAGAATCTAGAATGGTCTGAATGTACCTTCAGTGAGGTAACTCCCAACTAAGCAGTTACTCTCAGCTCTACATGGTGTTTTACCACCTAATTGATGAACATTTAGCCTCTAAAGAGAAAGATTTCCCTCAGCTGGAGACCAAACAGCTAAAAGTCCAAATAAATGAGCCTAACTGTGCTGCCATTAGATCAAAGAAGAAGAATAAACCCACCAAGGCAAGCTGTAATGGCAATAAAGTCAAATAATCTAACCTGAACGTAACAAGACACCGATAACTATTTCTGAAATGATGAAATGTGATATCTAAGATAGTCTCCTTCCTCCCACTGACCTACAGTGGAAATGGGGTGACCTGAGCAGTTGGCTGTTTCTGGGTAAGTAGGTCCAGGATGGGCCTCCAGCGAGGAGGAGGCCCAGCCAAACAATAGGAGCCAAAGGGAAAGAGTGGTGGAGAGGGTCCTCCAACCTCTACATCCAAAACTAGGTCTTCCATTCACTGAGCCCTTCTCCACAGACAATGGAGGCTGGGTGGGGGTGAGCCAGTGAATGAGCGAGCGAGGACTTTATGGGCATGCTGAGATTGCCGGTGCCACGCAGGCACATGTATAAATGTTTAAGGCATGTGTGCACTTGTGTGTACTCTGCTTTCTTTAAGAGCAACTAATCTACATGAGCTTCACTCACACAAACACAGACAGAAAGAGCCCCTCCAGTCGAGCCTTGGAAACCACTTCTGGGTCCTCTGCAGTCTAAATATGTCTCCCTACCTAACATCTGTGCTTTATCATAAACAAACGTCTCTCCTCTATTCATCTCCCACTCTTATAGCCCCTGAATGGTGATTTGATGTGTATTGTTCGGCCCTCTGGTCATGAACCCTGCTCTGTGATATTTTACTCCCAGGGAGGTTTTAAAAAAGTGGAATGGGCCTTTAGTATCCCATTTCCATGGCTGATTACATGTCCGATGTCACTTCTTCACAGTATTTCATCCATTCTGCTCCTCGGGACATGAACATGAGTTATGAGTTAAGCCGCGGCTGTCACCAGAGAGGCGTTTCTTTTCTCTTTTTTCTGCCTTTTCAACATGCTTGATATTTAAGTGTACAAAACGTAATCCACTGTTGCTTAAAAACCACTCTGTCGAGAAGTTATTGCTCTGTTGAATAATTCAAAAAGGGGGTGTCTGGTCTTTTTTCACCCCAAAAATGTCTGGGCAGAGACAATGAGCTATGTGAACAATTTCGGCAAGTCAATCGGCAACTCCCAGGAAAACACTGCCTCTCATTGTGTGCCAGTGTGATGGGAGAGACCAAGGAGAAAGAAAGGGAAAAGTTGATATTTCATACTGAATGAGTGAGAGGAGGGGCAGAGCTGGACACAGAGCCAGCAGCACAGGAAAAGAAATGCTCCCTCAATATAAATCCTTCCTTTCTTTATCAAGATGGAAAGACAGACAGACAGACAGACAGAGAGGGGTGGGATCTCCTCCACCTTGAAGAAAATCTCTCATTCTGCCCTGCCCTTGCGAGCTGTCCTTCTTGTAGTTGTGCATGTGTGTGTGAAGGGGTGTGTAGAAAAGAAATGGGGAAGCTATCCCCCTCCTTAGACAAAGGGCGCAGATGGCTGGCCCTCCTCAGCTTTGGGGTGGGGTGGTGCAAGCAGACGCTTGCGACGGAGCGCCGTGCCCTCCCATGGAGTTTCTTCAGTTCCCCACTGAAAGAGACGGCAGACAGGGGGGCCCTGCTTATAACAAGAAGGGCTTAGAGACCCTCACAACCCTCCCTTCTCAACACCCCAACGCCCCCTCACCACTGGCCCATGACCCTTGCTCCTCGCCAGGTCACATGCACAGTTACCAAGTTAGGAGAAATGCCAAACGAGAAAGGAAGCAGGACAGTTTAAGAAGCTGTCTAATCTTCTTCTAAAAGCAGATTATGCATCCGGTTATAACAGAAAATAATAATCAAATTTTCCTAAACTGTAAACTAGATAAGAGCCTGATGAATCAGTCAAACCCAGGCTACTTGTTTCATTACTTCTCTGTCTTCCAGAAGATACTTATACATGGGTTTGTGCAGACTTTATGCTAAAAAATAAGCAGATTTTTCAGTATAATGTAAAGAATAGGACAGTTTTGTTGAATTAATCCCATTTCTCAGCTTTTAAAAGAGGTGCAGCAGTTAGCGGGCTACATGAGGACATTTACAAGGCTCCGAAACTACATAGCTACGCCCAAAATGCAGATGCATCACTATGAGGGAACAGTTTGATGTTTTGGTAATGCCACGATTCATTGAGTGCTGCAGAAATCATATATTTTTGTAGGGTGACCCAGAGGTGAGCATCGCCCTGGTTCCCTGTACAAAGGCCTCTGGGATTTTTACATTGGATTCAGGCTATTGCAGAAAATAAACTCTGCGGAAAACTCAAGTTTATGATACTTACACGGTCTGTTCAGCAAGATAATCTTCACTATTAACACCACTCTTTGAGCTTTTGAAGTGTAAGCGCTGTCGGCAGAAGTATAAAACTAATGTTAGGCTATAAACAAGCTACATTGCAGTGGCGTGACTGTACACACTATACTATAAATTGATCAATCCACAACTTGTAAAGTTAGTGGTAGAACTGTTTCCACCTTAAGTCCCCTATAAAGACGGATTATTGGCATAATGACGTCTAATGTCCCCAACAACTTCTGTAGTCTCATTTAGCAACAAATCTATTTAAAAAACAAGATACAGCATGCTAGCTGGTGAGCTTCAGCTGTTTCGCCCTGCTTCCTGTCTGTATGCTCAGCTAAGCTAAACACTTTGGCTTTATATCAACTGGATGTTTAGGCTACTGTACGTAGCTACATGATAATGTTATCCATCTTTTCATCTAACTTTTAGAAATAAATAAAAAACAACATATTTACCAGAAAACACATTCAGAGAGAATAAAGAGAGAAAAATGGTAAAAATTTAAAAAAGAGGACGAGGACAAATGATGGAAAGTCAGAAAAGATCCTTTCCATGTTTCTACTTTTTGTCTTTGGGGGAGTTGGTTTGTTTGTGCGCCAATGTTCATGTCACAGCCATCCCTCCCTTACTTGACCCAGAGCACTCTGGCGCCTTGTTGTATTAATTTAACCCACTTCAGATAGCTTGTGCGTGTTACGGGAGATCTCCCAGGTCAACTGCAATAACACGGTCAAACTGCTTCAATGTGGCTGATTAGCCGTGATCTGATCCCGCTCTTGTTTAAACTCCACCAAAACATATCAACGTAGAATGTCTACTTTCCCTAAGCGGAGTTTGATTAAGGGCAGCATTCGATGAGGGATAATCTGCAGGTGATTATCTGTGGTAGATAGGGAAGGCACCTTCATAATTCCTACGTAATACACAGCACTTAGTCCTTATGACCCAATGACCCATATCCCGTCTTGTAGAATGGGAGCCTATATTGTGATACTGAAAGGCTTACAATGGCTTATCTGGAGGGACCTCGGGCACAGTGAGGCGCTTGTCAGCCCACTCCTGATCCAGGGGGATTTGACCACAATGTGTGCATTATAATGGGCAGTGGGATGTATGTAGGCGCCCTGGCAGCTGTCCCATACACTGTACAGAAAGTATAGTAATCGTGTGTGTGTGTGTGTGTGTGTGTGTGTGCTCTCATGGACGAAGAAAAGGAGGGAGGGCAGCATGTTTGCAAGTCTAAGTGTGTGTATAATAACGACAGAAAAGGCGGGGGTCAATATTGTTTGCCAGTCAAAGGGGGCATGTGTTGTGCAGTGCATACATGGTGTAAATGTGTGCCTGTGGGCATCTGTGTGTGTGTGTGTGTGTGTGCGTGTGTGTGTGTGTGTGTGTGTGTGTGTGTGCGTGTGTGTGTGTGAAATGTAAAGAAAAGGGAGAACAAGTCTTGCACAGTGAAGTGTGCACAATTCATCTAAAAGCTAAAGTGTGCATTTGGACAGTGTGTGTGTGTATGTGTGTCCAGCTCTTCCATTTACACGATGATCTACTTGTGTGAGGTCCATGAACTCCAGTGAAGGGAGGACATGAACATATTTATTAAACATTTATACATATGCACACCCAGATGCTGATAGTTTGCAATTCTGAGTACATACTATACCATATACGCACGTCGGTGTGTGTTTGTGTGCACGTGTGTGTGTTGTAGAGTTAGTGGGATAAAGGAGGGATTGTTGTCAAGGCTGTGTGCATGAAAACACTGTGTGTAGCTGGAATGAGAGAGGAGGAGTGCGTCAGAAAAGGTTTTGTGTTGCAGTTGTACAGTGTGTGTGTTTGTGTGTGTGTGTGTGTGTGTGTGTGTGTGTGTGTGTGTGTGTGTGTGTGTGTGTGTGTGTGTGGAGTCCCAGAGTGTAGCATTACAGTGAGTAGGGGTGGAGCCCTCGTTAGTAGCCGGTGAATGGAGGTCAGTGTGACTCCTGAATAGCAGCGAAGAGAGAGGAAAACATGACAGATAGAGGATGAATCAACAGCTTCTCATCTCTCTCCCTTTCTCTCTCTGTCTCCCCCTTTGACTCTCTACTCCCTCCATCTCCAGCCACAACCACGTCAGCAAGCAGTGCAGACAGGAGCTGCTCTGTAACCAACAATACAACACTGTTAATTTATTACACCTGAAGTTACACCTGAATGTGTCTAACTTCATGAGTGTAAAGCGGGACAATGAGGATACGTAACCTCAGTTAACTAATCTGAATTAATATATGCAATATGTAGCTTTTGACCTGTCAAATTAATATTCAAAACAAATGGGGTGCATCTTATCACCACTGTGGATGTAGCATCCGTTAACTAGTTAGCTCAGTTAGCCATGCAGTTAGTGGTTGGGACTGGGAGCTCGGGGACCAGGCAAATGCTGTGAATGGTTGACAGAAGGCTAGCTGGTTAGCATGTTAACTTCAGTACATATCTCTGTAACAGGACACAGATATCAATATATCAAATATGTTGTTTCTTCACATTCTGTGGTTAAGTTTGATTTTGCTTGATTTCTGAATGTTTTCCACTAAAATTCGTACATGTTGCCCCTCTAAAGTAACAACAGTGCATGATTGTAACACAGCAACTTAATGCATAGATGGCATTCAATGCTGGTGGAAATCATCAGCTGTTGTAAAATATTATTAATTATTTTATTCAGAAAACAAGAGAACTCCTCGAAACCACAGACATGTTCAAACTTTTGTTGGATATGTTGAAACATTTCTTAATGTTAGTTTCACTTTCATGGTGTGACAACGCTGTGCTTTTAGCTTAAGGCACAAAAAACACCCGGTTAGGGCTATGATGATGTCTTTATCAGAAAAACAACCGTATAGGTCAAGAAAGCCGCTTACAACCTGTATTTTTTACAGGTGATGTCAAGCAATGACCTCTAGCAGCTATAGTAATTATTACAGCTAAATATGAAGAAGTAAGGAGAAGTAGCGTAAAGAGTGAGAAGCAGATGACTGTTGTGAGTGTCCAGAGTGAGACCAGAAGTCAAAAGTGAGTTATTTTTACTTACTTGTATAGTGAAGTTACTCACGTACATAACACGATTGAAATGACTTAGAGTTGGTAATGTAGATACATATGTAACAGAAGTTAAAGAAGTAATGTAGTGATTTTTAACCCCAAACCATGTTGTTGCCTAAACCTACCCAGGTAGTTTTGATTGCCTAAACTGGACCAAATTGTGAAGAGAAAGGTCATGTAGTCTTGGAAACGGTAACTTATGCCGCTTTGGGAAATGCTAATAATTAATTTACAATACTATCTATCCAGTCATTAAATACTAGGGTGTGTTGGAAAAGATCATGCTCCCGTCATCGTGTTAAAAATAAACCCCCAAAAAGTCAAATCTCAATTTCAAAATCATCCAGCTTTGTTTCTACGAACATGACTGGAAAAAGTTCCACACCTCTTGTTAAAAATATCCTTTGGTTTATTCAGTGGTATCACACACATTTGAAACACTGTCTCGAACAGTAGACTCGTGCTTGGCAGTCGTCTTGTCTAGCTGCCACATCACCACCAAGCCCTCCTTCTCCTGACATGAAACTCAGCTCACATACAAGTGATATAACATGTTTCGTAGAACTCTTGATATGATATACAATGTAAAAAATGATTGGTGGTTTGTGGAAACAAACAATGCCAACATTTTATTCTGGGGACTGGGCAGATTTTACAATAATAGCCTCATGATGAGCAGCACAATTACAAGCACAGTGTATATAATTGTGAGATGGATATTTCAATGCAAACTCAAACTTACCCACCACAGGATCAGCATATTAGCTTGCCTTTAATATTAATATGTGAACTCTGCGCTGCACAGCAGAACGTCAGCACAACTTCCAAGGCAATCATCAAGGACCTAATGAAAGTCCTGCACACTCTTATACCACTTTCAGGTTCAGAGCAAGTGACCCACGATGTTTGTCATTGGTGTGAAGGGGTCAACATCTAAAGTGACCCATGGCCGTTCTCCACACCTGTGTGTGTAATGTGGGTCACTGACTGCTCAGCTTTGGTATGAAAGGGTCAAATGAGGGTTGAAAGTCTGTGCATGATCCCACATCAAACACAGTGTTTTAGTGTGAAAGTGGTGCTGGTCTCGTTTGCAAGTGAAGCTGATTTCCCCTGTGGGGAGCATGAAATTGTGCAAATTGTGCACACAAATGTGATTACAAAAGAAAATTATCTAATCTTTAACCTTCTGCTCTCTTTCTTTTTGTATGATGTGCGTTTTTTGGAGCACAGAGGAAATGAAAGATACTGCCTATATTGTTCCTGTTTGCGTTGCCTTCATGATGTCAGCCTGGATATTTTATTGCATCATGAGTCTCCCAACATCCGCTCTATATGAGTGTTATATACATGCAAGTGTACTGCTGATGCATTAATATTAATGTATTTGAGTCTTTGGCTGTCAAAACTAGATATCTACTATTATTTTACTTTTTACAGTTATTGTTTTGGATATGTTTTGCATTTCAAAGTGCAGCTTTTCCAGAAAAAAACATTTCTCATCATGCTGTCTCTCCTCTCCCCTGTCAGTTCGCTTTCTATACCGTACTCCGTCATGATGCCTCTCATATTGCCAGCAGGAGCTCAGATTCCTTTGTAGCATGAAGATACAGCCGAACAGAAAGTTTAACCTGATCCACAATTTCCCCCCGCTGTGGCTCTTCACCTCGTCTCACATCTCTCCCCCGTCTGCTACACCTTTCCTCCCCTGTGCCCTTCATCGCCTCCATCCACCTCTCCCTCCTTTATTCCCCTCTTTCTCACCTCTGCAGAGAGATGGCCACTGGGGAGTCACATTTCTGCCTCTCCTCCCTCCCCCCTTTCAGAATCCCCCCACTGTTGTTGTTGTTGCCCTCCAAATCTCTGCTGGCAGACGATGGAGAGAGCGAGATAGGCAGACAGAAAGAAATAGACTTCTGCCTCCCCCCTTCTCAAACCCTCCTCACCATCACCATCCCCCCACTGTTGTTGTCGCCCCTCCAAATCTCTGCAGGCAGGCTATAGCAAGATAGAGAGAGATAGAGAGGGAAGGCAGGTGGGACAGAGATAGAGATAGAGAGAGAGAGAGAGAGAGAGAGAGAGAGAGAGAGAGAGAGAGAGAGAGAGAGAGAGGGAAGTTTGGGAGTCTTCTCAACAGGGGGATAGCTCTCAGGGCGGCAGGAAATTACCCATGTTGTTTTTCAGTAATCCTTTTTTAATATCAGGTTTTGGGACAAGGGGAGCCGGGAGAGGATAAGGAGGCATGAGTGGGGAGAGAGGGAGAGAGAAGGAGAGAGACAAAAGAGGGATCCAGGCCAGACAAAATGATTGGCGGCCCCCAGGGGGACGATATGGTGTCTGTGTGTACATAACACATCTCAAGTGCTGGAAATGAATAGCATTATGAGACTCACACAGTATGTCTTTCTCTGCCCAGTAATACCACCAGTGCCCACAGAAATGAATAACATCAATGAGTTTAGAAGTTTTTCAGGAATTTCTCCCCCCTTCTTTGAACATTTACAAAGCTCCTTTTACAAGACTTCAGCTCCAACAAGACACAATAAAATAAATAAATCACTGAAGTAAATACAGACAACTACACGTCCTGTTTCTTGAACATTTTTTTGAGATAGAGGCTGTTTTTCTTGTTTTTCTTTTTTTTTGTGTGTGTGTGGGGGGGAATGGTGTGCTACCATTGTTAGCATTCTACAACTTAACCCAGGAACAGAAGTTTAAAGTCGCCATCAGTCCATTTTATTACGTTTGCTGAGGAGGTTATGTTTTCACCAGTGTCTTTTTGTTGGTTGGTTGGTTTGTGAGTAGGATTACATGACTGAATACATTTCCTCTAAACTTGGTCGGAGGATGTGTGTAGGCCCAGAATAGACCCCCATCAACTTTTGGTGTGGATCTGGATAAAGCGACATAGCCACGAATGTCGTGTAGCCAGCGGTCTAGACTGGGAGTTCAGGGCACCGGGGGAGAGTAGCACAGGGGCAAGCTGGTGAGCATGCTTACCTGAGTAGATACCTCTGAAACACAATACAGAGTAATCATGATGTCATGACTGTTATTCACATTCTGCTGATAATTTCAGGTCATTTTTGAATGTTTTCAACTGAAATTCTTACACATTTCACGTTTAAGACTGGATCAAATCCAAAAGTGTAATGTGTAATGTAAAAGGAGCTGCATGCACCAAGAAACAACAGCAAATCATCACCAGATTCAGCTCCTAAGAGTTTTTTAGCCCAATGTCCGGAGCAGTGGCTGCAGCAGCAGACACTTACTTCATCCAAAACAAGTAAAGCTTTATTAACTGTGCGCTTTTTGCTCAGCTGCAAACAGCACATAACACAAAGCTAGCAACAAACATTTAGCAGCTACAACTATTTCACTCTGGAGTTGGTGGAGACCAAAATAGAGCTAAAAGGAGAGTGAATATTGAGTCCAAATTAACGCTAATGTTGATCCATGTCTGCTGGCGTTGTAAACAGGAAGCTATTTGCTAATACGTTTGACACAAAAAACTTCTTAAAGTGATAATTAGTCAATTTTGTGTTTATAGCTTATTGCGCAGCGCCAAAGTGGCAAAAACGGGGCGAATTTAAGTGCCTTTAACTTGCTAAGACATGTTTTTCTGCACTAAAAGAAATTTAATTCAACTTCCAAAAAGTCAAGACATTCCTTCAAAGGCACTTTTCACTTCATACTTCAAGGCTAGATAAGGACTGACTTGCACTGATAAGGGGAGAAAGATCTGCTCTCATTCTCAGCCATTAATCAGTGTCACTTAGGGAAATCCAAGCCTCCCATTAGCGTCTCATTGTAGAGATAGTGGCTGACACAAAGGAGGAGGATCAGCCCACAAGACACAACTCACAGTAGCCTGGTTGTACCTTATTGACCCCCTTTATGGCAGATGCACCCCTTTCATAAGGGAGTCGGGCGTCTGCCTTGGTTGTCTTACACTTCTCTCCCACCCCCTTTACTTCAGCTGGGTGTGGCGGATAGAGAAAGAAAGGAAGGAAGATACGACAGGAGAATAGAGGGAAAAAAATAAATCTATACAGTGTCTCTATTAAGGCATTGTCAGCAAACATGTGCACACACTTTTCAGGGCGCCGTGTGACCCTGGTATTTAGCACAGGGATGATATATATATACACACACACCACACGTTATTTATCTAAGAGGAGTCAGACAATTGCTGCAGTTCCTGGGGTCGGGGAAGGAAGGGTGAAAAGAAAAGGAGTGGTTCACTCAACTGAGAGTGACACAGGTCAAAAGAGGGTAGCGAAGTGAAATCCAGTTCACCTTACTAACCCTGTGGGCCTCGCTGGTTTGAAACCCTGCCTCCTAACAACCAGGAGCGGCTTTGACTTCTTGTGTTATCTGACGTGTCCATCTGAAAGAGTCTTTGCTGGGATCAGATTAGCCAACTTTCTCTTAACTTTTGGGAGAGAAACATAAATGTTACTCACATTTACGTCAGAGTGGCTGAAAACTAGTTCTGATCATATTTGTTATCTTGCTTGTTTTTAATAGATTTTGCTTGATCTAACCAAACTAAATACATCCTCTGTGGGTGCAGTGTGAGGTCCTTGGATTTACCGATGGAGGCAACATAAATAATTCTGTGACTTTGAAGTGACAATCTTGAGCAATATTTATAGAGACCGACGGAGTCTCCGCCAAACTTTTCTGTTTCACTATTTGGTTGCTTGTATTAGACCCTGGATTCACTGACTACAAGCGTCAATATTTCTCCTTCCTTGCTAACCAAACACTGTCTGTCCACCATCACTGAAAGCCTTTTTGTATACTCTGATTACTTCTTTTGAATCACTATACACAAAAAACTATGATTGTGAAGTCGTCCCTTAAGCTCTGGTTTCAGCTATGTTGGTTTTATGTTTCTTAAATACTGCTTTAATGTTCACATGGTTTCTAGTCATGTATTTCCTCCTTTCTTAGTAGCTGATGTGTTTTTGGTGCATTTTGTGTCCAACCCTAACCCTCACACCACAGGTGCCCAGATATTAAAGATGAAAACTACTTTATAGAAATTAATTACATAGCATAAATATGTCGAATGGTTATTGCTACAAAGTGTAAACCACAAATAGTATCAAAACCAATGTTTGAGTTAGTGAAAAACGTGTAACTTTTAAGCAACATTATGTAGAACTTGGAATTTTGTGCGATCTGGCGCCCCCCACAGTTTCAACACCACTGTCATGAATACAAATCCAGGGCCTGTGACGGTTTGTCAGATGTCATGTAGGTGCTGACTGCAAACAAAACTCATTACATCACAGCAATGTTACGTGTTGAAACCTTGTATGTTGAAGTAAACATGTATGTAACGCTGTGATACCCTCTCACTGTAGTTACATAGTGCAGAAACAAGAGACAGAGACACCATTCACCCTGTTACAAGACACTGTAGCATCAACATGATTTTGAAGCTTTTATTTTAAAATAATTACATTGTTGTTTTGACAGATTGATATCTAACCGGGCATGTGGGTGGATCACCTCTTTAAATCTAGTTAATCTTACATGAATCCAGCGGACATTACTTCTTTTTATTTAATTCCATTCACATAGATTTCAGCCTAATCTCACTCACTTTGAACAAGCTTTCCCCGCTAAGGTCCAGTCACATCCAGTTCAGCCATTGACAGTCTACTAGTCCAGTCCAGTCCCTCTTCAGCTCAATTTTATTGAGTGGAGTCAAGCCCAGGGCAATCAAACCACGCACAATTTAGCCTACTTTAGCCCACTCCAGTCCAACCCAGCAGTCTGGCCCAGTTTACTCTAAAATGTTTCTTGCCAGTTCATCCCGTCATCTTAACCTACATGACAAAACAAGCACCGCTCTGCCGAAACCCCGCTTAGATCAGCACACTTCAGGCCCTTCTCTGTCTCTTCCTTCCTGGATCCCTGGTTTCTGGCGATAAGGAGGTTAAAGGGCAGCATGTGCGGTTGACAAGGGACTATAGATCACACTGAGGAGCCATAGTTCTGCCTTTTTCTGCTGAGGATGCACAAACATGTCCTTCCATCACCCCCCTTGTAAAACAACATCGATCTCTGAAACAGTTTATAGCAATATTAACAAGCGATCAGGCCGAGCTGATTAAGGTTATGTGGTGCTCTGGTCTTGAGAGCGTAGCACACTCAAACACATCGAGGCTCACGCGTTTACCAAATGACATGTTGTAACAGTGCTCTGCTGAACCGACAGTAAATCCTGCATAATTTAATTATTGAGCACAAGTACAGTCCACGCTAGTATTGAATCGAATCCTTCACAAGCAAAGAGGAAATAGGATGCTATTGATCCCCAGTGGAGGATTAGATTTCCAATGGCAAAGGGATACTGGTCTCATTCTACAATGGGAGGACCATGTGACAGAGTGGCCTATATAAAACCCATAGCAGGGAGTCAATAGCTCGGAGAACAAACGATGCTGTGGCTAAAGGCAATCTATGCGACTAATTCTCTCAGCAGTCGCTGCGTTTGTCACATGGATCTCTTGATTGTACTGGAGCATAAAGCAGCTTTCCATCTGCTTCCACAGCTGAAGTCAGTGGGAGCTCCCGCATGGTTTTTGTTTAATGGCACTTCATGTTGATCACTAATAGTTCGCTCTACGTGTAACCACTGCTGGGAATTTGGTTGTTTTATAGTCCTGGTACTTTGTAGCATTGTTTTGTGTTTAGTGGTCGATTGTAACCATATTTATTCTTTTTCTGCTTTGTAATTCTGCCGCTGATCTACTTTATACAAGCAGCACCTATTTAATGTCTCTTGCTCTTCCATTTCTCCCCATATTTTCCCTGATCTGATGATAGTTGATCAATGGGATAGGATTGTATTTTTTTTTTAATCTCATTTCACATCTGTATTGCTAGTACAGTAGCTTAGTTCACTGGGGTCAGTTGCCTTTCACAACATTGCATTGTTTTAAAGGTGCATGAACAAAAAATGCCTGCTTGTATTGTGCTCATCGCTCACCTGACTCTGGAGCTCCTCCCCTCTACTGAGTGTGTTTTAGTGTCTTTCAGCTCATTGTTACTGCATTTGTTTCAAAAGATGGTGCCGTTCTGATTCACTCCCACCTCTCACAGCTTCATTTCAACCATAGCAGGCAGCTGTTACGCTACCTGTCCAGCAAAAAACAACAGAGGAGACAATGTTTATCGTGTTAAGTTAAGGTCGATCTGGTTTTCGTGGGCAAAAGGCCTATAGGATTTTTTAAAATACTAACTTCTTTCCACGTTTTTTTTTAAGTCATTCCTCATTAGCAGCCAAAGACACATGCATTCTGAAGTTAGTAGAGACTAAAAATAGAGTTTAAAACAGAGTGATTGGTGGACTTAACATTTGTGGGCTGGCCATTAATGGACTCTTAATGAATGTTAATGTTGCTCCGTAACTGCTGGATGTGTTAATTGACAAACACTGTCTACTAACACATTCACAAAATGTGTTTACAGCTTGTTACAAAGCCATTAAGTGGCCCCCTCAAAAAAATCAACTGAAAGAATTGACACCGAATTAACGGCGCGGCCCGTTCCTGGCGAACGGTACTCGATCTTCGAGCTAAATGATTATAGGACAGTGAAGAAGGCACAGCCCAGTCGCATTGGACTCACCTGTGCTGAAAATAAAGACGACTGAATAGAAGACACACTCTGATGGACCTGTGCGCGCAGACTCTATTTGCACTCGCTGGAACATCAAAATTGAAAAGTGAAATATCAGTAAAATTAGAAATCTACTGGTGTTTGTGGAATGCTCAGCTCGACTTTCCCAGCCAATATATGTATTTTTTGATTTATTCATTCAGACCCCTGTCATATCAATCACTAGCTCAGTCAGCCCATTGTTGAGGTCTCCATTGTGTCCCCTGTCCTTGAATGTCGACGTTTAAAAAAAAAAAAAAAAAGGCACTGGATTGTCTGTCTGGAGAGGAATGATAAAACACCGAGATAATGCTGCTGGGCAGATTTCCTTGACTTGGTTTCCCAAACAACATCTATAAAGTCTGTCCAACAGCCTTGATGATTAAAGATTAAGGGGCAATATGTGAGAACCTCACTGCCCCATAGCACACAATGAATATCATATATCTTCAAGGATGTGATAGAGCTGCTGATCGATAACAGTGACTCCCAAAAATGATCACCCCAGCACACACACACACGCACGCACGCACGTACGCACGCACGCACACACGCACACACACACACACACACACACACACACACACACACACACACACTCTGACTTGCACTTTTCACCTGCTCCGTGATGAGGGGCAGCGCAACGAGGGCCCACAAAGCTAATAACACAGCAGTATTATAATCAGAGTCTATTGCATTGTAATTACCTCATCACAAGGCATTTTTGCAGGAGCGCTGATAAGTTAGCTAACGTATCGCTGCTGGGAAAATTTGACTTTATTAGTTCTAGTGATTGCAGGCCACTGGGCCCTCAAACATCCCAGCAAATCTGTGCTCACAGAGAGAGGTCACTAAAGGTTATCTAGCACTTAATACATCATTGAACCTGCAGTAATACAGTCCAAAGCCAAACCTGCAAACAACCACCTGACAGTAATATAATTCAAAGGCTAGAGGTTGAATCATTAGGACAAAAATAAGTGATTGTTGAGTTGCATTCCCAGAACGTGAAACACTAACATTTTGGTTGGTGAAGCGTCCCGGGCACAACACAAAATTTGTTTTAAAAGAAAATCCAGGCAGAGGGCAGCAGGGTCTCTGTAGATACGACACACTAACACGTCTTTTCTCCCCTAGTCTCCCTCTCCGTCTCTTTCCATGTTTTTATATTGTTTCATCTTGCTACGTCTGCCACGTGTGATGTGCACTGATAGGTCGAAATCATTCCTGTGATGCATTGCAACGGCATGCAATAAGTACAGATCTCTGTGTTGAAATGTAGGGAATAAAAGTTAAAAAGTTGTCAGAAAAGTACAATACTCCAATAAAGTGCAGGTACCTGAAAAAGTACAGTAATGGAGTATTTGCACTTTGTGACTTCCCACTTCCACCAGCTGGTTGCTGACTATCTTTCCTGATGTGACTGGAAACATTATAGCAGCTGTAATTTAGCGCTATGACAGACCTTTGTGGCTGAAGGCATGAATTGGAGTAGAGCACGGATAAAGGCTTTAATCCTTACTGAAACCACCCTGCTAAAGACTCATGTACTTGTGGTGATGCATGTTGGATAAAAGCATCCACACCAAACAGCTTTTGCTCTGTGAAACATCATCATCATCACTCTGGTCCTTGTCATTGACGACAATCTGAGGACGGTTAAATTTGTGACCTGTCAGCCAGTCGAGATCCAGGCTTTAGTTCTTTCTTCACTCATCTTGTTCTCTCTTACACGGGAGGCAACATTTACCACCAGCCTGTTGTGTAACAATATGTGTGTGTGTGTGTGGGTGGGTGGTCCATTGGGGTGTGCATTTGGGCTCAGACCTAACTGACCCCTTATGCTGTTTATCAGTCCCTAATTCATCCCAGTGGCATCTGGGCATCACTGCAGTCTCTGGTGGCTGTGAAGCTTGGAGTGGTGGGGTGTCTAGTCGGGTATGTTGGGGTGGGGCCGGTGCTGTGTGTGTGTGTGTGTGTGTGTGTGTGTGTGTGTGTGTGTGTGTGTGTGTGTGGAGGAGTGTGGGGGGTTGCCCCGGAAAAAAAAAGGCCTATCATGGTTTCCACACACCCCGAGCAGAGCATCCATCTGGACGCAAGTAGACTCATTGTTTTGACACTCACAGCGTGGTGCTGTCTGGAGAGGAGAGGAGAAACCCCTCTCCACCTCGACTGTGCTCTACATGATGCACTGGGACGGATCTATGCGTAATGTTTGTGTGTGTGTGTATATCTGTGTTAGTTTTTCTGGTCAATTTGAAAAGCTTTAGTCTAAAATGGGACACTCTGGAAAGCTCAGTGTAGGCCAACTTAAAGAAACACGTGCGGACATTGAAGAAAACAATTTCAGCTACTGTCAGCAGTATTTAGCATTAACTCTGGTAAAATATTTATTCTAATATTCAAACATCTTCTATACAAATTCACAAATTCATACATATTGAACCTTTGAATATTTATGATATAAAGTCTGTTAATGTGTATTACTTTGTTAGAAAAATTGCTCTTATAATATTCACAATCCGAGGACAGCGACTTTGAAGTCAGTGGGGATCATTCTACCAGTTTGCATCTTAAAAATACTCTTCTCTACTTTTGTTGTGAAAAGTTTCATGGAGGAACTATTTTCTTTCTGTATCAGCATGCAGACGGAGTTAGAGTTAATTTAATCAATGGACCAAAGGCTAGCTAACTAAGCTAGCTAGCATTACAGCTCAGCCGCAGAGGACACCGTTAATGACTGCATTCTGTGCTGTCACGAACACGAGCCTCTCGTCCACACGCGTAGGCACACTTCTTTCTGCGAAGTATAGATGCATATAAAGCTCCACAGATAAGATTAGAGAAAACATTTTATTTTTGATTATGGGGTGATCCGTCCCTTTAAGTTACTGTACGCTGAGCTCTCAGGACCTCCATAGTAATAGTTAGAGTAATATGTGATGAGAGATGAAGCTGTATTGATCCACAACCTAATTTCTCTGAAGGCATCGGTAGTTTCATCTCCTATAGTGTTATTTGTCTATCCACACACCAAAGAATGACCGACAAACCAATCAGAAGTCCTCAAGTGAATATATTGTACACATACCACATGGAGGCCTTCATCACTCCGACACCATGAGACGCACAAAAAACAGCAAGTCACAGGGGTCGCTCATACGTTTTTATTGTTCACGTCAGGAACATTGCCAAGTAAAGTGCTCTATACTGATATCACATTCACGGACACCAGGACAGGATTACAGTGTTGTTAATACTATATGTGGAAGCTACACCTAGCAGTATGTTAAACATAAATCATCCTACATAAAGACAAGAGATGAAAAAAAAAAATTGGGGTCAGTCCAGTTTCTCTCATCTCATTCTCTCCTTTTCAGTCACACACTCCCTGATGTGGCTCTCGAGGGGCTTCACTGGAGGCGAGGATCCGGTCAAGTAGAACTGGATGATTCTCAGCGCTTGTGTTCACTAAAATGACATCCCATCAACTTTTATGAAATGAAAACATTCAAATATTTAGTATTTTTTGAGTCTTGAATCCAACGGTGAGTTGGATTGTTCACACCAGAAGAGTTCAGGTTGCTGATAGCACCTCAGCAAAGAGTTGAGAGATTTTAAAGTAGGCCAAGGTGAGAAAAGGCATCCTTACTTTTGTTTAACTTTCTAATTATACCTAAAAAGAGACATCATAAGAAGTGACCGACTAAGTAGTGACTAAAATCTCCACTCGCTCTATTTCAAAATGTAAATATTCAGTCAGTTGGCAGATACTGAAAGACCACAGAGAAACGCCTTACGGGGAGGGAAGCACACGCCGTCATCATAGGTTTTGCATATTTTGTTTTTGCATCTGAGGATATAAATGCAGTCAAGGCACATTGGTGGCTCACATGCACACAAAGTCGCCCAGTTACCTGTATGCTCTACAGGACAGTCTGTGCTCACTGTGCAACACAGACGCCATGTTGTGTCAAGGCGTCACCAGTATGAGACAGACGTGTTGCGGCTGGAAAGAGCGCAGTAGATTTGGATACTAACGGTGAAGCAGACTGTCTGGGGGTGAAGTGTGAAACGGTAGACACACCAAAGGGTCACCTAACAAAACCGTCACACCTTCCCAAAAGAAAAACTAGAACAATATATCCTTCGTTTCAAGCAGTGGCTCCCAACCTTTTTTGCTTTTAACCTCTTAAAGGATAACGCCACCAATTTTACACCTCAAAGTGTGTTTACAGCTCTTTGAGAGGAGAGCTGCGTATGTGGAAGAAGCTGTATAAAACATTTTTTGGCAGGCAAGAAGACTCAAGATGATGTCACTTGAGTCGGCGTCTGCTGGGTTTTAAGACTACAAGTTAGAAACTGAAAAGAATCTTGGGGTGTTGAGTTTGAAACAAGTGAGGTAACCAGACCTCTGTAAGTCCTCATCTTTGCTGTCTGTGGCCAATTTGCATTGTGGGTAATGTAGGCACCAGGTTTTGAAAAGGAGGAAGCCAGTGTGGAATAAAAAAAAGGCTGGAGCTCAACTGATATATCTGCAGGCCATTATTGACTGACATTGGCCTATCATGGATATATCAGTATCGGCGTATCTGTCGTCCCGTTACAGAACATAATGCAGACATTTTGAGGGATCATTGCAAAAAATGTGTAATTATGTCTTTATCCTTTGTAGAGAGGAATATTGGCTATTTGGTTCTGAATTTATTTTTTTCTCTCCAATATTGGCATTAGCATCAGCCTCAAAATCCAGTATCACTATCCAAAAGAAGACGATAGCTCTGGTTCAGTCTAATAATTCTATTGGGGTGCAATGCTAGATTTCTTGTATGTATTGAAGCAACATCACAAGGAGCACATCTGTGACAGAAGGACAAAAAGGTTAAAAACTGCAGTTTTTTGTCAACAGAGGAGCAAAGATTTGAGAAACGCCCCCAAAAATGTTACTTAAAAATATGAAAACTTCTCGTATTTTGTACACTAGAAATTATCACCACCCATCCTGGAGGCCTCGGCTGCCAGGTTGGGAACCGCTGCTTTGAAAGATACAGGCAAACACAATGACTTTCAGTATCAAGGGTGTGTCAACAACAAAATATCGCTCATAAAATGTAATTCTAGAAATATATACCATTATTTGTCATATACTGCTCCCTGTCTCTATATCACAGAGGTGAAGCATCTCTCTGTATGACCGTGGGGTCATGGAGAAATCTATCTCTGTGGTAATTTCTGCTTAAGCACTTCCACATTCACAGCGACTCTATTAGGATCACTGTCACATTGTCACTTGCACTCTGTTAATCATTGCCTTGAATGTGCCAGAACTTCTTGATTGAACTATTCACACACACAAACACACACACACACACACAACATATTCACCTGTTAACATCGTGACTTAAGGATGAAAAGGCACCAGTTACAGTTTTTTTTCCTGCTCATTTAAAGCTGAAGTATTTCAGCATAGGTCCATCGATTAGAAGCTGTTCTACATTACTGTTAAGTCATCTTGAAGAATGCAGCATTAAGTGAATCTGTGAGTATTTACAACTTCTCAGTTCATGATAATGGCATAAAGTAAAATGAGTGCGTATGGATCATGTTGAACTTAAAGCAGTTTGAGGAATGACGTGAATCGTGATGCACAAACATGAAAAATGAGCTTCCGTTTCTTAAAATACAGTTTTATTTGTGAATTTACACTGATTAGCAATACATCTAAAAGCAACTCCATTAGATAACCATTTATATAGGATTTTCACAGGTCACAAAAGTAGCTTGGCTCATTCTGGCATGCCAAAGCAAAAACTTGTTCTTTTTTTTAATTTTATTTTTAAAAACAGAAAATAAAAGGTGGATAGAGAGGCATTAGTAAAGCAAGGTGCAAACAGTCGGAAACAGAAGAGGTGAAAATAAGGATGCAATGCACATTCAGTTCATCTGGGAGCAATTTATGCTCTTAAAATGGTTAATTAAAAAAAAGCCTAGTACTCTCCGAAAACTAAAAGAAAAAAAAAAAAAGAAAGCGTACTGCGATACAAACGGAGGATGAAAAAAAATAAAAGAGAACGTTCCAGGAGGAGAGATGGTATGAAAGAATAAAAAGACAAGACTGAGTGATAAAAACGTGGTGCGTTAGTATCAGGTCGTCCTTAACCCCGGCCCCTCTCTACTACACACACATATGCACTTCCATTTCCAAACTCACACCTCCCTTCTCCATCTTTCAGTTGTGTGACCTCGGCTCTTCACCGCGAGCCAAAAGCCATCGTTTAACACAGCTAAAGACGTGCCCCCAAAACCCTCCCTCCCTCCCTCCCTCCAAATCCAATACTTCACATTGCTAGCTGGGATATTGGTGCATCTGGTTAAACTGCGGGGGGAGGATGTGTGGCAACGCATCACACTTTGGCTTTGCAGAGTTCAGCTGTGGGTCATCTGACAGTAACAACACGATCATGTTTACTAGAGAAATGACATGAGGGGAGGCTTTAGAAGCTGAAATGACGACGGGGGGCTCGCAAGAGTGATCGAATAAAAATTAAATGTCCACATGACCTCCTTAAAGAGTTCCAGTTCCAGGAGGAAATAAATGGCAAATTAAGCAAAGGAAGCGTAGCTACTGTGAATGGAGCTACTGGGGACAAAAAAAAAAAAAAGAAAAGAAAAGTTTTGGGAGCCTGAGGGGTGTCGATGCAGTCACTGGGGTGATTTAAAAGAGGTCTTGTTGGGGTCCTTGACGCCCAAGCAGGCAGACGAGAATCGCAACCCTTGTCTCAAAAACAACGGAGGAAAAAAAAAATTACAATATGGCTTTAAAAAACACACACAAACACACCAAACGAAAAATGCCACCGCTCCGCACTCCACGACCCATGATTCTCATTTCAGCTGGCGACTGCTGATAGTTTGACGTAGCATATCAGCACTACACTTGCTGTTTTTTTTCTTTTCTTTTTTTAGTTTTGTTGAGTTGAGAAGTAGAGATCTTTTCCCATGTGTGACACCAATGAGAGACTTTTTCTTTCTTTCTTCGCTCGACTCACTTTCCGGGTCCTGACCTTTCTCCGACACCATGCCTCGCTTGCTACTTGCGCAACTTTTGTTAAACCAAATACTTCACAATCTCCTTCACTGGTGAAACCACCTGCAACTAAAAAAAAAAATGCGTTATATACCACGAGAAAAAGTGCAGCACAATAAAATAAAAAATATATAGTTAAAAATCTATAGCCAACATATCCAGTTTTCATATATCTGTGTTATATAGTAAATTTGTGTACTCTGAAGATTAGAATATCATTTGAGCAATCAGGCCTCACTACAGAACATAGTCAGCCGTATAAATTCCGTTTTTGCAAAAAAAAGAGAAAACATGCGTAACATCCGTATTCTCTGTAAAAGCTTAGAAATGAGTACAAAACAGAGTCGACTAATACCAAATTTGTGTTCAATAAAAAAAGATCAGATTTCATGAGGTGACAAAAACGAGACACAAACAGTGACGCTTCACTAAAATGAGATTGTTTCTTCTTTTTCTTCCACTCTGTTTGGCAAAAAAGAAACCCTTTGAGATGAAGAGGAAATTAAAATGCTACATAAATATTCCGAGTGAGTCGGCGGCTCTGTGAGATAAAGTCAACTTGTGATGGACCGCCGGCCTACAGCCTCACTATCTCGTCCAGTCTAGTGACCCTTTAACTCATCTGGAGTTCAGCCACAATCAGCTGAAGGGGAAGGTTTGCGTCAGGAGCTTGAAGAGTGGGAGAGGCCGAGAGAAAACCTCCCTCACAGTAAATAAATCAACACAAACCCTGTGGCTGTCTTCTGACACCAGTTTTCCAGTGTGACTTCAAAATTTAATTCGGCCTTTCGGCTCCCTATGCAGAGTCAGGTGACCAGAATGTAAAAACAAAACCTTGAAAGACTGGGGAAGTCTTGACATGAGAAGAAAAAGGTTTCACTTCAACTTGTGCAGTTTTATAACCCTCATGTTGCACTCCAATCATTTCATAAAATTGGATTTTGAGAAGAAATAATCCAGCTGGTTTCACGTAGTGTTTTCGGCTTGAGGAACAACACAGGAAGAGCCAGTTATTCAGGATTTATATGGCCTCAAATGACACTCGCTGCTCCTGAGGAGCCCTGTTAGAGTACTGCACAGGTGATAAGGTGTGTAGACAACCAACACCCACCCAAGTAACCTACGCCTGCTGCAACTTTAGCAATGAGCCCATCCCAGAACTGTAACATCTTTCTGCAGATAGAGAGACCTTTCTTTTGCGTTACAAACCAGTTCATTTTTTGTGTAATCCGTTCTTCTGCCTTTTCGCACATAAAACCTTTTGTTAAAAAATTAAAATAAAATTAAAAACATAAAAGGGCATTGAAAACGGAGACAAAATAAAAACACAGACATTAAACAGAAAAGGCGGCTGCCGCCCCACTTTCTTCTCCCTCGCCCGTGTCTGCTCTCAGGCCTCCATCTTCTCTTTCTTTTTGTTCTTCTTCAGGAAGGACGGGGTGCGGAACTTCTTCTTCTTCTTGGTGTTGGGCGACTTGGAGGGCGAGCTCTCGGGGGACAGCGCCTCCTCGATCTTCTCGCCGGAGCGCACCGTGATCTCCACGCTCTCCACGCTGGTGGTCAGCTGGCTGACGCGCTTGGACAGCTCCTCGTCCACGTCGCCGTGGCCGTCTTTGCCGTTCATCAGGCCCGTGTGGTTCTCTGAGGGAGGGGGCAGACACAGGTCAGGACAGGCAGCAAGAAACAGAGGAAGGAATCAATCAGTTCTGCAACACACCCTACAAAACAGACACTGAAATAAAAATACAGTGTATGATTTATATTGACTAACATTGGTGCCGGGCTGAAGATGTACTGAAGTGGAAGAGTAAATAATTCAAGAACTGCTCACTACAGTCTGTAGGTCAGAGGTTAAAGGGGAATTCTAGTATTTTCAAACTTGAGCCCGATATATATCTATCTATCTATAATGTATACATTTATGTAAAAAGGCAGTAGGACTGTTGTAAGTAACGTGTTGGGAAACAATGATCTCCCATTTATGCTCATTGTCAAGTCAATAAATAAGAAATATATTCAATTACCAATAAATAATGTTTCTACTCATTAATTCTGACTTTTAACGGATTTATATTTTGAACTTTTAACCCCAAATCTATCAGTGTTTACTGACATATACAGTGGTTAATAAACATATGATGGACATAAATGATAGAAAGAGCATGTAAAATGATGAAATATAACAACACTACACTCTCACTACAATCTCAAAAAGTATTATGAAGTTTTTCATACGTCTTCACCAAAGCTGCATGTTTTCCTGCAGCAGTACTGTATCGAACTGCATTCACCTGTGCAGGCGTTCATGTTATTGTGTCCACCCCCTGAACGCCACACTCGCCTCATGTAATAAATATGAGGCTTTGCTGACTCCGCTCTACCAAACACACTAATACCACTTGAACTGTGTGCTGAACTTCCGCTTCCCTCGCAGGGACATGCTGTTCCCGTGCTCTACATATTTCATAATATCCCTGCGTAAAGCTCCAGTGACCTGATAGCCCACAGAGTCTGTCCTGCTTTCACCTGAAATAAATGGGACTACAGCCACTTCTGTAATGACTGTTCACATAACAGGTCTGCTGGTCAAATCCCTTTCTCTGGGTTACAAATGCAGGTTAGGGAAAGCAGGGCAGCTTCATCGTGTTACTATGCTGAAACACCGGGAGAGTGACGTCTTCTCTGTTTACTTTCAACCTCGCACAAAGAAACACGCAGGGCGACATTAAAAAGCAGCTCACACCCCAATTGACCTGGTTTGAGGACAACGACTGGCCGACCTCACAGCGACGGTGTCAGAATATATGGGTCCCCTGAGCCAGTGTGCTGCTGTGGGTTAATTGTTACTCATTGTGTTGGAGGGCAGCTGACAGGAAGTCAATCGCATGGTGTCATTATTTAGAAGTTGTACCGAGGCCGCTGTGATCTTTGTCTCTCTTGGAGGTACACCAACTGGCTTCAAATGTCAGGCACAATATTTCTATGTTAAGACTGGAGATCTAAATGGCAGCAAAAGGCAAAACTTCATACCCAGAAATCACAACATGCTCATGTTACCAACCTGGCAGGTCTGACATGTTTGAGAGAAGAGAGAGGCATAAGACCTCGTGTTGATGTGGACTCATTCTGAAATTTCTAAGTGGTGCGTAAACAAGGACGCAGAAAACAATCAAGACTGAGTGTTAGCAAGCAAAGTACTTCATGATCTGTGTTCTTTAAAAGTCATGGTTTGACACTTTAGTATGAAAAGTGGTCATTCATGTCGGTAGTAAGATGATAAGACATCACTCTTTGTGTTCAGTAAAGAGCTACAACCTAGAGAGGTTGAAGAGTTTGGCGGACAGCAAAGCTGTCTATTATCAGGAAATTACAATATGTAACTCTATATTGAACCACAAATTGTTGGTTTTCCATTTGTTTTGTACGGATTGATCAATGAAATATCATTAGTGAAAAATCATCTGGAATTAAGATTATGTTTTTGTAAGATTATATTGTCTTTTATATCTCAGAAGGAGCGAGTCCTCCACTGATGTATAATGAAACCTTGATACAGAGTTGGAGGTGGAGCCCTATTCATTCCTATGAAAGCTGCTCAGTGGCGCTTGAAGCCAAACAAGTTCGACTTCTCGAGTATGAAAATACCATAAAAATCTCTGCGCACGAGAAATTTCCACCGACCGAGCTGGCTTACTTTCAGTTTAGCGTCCCGCTAACTTAAATAGAGATAATATGATTTATTCGTGCGGCTCTTCTAGACCTTTTCCAATTGTACTGGACCAAAGAGCTCATATTATGATAGTAAAACAGGTCGTTTCGCAGGGGTTGTGATGCTCCAAAATACGCATCCACTGTCTTACAGAAGCTTCGTTCACAAAAACTGTTTTTGGGCCACAGTGCGTCACGTGACGATGAGCAATACAAACTGGCTTCAAAGCCGGGTCTCCCTGAGGGCTTGGGGTCCTTCTCTTCCATGGAGTCTGCCATGTTTTTTTTCTCACGCTTTTAGAGGGCGAGTGTTCAGCTGGTTGCAACACTTACCACTAGATGCCACAAAATCCTACATACTTGTCCATTAATGCTAAGCTACACTAACCCATTTCTTAGGTCAAAATAGCAGACAAATAAACATCTTTCCAAAAATGTGAATCTATTCCTAAGCAATAAGCAAACAGACATTTTGAAAAGACTAAAACAAAGTTGGTCTTGGTTTTGGCAGCTTAACAACCATCTTTGAAATCTTAAATGTCCCTGAATGCTCCGATAAGGAGGGCTTACATCGCTCCTGTGGTGGATTACCACCACAGGAGTCCAGGACCACCATAAAGAAGTCCTTACAACTTGATTCTTATATTGTACTGAAATGAAATATAATAAATGGAAGGTAAGACATTGTAAGATATAACTTCATGCTTTGAAAAGGAGTAATGTAAAACAAATACATGAGTGCTTTCAAGATTTGCTCTATCACCTCTAGTGGCGAAGGATGAGTTTTTTAAAAATCAACAGCAGAAAGTGGTTTCATTGATTCAGAGTTTTAACATGAAAAATCATTAGTGCAATACAAACTTATAGCACAGGTCAGTAGTTTAGTTTCTGCATATTCAGCTCTTACTCCATTTAATTTGCACCCTTATGCACACACACACTCAAACACACATTAGATCATAAAGACACACGGCAAGGCAGTGAAGATCATTCTGAAAACGTCTCTCTCTCTCTCTGAGTGAGTGATACCTTCTTTAGCTGGAGTGCTTTGCGGGGACTGGGTGAGAGACAGAGACTGAGAGAGAGTGGAGCCATCGTCGGAGGTTAGATCGTGCTCTCCATCTGCAGGGAGGGTGAGGAGGGGATGGGGGAGGGTCAAAGCAGGGTGAGGGATGGATGAGAGGATTGCAGGGTAGTGTAGAGGATTGAAGTAGTGGGATGACAGCAGGGGTGAGTGGGATGAGAGGTGGGTGGGCGGAGGCAGGATTTGGGATGAAGGGTCAGAAGCGGGGTAGGGGTGGGGGAGTGGGAGGGGGAGGGAGTTTGAGAGATTAGTGGTAACACACACATGTTAGAATAAGGCCATGCACAGCTGCTTTTCCACAAAATTTCTAAAATCCTTGTCTGCTGATCATCAGGCTGTCAGACTCGCCATGACTCCCTTGTTATCCGCTTGTCCTGGGGGCTGAACACGCACTGTAACATTTTGTTGTGCCTTAATATCCTCACAATGCCCTGAACTGTAATTTAAGGGCTGGATTCCAGAACATGCTTACATACAACTGGCTGAAATTTAGATAATTTATTAGCCCATGATAACAGATTTCAGATAAATGATGAAGTTATACAATAATATTCAAGCACATTAAGGAAGGAGGCGATTTACATAATGAGCATAGTAAGCGTATATATAAACTTAAATGCATTATGACAATCTTGTTCACAGAGAAGCCACCCAAAACATAATTTGTGCCCATCCACTGAGCATCAGTGATATTGGTGAGGTGTGCCACAGCCACAGTCTGGCAAGAGATACAGAAGTATCTGTTGCCGTACCATCAGACTACAGAACAGCTTCTGTCCTCATCCTCCTCAGCACTTAAATACGAATGATAGTTTATTTTTGTCACTTATTATTCATGAATCCATCTATGTTATTTCGTTACACAACCATGTTGTAAAACCATAATCATGCCTAAGAATAATGCCTTTTATTGCCCATCATATACTTACTTAGAGAAGAGAACGCAGAAGAGAACATTGAGTTTTTATTATCTATTATATCATCAGTTATTTTTTAATATCCAAAGGCTTCCTGGCTAAAACTAATCGAGCATGTGACTTTCTACTTGATAGGGGCTTGCAGCAGCTTTTAAAACAACTCTTGGGACAGTACAGTAAATGTTACAGTGCAGCTCAGCATTAGTGGCCTCATTAGTTTTAAACACTGATTAGTGTGAATGAACGACATTCCCATATCAGTTCCACACATACATTAGCACATTCAGGGTTACACATTCAGTTGGCCATGGCGTCACAGTTGTTCACAGCTTGTTCATAGCCAGCACATAGAACGTGTTTGCATAACAGCCTGGTCTGTACACTAAAGGTGCTCTCTATGTGTTTGTACATTTACTTGAGGTCAGTGCGTTTTACACACCGCTTACAGGAAGTAGTTTTCTGCTGGCAGCTGTGATATGGGCTTAACAATTTTGACATGAAACATTTTGGAGTTTGCAAATTAAATATACAATGGGATGGACACTACTGATCACAGGCTAAACGTGTGTGTGTGTGTGTGTGTGTGTGTGTGTGTGTGTGTGTGGTGTGTGTGTGGCATATATCAGGTCATTACAGACGGTCTCCAGCTTGCAGCCAGATTGGCCACCGGGGATTCGTGGGGCTGTGGGGGCAACACTGTCATAGCAACGGGCTCAACTCATGTGGCGGGTGTGAAGACCTGCTGTCTGTTCGGTCTGTCATCTTAGTCATAGCAGTCCATCATAAATGTGCACACACATGTGCACATACAGTGAGATTTGCATCATGTTTCAAAGGCACACAAGAGCATTTGGAAGATCCCATAAACATGAATGAACATGTGCAGAAATATAGACATTAATCTGGTGCAGTATTGGGACTAGTGGATGCCCCCCCTGCTCACTATGTGTTCTCTATTGATTTCTCCCTTGCCTCTCTGAAAGGCAGTGGGACAGAGGGCTAATATGATTAGCACTGACTGTATTGTGTGAGAGGTTAACGCAGATGAAGGCAGCAGTAGGACCCGTGAGGACAATCCCTCATGTTGAAAGGTGTGTGCTGTGTATATGTGATATAGCAGGCAGTGTGTTAGAATACGCCTGTCCACTGGGATCACTGCTTAGTCAACAGCCCTACAGACCCGGGATTATATATATAGATGTTTACAACAAGCCTGCTGAGAGAGTAGGTAACAAACTGAGAATGTACAGAAACCAATCTGTGAGACAAGATTTAATGAAGAAGAGGAAGAGGAGGAGGAGGGAAAGATTTGCAAGTTTTAAGCAATCCTGATTTGGTTCGAGCTCAGTTTGAAATCTGCTCCAGCTGTTTTAGCCGATTCAGAGCACTTGAAAATGTCACACAGTGCTTGTTAACAAGGTAGACAGGCTCCAGCAGGACATGCCCACATCTGGCTGTTTGGGTCTTGTCTTTTTCTACAGTTGAAAGTCTTTCAGACGAATGAAAAGCTCACAGAGCACACTGGGAAGAAGACTGACATAGTTAGAAGGAGGAATCTAATAATTTCTGACAAAGTCAGATCCAACATATTTTACTCTCAGTGTGTATGTCAGGGATACAAACTAGAGCTGAACTCGTACAGAAAATGTGAGGTTGATACCCATGTAAAGAAATGCTTTTCAGATAGAAAAATGTTATGGGGGAAAGGGAGATTAGGACTCCATTGTTAATGTAATGGTAATTAAAATTACTAAAATTGTGTTGCCAAAATAAATACAACTTTATCAGTTAATGTTATTATAATGTCAGTATCATAATTCACTGTAAATCCAATAACAATAAATGCAACTTAATAAAAATTAAGGTAAAAGTATCTCATAAACACGCTCCCTATAAATCATTTACTAGCACAATTTACTGCACCACAATTGATTTCTGGCAACATATACACCGATATCTGTGATAAGCAGATATTGGCTGATGACATCAGTCCCGCAGAGACATCAGCAGGCTCAAATACAAATTGCCAAAAATGAGAGAACACATCTTTGAAGATAAACTTGCTGCTTTCTCAAATCTAGTGACAAATCTTCTTGGCACCAACTAATCTCTTCCCGTGTGCTTTCAAACACATTGATTATTGATTGAGTGTTTTAAAAGCCGCACAATTATCTGTTGTTAAACCTTCCCCTCACGGATTGGTAGGTTTGTTTGCTGCTCACACCGAGGGATGGGCCTTTGGCTTTGAGTACAAGTCACTGTGCGTGTGTGTGTGCCGTCCATATGTCTCTCAGTGTGACTGGTCTCTTGTTGTGTTCGCAAGTTGAGTGAATCCAGGATCAAGTCCACACAGCTATTAGCATTCATTAATTCAGGGAATTGGTGTGTAAGAGTTTGTATGTTTTTTTTTTTTTAGTGTGCATTTGTGTGTGCGCATGGGTGTGTGTGTTTGTGTGTCGTACCGCTGAGGCCCAGTTGCCTCCTTTCCACGTTCTTGCGGTACTCGACCATGTCCTTCTCTGACAGCTCACTGAAGGGGTTGGGAGGCAGGGGAGCCATCTGCTCATCCTCTGTGGGCACGTATGGCTGGGGAGGAGACAGGGAGAGGGGTGAGCATGGGAGCACGAGCACACACACACACACACACACACACACACACACACACACACACACACACACACACACACACACAGAAACAGTGAGGAAGTAAATGCACACTGAAATGCCAAAACAAATACACACACACTTATTGATGTACATGCACAAGGTCTCTCTTTTTTCTTTCTCTCTTACACACACACACACAAACCCAAACACACACACACACACACACACACACACACACACACACACACACACACACACAAACACCTCACATCCACACTGTCTTCACAATACTTCATTACAACATACTTCATTACTCACATAAAGATAAAAGTGTCGACCACATCACACAGAGCTCTTCTAACCACAAGCTCGACACAGAGACTCTCAACCAATTAGTGCGGAAAACCCCAACATCTTCTAAACAGACTGTGGAATACACACACTCCAAAATGCAGACATGTCACACATGGTGCACCGAGTCACAAGCATGCACAGAAAAACGCACATTTCACAACGGCTCTGTTTAGATTCTTCTGTGTAAATATGTCCGACAAACCATCATGCTCCGACATGAACTTTGTGCCTCGGACAAAGCTGCACCTTTGCCTGAGGCACAATTAAAAACTGGTGGGAATTCGTTTCAAAGTTGGTGTCTGAGAACACAGCACTAATAGACACATGCAATGATTTCTGTTCCGAAAGGACAAAAAAGGTGTGAAACAAATCCACAGAGAAAAACAACAACACTGCAAACAGGAACGGTAAGAAATCACTTGTGGATATTTACCAGGACGTTTATCTGCACCTGATTCTTCAAGACAAGAACCCAACCACAAAAACCATCAGCATCAAAACGTCTAAATCTGATCATTTCACCTTCATCTTTCTTATGTGCTCTTCATTGTGTGCTTCATTATTACTTTGTGCAACTACCAACATACTCGAGGTTCCTTTTGCTTTAGAAAAATGTGCTCACTTGGCTCCACCTAGTGGTTGAGGCGTGTCATTAATCTGTCTGCACCCATGTACAACAAAGGAACCTGGATACAGGCGTCTGCACTTGTTTGACTGATTAAATCTCCTCTCATCATCGTGTGGGTGTTTGTAGACTGTGCTTGTATGAAATCTCCTTTACTCCTTGTTTTGTTGTGTTTGCACCTTCATCATCTTTCTTATTTCAAAAAGTTTGGTGCGATCAGGTCGTTTCCAGCACAGCTCTTCCAAATTCAGCCACAATAACTGTGAACACCTTTGAGCTAATAAGCAAATAATTAGAGAAATCTGTACTGTTGCAGTTCCCTTCAGTTCAGCAGGGAGGCCGAGTGGTTCAAGATTGACTGTGTATCCTGCAATGAACCTCTGCATGCCCATAAACAGACACATACTGGACTACTTACGCCAAAATCCTGAATCCTCAACGTGAAGTGAAAAGCAGCTACTGTTTATGTTGCTGCTGCTTTATATTATGACATTTACAAACTGGTAAAAATGGATCAAAACTTTTGTGTTTTCCTTAAATGATTAATTTCTGTAAAATATTATTGGTGTCAGAGAACTCTGTTAACTGTAAACTGGCTAAAATGGAGTTTCTCTAAGAACGAAACAAAACATTTGTTAGTTTAAAGTAGAGACCGACCAATACACCAGTTGGCCAATCACAATCAATACTTGCCAACTTGAAGACAGTTTTAAAAATCATGATGCTTAGGTTGATATATAATTATTAACTTCCAAATAACGTTCCGTTTCTCAGCACATTGTCGTCCTTTTACAGAACAAAGATTTGTTAATCTGTATATCTGTACATCTATCTTTGTCTGTTTGATCACCACATTGGAGAGATTAACTACAAAAACTGTGTGTATATCACCAAGATGACGTCATCAAATGTCTATTTTTTTCCTAAACCCAAGGATATTTAATTTACTGTCACAGAAAGAGGAAAAGAATCCATCAAATATTCACACACAACTAAAATCAGAGAATCATTGATTTTCATAAGTTCTGAAAATGACAGAGGAAATCCTCACCCGTCGCGGTACATCATCAGGGATGCCTGCAAGGGCGTGAGAGCGCGGCCCCGACGTCATCACATCAAACCGGTTCTGCTCTCTGATCTGTGATAGGAAAAAACACACGAGGATGTCATGAGAAAGAAGGAGGAGTTTTACTTTGAAAGATTCAAAACTCCAGTCAAAACAATTCAGAGCATAAATATAAATGCCTGAATGTTACACTTTGCTCAGATGTGTTCAATCCCTGATCTTACAGGATGTTCATATACTCATCCAGTCATCTCCTCAGGTATTTTCCTCTGTCTCTGAGCAGAAGTATTACACTGCTCGAGTCAAGAGCGTGAGATCAGGAGAAAAGGAACGTCCTTTATTCTTTACTCATATCATCTTTCAGCTCACCCAAGTACTGATCACTTCCTACTGTCCTCATCTTAATATTATAGCAAACTGAGGCCTCTGCCTAAACTCTTACTCATTCTAAACATCAGCGCCAGATGATGCTACAACTTTACAATTAACAATCTTTCTTAGACTCACTTTGTTCCTCTTCTGCAGCACCTCAGTGGGGTCTGTGTTGAGAGGGACAAACTGATTGGGGTCCTCGATCCGGATTGGGGTTCCCGTCTCCTCCGCCTTCATCCACTGCAGAGGGAAGGCAGGTGAAAGCAGATGAGGTTAAACCTGTCGGCTCAAAATAACAACCTCACACCGTGAACATATGGAAAACTTTATTTCAACTAATCAGCTACTGAAAGATTATGTCGTTTCACTTTCAATTTACTGTAAAATATATTACAGTATTATCTGTAACCTCCAATCTACATATTGTTTTTTATCAAGCAGCATTGGAGTTTAAAAGATACAAGGAAGAGATGTGTTATACAGCTCTCGTTCCATACATATGCAGTTTACATATTTAAACTCTTTTGCAATGTGCAGAAAGTTTGAAGGCAGTAACTGTTGTGGTATTTTTGGTTTGGTGTTTTCTGTGGGCTGTGGGCTTGTCCTTCATCTCAGACGGTGCTGATTTGCATTTGTCTTGCGATGGCTGCCAACCAGGAAGTCAGATTTGAACTAAGCAAACATTATTCACATGATTTGACACCCTGACACTTCTTCCTTCCTTGAGGATGACTGATGACCTTCGTGAGATCCAAGATGTCAAGTTACACACAAAAGGGATCCTCATGCGTTGAGACTGCTGGGCTAATTGTGTAAATCTCGGGCAAATATCAGCAACCACTCGTCTCATGAAAGGGACTGAAAGTCAGTGTATTTCAGAGTGTGCTGCTTTGATTTCTATTATTCTTTTTACAGTGCTTGCTACACAGCTTTGTCAAAGTGCAATACTGCATCACTGGAGAACTATTTTAAAGTTTGACTCCATCAGCTAAATGGCTCAAAGTCAACATCAACCACTTCATGTGAATTCACTCAATATTCATTTATTTCTAAAATCTGTATTGTTTACAATTCACAGAAGCATTTGACTTTTAAATTGTTGCTTTCTATATATATTTATACAAGTATTTCTTCTCCTACTTACATGTACATGATAGTTCTATGTTTAATTTCCCTGTCTTTGTTTAACTTTGCTGTCCTTGTTTAGCTACATGTCTACTTCTACAGATGTATTTCTATGGGAACTTCGTGTAACAATGAGTGCAACTTAAAAGTGTAAACAATAAATTCTGATTCTGATTCACTGCAGCTGGACCTGAAATCAATATAGTTCTCTGTTCAGCCTGTAGATGGCGGTCTAGTATCAGTTTTTAGACACTAGGTTACAACTGCAGCCACAAACAAACTGCAAATGAAGGCTATGGTGTGCGTCTGTCTCTTCATGTTTAGGTTTATGATATAAATCTATATTTACATGTTTGCACACATGCATGTAATCAAAACCTTAGTAAAAAGACTGAACTCTTAAATCATCAACGCAGAAACACACACACACACACACACACAGAAACACACACACACACACACACAGAAACACACACACACACAAACACACACTCTCTGCTCACCGTGGTTGTCCGGCTGTTGTAGCGCTCCTCTCCGCCCTCCACGCTGACCTTGGTGTAGCTGTTGGGCGAGTTGAGCCAGCGTGTCTTCTCCCTCTGCTGCCGCTGCTGGAGGAACTTGAAGGGCAGCCGCGTGGCCCCTTCGTCTGTGTCCTCCGCGAACATAAATGCTGTGACCGTGGCGGGGATCTCCACCTCGTTCTTGTGCCTCGGCTTCTCCCGCACGATCGGGTGCCTGTAGGCGTGACCTGTCCTATAGCCCTGCAGCATGAAAACAAGATCACACATCAGGGTTGTTTTGGTCGATGCAAAATGATTTGATTTGTTTTAGGTTCTGCTCCTTCATCCACTCCTCCACCACTATGGAGTCCTGTTTACCCCGTGAGAACCCTTCAATGGTCTTGGATCAAAGCTACCATCATTATTCACAACGTAAAGAGAATGTTTTTAATTCAGTTTGTTGTTTTTACACCAAAAGAGATCAATTGGAACCATATGCGTGACAGAATTGAGTATTTATTCTGTGACTGTTCCTTCCTGTAATGCTGGATGAGCTGCCAGTTTCACATTTAGTTGAATGAAAAAGAAAGAGACACAGTGTTGGGACCACAGGGTTTCTGGCAGCACAGAGGACAGAGTCAGAGAGACATTTCCTGTCTGACCCTTCCTCTCTCGACTTTCTCCCTCCATCCCCCCTTTCCCCCCCTCTCCCTCTTTCTCTCTCCCATTCCTTTTCATCCTCATCTTTGCTTTTCTCTCACACTCCCATTTCCCCTCCTGCATCTCTGTAGCTGAACTCTCACTTGATCTTGACGATTTTTTGGACATTTTTCCACACTTGGCCCGACAGTGAAGTTCTGTTCTTTTTCCTTTCAGTGAATTTCTATCCATTTCAGTTTCACAGTCGAAGTTACCCTCTCAACTTGACTTGACCTCCCTTCTTGGGTCCAGTCAGCTGGGCTGCCACGCAACATCCACAACATCCCGTCTCACATTTCTCACACACTCAAATCAGGAAGTTCTCTGTATTTGTATACTGGTTGTCAAAGGCGATGGAGAGTCTCTTCCCTCATTCTTATCACTGTCTGGGTCTAGTAAGGAAACCAAGAGCTTATCTGACGCAAATGCTGTGTTTTCTGAGGTGTGAGAGACAAAAAGGATGGCAGGGCAAACGCAGACACAACTCGAGAGGGAAGAGAGCATAAGAAGAGAGAAGGAAGGGGAGAAAAATTTGGAGTGTGAGAGAGGGGAGACAGGAACAGAAACACTAGGAAGACAGACGATCGAAGAAGAAAGACAGAAAAAGAGCATCAACAGAGACTTGTTGTCTTTGCATGTCCTGTTATTACAGTTCAGGTTTCAGTAGGGGGCGCTCTTTTCTAACTCTGGCCACCACTGCACATAGCTACCCTGTCCCTACCAGCATTAGAAAACAAAGGAGAGGATTTCTCTGAGGGAAACATCAGTGCAGGTTCTTTAAAACAGCATGTGTAAAGCGCTTATCAATCAACGACAAAGACAAGCCAAACAAACATTTAGTTACAAGAAAAACAAACATATCATCACAAAACAACCTTTCAGAAGGCAAGAAATCTTTGAAGTACTCTCATCTTCATGTAAGTAAAAAGAGAAGGTGAAGTGTTTCTATGACGTCCAAGTCATTTAACGAGCGTGTGTGTTCTGTCCTACCAGTGTGTTAGTGTACGAATCCTCTGATGTCAGCGGACTCACCAGGTTATCCAGCATCCTCATCAGAGACTCAAACTCCAGCTCGCCAATCTTCCACTTGTACTGTCCAGCCATGTTGACTGCGGCCGCTGTGGCCACGTCGAGCACTCGTGATTTGTATTTCTGTGGGTCCAGCACTATGAGGTTGTCCACGCTGCCGGCACACGATATAGCATTCACCTAAAAAAAAAAAAAAAAATCACGAATAGGGAGAGGGATAAACAGAGGGAGCAGCATGTGAGGCTCCACTGACTGATGGCTTATGCAACACAAAAAAGAAACTGAAAGGCCTTTCTATCACCAAACATCTACGGCATTAGATCATCCACCTAAAATGAGAATTGGCGTATTTTCATTTCTGGGACTGACCGCTCTCCACGCAAGAGAAAGATGTGATTTACCAAAAAAAGCAAAATGAGATACCCCTCAATCTAAAGCTGCCACAGCACCATGGAATATACAGTACATGGCAACAAACATGGTTGGGGGGATTTATTTATAGAAATTAAGCTGGGCTTTGCAGGATGGATTAATGTTTTCTTTTGCTTGACCGGGGGAGAGTCAATCAGGAGATTTGGTATGTCTGTTACAACGAGGGACTCAACAACATCTCTAAAACCCTCTGCTCAAGTGAACACAAAGACACGCAAGGACCCAACAGCAGAACGCCAGAGAAATCCCCACAAATGACAACAACTTCATGCACTGACACGTTACGACGTCTGTCAAAGCTCTGCGTGGTGGTGTTGTGTGATCATCTGTTAGTGGATAATGTTTATCCACTGAGTTTTAGCAAACCGTTTCATTTATCAATTACTTGCAGCTAACTATTGTACATGTTCCTCCATTAGTTTAGCTATTCAACTCATTACTGAATTACTTTTAGCTAACTATTTCAACCATTAATCGATTACTATTAGGCAATCTTAAGTCTCTGATAACTGCACATGTGACAGGGCGATGACATCAACGTCTTATCGGCTAAGGTTTCAAAGATACAATCGGCCGATAATCAATACTGAATAATTCATCATTTACTTCTCCTGCCTGACCTAGATCTCCTGAAATCCCCTCTGCCTCTCTACTGGCTCAGTAAAGAAAAAGGAAGAAGACCACCCTTCTTTAAACGCTGCTTTGGACCAACATCAACAACACATCAGCCTGTACCTCCCTTCATCAGACCTCTAATGGCCCGGCTGAAAGACTGTTTGGCCAATGTCTTCAACAAAGCAAGAGATTAGGATTTATGGAGTGCTGTCAAAAAAAAAAAAGTGAGAGTGGAGAAATGTGAAAATGGCTGTGGAGAGATTAGCTTTAGTGGGAAAGCTGCTGGTCTCATTCACGTGCAGGGGCAGGGGAAGGGGAGTGGTGCTGGAATTTGCTGGGTACCCAAAACAGTAGCAGTGTGCCAGTTTGAGTGCGCTGGTGTGTGTGTTTCTGTGTGAGTACCTGGATTTCGCAGGCGTACTGGGCATTGTAGATGTAGTGAAAGGCCTCTTCGACGGTCTCCCCGAGAGCAACCACACCGTGATTCCTCAGCACTAAAACCTGTAACACACACACACACACACACACACACACACACACAAAGAGAAACTGTGATCAGGAGCAGCACAACAGTCCGATCAAAGAGTCTTTTTTTAGAGTCTAGTTTGTCTGGCTTGCTTTAGTTGTCATTGCACAAGGGGTTGTACAACAAGGGTTGGGCTGTTAGATGACGACAGCAGGACCTGAAACAACAGAGCAGCAACAGAAATTTTCCTTGAATTCTGCATTCGTGCCAATTTAAAATCGGCAGATGTGTGATCATTTCCAGAGAAGCCAAAAGCAAGGCACTTATATGGTGGAAGCACATGCAGACACAGATGTCAGGAGGTGCACAAGTCAACCAACACGCCGCTGATATTTCAACAGGATGCCAGTGGGTTCGACTGTCTTGCTACTGTTTCCTATTCCAAGTACACCACGCCCTGATAATTAGCCCATTTCTCTTTTTTTGACTGCAAGGACAAGGAATAAAAACATCCCTTCCTTGAGAACGTTAAAAATACCTTCCAAGATACGGCGTCAACACATCACAGGCATATCCATAGTTGGAATGTTCACCTCTTCACATATCTTTTCATTTGTTAAAGTCGCTGCAACTCGACAAGAAATAGCTAAACACCAACCTCCTTGTAAAACATGAGAAAATGTGTCGTTTTTTACACTTCGATGAAATATAATGCATTAATTAACTCGCTGCTCATCTAATTGTCAGCAAGAAAGCCGATTCAACTTATTTCTACTAGGTGACCAATTCCTTGAACCCAGCTGGAAGACCTTGCTCAGCGCTTAGTCTTCTATGCTTTTCCTACCTTCGTCGTAGGTCCCAGTGCCTTCTGCAGCTCTCTTCGCTCCTCCTGGTCGTCCAGGCTGCCCTGGTAGTTGTAGTAGGCGATATCGCCCAGGATCAACGACTCCTGGGAAATGGGCAGGATGCCACACTTCATAGATGACACCTAGAGCAGGAGAAAGGTGACAAGAAAGCAGCAGAGGCATGTGTGAGATAAGAAGCTTTGACAGTGTTACAACTCTTTTATTCATCTGTCTGCAGCTGACATTTCTTTAACGCCTCTGTGTGAAGAGCACTTTGAAATTGACAGCAGATACAAGACTCGTTGTTGCACATCAGCCACCTTCCATAACAGTGTCTATTTACAGATATGTATGCTTTTTCAGGTGAGGTGTGATATGAAATTATATTTTTTACATTTCTAAACCTCACATCTGATTATCATGTTCCCTGTGAAAAACAGCTTCAGGCGCTCCGCAAGTCAACTTTTGCAGGGCCAGTTTGAAAACCCTTCTGGTGTAACGTGAACTTACAGCAGCTGTGGCAGGAGTGTGCACATGTATGACGCAGCGGATGTCTGGACGTATGGAGTAGATGGCAGCATGGGGGCTGAAACCAACGGGGTCGATCTTCAGGTTGGTGGAGCCCTGTTCGATCACATCCCCGATGATGTTGACCTTCACCTGGGGAAACAAGGCGAGGAGGAGAATTCAGTGGATGCTTCATGCTCCATTCTCTCAAACACAAGCGGAGCAAGATTTCTGAGAAGCACGACAGCAGCCTCTTCTCCATGGCTCTCCTGAGAATGGAGGGGATATGAATATGATGAGGCCAGAAGAGAGCGGAGGGAGAAATACTGTAAAGCTGACCATGCCCAGATTAGTGTAATCAAATATACCGGGGCAGTAAAGCACATCCAGAGACTGACACATAACACACACAGGGCTGATAACATGCCAACATTAATGAAGAAGACATAAACACAAGTCAGAATCAATGAGCGTGACGACAGCAATCGCATTATCAACGATTCCTCCTCGCTGTCCGCTCCTCTCCATCAAATGAATTGGAGCATTACTAGGACACATAATGTAGTTGGGGAGTGGACATGATGTCCTTTTACTATGACAACTTAATTACCGGCCAGTTAGCAGTTATTAGATTACAGGACAGGAGAAGAGAGGGGAAAAGAGCGATGGCGAGAATGATCGAGGTAGAGGCCTGGAGGGAAGAGAGCTGGATAACCAGAGAAAATCAGAGAATAAAGACAGATAACTGGACAAGGAGACGGAGACTTAACAAGGACGAGGCCAGCTGCAGATGTCAGTACTCGCTGTAAAACCTAATACCAAACACATCTTTGCCTGCAGACCTTTAACAAAGTTACCATCAACGTAACCACATGTCGTTCTGTGATGCAAACCAGAACCTGCAGGCTCACATTTCTCTTTCACAATACTACGTCCAAGTGTGTGTTATCACAACAGGAAAGGACATCCATCATCGAGTCGGAGGCTAATAAATATACACCATGTATGGGTCTCATATTTTAAATATGTGCTGCACTTTGCTACTTCCTTGAAGAAAACTGTGTTCCAGAAGTAAAATATGAAAATAGGATATACAAAGACTGTATGCACCCCAATAGGCTACCCCTCACCAGCCTCCTTAAAATTGATTTTTAATTTGAATTAGAAATAATCGGTCTGTCCAAATAAGACATTTCTGTGTGGACCTTTTGCTGACTTTTCAATTTTCTCTGAACCATAATACTCATACCAGTAAACATCACAGTGCTAAGAACTATCTGTTTGCTTTGGTTTGGTAAACTGATGTGCATTCTTTACAGTTATCTGCAAACAGACATTATTTAAGCTGCATTAAAAGCTAGAATGGCTCTCAGTAAAGCACCATATCTCAGCAAAAGGCCAAACAGTCCCTTTTTGTAATCACATAGAGATACCACATGCCTAAATATGTCATCAAGATCCATTAATTATTCACAAAAAGGGGTCAAACCTAGCAATGTCACAGAAAGTGAGAAAAATAAATCCCAGATCTAAACCAAAAGTTACCGGGGTCTATTCTGGGCCCAGACCAATCTGCCGTCCAAGCTTCATTGAGATCTGTTCAGTTGTTTTTGTGTAATCTTGCTCACAAACCAACAAACAAATAGACACAACTTTACACATTAAAGTGTGATTGCAGGTCTTGCGGAGTGCTGCTGCATATGTGAAAAAAGTCGTATAAAGCCTATTGGGGCTCCAGAAGAAGCTGCATGTAATCTGATAAACTGCCTCCAGTGATGTCACTCAGTGGCTAAGTTGCATCGTGGGTAATATTAACAGCATGTCAAACTAATGCATTAGTGTGAAACATAACTATATTCAGCAAATTGACATGTTTTGTTTTGCAGTTATAAAGTAGGGAATCTATGTCTGTCCGACTTCGCATGTCTCGAGAACCGTTCAGCCGATCTACTTCACACTTGGCAGGTTTGTGGATGAGGACCTGAGGAAGTGCAGTGCCGAATTTGGTGCAATTTGGACAAACTTCACTTTGACAATATTAAGAATGTTTGAATAAACAGGGAACTCTAGCCCAAGCAATTGATCAGGCACATTTTTAACGGGCACTGCACTCATTTTTTTCTGGCACTGATCTAGAAAAGTATTGATGAATTAAAACACCAGAGTCCACAGCTTGCTGGTGATCTCTGGGTCAACTCAGGCTGAAAAACCCCTGAGACACATCCTCTGTGGTGCTCTGCCTGTTAACAGCCGTGTGGACGTTTGGATGGATTACTGTCTATTGATCTATTCAAGCAGCAGAGGAAAGTGAATGGCACCAGCCGAGCGTAACTAACTACAGCCATCTTTGTCTCTCAGACAAACAGACACGGCCAGCTGTCAGGTGAATCGAACATCGATCGGTTCGCACATCACATGTACAGGACAGCATTAGTTCGCCCTGTCATGTCCTTCAAAGTGGTGCAGCCTGTCAGTCAAAGCGGCCCCGATGCTGAGGGGCCCTTCTGACAAACATAGCACTTTTAATTATACAAAGATGCCAAAGGACGTTTCAGAAAGAATCTGAAATGTGACACGGCTGGTTGGAAAGCAGATGATAAAGAGTCCAGGAGAGCTGGGCCTGAGGAAGAAGTTGAACAAGAAATCCCTGGATTCCTTCAAAGGTGATCCAAGTTAAACAGCTTGGCTTCAAACTTCTGACCCGCTGACACGAAGTTGATCTTCATCACTGCACTGACATCGAACTCAACTAAAAGATGAGCCAAATACACTCAGATGGACTAAACTGTGAATTTGCTTTTGTGACCAAAATGACCCAGCCTTCATCTCAGAGCTCAAATAAACAGATCGGGAGGGTGAGGCAGATGGAAACTGACCAAAGCCAACTTAACTCCAGCCTCCGCCCAGCTGACCCCGACACGACCTCTCGCACTCTTTATTCTGGCTGACCTCCTCCTAATCAATCTGTTCACCTCTCTAAACACTTGAACTCAACCGTGTTAAACTATAGAGATCACTAGATCAAAACAGGCTGAGTGAGGAGAAGAAGGGGAGGAGATTATAGAGAGACTCAGCAGAGACAGACTGGCATCAAAACACAAACAGGCTAAAACACAGTCGGAGCGATGAGAAAGCGCCAGACGACATCATTTTGTTGTGACTCCTGTCAGCTGCAGCGTCGTGGTCAATCGTGCTCGTATAGACAACCACAGTGAAGATGGATGTGGTCCAGACGCACAAGCTGAAAATACTTTTTTTTAAATGATGACTTGGGCCTACACTTTGGCGTGCTGCCTGCTACAATTTGTTCTTTAATTTGCTGTTAGCAAAACGTTTCAAAATGAGCTATTTAACTATATGTTTGTCTGTTTAGTAGCTGCTCAAGAGTACTTTAATTCTACTGCTTTTAGTAGTTAGACTGTTCATTTGAACTGAGTCAAAGCAACATCGTTTTTGCATTGATACAAATCTTGTAGCGTTACACATGGAATATTTAATCTGTTAGCTAAAGACAGGTGACTTACAAGTGTGGAGCTTTGAAATAACATTAACCACAGTCTCATACTTGAGGGACAGTGCAGCATCTGGACTTATTTTGAGGCAGCTAGCAGCAGCCACAACATCTTTGTGGGGTTGTAAAGTTGAGCCAGATGTTATGCAGACAATTCATTAATCTGTTTACAGAGCAGAACAGTAAACCAGTCATTATCCTTTAGTTAACCTAAAGCAGGTAGGTAGGATCAGCACTGATGAATATGCACCTAACTAACTAAAATAGCCTCCATATTATTTCAGGTGGTGGCTTTTGTTAGACAGATATCATAATTTCTGCACTTTATTTTGCATAAATATGTACATTTTAAATGTGTTTTTCCTGCTGAGTGAACTTTTGTCTTTCCAAGTAACTAATGTACAAAGCTGTACGTTCGGAGGGACTGCCAACACGCTGGAGCAAGAAAACTTATTTTCAAATCAAAAGTTCATTGTTTTCAGGCACAAAGCAGGTGAACAGCTCAAACTGAACTTGAACTGAGTTTCATCGCACATCTCTCCACCTGCCGATACACTCGGGGAAATCTGCCCTGTCAGCAGTATGGCTACCATTACATCATACACCTGGAGCCACATTATACAGGTGTGTGTGTATGTTTGCACAGGTGTTAGAGACAAACGAGGAGATACGTTTAAAAACGCAGACAGAACAGAGGATAGAGAATGATATGATTCAAGTGTTTTTGGTATTGTCGCAAAACATAAAAAATGTCATTCTTATTACCGCTCAGTTTATCTACAAAACTACTTAGGAATAAATTCTGCTTTTCATACCAAAAATCAGGCATTGGATCTTGTTTTAACACTAAGAAACGCTCATTAATTTGTGTCTTTTCAGCTTTTTTTGAACTTGATTCATCGGAATGGGCAAAAATGCACATCTGGATGGGAACCACAGGGAGAAAGTAGAGTGAGAGAAAGAGGAAAACAGCCACAGACAAGCAGATGGAAATAGAAACTGAATGAGAGGGAGTTCAAAAGAAAACGAGGCTGCCGACAGATTATTACACACATTACTGCACGGCTATTGACACGGCATTGCCCAGCACTGTGACGACGTGTGTACTCTTTGAGCCGAAACCAGACAGACAAACAGCCTGAAACACAATGTTTGCTGAGCTGATACAGGAGAGCAGCAGCTGAAAGCAGGGAGGCCAGGGACGCTGAACATGACAATCATATGTACGGAGACAGAAAAGGAGGCACGCTGTACTTTGTGGCGCCGACATAAGGTTCATCTACTATTTTTCCCCCTCGTACAATTCAAGGAAGTAAATTAAAGGAAGTCAATGGCTGATTAAGCAAAGTGGAAAAGCATTAGTCCCATCCAGTGAAGCTCAGAACAGCAATAGGACCGTCGGCAAACATACACAGACAAGGACGCTGACACGGACTTTCGTTGTGCTTCACTGTAGCTTTCTAAGCTCTAAAATCAATTTGTAAATAGTAGCTTTGTTGTTGGGATCTTACTTCCTTCTGTTTCAATTCAAAAGCTACACAAACACTTGGATAAAAATGTCAATCTTAGTATTCTTAAAAAAAAAAAAAGGCAACCCACCTCCCAACTCAGAAGCCTTCACTTCAACTTCAACTCATAATAATGAGATTAGACTTTTGTCCAGTTCAATTAAATTACCTCTCCTATTTTAGCTATTTTTTTTTATTACTTTACAGCTGAAAAACAATCACAGGTTTTAAGGGCTGAGTATATAATTAAATAACTACGTTGGGGAACAATCCGCAGCGTCTTGTGTCTTACCAGGTTTGATGCAGACGCCTCAGCGAATGACAGTCCTCGGGGGATGATGAGGATGTGGTCTTGCTCCTTACTGATTCGACCCTGAGATGAGAAAAAAAGTCAAGAGTAAATATAGAGAGCTATACAGTAAGACAGGGATTCAGTTGAGCTCTCGGCTGCAGCATCTTACTGTGATGTAGGAGTTGGCGAAGTGCGCCCAGCTGAACAGGTCGACCAGTCTGTAGAGGCTGGCCAGTTTACAGCGTGTCAGCTTCTCGCCTTTCACCATCGTGCTGGATTCCACTCCGTACATGTCGTTGATCGGAGTGACCATCCCCATACCTAAACAAAGAAAAGACATGACTGATTAATCAAGGGGAAAACATTGTCTGTGTACATTCCTCTGTGGATTTATTGATTTGATACTTTTGCAGTATTTATAGAAGAAATAAACCTGCTTTATAATCAAAAAGACATGGAGAGCTCACTTTCGACAACATTTTCTTCTTTTCATTCACGTCTACTAGAACAGACTGACTTCAGTTGTGCGTTAGAGGTCACACACTATAAACTTTTATCCCCTTCTGCTTACAACGACAGCCACACACGACCACTGTCCGACATCTGTCTTTCTATCGAACGAGGTATCGGACACATCTGGCTCCAGGAGTCTCAATTTCCACGCTGAGGTGATGTAAACAACACTCCAACCTTGAATACTTTGTTTACCGCCAACACCCACTTTGACTTACTCATTACGCGTGTATTTCAAGGAAGAGCTAAACCGAACTACTATATTGCCTTTAACGTGTAATTCAGCATTAGTCGTGCATTCCAGCGCTGTGATTAGAAGCAGACTTCACATGTGGACTCCTGGACAGAATTCACAAAGGATCAAACCCCAGAGAAAATATGCGCAGCTCTTCCGGAGTCTGGGGTTGGGTTGTCTCGGGGTATTTCTGCCCTTGAGCGCACAAACCTCATGTTTGAGTATGGATCGCCTCCGTTCACATACCGACGCCTTGTTTTGTTTTTCAGTGCAGTTCAAAGCGGCTGCAGCCTGGGCAAGGGTGGCATGTTGTGGTGAATGTTAGTGTCTGGTTGCCCCGGGTGACAGGCCACAGGACTGTGGGTACTCACTGAGGGGGGAGGTGTTGAAGCCGGCCACTGAGCTGGCCATGAAGAAGTCAGCAATCTGTCTGAGGGCCAGCAGGCCGGTGGGGTTGTTCCCCTTCCGCTGCTGCTCCTGGATCAAACTCTCCAACTCCTCTTTGAAGGCCTGGAAGAGAAGAGGAGGGAGGAAGAGTTGAGAGAGGACGTAATGTGACACAGAGAGGACACAAATTGTCAAAAACTAGACACTGCCTACTCAGATATCCCTACATGCACACGGGAAAAGCTATTTTTCCAACACCAAAAAGCCTTTTAGAATTAATATTCTCATGTGACTTTTAAAGAAGAATATGAAGCCTGAAGATGAACAATATCCAAATATGAAGATCTTTACTTTCGGTCACAAGAGTAGTAATCTTAATCATGTGTTGTGCACCTTAAACAGTGAAAGAATAACATTTATTTCACTTTGAAGCTATCTTCAAAGTGAAATAAATGAGTCTTCCCAGGCAAATCAACTTCCTTGAACTGTAATGAAATGTAAAAGATGAAAAGATGGAGAGAAATGATGGTGAGACAGATTGGAGTAGAGGGCAGTAGAGAGAGGGAACAGGGGATTAGCTATGACAGGAGGATGAAAGTGTAAAAAGATGTGGGAACATTAAGAGGGACAGGAAGAGTGGGAATAAAGGGAGGAAGAGCGAGGGAGACGTGTTAATCACAGATTAGACACACTCCTCGGGTGTCAATCTGAATCGACCTCAAACACTCCATGAAGCTCGCTCAGGATAGGCCGGCTGCCCAACGCGCTGAGTCAGGATTGGATGTCCGGCTAGCTCGCAGCCCGAGATACTATTGGCTGCTTCTTGGTTTGAGAGTGTGTGTGGCTAATCCTCGCGTCCAGACTATAGTCATCTGTTGAACCCACAGACACAGTCCAGTATATGCTAACCGCTCTTATGCAAGACCACACACACACACACACACACACACACACACACACACACACACAAACACACACACAAACACACAGACACACACACACACACACAGCTGGTTTTGTTACATCATATAAACTACTGTATGATTTAATGCGTTGACTTCCCTTCGAAGCAAATACTCCTCATCATGCACATCACTTCTCACAGGGACGATCATGACATGAAGCCTAGAAGCTGAAGTCTGAGTGACTGTTCATGTTCAGACATGTTACATTTATGACAGGTGCAGTCAAAGCCCGGCTGCAGACTAGCAGCAGGTAATACTGGCTGTATAGACGCTCATAATCTTAATAAGGTTGTTAACCTCTCAGGAGGCACACTCACCTCTCGCCTGCAGCGACTGTAATTAAAGCGGTGAGCACTACAGACGTTGTTTCTTTCTTGTGCACTTTGTAGCACTTGAAAAGCACAGTAGTTTAGTAGTTTACAAAACGTGATGAAGGCTCTGATACAGAGACACGATGAACAAAGTGGAGGTTGAAACACTACTGGCAGGTAACATTTCTGCTGTTGAGTCTGTTGTATTCCACATCAGGACACCTTGATTTGACATCCATTTGCTTTCAAGCATGTCTCTAGTTTAACACAAGGTCAGTTCCACTTAACAACAATTTATTGGCAAAGCAGCCTCGAGCAGAAGCATTGTTGCCATGTTAACCTTTAGTTTTCTGTACTTTGAGCACTATTAAAGGAGACAGATTATGCAATTCTTGTCTTTTATTCCCTTCCTTCAGTGTGTTATTAATATTCCTGTGCATGTAAAAGATCTTGAAGGCTAAAAAGGTCAAAGTCCGCACCAACAGAAGCTTACCATTTACACCATCTCACTGTGCTACATATAAATGATTACCAGGTTTGCTTCGGCGTCATCCTTGATCTATTTTGGCTCTGTATGTATAGTTTTACTCATACTTCTTTGTGCCATAGACATTACTGGATGTTGACTAACACTTTCCTTCAAACATATGTCCTCCCTTTGGTTGACCATCCTATTCTCTATTCTGCATGACAAAGGCTTTTACCAGTGTAAAGCACCAGTCATGGACCACTACATCAAAATGTAGGTGTGTGGTATGGATCCCCTGCAGGTATGTGTCATTCCTTAATGCCTTAATGCCCAATCCCTTAATTTATCATTTAAAAATACATACACACTATTGCCTGTCTGGTCCTGACTCTGAATCAACTTCATCTCGTCACAAAGCTTGCCGACTGTGAATACACTTTAACTTCCTGCTGGAAATTTTAAACCTCTGATGGAAATCTGTGGCAAAGTGAGCACAGTCTGGGAGTGAAAATAGGCCATGACACTGTTTTCCATGCGATGAGTCCTCCAGTAGGCCAATACCTAATGCATCCAATATTCATGCCTTTATTTCATTTTAGTGCTTCACGCACGTTCCCAAAGGAGCTGCATTTGTGCACAAAAAACATCTCTGACGCATAACTTCCCCTCGTCTCTGCCCCCCACATCCCATCAAGCCACCACACAGGACGCTCCATTAGTGATATGCGAATGGGTTTTATGTCCATGTGGGGGTGTTTTGTTAAAAGTGGAGCAACCCCCCCCCCCGTGTCAGGACACATACAGTCCCGGAGCACCGCTGGTTCTGATCCCAAGCCAGACATTCCTCCGTCCCTAGTGGCAAGGTTGCTGTGACAACCAGCCTGTTGCGGATGTCTGACAGTGGCGGGTCAGGGTTTTTTGTGTTCAATTGCTGTTGTTGTTCTGGGCATTTCTGTTTCAGAGTGCGCCGTCACATTGGCATTGGAGCCACGGTGCTAAAGACGCAGTTTACTGGGGCCAAAACATAGACTGTCGTCCCTCGGGCAGATTCTGTGCTCATGACTTGACTAGAAGGGTCTTTGTTTTTGATCTGTGCTGGAGGTTTTGACACTGTCAGCTAGCTTGACACTGGTTGCTGTTAAAAATTGCTTCACAAGGACTCCTTTTCAAATGTCAGTCTTTCTTCATTCAGAAAGAGTTCAAAGTGTTGAACCCAGGTTTTCAGGAAACTTTGTAACCTTTTTTTCATGAAAATGACACGGAAGAGAGACTGAACCAAAACAGTAAAGTTGTAGACTTAAAGAGAAACCCCAAATTGCTAAAAGGTGCTTGAAATCGGTGAAGAGATAAAAAAAAAAAAAGCTTAAACAATATCTGGAGTTCATCACTATGAGTGATCATATTTCTCATAATCCTCATAATATGTCTTCTGTTTAATTGTTAAGATAAAAAATATAGAATAAAGCAACTTTTATAATCACAAATTGTTTGCTGCATTTAAAGACAGACTGTAGGTACAGGTTCACCTTTTTATTTAAAAATACTGTCTGATGTCAGACAAACTGACACCAGACTCACAGCATTTTGGAATAAAACCTATTAGAATAACGCATAATAACACACATCCACAGACACACACACTACCAGGCATCTGCTCTACAATTTGTGTGTGTATTCTCAAAAAGATTATGACAGCAGGGATTTGATTCCCATCATCTAAACAGATTAATCCTGTGGCCGAATGTGGATCGTATCATTATTATTTCAGTATAACCCCCACATCTGCATCAATAAAAATAACACATCATGTGTGCTTTTTAGCTGCTGTGGCGTGACTGCTCAACTCTGATTACGCCTCTTCTTCGACCCAAAGAACAGAAAGTAAGGTGACCCCTTCAAAATGGCATTATATCACATCATCCCAGTTACAGCACACTCAACCCATGGAGTGAAAAATAACACAAATATCCATCTTCTACCATGTCAGATTAAAATCACTGACGGGCGAACAAACTAAGCAGGTCTCTACACTTACTGGAGGAAAAAAATGTTATCCAATCAGAGAAATGAAAAAGTGTTTCCGTGACTGCTGCGAAATGGCAAAAGCTAATCTTTCAAAATGGAAATGTGGCGGTCTTGAGAGAATTAAGTTGATGTGCAGATTGGAAACTGGCCAACCCTTCAGTGGAGGAGCCTGAGAGTTGGGAGAGTAGTAAAACACAGCCACTTCCTTTGAGTAACAAAAGTCTGATTGGATAAATCAAACATCTGAGGCTTTAAAGAGTCTGACACAGATATGCTTTAGACATTCTCTCTTAAGGTGAGGATTGGTTCATGCTGAGAAATAATCTTTTGGTTTCCTCGACAGGTCAATCTGAATGAGCTGTCAGGATTCATGCCTCATTCAAGGACATGACATCAGGGCAGAGGCTTGCTGAAAAAGAATACTTTGGACTTTACTAGGTGGTGGACAAAAATACACTTTCACATGCACATATTAGATCATCTGGGAAAAAAATAAACTTTTCTTGGAATTCTCACTCTCACAGGAAGTTTCTAGTCTTTCAAGACAATGTGTCATTTGACTTCCGGAGAAGTTTCCCTCTGTTATGATTCCCTTGTTTCTGGTTCAGTCATTGTTACAGATACAGGTGACGCTTCAACTGCCGTACGTCATTGTGTGGCAAAGGAAGACAAGATTTTTTATGACTTTGTTTGAAGCAAAGCCGGTGATCCTGCACGCCTGTGCTTGTGCACTGATCAAAGAAGTGTGTGTCGCTCCTGATGGTTTCAGCATTACCTCACGCACACTCCCGTCCTCTTGTGAAATGAACCAATTAGGGTTTGATCTGAGTCACTACACTAGAAACCTGGGCTTGGAAACAACAGCAATAAGTAGCTTGCACTGTAGTAAACAAGGCTCTAACAGCTGAATATCTCATGTCAACTTCTGTTTTCTTATACCTGTGTTGAGTTTGTTTTGGGGTCATTTCCTGCAGCAGGTTAGATTAAGTTTCTCACTCCTAGAAACTGTACCACGGTTCATCTGCAAGAACATGGTGACCTGCATTTTCATCGTAGCTCATGTTACATTAATCTCAACTGGCCGAATAAACCAAACCACAGGTGTGACCTCAGCAAAGCCTGAGCAGAAATCCCAGTAGATACTTTTCAGAAGGAGACTTTTACATATAGATAGGGATGCTCCGATCGATCAGCCGCCGATCGTCATCGGCCGATATGGACCCGAAACAGGTTGATCGGTGGGCTCTCAAAGTGCATATCAGAAAAGCAGATCGCATATAAATATGTTTATATTATAAATATTGTTTATATTATATTATATATTATTAGGCATGTCTCGGGTGCGCTGCTATACTCATTTTTAATGTTAGCTGCATTATAGCGGGTGTTTTTGGGCTGCCGCGGTCTTCTCGTAGTGAACAACAAGTGTCCGACGAGGTCCAACGCCACCAAACCAAGCTACTAACGAGACAGTACCGTTTTATGAACTACAGGAGCCCATGAGGAGCGATCTCCACCCCGTTGAGCGATCTCTCTACCCCCCACCCCCCGCTGACCGTGCGCCACTACACTACAAATTTCTGGGGAGAACCCTGTGGAGGGATATACCAACAAAGCTTATGGAAAAAAGCTTAATTTAATTTTATTTCATCTCTTGCTCTTGACAGGGTATGTAATGTTTACACAAATAAAAAGTTGATTGTGGTACATAAAAATCTTGATTGTATTTATTATTTATTTTAGTACAAATGGTTTTACCACTTTAAGTGGTGCACAAGGCTAGATTGTAAATACAGGACATTGAGGATTATTATTATTATTATTATTATTCTCCCATCCATTCTGTGATCGGTGATCGGTATCGGCAGATTTATGATTCCTGTGATCGGTGATTGGATCGGCCCCCAAAAATGCTGATCGGAGCATCCCTACATATAGACGTGCATGAGAAGATGTTTAAAAGGAAACACACACACACACACACACACACACACACGCACACACACACGCACACACACACACACACACACACACACACACACACACACACACACACAAACACTCACACATACACAGAGCAGGTGAGGCCTGTAATTTCAGCCACAGCCTCCCCGGTTATGTCAGCACAATGCTGTTCTTTCAAGCCACCAGCGTGACAGTGTTACAAAGTAGGAGAGTGCCTGCCTGCAATCTTGCCAGTGCTATTGATCGCCCCCCATCTTATCCCAGAGTGTGCGTCAGTGAAATAGGTGCCTGACTGCAGCTCCGTCGCTGCATAAACTCTCTGCCCTTTTTCTTGAGGGATGAACTTGTTCACCCCGACAGGGAGTGAAGGGAAAGCAGAGCAGAGGAGATCATCTACATCGATTGGATTCTTAAACCATAACAATAAAGACAATAGTGACAATAAAAAATCCATCAATGTATGATTTATATACACTGGGTGTCCAATTCTGATACCTCAACCTTTTATTTCATGCATCATGAAGCGAGGGATTGGGGTGGTACTAAAACTGAGTCAAAGGCTGTTCATGACAGAATGAATGTCACTGATAGAAGGACAGAAGAAACACTGACTTTTAGAAAGTCATTGACAAAAAAAACGTGTGGTAAAGCTAATGCACAGAGGGGATCCTTTTGACTTCTGGCCGATCATTTTGAGGTTGCACATGAGCTCAAGTGGACTTAGTGACATTTCAGTGTGTTACCCTCTAATCCGGAGGCCACTGCTAGACTGCTGGAGGTTTTGCAAAGTTCAGCACCCAAGAAATGTCGTTTTAATGCCAAAAACTGAAACACAGCGGCTCAGACATGGCTCGAAATGGGAGAGGCGGTGGTTTTAAAAAAAAGAGTCTCTGGAGTGAGTTCAACCACTAATGTTCTATCAAATGAGACCTTCAGGACTTTAAAAAGAAAAAGGGGAAAACATCATAGAGAACGGTCGTGGCATTTGTCTCACACACACGTGGAGTTTCTCGGCAAAGCATCACGAATTATCCACTTGTGTTTTCTGGCAAGTGGGGGGGGAAGAGGAGAAAATGTGAACTTCCTCTGAAAACCACGGGACTACTGCAAAAGAGGCTGAGTAAATTTACCGCTTGGCATCAGTAAATCATTTCTATGGATGTTGAACAAACTGTGCCACAAGAAGTGGAGAGAGGAGGAGAGGAAAAACCTAATAGCAGGGGTAAAAGCAAGAAGAGCAGAGATGCAGAAAATAGCAGCAGCATGTGGACGTTCAGCTCAAATTCAATTCAGTCTGATTCAATTTCAAGCTTCTGAGGCAACTCTGACCTCTTGACTTTTTAGTTTCACGAATAACGCCAGGGCAACCTAGTTCCCAGCAGCTTCGAAGAAACGCAAAGAGAGGCTGAACCACACAATTCAACACCAACAAATTAATATCATGATTTACCGACAATGACATCATGAGACTTGAGATTTGCAGCCAGAATCTTTATCCAAGTTCAGAAAAGCACCACAGTGTGCCTCACAAACCACCTTGAGGCGCATTTCAATCCTTGTATGTCATACAAAATGCTATTTATGTTAACCAACATTACCACCAAAAGCCCTCAGAGAAATCCTTCACTTCCTCTTCTTTCTTCCTTCCTCATACGAGTTTATAATATTAAATAAATTAAGCTATAGTGACTCGAAAGTAGACTGACACACATGTTAGACAGATGTTCAATAAGGGGAAAAAAAGGACTCGGTTATATAGTTCTCTGTTGTTGGAGAGGATGGATGACGAGGTGTTGCAACAAGTGTCTTTACTTTAGGGTTTAATTTAAGTAACTCATTTAGAAAGGATTTACATTCTCCAAAAGGTCTGTTGTGTTTAATGCCGTATGTTTGTGATCCAGAGAGGCTTGATGAAACACAGCTGCCAGTACATTTTTTGAAACATAATAACAGCAATTAAGCCTTAATTTAGCTTCACAATAGCCTTCATTTAGCAAAAAAACAAATTAAAACAGAAAACATGACGCCAAAAAATCCCAAATCCAATCTCATGACATCCACCTATAAATTAATCAACTTTTAACAGCACAACTTTATCTAGCTAGCTAGCAACAGCATGGTACGCCTGTGTGTGTCTCGTTGTTCGCCACATTACTCAAGCCCACTTTATAACGTTCAAATGTTTTACATCCGGCCTGCCCATCCTGTTTCTCTAAGAAATATGTCACAATATGGAATCTAGATAATCTCAAAAAGATGTTTCATCTGGACTTGAATGCAACAACAAATTAACAGTATTTACGTATTTCAAATGCTATTCCCTGCATCTAAGATCTTGAGGATTTTGTTACTCTGATTTCTACAAGAGACGTGAAAAATTACCAACTTTCATGCTGATAATGTGATAAAGGGACTGTGCAGATTATGTACACAGCCTGACGGGACTAGATGGTATAAAAGGGTTCAAGGCTCAGCTGTAGACTTTGACTGCGAAAGGTAAACACTGCTGCATGAATGAAGTGGGTGGAAAAGTCATCCGAGTTGATTCAGTCCCGCCTGGTCTATATTGGTCCGACTTTAAATACAACCTGCCATCGACGCGCTAGAAAACATGTAATCTGCAGCCGCCGCTCGTCCCCATAACACTGGAATGAAAACAAGCAGAGAGAGAGAGAGAATGGAGGAGGAAGGAAAAGAGAGGGAGGCACATGTGTGGACCCCCAGCTGGGGACTTGTTGTTGTTGTTGTTATAGCTGAACATGAGAGAGCAACAGACTGAGAAAGAATGGGACAAGAATATCAGAGAGAGAGAGAGAGACAGAGAGAGAGAGAGGACACGTGTGCATGTCCAGCTGTTGACACACACTTGTTATTGTTATTGTTGATGAATATGATTCTGAGAGGCCAACTGTCCTAATGTAAAGGCTGGAAACACTCTGCCGCCAGCAGGGAGCCACCTGTTACTGCTGACTGAGAGCTGGTTGGCTGAAGTTCAAAACCACATCAAGAGGGAATAATATACATAACACTGCATGACCGCAAGTGTAACACACCAGTGGGTAGCCTATGACGCCCAGCCGGTGAAATTACAGTAATCAGTGTTGAAAAACAAATAGCCTTTATTGGTGAAGAAATCCAAAGGTACTCAACTGAAAATGGTATGAAACAGAGAAAAGAACAGCGAAAAAGTTTGGACTTCATAACGTTGCTGTCTGCTACATATGTTCATGTTACATGTTCCTGCTTTGCACTGATATGGAGTCGTGTTTTTGGCTACCCGATGAATGTGAGTGGAATACTGTCTCCTTTTTAGCTCTGTTTTTGGTCTCAGCCTAACCTTTCAAGGCAGCTGAATCCAAAAATCCTGCAAAGCTAAATCTGTTCCAATGACGGTCCTAAAGCAACATCAATTATGATGATGACGCCGATGTCGGTTACACCATCATACGATCATGTGATCACGCGAATACATCTTGGCAGGCTTCAAAATAAGCACTTGTGGCCGAACACACAAGTGCTGAACGAGTCAGAGTCCTATGAGGAACTACTGGCAGCTAGTGACGACTAGCGGCTACTTGATAGGTTAGCGTAGATGCTAACAGAATTGGAAAACGATCTTGTTAAGAGTTTGATTGACACTCTCCTACTGTTGATCTGCTTGGTTGAAGTTAGCCTGTGATATATGTTGATAGACACGCAGGTCATCCAGTCGCCTACCTGGTATTTGTTACAAAGTGTCTGCCCTTTTCCAAACAATTTCTAAGGGTGACTTCTCAGACGGTTCTGTGGAACAAACCATCTGGCACGTCTGAGCTAAATCTCTAGCTTTAGCCTCTGCATGCTCCACTTCTTCATTAACTTTGTCTGTTCGGTGCTGAGCAGAGTTCACATTGGGTTTATCAAAACTTTTTTTTTGCTGGTGACAGCTACCTAGTGTGGTTGGAAACAGTGAGAGTAAACCAGAACAGACAAGTTGAGGGCCGTAACGCCGGAACAATGAGCTGAAACGCTACAACACTCTGTAGAGCTGATGGGAACTGCAGTGTCAAGTGAAAACTATATGGATTCCATCATTATGCGCAATATCTTTCACTTTCTGATTTATTGTCAATATAAAATATTGATTAAAGCAGGTAGGAGTTCAGTAATGCAATAGATTTGCCCCAATTAAAAGCTCACATCAGTTTTAATATATCTTAATTAATCCTAATATTTAACATGAGATTAGACGATGAAGATCAACGAAGAACGAGATCCAACTTGAAGCAGAGCATGGCTTCTTTAAACACAACACAACGACTAGAACCAATGGTCCGCTCTTTAGCAGCATTGTTGTATTTTCTAGCATTGCAATAACTAGTCAGTAGCCTGGTTTTTCAAAGACAAACATCCCAAACACGTGATGTTCACAGTGATTTGAAACACATATCTATATCAATAATTCAAATTAAGAACTTGATACAACCCTGCAGCTTGCCCTTAACAGGCTGTGGTCCACTGATTGTGGGATCACTGAGGCTCAAAAGTCAGTCGGACAGCTCTGTCTCACTGACTGACTCTGCCATTAAATTAACACGATGAATCGTTGCTGATAAGGACCCACTGGAGCCAGCTGTGCCAGACACACTGCAAAAAATACCAACGATGGTCAGCTACAGACACTCAATGACGGCCAATGATGCCCTGCAACTGACTTAGAGCAGGTCCTTTAAATGAACTCCCTGATTTGCTCACCCTTCACTGCACTTGTGGTGCTCAATCACGTACACAGACACAAAGATACAGAGAGTATCAAGTGGAAACCTGCATCAGCAGCACCATGCTGCTGCCCTTCCAGACATCTGGCACAAAACACAACGTGCCAAGGAAACCACACTGGGCATGTGCAGAATGCGGATCACATTTAAGGCTTAAAACGAACAGGCCAAACCACGGCAGCCACTACCCAATATCAGACACAGACACACAGACACACACACATAGATACACACTATCAGGCTTGTATTACGTTACTTGTGAGTAACATTCATTCATGACATTCATTGCCGAAATTCCAAACATATCCTTTACCTGACTTTAACTTTACTATATTTTGTCCCTGCTGACTCTGAAATCTTCTGTATTTGTATTTATCACTTTGCAAGCAATTCAAAGTTCAAATGCATACAACAGACACACACACACACACACACACCTTATCTTTCCAAATGTACGAACAGATTGTAAATACAGAGGAGCACTTCAGTCAGAGACCAGCCTTAAGTCAATATTGCAGAGTAAATATACTTAATACCAGGCTGAGCTGAAAGGCGGGAGGCTTGTTGTAAAATCCCCACACAAGGCGATGCAACTGTTCAAAGGGCACAATACAAACAGTAAGGTAGGACAGCACTGTGTCATCTTCACATGACGCCATGAGCTTGACTTTGTCTAAGGTCAATTGAGCGAAGTTGGTCTGTTATTGCCAGAATCCGGGGGTTGAGTTACAAACTGATCCATGAAGTACGGCAAATATTCAATCAATCTCAGAGAACTATGGTGGATGGTGTGTGTGTTTCTCTGTGGATATTTGCACCGCATTCTGATATTTGCAGAGGTTGCAGCCATATACAAACTAACAGCAAAGATAAACTACCCCAATACTGTGCCTTTACAGCACCAAGAGTGCCTGAATAATTCACATGTGTGGTTCCAAAGGGGCTCGAGCACTTCAGTCAAATCTGGTGAGTAGAGCAACATTAAGTCTCAAAAAATCCAGACCTCCAAGGAAAGAAAAATCAAACCACAACATTATGCCTGTTGGATGAAATATACCCTGTGCTCACAAAGTTGTTTACCTCAGCAAAACCTGACCCAACACGAGAGCCTCTGGCCTGGAGGGCACTTGGAGAGCTCCGGCAATGGCGAGGGCGTGGTAGCTGGCGGTTATATTAGGGTTTTAGCAGGCGGCTGACTGCTGTGATTCTGTGGCCAGTGTCACAACATGACAGGCACACACACACACTAGCACATGTGATGTAATCGCTGCTGTAACATCTTCAGAAATCACTTGGTTGGGGAATAATAACTGACAGAAAGTAAAAATGGGAACTGGTTACTCAAACTATTAGTCATCGAGGTGAAAAGTTCTTTCACTTGCAGCAAGTTCCCTATGGAGTCTTCTGTAATCTTGATAACTCAACAGCCATCTTTTTTGGCCAAAGATAGAGGTGCACAGGTAGTCTATTTCCTCCATCCTATCCAGTCATTGACTTGAACGGTTTGTCTTGTTCTGAGTCATGAGGGGCTGGACGTTATTCCAGCATAGACCAAGGAACAGGTGGGGTACAGCAGTCTATCACAGGGCCAACAAATACACCCAGAGATATCAGACATCAAAAAGATAGATGTAGAAATAGAGAAGAGCCTGAGCCATTCGCTGGATTTGAAACCAGGACGTTCATGCCATGATATAACTGCTCAAATCACTGCTCCACTGTGCAACCAATTAATTTTCCTCCTACCACTAAATCAAACTCATTTCGAGGGTGTCTTGCCTGGTCTCCTCAAGTCCAGTCAGCTCTGAAGGACATTGAAGGAAAGCACTGCACTGGTGATCGACATACTCTAGAGGAGGCACTCCACTCCTCAGGCCTCCATAAATTCTATGCAATGTGCCTACGAATGATAAAAATACACCTAATAGGGCCGTGTACTCTCTGTGTAGTTAATATGTATCTAAAGTGGCACACAACACCCATTCCAATCTCTTTCACCCTGTTTGCTTTGTGTAACACCAAGGGTAAACTTTGGTTTCTTCACCAATTTCAGCAGTTTAACAGCTGTCAATTGCAGGTCTTGCTCTAATCTAGATAATGTTTCCTCTGTAAGTAACATTTTCAGCTTGATTATGAAACCCAAGACTGAGACATCTCCACTAGCCCAGTCCTTTGAAGGCGATAAGAAAATGACCACACCATCACGTTTCATTGAGGTTCTACTCTGTATGAGCTGCAACAATTACTCTGTTGATTGAAATAACAAACTGCCAACTATTTTGATGATTGATTCATCATTTCAGCCAATTTTGGACATTTTAAAAATTAAAAAAGTAATTTGTTCATTGTAAAATAATTGGCAGATCAATCCATAACAAAAGTGGTTGTTGCAACCTTACTCTGGATAAAGCATTGACTTACGGGGCTCTGTAAGATCTGTGTGACGCGTTTCTTCTGCTCCAGGACATTAAAGTCCTGCCGGAGGTCAGGTGACATGTTCCTGGCCCTGATGTACTCCGGATCATTGACATCGATCCGGTCGAAGTATCGCTCCTTAGTCCCTCCGCTGGGCGGGGGAGGGGTTGTCACCACCCCTTGATGGCTGTCCACACTCATGCCTGCTTTACCTCACTCGTTCACTCTAGGGCTGCCGCTCTGACTCTCACCTGAGAAAAGGAAGAGGACAGAGAGGTGGATGCGTTAGAACACAAATCATGTCATTTGAAAGGAAAGCTGGAACATTTCGATAATTGTGGTGATGCTTTACAGCTTTTCATAGCACCAAAAAGGTTTCCCGAGGACAGCTTGTACGAGGATTCAAACCGAAGCACTCAAGACAATGTGGCAAGCACCAGTCATTAGGATGTGGAAAGTATTTGCTTGTCAAGGGTAAAATGCAAAAGAAGTCTCATAATGTCTATTTTAATGACTTAAATTCACATGGCTAGATCTATCACACAACAAGAATAACTTCCTAATGCAATCAGTTCAGTAAACATTAGTATATTACACAAATTCAATTTACTGACAAATAACATCATGGACTGTCAATGATTCATTACAATGTGTGTTCATCATAAAGGACAGCCCTGTTATTGGTGGACATAATAGAGGCGAATCTCTTTGCTTTGACGCAAATAAGCTGCTGCAACATCCGGACAACAGAGTTTTGCCTCATAAACTCCATTAGTCACAACTGCACGTAGGCATGAATCAGGTCACACTGACACACCAACCAACAAAGTGTTCCAGGAGGACAGGAGCGCCTTTGACTGAAGCTCTGTTTGCTCCCACTGTTCATTCTCAGGTCAGCTGGCATGACAACAAGCATTTGACAGGACGCAGGAATTGTTACAGTAAAAGCAACAAGTGTGACCAACCCTCTCAGTGCCTTGTTGTCAGGCCAAGGGACACAGCCAATGATGACAAAAGGAAATACATTTGGAAAGACATGGCGTTGTTTGTTACTGTATGTGTGTAAAAGAGTTGACTTTGTGATGCAAAGACCAATTTTAGAGCAATCTGACAGTAAAACAAAATGTAGTCAAAGCTAGAACACACATGAAGTGCAGTGGATAATGACCAAAGCACCCCGATTGTCTAACACAAAACCTGAATCGTCACTGGAAGACGAGTGAAGACATCAACAGTCATTTTTACAACAGTGGCCAAACTTTCCACCGTTTTCTTTTCGCCTTCATGTCCTTAAAACTGAATTGCAGAAAAAGACATGAGATCAAAAACAAGTCGTCCCTGTTCGCGATAAAGAAGATGCAGTCACATAAGGAGAACAAAACACATAAAAACTACATTTTCAGGATCCCTTGCAACACTACTGCTGCTGTTGTTGTAGCCAAAGATAAGCTGGTGGTTTATTAGGGAAAGGCGGGGCTTATGGGAGCTCTACCAGATGGTATCTTGGCTTTAAGAGCAGAGGAATGAGAGAGAGAGACAGAGAGACAGAGAGAGAGCGAGAAAGAGTTTAAGAAAGACACCCTGCTGATTTCCATCTTCAAAAGCTCAGTGGTCATCTGACAGCAGGAGGATCAGAATTTAGGGGTTACTCTGCCAGAAGTGGCTCTTTCGCCCCTTTTAGCCCTTTTCTGCCCATAACTCCGTACGCTGGGAAACAAGAGGGTAGGAGAGGTGATTTGGTGAGCACACGCTGCTAAGCTACTCACTTAGGTCAAATGCCACTTATAAAGATGTTTGAGATTAGTGGAGTGACACACAGCTTGGTATGTATTAGAGTCGTGCTCAGATCAAACAAACAGTGAGATAACAGAAATCCTCTCAAGTGGATGGATGTGCACCTTTGCATGTAGTGATTTAGAGGGGTTTTTGGAAGTAAACTACTGTGTTTGGACCTGGCATTTACGGTACTGCCATTGTACCGATTTTCGTGCAAGATAGCCTGCAGCAACAATCACACATATGGGTCTGATCGAAGTGTCCTTGGGCAAGCTACCGAACCCCAAGTTGCTTCCGATGGCCATGTGTGAATGGCTAAGTGTATAAAGCTGAGGCACTTTGGACAGGATGATGATTAATTGCTGTGAAGAGTTTAACTGATTCAAAATGTATTAAACGACAACCAGACAAGGGCTCAAATACACCCAAAAGTATCATACCAGCATACAAAATACTAGCATGAGCTAATGTATTTAATAAAAATACAAGTCATTTATTATTTTGCATTTTAGACATTTAGCAGCCTCAGCATTGGTTGGATTTTGTCAGGCCAGTTGCTGAATCGCAAAAGACGGGTCAATAATATTTTGTGTTCCTTGAACTTTAAATGCAAAGCAACTGAAGATTGATCACTGTCATTTTCCATCATTCGTACCTCAACAGTGGTAGCTGAATGCGTTTAACACTAACTCAAGTCTCCACATCTGAACTGGGGTCTCTTTCACCACCCCTCTATGCATGATCTCCCTGAATGTGGCAGGTCACAGATATAGTTTTAATTAAAAAAAAGTTGGGAAAAAAGAAACATACACCTCTAATGGAACAATGTTTTACCTCTGAAAAAACGTTTGAAAATGCCACATTATCCACGTTATCTGTGAAACCAGAGAATCTGTAAGGAAGACAGGAAACCTCTCGTTCTCTACCTGATCCCACAACTAAAGCTATGATTGTCCCTTGAAAATGAATAAAGGCCGTCCCCAAAAAATCCTCTTTAATTGAAGGCAGCTGGGCAGAGCAGAGTTATGTAAGCTGATATTGAATTCATCCTCCTGCTCACCCACACTGTTCTGCTTATTGAGCAGTTGTGCACAGGACAGGCCACGGATAAAATCGCCAGAATGATGGGAGCGGTACTGACATATATAAAAAATGAAGGTATTACGTTCTGAAGATGCTACAGTACAGTACAGTGAATGACATGTGGTGTAAACATTCAGCTACACAGCGCAGAAACACATCTAAGAGGTTGTGATTGACAGCAGAAGCTCACGACTGAAATTTGCTGAATGAATGGAATTCTGTGCGGCCCAACGCGACAGCTGAAGCCTCACCAAAATAAAGATACACACCCCCCTCCGAGCTTGAAACCCTGTGTCTCCCCTCCTTTTAAACACACACACGCACACCAGCTCACCATCCCATCCCTGCTCTGTCACAAGACACACAGCTCCAACAGTCCCCAGCATGAGCTTCCACCCTCCCTCCCCTCGGCCTCTGTCAATAGATCATTGTCCCCGTCCAGAACCCCCTCGGCCTGGTCTCATCCAGAGAGATCGACGGTTGAGAGGTTTGGGAGGGTGAGGGGAGGGTGGATGGTTGTTGGTGCATGTGAGAGTGTGCACAATTAATAAGAATGAAATCTAATCCTTGCATTACAGCATCCATGTTTATAATTCAAATTTCACGCCTCGTGGCGGATGCTCTCTCGTGATTTGTTTGAACACTTGTTGAACGAGACACAACAATGAAATAAGTTTAGATGGCGTTCACTGACCGATGGGAAATTCGAGACACGATTGGCCTTTAAAGATATGCCACTGGAGGACAGTGCTCTATTGTAATCGATTTAAACTCTATTAATGTGCGGCAGATAGACGAGGCAGGCTGTGTTTACTGAAGGGTGCTAGACTGCGACCGCAGCCCGAGGCAAGGTGACCGCAACCTCTCACCTCGTGACCTTTATTGAAATCCCCCCTAACCCGTCTCTCTCTCCCATGTTCAGAGGCTCTGCAGACACAAGCCTTCTGCACCAGTGGGCAGGTCGGCCATGAAAGACTTGTCAACAATTATTTTAAGAGTGCTATAAAACTAATCAGTGCTATAAACCTCGCTGTTCTTAACATGTTTTTGGTTACCAGTAGTTACACAGTGAATGGTGCTGATGAGGGGCCTTAACTTTATAACAACAGACTTGAACTGCATGAGAGAGAGAGATTCAAATTACTCTACAGGATTCTTATATGTTTTAAACAGGATGTGGCCCAGGGGTAGAGCCAGCATCTTGTTATCAGAAGGCTGCTGGTTCAATTCCCCTGGTCTGCATGCCCAAGTGTCCTTGGGAAAGATACTGAACCCCAAAATACTGCTCCTGGTGCTGGTCAGCACCTTGCATGGCAGCCTGCACCATCAGTATATGAATTACAGTAAGTTGCTTTGGACAAAATGGGAATGTAAACAGAAGTGGACTGCAAAAATCAATTAATTTTGAATGAAATGACCTTCCACTCAGGCCGCAAATAATAATTCACTTCTTTATAGGTCAGTCGGGCAATTATTTTATGAATTATTCATTGAATTGTTTGGTTGATAAAATGTTTGAAAATAGTATAAAATGAAAATGCTGATCTCAATTTATAAAGCTCAAAGTGACATAGTATGACAGTCAAAAAACAAATATGTTCATTTTATTTTAGCATAAACGTTGTTTTCAACCACATAGTTCTGTGCTAACAACTGACAAGTGTGTTGTTTTTATGGACCACTTTAAACGAGAATTGCTGTGCTTTGAATGTTTTGACAAAGTTCTCATGTCACATGTCGAATTCTCTAATTTCAACTTGTCAAATGGGAATATTTTCCTGGCCCTTCACTCCTCTATGAGAGCAGCGCCAAGTATGACCTTGAAATAAAAATGCCACATTCTTAGGCTGTATTACGATACATGATATATATCTTTTTACTTTGATACAACACAGTCTCATATCACAATAGTGATATATATCGGAGTTACTGTCCAGTGCTATACGAAAGTAAACTGAATGTCTTTGGGACACTCATCAGGACATTATCTTAGGTTTTAGAAAAATGGAATCAAAATATTTTCCACCATTTTCTGCCATTTTATGGACCAAACAACCAAACCAGTACTCTAGAAAATTATCGACAGATTCATCGATAATGAAAATAATCGCTAGCTGCAGCCAAAATTTGACCACCAAACTATTTACCAATTCATTTTCCTCCAATCGCTCAAATGTTGCAGCTTTATAAACAAGTGAGAACACACGTCGCACTCTGGATGTTTTGTTAAACCTCAGTGAGGTCATTTTGATGCATGACTGCGCTCCAATCCAGTCCAAGAACTGATTTTTATTAGACACAATTAGCTCCCTCCTCTATCTCTGTTATGGGAGCTCACTGTATATCTCTAACACAGAGTGCTCGTCCATAATGCCTCAGTAGTCCTCTGACAGTATCCGTCGCTCCATCTCTCTGTCAGGTCCCGTGTCTCTGGGTGGCTCTCCATCCGCGATTCTTTACCTGACTTGATCAAATTACACTTGTTTTATGTCCTTGAAAACTTTGGTCAAGATTACACTGTACACAAAAGCGCCAAAATAGCACTGTTGCCCGCTACACACCACCACACGCACTCACTCTCTCACACCCCTCATATCTTTATCTTGCCTGGGGGAAGCTTCAAAGCGTGGCTGCTTGTGTCTCTACGAGCTACCACCCCTAAAAATAGACACACAGCCTTTTGGGTTGAGTTACAACCCCGCCAGCAACAATACCAGGAAAGAATCTGTTCGTCGGCTAATTATATCCACACACACTGTAAATGTCACAATGAGCACACAAGTGACCCAACTCCTGCACGAACACACACACACACACACACACAGAGGAGTAGGTGTGTCCAAACGCCTGCATGACAGATCCAGCAGTGAATCTGGAGGACGGTGTGTGAGCCAAATGCTCAGCAGCTTACTGATCCTCCGGCGGCTTTACTATGAGACAGAGAAAACTTGTCCTCTGAGACCACGGACGCGCCAGCACACAGTGTTTTTGTCTGTAACTGACACATGGCAGCGGTTGGTTGTAGTTTTGGGGTGTTGGTTTCATTGTGCAACTTCATTTCATCACAGAATTTTTTTGCAGGTTGCAGCATGCCAAAAACGCGTTTGTGTTCAATTTACAACTGCTCCTTTTAAATCATTAGTTTAAAAAGTGTTCTGAAGGCTGTCTCTGTGGCTGCAGTGACCTTAAACTACCGTACTCTCTCTTCACATAGAGCGTCTGCTGTTGCACACATTAGAGATAATGGCCACAGCTAATCTGCCGTGGTGCTCACACTCACTGCACTGTTACTGCCAAGCGTGTTTATAGTGCAGGAGTATGTGTGTGTGTGCCCAAGCAGCCATACTAACATGGAATTCCCCTAAAACTACAAAATCAGTTTCAGGGGGTGGTGATCTTTGGACTTTGGCAGCTGGTGGGAACACAAACAGAGAGGGCGGCCTGGATTTTTAGTAGAAAATTAATGGGAGGCGTGGGTTAGAATCTACATTTACACCAGAGGAAACAAAATCCAAATGTCCAATCATGTGTAATGACACAAGAAACCAGTACATAAACAAATAAGCCAAGCCCAACCAACCTTGTGTTTCCTCCTTGGTCAGTGAATGGGAGAGAACAGGCAGCAGTAGTAGTAGGCAGCTGAGGCAAAACACATGTCTCTATTTTTCTCCCTGTCGCTCCCCGTCTGCGCTCAAATTCCAATACCGAGTCCCAGAGAGAAGCCGGGAAAGACGGGAGAGAGAGAGAGAGAGAGAGAGAAAGAGCGGGCTGTGAGCGTCAGAAAGTGAGAGGCAGGCTGCGATCAGAAAACCAGTCGGTTCACTTGTGCGTCCTGAATTCCCATACAGATGCTCTGTGGTGGAGCTGCCAACAGACAGCAGATTCTCCCAGATTCCTGCGGGCTCTGCTCCTCTGCTGCCCCGGCGTTCATCAGAGAGACAGAGAGAGAGAAGTATCAACAGCTGCGAGTGTGTGTATGAGAGGATATACTGTGTGTGTGCCCTCTGCGAATGAGGGTGTGTGTTTGTGTGGAAAAGAAGCTAAAGGGACCACGTGATGCAAGCTTAATCCCCCGCCCACTGGCTAGAAGCGCACACACACACACACACACACACACACACACACACACACACACACACACACACACAGATTCAGGCCGCTAGACCAATCAGAGCTCAGGCTCACACACACTAATCACCCCTACTACTCCTCCTCCTCCTCCTCCCTCACCCTCTTTCTCTCTCTCTGTCTCCCTCTCTCTCTGTCTAGTCATCTTTTTTTCTTGTCCCTTTTTTTTTCTTTGATCCATTCACTTTCTGCTCTCTCTCTCTCTCCCACATTCCACAATCCATTCTCTCTCTTTCTATCTCTTTCTGTCCCTCATTCACACCCCCTCCTCCCCCCGCCACCCCTCCGGGCGACTGTACTAAAGGTCAGTGTTTATGAGTTCATCTGGCAGCAGTGTAACTGCAGCCACACACCCCTGCATGGCCTTTATAGGCATGTCTGCCCATCAGATTCAGTGTTATCTGGTTCTGTCGCAATTCAAATACCAAAAGTCAAGAGAACATCGTCAAAACCAGGATTTTCAAATCAAATTGTCACAGTAAAACGGCCCTCAGATGTCAGGGTAAGCCACATAACGACTGTTTGTGATTCATTGATTGGCCTAAAGCAAAACTCCATTATAAATCCGGCCTCTTTTCGTCCGTTCCTGTTGATACTTTTTACTGGTGATTGATTCGAAAGTTGCAACTTCTGAACAGCTTATTGCTTTTCTATATCTGCCAGCGGACACTTTCAAAACCAACAGCAAAACCCCAAACTCAAAGCACATTTTCAGCCTTCTTTGTGCTCACTCGTAGAAATAGTACCAACATGACATAATGTATATCATGAGACAAAACTCTTCAAAACTTTCAAACAAATTTCAATTAATTTCTTATTACATGTTACAATGTTTAAAGGTTGATTTTTGAATGTCCACACAGGATCTTGGGGAAAAAGTTAAAGTTAAAGTGACAGTTCACTCCAAAATCCATCCTCTCACCTGTCATACTATTTTTTCCATCTAGATTGTTTCAGTGTGAGTTGGCAAGTTTTGGAGATATCAGCCAATCTAGATTCTCTAGATTATCAAAAACCTGACTACATCCAAAGACTTGCATTGCAAATAAACGGTAGAATTAAGGTAACATTGCTAAATGTTCACTTTTTAAAAATAACACATTTACAAAACTTGTAGAATAGTGCAGAACAAAAGTATCTCTTTTCCATAAAAACATAATTATGATTGCGAATCAACAATTTAAAAAGGTTGTCTGGTCCAAAATGATCGTCGATCATGGTTTTATTTTTCAATTTTTAAAAAAAGGCTGAGTTTTACAGTATGTGCCCAGCATACAAACTAATGTTAGCTAGCATTAGCACCGTTAACATTGGCCAGCTAGAGTTAGCAACCTTAACTTTATCCAGCTAGTGCTGGCAAGGTAACGTTTGTCTAGCTCGCCTTAGCAACACTAATGTTTGCCAGCTAGCATCAGCAATGTTGCTTGTACAACAAACTGGTGAACACTTGAGTGAGCAGATGAACAAACAATAGCGGTGTTGTGATGTGAATGCAATGGAAGGGAGGAGATGAGGTGCTTCATTTTGTGGCCGAATGTAATCAATATAAAATGTTTACATCCTGCTGCCTCTCGTCCGTGAGTAGACGTACACTTCCTTCTGGGTCGTGATACGTTTGGCTGTTGCAGTTCGGTGAAAGGAAGAAATTGTTCTTACATGAAAGTCCTCACAATAAGGACTGTTGATTGTCTTGAGTAAAGGGGTCGTGAGTTCTGGAAGGAGACATTGCTGTGGAGTTTTTCAAACATATTGGCGCTTTGAGCATCTGAACCCAGTCAATAAAAGGCTGAACTGCAGAAGACTGAACCACCAGAGGTTCACAGTTCACAAGTCATACATGCAGGAGACAAACAAACAATCCCAGCAGCAGCCAGCAACATGCCAACAACCTGTCAGTCGATTCATGGGTGGTGCTTCTTTAATTGTCACAGCTTTGCTTTCACTACTATGTAACTATGTACTTGTTGTTGACTCACTAAATGTTGAATAATATCCAAGATACTCGCTTTTCCAGTTTAGTGTGAGAAACAGTGTTTGTATGAGAATCAACAACTGTCTCCCATAGTAAGATTAATGTTTAACTTTGAACTGTCCTGTAAAAGTGTGTCACGGTCATAAACGTTGCTTTCAGTTTATGCAAAAAGATCTGCAGGTTTAGGGTAATAAAGATCTGACGGCCATCTCCTGATAGCGTAGACGGTAAATCAAGATCAAGTTTTTATTCATGACTGCCAGAAACTGCAACCACACCGTGGCAACATGCCGCAAAACCAAACCCATCTGAAGACCTGCACTGACGCTGAAAACCAGCCAAAATGATGTCAGCTCATATCGACATCCAAGGCTGTTTGAGTTTGATGTTTTCTCTGCCATAAGTGGTGCAAGTAAGAGCAATAGTGACACATGTTCAGGAAAGATGTCAACATGAATGTAGAAAATGATTATGATACATGAGGGTGAATGAATAATGTTTGTGAGATAATGTGCTTGCCCCACATGTTGTGTTTAGGTGTGCGTAGTAAGTCTCTCAGTCGCTCTGGGCCAACAGCTAAAATGAAAGGGAGTGTATGATTGACAGCTTGACACGGGAGGCAGTTAACACCTCAGAGGTGAACCTGAAACGGCACAACCAGGTGAACTAAATTACTGTTTTAAACCACAGCTGGCAGCCGTAAAACTGAAAAAGACACAATAGTTTTCACGCCTTGAACAAATTCTATATTCTGTTACTTTGTATTATCGGCTGTTTCTAAATACTCATTTTCAAATAGGCCCTCTTCTTCAGACTAGCATTGATGAAAACATCTGATATTAACCAGAGCTCTTCACAGGTGAAGCGGTTTGATATTGTGAGTGCGACATCAGCATGTTTGTTTTTCTCCATGTTTATTGGCTGCTCAAAAAACATCTTCAAAGGTGAATACTACCACATACACTTGTTAGGTCAACAAAATATCCGCTATGATTTCTTAATATGCCAATAACCGATAATTTATCTGTCTTGAAATAGGCCGCACAACCCTAGTTAATGCTTTTAATTCCCAGAGATCATGAACTTAAATTCCACAGATCCACTTTGTCTGAACTGATCCAAACAAAGGTTGTGGAGGATGACCACGAAGAACTAATACTATGATACTGATCACCAGTAGGAAAAAATGATAGCAAAGATAATTTCGCTCATGCACAAAAACTGCGTGAAATGTGGTAGTCAACAAAAAAATCAATATTAGGTACAATTACTTTTGAAAGTATTATGTTACATTAAAAGATATATAATAAAAAGTAATGTGCTACATTACAGGGGTACCTACTGAGACAATTATATTGTCCAGAGGATGCACATCTTCCATTAACTGTATTGACTCTACAATATATGTCCCATAATCCTTAAAGCTACAGGCTAATAAAAACAGCAATGACAGACACAACATCCGGTTCATAGCAAAAAATGGATCACAGTCTGTTAAATGTGGGGGACAGAGAGCAGGGACAAAACTTGCACACAAAAATGCAACAATTTACACCTTCGTTTGACCTGTGAATTTGCACAAAGAATGGTAAGTTGAGGAGCTGTTTAGGACCTGGGACTTGACAGTCTTGACTTTGGAGTACAAAGACTTAGAACTTGATTGTGACTTGTAAAATAGTGACTAGGTCTCTCCTCTGACAAAACATAAAGTACAATGGGCGTACAAGTCATTTTGATGAGAAACTCCTTAAAATGACTTGAGGCCCGCTGAATGTTCAATATAGTGACGCATTACTGCGTCGTCCATTATTTTTACCTGGCTGTGACGCTGATGGCATCTGATCACATTCTTCACAGTCGTGACCTTTTGTAAGGAACACAAACACACACACATACACACACACACACACTGTATTATGCATTCCGCAGACATGGTCAGACTGGGTGATGCCGGCGATGTGAAACAGGCGGATTCCTCTAAATGGCATCACATGCATGCATAGGAAACCAGTGTTTGCTCAGGGGGCTGCAGCTGCTTCACACCAACAAACAGGAGCTATCATCCTGCTGTCGCCACATGACTTACTGTCTCTTCCCACAAAGTCTCTTCTACACACGAAGAACAATAATGTGCTCTTGGGGATGAAATTACATTATGAGCAATCGACCCCTGTTTGTATTAAGTAGCTTGGTGGTAGCAGTTTATTTTTCACTGAGAATCATTTTCTGCAGCATCTTCTTAAACAGTCACGGAATATGCAACAGATGGAAAGAGCCTGCAGATTTTCTGTCCAATCAAATGCCGACAGATCAGATCTCACTAATTGGTTTCACCAGTTTGAGTGAAGTTAAACTGATCAGTAAAATCTGCATTATTGATTGCAAGGAATTAATGTGAAACAGTGTCTTTCTAAACTGTGAATGTTTTGCATAACACATCAGTCTTTTTCCAAAATAGTGACTGAATGCAGATAGTTTAAAAACGTTCCCCTGTTTTGCCAAATGAATGCTTTTCTTTCATGGACTTCAATGGAATGACCATTAATTCCCTTGTCTTATATATATTTTTGCAAATGTTACAAGGCTCAGTTAAATATTTATACTGTAACTGTTATATATAATGTCAGGCTTTTCTGTACTGCGCAGCTCCGTGTCTGCACACAGTATTCTTATCCGCAGTGCAGTGAATATGCCAAGTACACACTGGAATAAAAAAGAGACTGATCTCCCTCCACCACACCAACACCACCACCACCACCCTTCTCCTAGATGTTGGAGCATTACTCAGCACTTTATACACAACTCCAAACACACACACACACACACACACACACACACACACACACACACCATCCCCAGCTGTCACTGCCAGGCCTGACTCAGGGGAACAGAGCTCCTGCACAACACTGAATGCTGCCACTTCTTAACAGATTGTAAACACAGGTCACTGTATGAAGAAATTACACTCTAACATTAGTATGTTTGGTAACTCCTGTTGCAAAAGCATTCCAATGATCTTTTTACTCTGCTTGGAAAAAACACACTGAAATATAACATCTGAAAAACTGTCTGACATTAAAAAACTTGAGAAATGTATCTGCCCGTCAAAGATGTTACACAAAACTGTTAGAAACACTTCACACCGCATTTTCCATTTCCCAGTACGAAGAGTGCAATGAGTGCTTTTTCCAAGCAGCTATGTCTCACTGGTTGATAACAGCAGGTTTGTCTCTTAACGATAGCTAATCATGACCCTGAAGAGACCCAAATTACTGTTATTGCTTTGGGTTGACTCATGTGACACAACGTAGACAAGGTTAGACTAAACCCAGGCGGCTGAATGCGTGCTTGATACTCCGCTGTCGCCGCGCAACTGTTATCAAGTCGGATGATTAATGAGTCGCTTGCACACCACGGTGCTCTTAAGTAATTCTGTAAGACATCCCCTCCTTGACCCCTGTGATAAGCTGTGGACCAAAACAAAACACAACAGAGCGTCTGCTGGGATAAATGCACGCGGGTATCCATTTACTGCCATCAGCGTTCTGTCAGCGCTTCCCACCAAAACGCCGTGCAGTAACAGGAGAGGAGCGAGGGGGCACGTTCACTGATGCTTACGGTTCAGGAATGTACAAACACTTGAGCTCATTATAAGGACCGCTGAGATTTTTCCCAAGAACAGGAAAAAAAAATAGCCAACCAGTGTTGGATACCTCACAGTGGGAAACTGACAGATCTGGTAATGCTTGTGAAAATAAAACTCATTCTGTTAATGGTTACGAGGCAACCCCACTGACGTAACAGTATTTTTTTCACAAATCTTGTTTTGACTACTTTTACTTCAAACGACATTTGCCCACATGACGGAGAGGTCAAGTTGATCCCCGGAGAACAGTTTAGAGCCACATGAGCCTCTAAAGCAACTCTTGGTACCAGCTTGTCAGTTCACATAGAACATCATGTTTGCATTGTGAGACGACCTGCAGGAGAGACTCGGGACAGGCGAGCCTACAGAGCAGACTGAGACATCATCTGCCAAGGAACATTCCAACTTCTCCTTGACTGGAGGTTTTAATTTTTACAAGACATTCAGAACGAACACCATTATGATCATTTTGTAAATTATGGTCCCATGTAGAATTAAACAGACAACAAAGCAGCAGTCACCAGTGATGGCCGTAGTGCCAAACTCAAGGCTACAAAACGCTAGTTTTTATAACAAATGAGTGACGAGTGATGAGTGATTTTGCCCAGTGGCCTCTCACAGTATTGCAGCAGAAAAATTACGCTGAAACCCCAAATCAAAAAGATTTTGCAGAAAGGTGCAGCTTTGATAACCATAAAAATGTTAAATAATACTGTATTTGTCATTTACTGTATAACAAGACTTTGCAGGAAAACAAATGACAGCAAACTTTTTTTCAGCTTTTTTTTAGTGCGGTGCAGTTCGCTTTGGTCTTGATTATTTTTTAACCCTGCGGGGCAGGAAAAAGAAGTCCAGTATCACATCACCTTGTGTACACACACAAACGTGTACACCCACACACAGAATGCCTGTAAAGCTGTCACTCGTCTGTTTATCCGGCTCTTAACAGCCTGTCTACTTTTACGCTTGTATGGGAGTGATACTAAGTAGCCGCTAATCCATGTTTGAGGGGAAAAGAGGCATTTAGAGAGCAGATAATGTTTAACGCACTGTTCAGACTCACTTCCTGGAGCACTCGCTAGGAACAATGCTGTCACTGTCGGAGCAGCTGTGTTACTTAGCAAGGAGAAATGGCACACAAACACACACACACACACACATACACACACCCTATAATAGAGATGCACTAAAGCGTGACCAGGGATGTCTGCCTCTGCCTCAAGGTTCAGGTAGAGAGATAAGAGTGTGTGTGAACGTTTTATAGAGAGAAGTCATTATTCTTTTATTTCTTTCCTTGTTGTGGATGAAACAAGGCCTGGAAGTGACAATGGGAAGTCACCACCCAGTCGTCACCTTGGTCAAATGTGCTATTCCAGGTCAAGTTAAAAGAAGGGCACCTCAGTGACAGATTGCTTCGGAAATACAGTGTTTTTCTGGAGGACATTTTGAAAATAGACGGGAAATAGGAAATTGTTGCATGGATGATAATTTAGCAAATATGTCTCACCTGTCAAGTTAATAAGTAAAATCAAGATCATGCCTGAAAATAAGCTAATAATAATGACCGATTAATTTCTTTTCACTATTTCTTGTCCTGGTCACAAAAAAGAACATGAATTTGCAACTGGCACTTATTTCATTTATCAAACTAGTTGTATTTTGAATCTGGGCACTGATTTCTTTCAGCGTGATAAAATCCAATGTAGTAGGTTAGTATTGTCTTTTCTTATCTTTCCTGCTAAAAAGAAGGTCACTAATTGGATTGACACACGCTCCTATTAAAATTTTAATGAAGGCACAATTGCATTTTTTGTGTTTTGGCACAAATGGACAGTAGATGAATTCAGGGAATGTGTTACCTTCCAGTTTACAGTGCTGCATCACATTTCAATGTCTCAGCATATCTGGAAGAAATGTGGGAGGGAGCTGCACTGAAAATAAAATATCACAGTATTGCAAGACCTAGAATATCCAGTGGATTTATGGTGTTGAGGTCTGTTGACAATGCCTGTTATAAAGCACAGGGGTTAGGTTTCCAGGCAGGTCTCAGGTGCACTATGACGTACTTTTATCTGTGCTGTATATCACATTTAGAGACCTTTTCCAAACAGAGCCTACCATACTTGTGGACTGCCGTCATTCCCAGAGCAATCTCACCATATCAGATAACCTCATGCACACACAAATGCACCTCCACCACTCCCTGCTGACAACACCATACACACTTTGAGTCAACAGAAAAGGAGGACAATCATTTACAATGATGTCACAAATACAGGGTTTCATGTTTCCACACTAATGATGTGTTTATTTTACTTTATCAAATCTAGAATGAGTCTAAAAAAGGAAAGAAGAATAAGGGCAATGACCTGCAAAGATTAACAATAGATCTTATAGGAGCCAGCAGGAGCTGTACCCTGCAGCAGGAGCTGAAACTGTAAATGAGTGTGGGGCAGTCTAGAAGTTCAAAGTAGAGGTGACAGTTTTGAAGCTGATGAGAACAAATTCTATCAAAAAGTCCACATTTGGCCGCCATTTGCATGACTCGTCAATCAAACTGTGACATGAAAGCCAAATTACTGCGGCACACACAAAGTTTCAGGACACAAAAAGGCGCTTTGTAGCTTCACATCCCACCGGCCAATTCCTGTGAATCAAAGCTGTGAAAGGAGGGGATCGCCCACTTTTATCTTTGGCACTGAACGATGCTGTGCTTGTAGCATGAAAAAAGCCAATAACCTTCAAAACCTGGAGAATGTGTGAGCGCGCATGTCTCTGTGTATTTGCAGTTCCAAAGCCTGGACCTGCAATAATGAGCATCAGTCAGTGCCGTTAAGCAGCGAAAAGCAATTTGTTGTGACTCTTTTAATTGACAATTCAAAACGCACTGGTCATTCTGCTGGTAAAAACGTTGAAACAAAAGCATGTAAGTGCAAAAAGAGATTTACATTTCTAGAAACATAATACATCTCCATCAATGTTTGGTACATCTTTAAAACAGCAGGATGAAGCATCATACCACTGACATATTACAAACTATGGCTAAAATTTACATTACAATACTAACAGGAATGTTGACCAAGTATGAAGCTACAGCCAGGAGACATTTAGCTTAGCTTAACAGATGGAAACAGCTAACCTGCTCTGTCTAAATGTAAAAAAAAATCTGCCTAGCTGTGATCCTAAAGCATGTTAGATAATGTTTGTTTAATGTGTATACAAAAGCGCGAAAGTGATAATTTGTGCATAGTTTAACAGGGGGTAAAATAATTAACAGGGGGTAGTGTGTTGGACTATTTCTTGGTTGGGTGCAACAACCTCTGAAGACTATGAGGTTCCCACACAAATAACACAGCTTTTATCTTTTTCATTAATTATTGAGCTTCAGAGAATTTAAAGAGGAATTTGCTTAACACCAAGACAGACCCATGCTAGCTGTATCCTCTACTCACAGCCTTTATGCTAAGCTAAGCTAACTGGGTGAATGCAGGGAAGTCACTGGTTTCAGCTTCACACCAGCAGCATATAGCACATAATTAAGATGCAACAGCGAGCGAAAACTCAGTTGTACAGCTTACTGCAAAAACTGAATACAGGTCATTTATTATTGTTTCATTGAGGTTAATTGGACTTGTTCAGTGAAGTGATTCTGACATCGATGTTAGAGCAATTAAGGACAATTTAGAAAAGGATTACATAAACAAACCCCACGTGAAATGCAGGAATCAAAACAGATGCACACACACTGCTGGCCGCTAATCACCCTGTAATTACAGCCGGTAATGACAGAGCCATAGACACAGCTAAACAGGACCCCGTTGCTCTAACCACACAAACAAAAACAATCCTTCGCCGGGTGTCGCAGCTGCTAACTGCTACCGTATGTCCTCACTGCCAGACGCTGGCTTTATAGTCAAGCAGGAGCCAAACAGCAGAGCGGTCCGAGCCGCTCCATGGCTACACAACACAATATATTTTTACAGGAGAGCTGTGCGCTGAATTAGCTTTGGTGTGAATTACTTGACATTTTCTCAAAGCTCTTACTGGCATCGATGCCTGGACTGAAAGAGGCTGAGAAAACCACATGGATTCTTGTTGACTCCACGGTTCTGTGCCTGTAATTATGCCCCGATGGTTTCTACAAACAAAAAACACTTTACAAAGGTTTTCACGGTAACTGGTTAAGATTCTAATCACAAGGTAGGGCTCAGTAACACAGACACACAGCCTCAACACAACTGACCAGTGATAAACATACTATACTGAGCTGGTTTTGCTCAAATGCAGTATTCAGTCTTGCTTAAGCCAACAGTCACTCCAAATGACATACAGTCACTGGCCAGTCACTTCACTATTAATCATTAAATCAGTTAGAAGGCTGCAAGCAAGTTTGCCACCTTGCATGCCTACATTACTCACACATCCTAATCATACACAAACACCAACCTAACTAAAATTTACATTTACGCAAATTTGGCAATTAAAAGTATGCCTAAATAGCTATTAGAAGTTCCTGTTTGCAAAGCATCAACGGGTGTACTGAAACTATCACTGGATTACTTTCATATTGAATACTTAAAAACATGATAATTCTCAGGGAAGTTCTGGAATTTGGTTTAGTTATGTCTGACTGCTTTATCACAAACGTTGAGCTGTATGATTAAGATCCGGAACCAATAACTGTAGCTTACCTTTGGCTGTGAGGACAAAAGTTGTGCAGAGGAACCTTTTATAGAGTTTTTTATATTTACAAACCCCCTGGAGATATCCCTTTCATTGCTGCAGTAGCTTACACATATTCCCTGCAGTAGAGGACAAGAATATGCTTCTGTCCTGGATTTTCAGCAGATAGTTAAGTTATTTTGGCAGTCTCAGAAGCAAAAGCGGCAGAATTGAGGACTGAAGAGTACGGTGTGTCACTGAAACAGAAACAGCAGATATTTCATATCGGAAGGAGTTTAATTTTGTATTTTGAGAAATATAAAAAGATACGTCGGATGTACTAAATAATAAAAGGGAATTTGTCTTTGATGCCCCTTGAAAGACTTCTGAAAACAAACAACTGTGGCTTCAAGGAAGCGAGGTTGTGGCGCCACAAAGCTTAGTGGTTCATTTCCAAGGCAAATGGTTTCTATGCCAATCCCTTTGGAGCAATCTGAGACCTGTCTACACCAGGTGAGCATACATTTTGCCTGAACCGACGTGTGAGAACAGATAGGAAAATTATTAATGCAGCACAATCATAACTGTGAGGGATTTCTGCACTACACGTTGTCTAAAGTTGACACATGTTGGTTGGATTCCCTGACTTCCTGCAACAACCTTTGGACTGGTTTTGAAAGCGATTGAGTTAAATCAGTTATTTGTACTTCATTCTGATATGAAATGTCCGTAGTTTGAAAGCAGACTTGTAAAGCTGCATAGAATCAGTAGTCATGTGTAGGCCAGTGTAACCGATTTTCTCAGCTTTATCAAGCACAGTTATGCAAAGGAAAGAGAAATGACAACAACCAAGGAGCCAAGCTGGGATCCATTAACTTGAGCATGGATTGTGAAAGTGTTTCTGAATATGCCCTTTTTTCCAGGGAATATAGCCTTTTTTCATGGAAGACCACAGTCACATGGCAGATCAATAATGAGGCCTTTAATAACTGCATACGTTTATGCTTTGGGGGAAAATAGATCTTCCGGAAATCTTTTCCACCTCAGAGAAAGCAGCATTCCTTTCCACACAGAGAAGATTTCTTACCACTGACTTGACTCTCAGCTGTAATAAATGCACATCGACAGTTGGGCTGTGTTCCACATTTTCACACTATCCGAGATTAGCAGCTGAGGAACGTCAAGTGCTTCAGCCCAGGTGATAAGGTGGGAGTAGGGGAGGGTTTGTAACAACACCAAACACTGAAAAATACAGCACACACAGTTGATGAAGAGCCCTGAAGTACGAGGGTTCATTGTCAGTTCGCGAACTTTATTTCCCCTTTTCTGGAAAGAGGCCTGATGTAGAACCCCATTCAAATAAATCTAATTCTCCGCTTATGCACGATATGAAATCAAGTTATCGAGCAATCACACATTGTTCCTGTTGTCAAATGGAGCTGTACACTTGTTGATGAGCATATGGCCTCACGACTCCTCTGTGGTCAGGCAACAAGGCACAACACTGAGGGGGCGTCAGCCAGGGAGCTGGTGTGTGTGTGTGTGTGTGTGTGTGTGTGTGTGTGTGTGTGTGTGTGTGTGTGTGTGTGTGTGTTGGGGACTATCCATTACACAATCCGTGGAAGCAGACGGATTCGATATGTCGGGGTCTGTGTCTGGATGAGGTCATTACGCATGAAGCAGAACTGCAGCCCCGTCACACACACATATTCACACAAACAGCCACACACTCGCATGAGTTTCTATAGCAACTCCAAACAAACAGTCCGTGCATGTAGTGACCCCACCCCAGCAGAAAAGAGGGAGAAACCGAGACAGCGGGGGAAAAACAGACATAAAAGTGAGATAGAAAGTGAGAGCAGAGATGAAGGCAGCAGTACGGGACATTAAAGGGGATTCTGCAGCTGCATATGCATCACTTTATACACGCTTTATGTCTTATTCATGGCAGAGATACTTTAAAAACATCACACATGAAATTAACCATTCACCACATGCACGCATTGCCCACTGCCCATTAAGTCCCAGAGCTGTAGCTTGTGAAATTCTGGGTTACTGATGTTTAAAATAACAATTTGGCCAAGAGCTGATGACAAAACCGATGGTTTTTATCATTGCTTATTTTGTTTTTTTGTTGTCATTTATGGCCCCGTTTGTGCCAGGGCAACAAAGAAATCTCTATCATGAAAGAATGTACTCTTTTAAAGTCAGTCAGCCCTTTAACACCATCTTTTGAAAGAGCATGAATTCAATCATAGAAACTTATGAAGCAACCTTTAATACATCCTTCTTTCAAAGAAAAAATAATCTTTTCTTAAAGTGCTTCAAAAGCCTTTTCAGCCCACTATATGAATACCTCCTCAATGATAAGAATTCTTTAGAACTTTACATAACCTTACAAACTGATGGTAGGGATGTCACGAGCTAATAGCTCAAGATTGTGCCAGCGCAAAATTGATTTGAGAGGACAGATTAACAACGCTGATTGCCGTCTGTAAATGTTATCTGATTTGGCCATAGGCAATAGTGTTAAACTGTTCAAATTCAGCTCCATTATCCCTCTACACCAGAGATCCTGAAATGGCAGCCGTTTGATTGACAGCTGATATTAGCGCATAGCTTATATGCCTGCCCTAAAGCCTGCAACAGCCAACGAGTGATTGTGAAGACAAGTGACCCATGTTCTCTCTTTTTTCTCTTCTCTCCTCAATCACTTACATGCCAGCCTCCAGACGATTGATGCATCATGTAGCCAATGAGATTAAAAATCGAATGTTTATATCAGTTTTTAAAGCCTTAAATTTGAATTATGCAAGTTTATGTAGATGTTTATGTTTTGCTCTTTGAATAGGCTGTTCCCCCACCTACTCTCGTATTTTTGTCTTTTTTCATATGCAAAAAGTTAGTGTTAATATGGAAATAAAGAACTATAACGAGCACTTGCCCTTGTCACCCTCAATTAGGGGGATTTTCGGGTCAGAAAATTGCAAATTTTTTTGCCACGCTCGTGGACATTTCCTTAGAAAAATGTGTAAAGTGTTCATTTTCAGTGATATTGAACTTGGACTTGAACTATGTAAGACTAAATGATGTAGACCCACTTTGTTTTCCAGCTAATAGGGGCAGTTACAGGTCATCTAAAGGCTTATTTTTGCATAAAGAAATGTAGGCAAGAAAAATAAATGAATTTAGTGTGTTCAAACTCCAATAGATTGATGCCAGAAGAACATACAGAGCTTCTGACAGCTCGGGGGAAAACAACAGCTTTCAAAAGAGCCAAAACCATACCTGTATGCCAAATGGTTCAACATCAGCTTTGGATTTACTTTTGGTTGGACTGCGATCGGCGATTTTGGCCTAACCTTGCCTTTGTATTCCTAAAACCATCTTCACATTTGGGAACAAACCTAAAACTACAGTCATGTTTAGTTACTTGAAAGACTTGATTTCACAAGAAGACAGAGGGGTGGTGAAATAACCTCATCCCACCACTATCCCATGGGCCTCTTATGTTGTTTCACCACACAGGAGCCTGAGCACACAGCGACCACACAGACAACCAACCCCTACAAAGCTTCTTTTCATTCACCTTAAAGCTCCAGAAACAGAGAAAGGGAACAAACCAACAATAGACATGCGGCTTTGTATCAAAGTGAAGGCCGGTTATTGAGGCTCAGCGGCTTCCAAGGTCAATCAAGGTTGAAGACGCCCACATCCGCACATTAAAAGAACACTGGCATTTGGATGTTTTGTTGGTTGAAGAAACCTCTGACCATTTGCACTTTTGGCATTTTTCCTCTGTGTTTTTTCATGTCCATCCTGTCAAGATGAAAGCTGTGCGACTCCTCTGTTACTGGTGAAATGTCACAAGTTAGAGCCTAGCATCTGAGGGTACCAGTCATGGAAGATAACAGAACTAAAGCTGTGTTTTGCTGCTTTATGGTTCTATAAAAAAGTAGCGGAAATGAACCAGGTTGGACACTGTGGTGACAATAAAATCAGTGTTGCTCCAGTTGAAATGCTACATTGATAAAATATGTCACAGTAGTATGATATAACACGACCGCAGCGAAAGATGTGCTACTTTAAAGGCATCATGTTTGCTAATGTTGTCGTCATCCCTCTTAGCTATGCCTCCACCATAACAACTGATACTTATCTGGATGTGCAGTCTACCTCAAGACAGCCTGAAAAGTATGAAGCCAGCATACACAGAACTACTGAAGTCAATACAAGTCATTGCACGATATGTGTACAACCTCTTTGTGAGAATAGGTCTCAAATTTAAACTTTTCTACTTAGTAGCAGTGTCAATTTTACTTTTATATTCGATCCTTACGTACTTATAATAGCAAATACTACAGTACAATTTTGAGATCAGGACTTCTCAATCTATATTAAGTCTTTAACAAATAAAAATGTATCATTATTAAAATAATCATGTCTTAAATTCTGCTCTGGCCATTGGTTTAAGTTTGTTATGTTACATCTACCTGCAAATTCTGAAACTGTACACGTGCATCTTTTTGTCTATGTGCGTACAAACAGTCTTAGTGGTGAATCTACAGAGTTCTATGCATCTGTCGCCTCAACTGACAGTACGAGGACGGAGTATGACACATAGTATTTCGTTCAACATAATAAGGAATGTGCCACCTAGTTCAACACTTTGGCACAGAGGATTCACTTTTGGTTTTTCAATGGTCGACAGTAAGACAAATATATAGAATACCACAAGCTGCATCTTTTCACTGCTTCTCCAATGTATATCTACTGTTGTTGCTATTATGATGTGTCTGCACTGCGACAGCAACCTTCACTGACATCATCTCAACCCAGATCACCACTGCCTGCTACCTATGTCATTAAAAAGTGAGGTGCACGATACACTTACACTGAACATTGAAATATAGCAGTGATGCTAGTAAGCAGATAAAGTTTTATTCTACTATGATCAAAATGGATATATAGTTGATTAATAGACAAAGCTGGGTCAGGTTTGGAAACGTATTTGTTTAGGCTGACTGATTTTCTATAGAAAACAATGAGGGACAGCAGTGTTCCAAGTTCTAGAAGCTGCACTCTGGGCAAGATATTCTGGACCGTGGCCGTGGACCCATGCAGACTGTGGATCAAATGGATGGCTGATTGGAGTTGGTCCAGCGGGCTTTGATGAGTCTTTGCTTTATTTGAAGGGCAATCTCAGCATGTCTGCACCACAACAGGAAGGAAAACAAGCAGAGTTCTTCTCAGAGTGTCACTGTCACTGTGCTGTGCTTTGACCCCTTCTATCACATCTGACCGTCCAATGACACGCTGTCACAGCAGAGGAAAAAGAGCCTCAAGTGTGTGTGTGTGTTTGTGTGTGAGCGAGGCCCTCCATGCTTCCGGGCCTGTCAGGCTCGAGCCTCGGGGGTTGCAACACAAATCCATACAAAGCATCCATCATGGAACGGAAAGTGGTCGCAACTGATGCTGATGACATCCAGAAGGTCAGGCATCTCGCGGCACAGGACCCTGGGGTCCTTCCTCACCTCGTCAACAGCCCATTCACTCAGTTTCGCTGTCATGGAGAATCCAACAAACATGGCGGATGATGAAAGAATTTCAGCTTTGAGGAGGAAAGAGGTTCATTTAGCGGCTGCGTTGTGTCTGTGTTGAGAGGATTGATGCAACACGGCAGGTAAATAGCCTGGGTTTTTTTCATGGGGGAGCTGCTGATGAAAATGTTCCTATTTCCTATGTCTGAATATCAACAAGAACTTAAAATTAATTAATCTTTGAAAGGCTGTACATGTTTTATTATCATATTACATCATCTATATAGCAATGGCAAAAAGTGTTCTTAAAATGGAAAAATATTGTTTATTGCAATTATTCCTGGGACAATATATCATCTAACAACGAGCAGTTATCATGACAGACCTGCTGTGCTTGATGTTACCTGTGAACACACAACAGTGATGATGATATCTACACTCTGAGCTCACTTCTACATCACTGTAGCGTGGTGAAAATTTAACTACTCGTCATCAGCATGAACATTTTCACTGGTGTTCAGTTAGTTTCAAAGCAAGTTGTTGTTGCAGTTTGTTTGAATCTGATTAAATTGACTTCTGGCCTTGTAAATGTGTTTCCCACAGTCATCTTGGAACACATTTCAGTTCTGCTTGAAGCTAATGGATAACAATAATCATCATGCAGAGATGCCTTTGGGATGCCAGGCCCTCAACACGGGGACAGATCTCTCTATTAAGAGGTTCTGGTGTCATTTAAGCACCATTTCCCTCCGATTTGTGGGCTGCGTAATTGATTCTATTCATCCTTCTTCATCTCCTTATCACAGTTATTTAGTGGCTGTCCAAATGTGTAGCCTGGAGTGTCTCAGCGCCTCTCTCTCCCTGTGACAGTCACACATACACATGAGTGTGTGTGAAGGAAGGACAAGCTTCCTGTCAGGATGTGAGGTCCAGCAGGGGGACAGTGGCACTTCGCCAGAAGTCACAACTTTCTGCTGAAACCAAGTGTGTGTCGGAGTTTGTGAGTGTGTGCATGTGTGAGTTAGTGTGTGTGCATGTGTCCTTGCAGTGCATGCATTCCGGTGCAATTGTCCATGTCCTGATTGCTCTGACCACTGAGCGAGCGTACTTCATTTCAGACGAGTCATTCCATCAACTATAGGAAATTCTTTTCCTACATCAAAGAGGCTCGGTGCTCATACTGCAGCTGAGCTTTCATTCACAAACGTCTGAACAGCAGAGGTCCAGATGAACCTGAATAAGGCCAATTACCACCATCTCTCCTGCAACACAGTCATAGTGGTAGGCTTCACTGATCTATACAGACTCCGGATAATTAGACCACCAAGGAGGAGAGAAAAAATGCTCCAGGGACTGGGCCTCATAGATGCCCTATCTTGCCCTCCTCTTGCCTCTGTTCTCTTTTCTACTCTCTCCATTGATCTCCTTCGTCTTTTCTAACTGCATCCTCACTTCCTTTTACCACCGTTCATGCTCGTTTTTCTCTCTCTCTTTCTACCAGGCAAAAATGCAGAGAAATCAATCGGACTTGCACGAAAAGAGCAAGAAAAAGATCTCTGAAGCTGTGAACACCACTAGTGCTTTATTGACCAGGAAATGTACAGTGTGAAGAAACGACAAAAACAACAGAGAACTATTCATGCTACAGATGTAAGTACCACTTTGTGGATAAATACAATAAAATTACATTTTCTCTGGACCAAGATCATTACTGAGTCGATATCTGTGGCTGTTGATTGTTTGGGAAATTGCAATCTTCCCACTATCACATGATATCGCAAGCAGATTCATATGATGTTTTTATTTGCATAGTTGTGCTTTCAGGCCTTAAGAGCACAGACAAAGTGGCAGGAAGACCAACTTGTATAACTTTTAAATTGGTTTCAATTCTGAGCGTTTTTGAAGAAATTAAGACACAGTCCTGGAGTGATTAAAGTGAGTTATGTTCACTTTAAGGTTTATAAGTTATATAAATATAAGTTTCTTTTACTTCATGTTAACGGTAAATCTTGGTACAATTCCAAGTAGCCCTTCAAATACATTTTATTTTCATCATTGATTATTTTCATGATTAATCCATTCATTGTTTCGTCTATGAAAAAACTCATCACAATTTCCCTGAGCCCAAAGTGATGTCTTCAAATTGCTCCTTCAGTGAGCCAACAGTCCAAAACCCAAAGACTCTCTTATCATAGATGACAAAGACAAGCAGCAAATCCTTACTATCAAGAAGCTGGAACCAGCAAATGTTCTATGTATTAAATTAGTTACTGTAACTCTAGTTTGAAGGGAGACATCAGCACGTTTCTGTACAGGCGTATGATTGACCTCACAATCACTACCAATTGTGTGAATGTTGAATGAGTATTTCTGTGTTTCTGTGTAGGAAAACTAGTACTAGTAGGTCCAGCTGTTTCCTCACACACCCTTCATATTCCCACATACACCCCGGTGCGCGCACACACACACACACACACACACACACACACACAAAAAAAACTACCATCCTTCCCAGTCAGGAAGAGCTTAAAGGATATCCAGAGAGAAGCAGCTTATCATTGTGGCAACTTATTGTTCCTGACAACCCGTGTGCTATATGACTCACAGTCACCACAGAGGAGCGGGACCTAGTGATGCAATCAGGAAGGAAAACCTTGAAGCATGTGACAATCGCAACAGCTGAGTGCTAAAGTAAACTTTCCGTAAAAACGGAGGGAACAATGGGCTCCTAGAAAATTTTGAAAGAATTAAAGAGACTTGGCTTTTGCTGTTATGTGCAATTCTGCATCTTCTGAATGTCTGGTGGTAGTGACTTAAAACCCAAATCCAGTTTTAGAAAAATCCTCTCACAATTTGTGATGTCATCGATTGAGAGAGAAGAATTCTTTTCACAGAAAAAACTAAATACTAAAGGACAGATTACAGCTCTAAACTTGCAGAAAGTTAAAACACAACCCTAGTACTTACTCATCGTATTCACGTGGCTTGTTTTGTCTCCAACCCTGCCTTCTTCTTTGATCTATTTTGGCATCTTGTCAGCAAGATCTTAAGATTGTTCATCGTCGACCTGCAGCGTGCCTGCACCACCATAACACATGTCACTGTAAAGTTGAGACAGTCTGGGAACATACCAAAGGACCTAATGACAGATATCTTAAAGCCACTGTAGACGGTGAGACTTTTAAAAAGGCCAAACAAGAGCGAAGCAGGCAAAGGAAGGATTACACAACTCATGGCGCATCATAAAGAATGATGGATTATCTTTTCAACGTTCAACCTTAGATGTCTGATAATTTTCCCGCCGGGATAAAGGCGGATAAAGATCACTCAGATGTTAATTCAAGTAAACTCCAGCAGGCTCACTGTTACAAGAAACTGCAGTGTGTCACTTTGCATCAGTGTCAACTCAGCTTACTTAATGGAGAATTTCACATTTTCACATAAAGTCTTTTTTGTGCGAAGGAAGCATTTGCTGTTAAAGGCTAAACTTCCGCTCAAATTATAAACACCTGTTCAGCTCAGTGGATTACAATGAACTCCACAGCAGAAAAAGCAGACTTTGTAGATCACCAACAATACAAGTAACCTGTTGAAAGTATGAAGGTGCTCGCAAAACATAAAAGATCAGATGTTTGTGTGCCTTGAGACATCATGTATAACAGAGGTTTGTCCCCATCAGCACCAGTCCTGAACACATTGACAGCCATGCAAACAAGGCTTTCATGTGACCGGTTTATGGCCTCAGCATGCTTCCAACAAGACAAGGGTGTATACTGTGCGGTCCAACTACGTCTAAAAGCCTAGTGTTTGTACCATTTCTGAATGGCCACAATTGAAAGCAGCAAAAGCTCTACTGTCATAGCTTCTTCCTGGCTGGATCCCTCTCAAAGAACTCCGACACTTTCAGACAGTGTCTCCTCAACGGCATTCATGGTGTTAAACCTGATTAAACGCAACAATATGACAGAAGCAGCTGCGTAACCAATGACAGAAGAGAGCTTGAGGGAGAATTTCAAAGCCTTTCTGATTTTTCCAAGCAATTTCACCATTGGACATGATGCTTCAGACACAGACGATTTGATAGAGAAGCATGTTGTGGCCTACAGGATTTCAACTAGGTACCTTCTTCAAGTCAAGGGAATGACTTCTCTGTTGGACAGCACATTCTGATTGATGCTGTGTTTGATTGTTTTAATTAAGTAACTTCTGCCTGATGGGATGATGTTGCCAACAGTTTGGGTTAAAGTACTTACACTGATACAGAGCTTTTCTACCAACTACTCGTTACACGTTCACATACACGCACTGATGGAACGGTCATCAGGAGTCATTATCCTGTCCAAGAATGTGCAGACAGGGGAACCGGGGACCGAACCCCCTAACTATAACCCTTCTGCTCAGTGGAAGACCCAGGTAAAGCTGATCTTTGAAAGTACCAGAAGGAAATGTCAGCAATCGTTGAGCAACAACTTCAATTTACAAGACCTCGCTTTTGTTTCCAAACACGTGGTATAAAGGAATGCCTCTGACCCAAGGTACTGATGTCATGTCACTTTGTAGACATGCCACATAATGATTCAAACTGGCATCACAGACATGTCATCCGCGCCGTGGGATCTACGTCAAAGGCCACAGCCTTCTTGGAGGGAACAGTTCTCGAGTTACATCTTAATTAGCCAGCGATTTGTCCGCGAGGCAGGTAAAAGCTAGGATCACCCCCAGGGTTCACATTGCGATGTCAGTTTCAATTAGCATGATCAGACACATGGAAATGGAGAGTAAAAAAATTAGTGACCTTACCGAAGGAACTGTTGCAGAAATTTCTGTCTACTGGCCTGCGATGAGGGGAGTATCAGCAGCGAGAAAAATCACTTTGATACATTTACCAGAAACACGAGGCGATACAGCAGCTATGCACCGAGAAATTCCACAACTCTCCCTCTTCATTCTCCTGAGCTGACTGCACAATCCTCATCTATCATCCCTTCCTCCCATGGTGTCTTTACAATCTCCTCATCCATTATCATTGATCATTAGATAAGAAATGGAGCAAAGATGAATAGCACAACACAGCAGCTGGCCTCACTGAAGGTTTTTACTACGATCAAGCTTCTGTCAGATCAGATGGTAGACTGAATACCATCAGTGGACGAGAAAAAGGAGAAGTTCTTTCAAGCTGCGGCGGTGGCTTGACTCGGTTTACAAGGTGTCTGATGGAACAGGAAGACCTCTCATGTCTGCTTTTGTCTCCCACACACATTCACACATACACAGAAGTATAATAGTATCAATTCCCCCCGCGGTAACATTTTGCACCAATATTCCTTTCAAGTCCTCCTGCTCTGCTTAACCAATCAGAAAAAACGCCCAGATCACAGCAGGCCGTTGTTAGATCTGGTGTCTAAAGACGTGCATGAAGGGATCTTTCCACATTTAAAATGAAGGCAAGGAAGATTTATGGCTCGTGGGTGGGCGATGTAAAGCATGGCTGTGTATTGCACATGGAAGAACTAACTCGTCACAGAAAATAAGACACCATCTGAGGGCTCTTATTAACAGCAGACAGTGCTGGATGGATTTACCAGAGAATAGTGGTGAGTAATGACCAGCCTGGGATGTGCAAGGGGGGAAATGATCCAGTGGTCTGATTGGCTGCTTCTGTCAGTATTCCCTGATGTCTAATTTCAGCATTTCTATATAAAACTAAAGGATTGTGACTGAATAAGCAACAGCTAAAGTTTAACAAAAAACATTTAATGCAAGTAAATGTAGTTAATCTGCTCCATCAGGTCGGTGTGCCTGTGGTATGACTAGATTTGATAGACAATGTTAGCAGATTACAATTTAAATGTTGCAGACCTGAGTGCTACAATGGGACACTTTTCAACTGATGTGAAATGACCAAAACTTGTCTGACCCCATCGCTTCAAGTCAGGGCCTTTAAGAACACTTGGGTTGTGTCCATGGTGAAACATCGCGAAGTCAAAATTTGCTCATCAGCCAACCACTGTAGTCACCGCTACTGTTGTTTTCCACTGTAGCGCGGATGGCTCTGATAAAGAAAACTGTCTCCTCAGCGAAGGGACTCGGATCATGTCCATAATCTAACTGTGATCAACCTCAGAAGCTTGAAAGTTATACAGCTAGCTTTACTGTGAAAAGCTAAGCTAACTGCACCGAGTAGCAACAGCTTCATTTTTATTTCATTTGCCACAAGTCAAAAACTGATGCAACTCTGAGGGGGGGCTTTTAAATCACAACGCCACAATTGTTCATCAACCAGCTCTCAATGACTGTCAGCCATCGTCTACCAGCCCAACCCTACTCCTGTCTAAACTATTTCTGGCTCCATAATATTTTGCATGAAATATGGCTGAAATTGCAGTTATCCTGTTCACTGAAGTGGCCTTTGTGAGAGTTAGCAGTATGGTGGCCACACTTCCTAACAGGTCTCGAACTCTCTTTTTATCAAGGCTGACTTCCTTTGAATGACTTTCTCTGCTCCAGTTATCAGATGGGCTTCCACTAGATTTTCTTCCCCAACAATATATATCAAATTAGAAAAGCTGGAAGAACAGAGCACTTGTAGCTTTTATATATGTGTCCTTCTCTGAATCCCTCTCTCTCTACTCCCAGCCTGTGCGTGAATCCATCCGTCTCTAATCCACTTCCTGTACTGCTCACTGAAACCTCAACGTCCATTTGTCCGACCCTTTATTCAGTATCCAGTAGAGGGTGTCTGCCTCTCCCCCTCCTCTCTATTACTCTCATTCATCCTTCCATCCTTCATTTCCCGCTTTCAACCACTTCCGCTCTTCCTCGGTCCCTCCACCGTTCTGTCCTCTGCTTCACTCGTCACTCCCCTCTCGCCTCATCTGTCTTTCATCTCCCTTGTCCACCATCAGGTCCTCTTCCTCTCTCAGACTCTGCCCACTGTCCTTCTTGCTGAGAGAGGGACAGTGCGGCGTCCTCGCAGCTCTCCACCTTCCCTGCCTCGGCGGAAAAATAAACAAGCGTCCACATGTTCCCATGGAATTTTAATGACTTCCATAACTTCGGCCTTCACCTGCCAAACCCCAGGCAGCGTGAGGGAAACGATGGACTCTTGACGAGCCGGTTCAGCGGCTCTGATGACGAGCTTTGCAAGCCTGACACTTTGAAGAACTGAGCAGCTTTAAAAAGGCCAGAGGTTTGCAAGGCGGGAAACCATATAGACAAATCTGTGAGCTAAAGTAAACAGTAAATAAAACATAACTGGAAAACAAACAAGATCATGTCTCTGCTGCAATTTAATGGAGAAGAATAGTGGAAAAATAAAGGCTATGCCAAATCTACAGTAAGGTGCAGATTACCTCTCTCTCTCTCTCTCTCTCTCTCTCTCTCTCTCTCTCTCTCTCTCTCTCTCTCTCTCTCTCTCTCTCTCTCTCTCTCTCTCTCTCTCTCTCTCTCTCTCTCACACACACACACACACACACTCTCACTCACACACACACACACACACACACACAGCTGCATCTAGATGATCAGCTGTACAGTGCGACCTTAAATGCCCCATGGCTTTGTACAGAATGTAATGTGTGATACACACAGTGGGATGTGGAGCAGTGATCAGTGCAGCCTTGTAGATGGAAGAACTGCACTGACCCATGAGATCGTGGTCCGGATTGGAAGCTGGGCCAGACCATGACTGTCTCTGTCCTCAGCTGAGCAGCTGATTGGATGGTGTGGAATCCAGGTGTACACATGAAAAATGACGGTACTCGTGTGAAGAATGGAGAATGATAACTTGAGGCCCAAACACTGCTTTACTTTCTGACTTTCAGTCTCAGAAAGAGTAGTATTTTTTGTTGAACTCCTTGTCATAGCTGAATTCAAATGTTCTAACCTTGACCTGCAAAAAGCCAGAAAAACTAATGCTATTATTATAAAATACCCCTATATCTTTATTTCCACCAAGCAGGTTAAGTGTTCACTCTTGTCCAATTGTTGGTTGTTTGGTTGTTGGCAGAATAACACATAAACTACAGAACAGATTTCCATAAAACTTGGATGGTGGATGGGTCTTGGCCCAATAGACTTCATAAATTTAAATCCACTCTGCTCAGTGCCATTCTAGTTTGAAATAAGAATTTGAAAATGTTGGTGATAATTTTCAGGGCATACAACCAATGATCTGTTTATTTTTACATATCCAAATGCAAGTCGGACAAAAGCACAGTCACGAGTGCTGAAATTTGAAATGTTAAGCGGAAAAAATCAAACTGTGGATTTGGAGAATTGTGTTACCCAAACTTCAGAATAAAAGATTTACACTGAAAAAACAGTTTAAGGTTTCTATTCTGAAGCAACAGGCACTCTCTGGTCACAGTTTGACATGCTGCAGGCATCACAACCATTAAAAAAAACCTTGTGACTCTGCGGGATTAGCTCTGGTCTATATGAGTGCGCACATGATTGTTCATGAGTGTATGTTTGTTTGACAGAGAGAAAGAGAGGGAGAGAACTCCAGTCTGCAGTGATTGAGGTCCACAAGAGGCTCACTCTCAGGTGGGAAAAGCCGTGTTGAGAATGTAACCTGTTTTAATGGGGCCATGACCCACAGACTGTCAGGTCAAACTCCTGTGACCTGACAGCAGAGCAGGCGAGGGGTTGATGGAGTTCTCCGTCGAGGGCTATAAATCTGTGGAATTACTGTTGTCACACTCAATGTTGAGACACACTGAGAAACAAAAGAGGAACCAGTGTATGTTTGAAATAGTTTAGAATTGAATAGTCCTGAGCTATGGTGATCTAATTCCTGACCCACCTACTTTTAGCATAATTTGTAATTCATGTGTATCAAAAGATAGTTTGTACATCTTGTCCATTTAAATCAGTTTGTACCTTTATGAATCCATGGCTCAGTACACATTTTGTTCAACATAAGGACTGCATTACATGTGTGCATTTTTCTCCCGCCTGGCCTTCTCTTCACCTTCATTAGCAGCACATTACGAAATCAGACAATGTGTTTTATTACAGATGTGTCAGCGGTGGGGAACACCCAGCCCACTGGCAGGACCACTGTTTAGATTTCTGATCTCCTCAGTTGTGTTTTTCTTTCCCTCTCAACCCGGGACCAGCTGCAGAGGAAATGACAATATGAGGGGGAAAACAACAGAGATTAATAACATCTCCTCCCACCTATTCCCCACTCGATCGCCCGTTTCTACCTCCATGTATCCCAAACTGGTCTTTTTCTGTTGGTGTGGCTCATTCGACCTCCCAGCCAACTTCTCAATCTGCTCCTCTACTCGTTTCATCCTCAGGGCTGCAACCCCTGACCCATGAAATTGATGCGTCTCTCTGCCTTGTATAAACTCAGGAGGCTCACGTGCTTGCAGATTTAGTTTCTCCGCTCTTTTCCCTCTTTAGACCTCATCCTCTCTCAAGTATGAGGAATCTGGGCCGTGTTCTCCAACTTCAAGCCCACACTGATTAGCGGGTCGTCGGCAGTGAACCAACAGAACTCCTCCACGCTTGTAATCCTTTATGTCTCAATTAGTGCTGTCAAAGTTAACGCGTTAATAACGCGTTAATAACGCGTTAACGCAACGTCCTCTTAACGCCGTTAATTTTTTTAACGCGCGATTAACGCTCAGTATATTTATAAAAAAAAAAAAAAATGCGCATTGTATGATTTACGGCCGTCGGCGGCACCCGTAGTCTTGATACAGAAGGTGGCAGAAGAATAAGAAAGAGAATCAGAAGAAGAAGAAGCAGGGCTGGCGGTTCGCTGCAAACTCCTCATCTCTGCTGTCACTCACGGTGGCGGACATTTGTTTCTCCATCGCCCTGATCACTTTGCGGGACACTCTCTCGTGGCGTGCCCATTTGCTGATAACTCATCCCCGCATGTTTATCTCAGGCTCCTCGCTAGCCTTCTTCCTCCCTCCAGCAGGCAGCCTGGCCCTGCTGCTGTCCTCCTCGGACAGACGCTGAAGCTCAGTTTCTCTCACTCTCTTGGTGTCAACAGAGAAACATCTAGCTGCTGCTTCTCCCGAGTTTTCCTCTGAATATATCACGACAGAAGGTTTGAATTTCAAGTCGTACTTTTTATTGTTTTGCTGCACCGGAGCCATTGCGATCATCAGTGTGATACTGACTGACAGAAAGCAGCACACTGCGTGAAAAAGGCGAAGAAGAAAAACGTGCAGTCTCAGTGGACACCACTTGCAAGCCAAACAGACGGCAGAATGCAGAGAGCCCGTCGCCCCCCCTCGCCAAAAGCTGACAACCCTGGATTGCATGATTTGAAGTGTTGAATAAACATTTTCATAATGCAAGCATATTTGACTTTTCTTATGTTGTTAAAAGTATTAAGAACATGAAAAAAAACATTAAGGTACATTTAGAACAGAAAAAAATGTGCAAAAAAAATTGCGATTAATTTGCGATTAATCGCGAGTTAACTATGGACAAAATGCGATTAATCGCGGTTAAAAAAATTGATCTCTTGACAGCCCTAGTCTCAATATAATGAGGTGATTTGTCTGCTCTAAAAGTATGTTCTAAATGTGTAAATCTACTGCAGGCTTGGGCAATATCCAAAATTTTACAACACAATATTGCCCCGCCCAAATATCACAACAAACAACATTACCGTCTCATGGCAATGACAACATGTGGTCTCATTCATGTTCCTTGGCTAACCACTTTCTCCCGCTTCAAACCTCAAATATTGAGGTTTAAAGCTGGTTTCCTCCATGTCTGTATGTGAAAGAGCTGCATGCTTGCCGCTACATCAAAGATACCTGCCTGTTGTAACAATCACAGTAGAAATAAGCCATCTTTAACCTACAGTCCAGTTTTTGTAACAAATGTGAGAGACAAGAGGAAAGGAAGCTTATTCTTACAGCTGAGGCACAAGTTCAGGATTAAAGGGATTCACATCAAACAGAAAGAGGATAAAGGCTGGAACTGAAGCAACAAAGTTCTCTTTTCTTTCCCTTTGGAGAATACTTTGAATGACTTAAAGTGGCAACAGACAACCTTTTCTGAGTTTCCAAGTGGTATTATTGTTGGCACTGCGTTCGCAAAGACAACTGAAAAACAACACCAGACAAAATGTGACTTTATTCAATCATTTAGTCAATAAAATGGATCTCTAGTTTACCCTACCTTTTCTGGGTGACCGTGTGCCCAGTGGTAGACAAAATTGTATAGTGATAGCCAGGTTTATAGGCAACTAATGTAAACACAGATAGTTTTCATGATTCTATATCCATTACATTGTGCAACCAGCATTTACAACATACTGATAAGTGAGGCAGAAACATGGCTTCTCCTAGTTTAGAGGTACAAGAGGTAACACTTCTGCAATAAAATGTCTGAAAACTACGGCTTCGTTGGAATTATATATAGTTAGATGCGTCCAACAATTTTCAAACCCAGAGAAATCTGTAACGTTGTTATGGTAACGGAGAATGATGTCCACAAACCTGACTAAACATAACATGAATAAAACTTTTAAATATTACGTCATGCGTAAACATTTATATCTGAGCCATGTCAGGTAGATTTTCATCAGCAAAACTGAACATGAGCGTTTTTATTCTGATTCAGAAAAACATATAGTTTGTTTGAACCCTTTAAAGGAAAACTGCAAAGTCCATAAAGTCATACTGCTTCTCAAAACTTCCTGAACTTACATTTTCACACTTTAGATTCCCTTGACTAACTTTAGTTAACCAGGTAATACAAAGCATTACAGCCTATTACAGTCAGACGTTCGGCTGAGCACCTGTTTGCACTTTGTGATTTGCAAGACTGTGACTGTGGTCGGTGCTTTAGTAACTAGGTTTGGTTACAGCCAAACATCAAACCACAGCTGGTTCCACCAGTGAGATCTTCAGATTCAGTCTGACGCAATTCCCTTGATGGGAGGTGTGGGGCGTCAAACTGGAGTCCCTCCTCACTGGGCCCGACTCAAATATCCCCTTCTGGATGAAAGAAACCCCATCCTGACTTCATAAATGATTTCCAGGTTTTGGTTAAGGAGGACGAAGGGAGGGAAGAGAGAGAGAAAAAAAAGAAAGAAAGGAAGACAAAGAGATTTAGGGGGAAATTGGGCGGCTGTGTGCCCAGCCTCCTCACCCCCAGAGTCAATATTTGCCAAGGACAGAAAAGCTTCCCACTGAATGATGAAGTCATTGTTTTTGGACTTTAATAAACAAGGTTCTGTATGGCTTTGCAGTGTATCCCCAGGGATGTACTGCAAGTTTGTTCAGATGTGTTTGTGCTGGTTGGTTTGGTATGAATGTAAGCTCTGTAGAAAGCAACTAGGCCAGGACGAGTAAATCCTCCATCCAGTGAGCTCCACTCCTCCTCCTACCATCCCTCAACCTGCTGCACATCACATTACACGGAGGTAAAAATCCCTGCAGACAAATCTCACATCTGGAACAAACCAACAATTTGTCAAAACAAGTTCTTAATTTTCTTTGAAATTCTCACTTTCATTTTTTACTCCTTGCAGTAGAAGGAAAGTAGAAAGTAGAATGCAGGGTGTCAGAAGGGCTCTCCTGTTCAAGAGACATTCAGGGGAATCGAGAAATTAGCACCTATTACCTTGCATTTGTTAGCAATTATAGTTAAAGTTAACGTGGCATTAAACATTACAATAAAAAACACATAAAACACCTTTCAAACTGTTTTCCCACGAACCACAGCTACCGAAAAACCAAGAAAAAGGCTTCGGTTTGATGCGAAGTGGTGGTTTTCTTCCTGGACTGGCTTGCCTCAGCATTCCTGACTACTACTAATAAAAAGCTGATGCTAAACAAAAACCCTGAAAATCCTCCCTTCAAACCGCTGAACTGGTGTAAGACACATGATGGTCCCGGTGACTCAGCACCAGGCTGTCCTTAATGAAAGGTAGACTGAGCAGAAACTGAAATCTTATCTGATGCAAACAACAGGCAGATAAAAAAGTTCATTCAGCTCAGATGAAAGTAGTCAACTTTAGGTCATATGACCAGGCACATTAAATTAATGGAGTGATATTTACAGATGGGGATAAACCAGAGTGAATCACAAGAGTCCAAAAGGAACTTTAATTTGACTGATAATGGGAAGTAAAGATGGGTCATGACTGCGGGGGTGATATCTTGATCATCCTGTTGTATTGTGTCCCAGAGGCCTGAGTCATCTCTGTTTCTGATGAATATTGCCCAATATTTCATTTGATGGAAACTTTTACTCATGGTGTCCTGCAGCATTCAGTCACAATAACATTAACCAGATCAGAAAATACATTAATAGTCCATTGAGCACCTACAATAAGCTTAACAGGTGCTATTATTTTCTCTCTTCTTCTCGTTTTAGAGACAAGTCATGAGGGAAACATGTCAGCAGGTCTTGCCACTGGGTGAAGACAGGTTCAGCTAAGCTTTCCCATGAACTCCGACCTGGCCAGAGCTGTCTATAAAAAGTGTCGGGTGAAGTTCAGAGTGTTATTGGTTTCACCCTACAAGCCCTTAACTCAGTGCGGTCAAGGCCGACTAGGAGGCTGGGGCCAGAAGGGTCAAACCACTGCTGGGTAAAGAGAGGAGCAAGAACAAATCGACACTTTAAGCCACTGATCTGATTTTATCATCCAGAGGAAGTACAATACACACTGTGAGTACAGCAACTACAGTTCAACCACTTAGCAACAATTCCTCTTTTTTTTGAGACATTTCCAAAAGCTCCTTTCCATAACTGTGCTAGCTTGGCTTTACTAAGTTAATCTTGTCAAATTCAGTCAGAACCTTCAAACATCCTGAGAGTCCGCCTCATTCTGCAGTCGTGAGTCGTCACCTGGGTCCGCTTGGAGGCAAGGCGGCCATGGCTTGGCCCTACTCTGGAGCAGGTCTATCTCGGGCACAGCTCAGCTCAACAAGGCCCAGTAAAACTGGCGATGGAAAAGCTAATCAGCGCCGTGTAGTTTGACTCAGCGCGGCCAGAAGTAGTAGTTGAAAAATGGCACAAATTGATCCAGAAGATAAAGATGAAAGGGAAAGCTACCATTTGTCCCTGAATGATGACAAAACCCATAGCAACCTGCTCGGAGGCAGTCAGGCATGCTTTGACCCAACCTCCAGAGATGGGCCATCTCAGTGCGACTCAGCGTGTTTAAACTGAGTCAGTCTGAGTCTGTGGGAGAGGACAACAATGAGTCAAATAACCTGCATCAACAAACCACTAGATATGAATTTAAGTCTGGAGGAAATTGAGGATCAGTTAGCTTCATCCACGGGAATATCGAAATTTAAAAAGGCCTCAGTGTTTACTAAATAAAATGGCTCTCACTGGTAAGAAATGGCCCCTGTGTGTACACCTGCATTCAAGCTGAAATGTGTGCAGTCTTTTGTCAAAGCTCACATCTAAGCCCGTCAGTGGGACCCAGCCCAAAGACATTTGGTTTAACTTAGAGCTGGAGTGCAGCGCTCAATCAGACCCAAATCACAATCATCAAAAAGAACCAGAAAGGAAAAAAAAAGGCCAGAATCTGACAGCAATGATTTCTTCGCTCTGCGGGCCAACAGGTGACACTCCACAGAGTTTATCGAGAGTGCACTTTTATACAAACATTCAAAACTAACAAATATATACAGTTTACACAGACACACGCGTTGTGGTCGGGGATGACTTTAGTGAAAACTAAATTAAAAGCGGCAGACTCGGACAGCTGGAAACCATGCTGTATGACATAATCGCAGGCAGGCTAGCCAAGCTATTTAACACACACACACACACACGCGCGCGCGCGCACACACACACACACACACGCGCGCGCACACACACACACACACACACACACACACACACACACAGCCCCATTACAAAACCAGTGATTTACAACACAAGTTAGAAAGAAGAGTAACACCCATTTCTTGAACAATAAGACAACCCCTTCCTGTCTCTTTGTAAAACACACGTCATTCAATCACACACATGTGCACACACACACACATACACAAAAAATGGTCTATCATTCCTCCTAAAGTGGAAACATAAGGAGAGGAACTGGAGAGGGGCTCGGGTCAACGGGGTTGATTGAGACAACAGGACAATACTTCACCATCGCAGACTCAGCATGAGGGAAGGAGTTATCCCTTCTGGCTACTTTTAAAACATTACTGAACCACATGTCCAAGGTTGAAGTGCAATAAGTCACATGGAACAGTGAGAAATCTGTCTTAATTTACCACAAAGATATATCTCAAAAGCCTTGACCCGAGAGCAGGCCTGTGGTGTTGAATTCAGATGGATACATGAATGCCTCGGGAGAGGAAATCAAGGCCAGAGTGACTCCAAATCATTCTGTCTCAAGCAGCAATATTTTCTTGAAGGGCCTGGCACACAAAGTCATTCCTGAAACAATGAGAAAGCCTCGGAGAATGGCCAAAAGATGAAGCCCAAACGAAGCCTGATGCAAGGTTCCTATTCTATTACTTCTCAGCAAAAGAACACTCGACAAATATTTGATCAAACATTTCAGGATTCATTAGAGGACCGGGGCCATCGCCATGGCAGCAAGTGCCATGGAAGCAGGATGTGAATGTCGACTATACGTGTCCTCTGCAGAGTCGAACCCAACAAGACCCGACATCCTCATACAGCCAAAAGCTGTGGGTAAGTACATTCTTTTACTGTTGTATTATCCTAATCTTAGACTGCTCTCATCTGTAACATTCTCAAAAGGACTTTTGATTGTATGTAATGTGCAACTCTGTGACAAAAACAGAAAGAGGGATGAAGAAACCCAGGAGCGAAGTGTGTGCACAACGTGTGAGGAGCTCACTGCCTTCAGGAGGCAGCACTGTGGACGCAGGTGTCACTGGTGTGAATCCATCAGACTTCATTATTTCGGCACTGAAGAGACAAACTTGACAGCGAGTCAGATTTAATTTGCCAGCAGCTGGGAAAATATTTCAGCTGTGCTTGTCAGAGGGAACAGACGACAGGGAGCGAGACAACATAAAAAACACTGTTTCTCATGTGAAGGACCCCGAGTGTTGATTCTATATGGAGACACTGACATTTTGGAGCTTATTACAACTCAGTGCACAGGTTAATTTCACTGTATAACAGGGTGGTCTTTCAGCAGAAAGATTGTAGGTTGAACCTCAAAAACAAGCACAAACAAGATTCAGCTTGACCCTAGATCTGAACACTTCGCTGCCTAATCCAAGAGAAGATTATGGCTCGCTGACAGATACAATGCACAGACAGAGCAGAAGTCTAAATCTGTTGGAGTTGAAATGGTGCACAGAAGAAGTACAAAATGCTCCATAACCTTGAGGCCTGGATCATGCAGAACACCTCCAGCAAGAACACATTTAGGGCTGGGGACACAAATAACAACATGAGCACAGAGCAACCAAACCACGGACTTTCCCATCACTCAGGCTGTTATCCAAGCATGAAAAGGGGCCTTTCATAGGAACACCCAGAAAACAAGAGTCAGAAATAGAAACAAGCAGCTCCTGACGGCTCGTTATCGCCGCTCAGTCACTGTAAACAGACACCTTTGAAAAGACGAACCGACTGAAGCACTTGACTGTATCACTCTGCCTTTCCCTCGGGGGTTGAAGAGCCACAAGACATGAGGAAACACTGGAAATACTAAGCTTTTAAAATATTTAAAACAAGTAGAGGAACACAGGTGAGATCTCATCAATCATCGATGCATAACCACCAGCCCCTTCTATAAACTACGAGCACATGCCCCCCCCCCCTGCCGCCGCCGCCAACCCACTGAGCATGCTGACACTTGAGAGGGCGGCACCTCTCCTCAGAAAAGCCTTCTCGGGCCCATTCACAGCTCTCGGCTCTATTCTTCTGCAAAGTAAAAAGAGCCCGTCTGAAAGGAGGGAAGGGAAGAGGTCCTCTGCTATTTCATTTAGCATGAAGCAGAAAGTCTTCTGTTCTCCTCACAGCTTTAGTTTCTCACTAAGCCTAAACTGATGAGATGATGAGACATGGATAAAACCAAAAAGAAATGCACGCCCTCGAGCTCGACTTTAACACATATTTGTGTCTTTTTTTCCCCCTTGGTACTGTCATCTCTGGGAGTGAGATAGCAGCCCTGATGCGGGAGGACACAGCATCCATTATATTAGACACAGAACACACACACCCACACACACACTAACGGGCACAAACCACGCAGCAATCAGCTAGCATTGTAAAGAAACCGCACTACGAACCTGCTTGACAGCCAATTAGAGCGCTGCCTCCGAACCTTCCTCTTCACTGTGATCCACCTGCACTGCAGCGCGTCCTCTGCCTCTACTGCTCTCTCTCTCTTTCTCTCTCTCCCTCTCTCTCCCTCTCTCTCCCTCTAACACGCCTCTCCCATTGTAGCAGAACGCAGTGCAAAACTGTTGCGCCGGCTGCCCTCTTTCCTCCACGCCCCTCCAACAGTATTTTTTTTTCCTCCTTCCCAACTGAGGCAGGAGCCGCTCTGCTGTGTCTGGTTCTGTGCAGAGACAAACACAACTTATCTGCTGCAGGAGCTGCAGAGGACCAGCCAGCCTGCAGAGAGGAGGGAGGGAGGGAAGGAGGGAGGGAGGGAGGGAGGGAGGGAGGGGGGGGGGGGGGGCTGTGGATCCAGAGGGTAGTGATGGTGGTGGAGGTTGAAAAGGGGAAGGGGGAGGGTCAGACCTGATTTAAATTCACACACACACACAAACACAGGAGTGAGATGACAGGGTGCTTTCCCCTCGGGGTGCGTCACTGATCTGGGAAGATTTTTTGTTAACCATTTGTTTGTAGGAAAAGGTTTTATTCATTGATTCGCAACTAAAGTGAAAATGAAGGGATCAGAGTGAAACAAAAAGTGAAAATAATCTGAAATCAATACGATTATTGGATGTATTCTCTCCGTCTCTATTCTTTCAGGCCTTTCCTCCCTTTCCTAAACCTTCTCATCCACCCCCTCCTTTCCTTTGGGATCAAACTTTTCATTTAAAACTTCTCCTCTCCTCTCCATCCACTGCTGCGAAATTTTCCGAAGTGCTCAACCAGGCACAAAAAAGCCTCACAGTTTCTTTCAGCAAGGTCTGACAAGAGAACCTTCCCCTACTTTCCCTCCACTAAAGGGTCCCTCCCTGCCCATTACTCCTCCAAAAGACGTCCAGCACTTTCCCTGATAGCAGCTTAACAACCTCCTCATGTGAGGAATCTGCCTCCACACAAAAGAGTTTGGAGGAGAATTTGACCAAAACAAAGACAGGAGGGAGGTGCTGGTATTTAGAATGTGGGCAATTTGCATTAAACATTAAGTCACTGAATATTTTGTTAGCTTTTTCCAAGAAATATATCTGTTAGCCAAATCTCACTTCATCCTTTAAATGGAATAGTTCTTCATTCTGTGAAATATGCTTAGTCACTATCTGGCCAACAGTGAGATGAGAAAATGTATTACACTGTCATGCCCTCATGCTAAATATGAAGGGAGAGTCAGCAAGCGGTTAGCTTAGTTTAGCATAGAGGGGGAAACAGCTCACCTGTAGAAACAGAGAGGCTGTTCAGATCTGGTATTAACATCCATGCTCTGTGAGCCAATCACAAGGGGACATCTATACAGCTTGATTATGCTTCTGCATTGAATCTACGGCATGCACAGGTGCATGCCCTATACCCCGTCCTCTGCACTGTGGCTCCGGTGGTGCTTGGCTGCAGTGCCTATAGGAGGGATTGCGACGTGTAGTTTCCCCAGTAAACACACCACACTCATTGGCTGTTGCAGTCCTTCCTGACTGGCTGGCTGCTGCTCTTCTTGGTAATACTACAGCTTTTCTATGTCAAAGTGTCTTTGAGGAAGAAAAACTGGTCGGATGCTCGAAGGCCAAGCTATCCCTCCACAAGCTGCCCGGTGGCAAACGCCAGCTTGCCAAAACCAAGTAATTCCAGCTTGGTGTGTATAGAGAGGTAGCTCTCCCTGCAGACACTGCCTAGCACAGAGAATCAGCTGCAAGCCGCGTGGGTCAGTGTGTTTAAAGGGAAAAATACTACTGGCAATCCGCTCACCACTGCCAGCAACCCAGCGCACGTGTGTAAATGCTAACTATGGCGTAGGTCAGTTTTGCAGGTCCCAGTGTCAACTCTGCGTTGAGCCTACGTGCAACTATAAATCAGTCCAATGGTGGACATTGCGGGGACTACATTCCCTCCAATAATGTTGAGCAGATCATTTGTTTTAGTGTTGTCACACTTTGTCAATTTGCTAACTGGGGCGACATAAAAGAGGCCAGGGAAATGACATTAAATTAGCATGTGAAAGGCTCACTCACTGACTTCACACTGACTCAGCTGTCCATGCAAAGGTCAACTGTGGAGGCATCTTCACATTTCTTCACTCCAAGATCCCTAACAAACATTCCTGCATAACGCATGTGCACTCTCAGCAGAGAAAAACAAAACCCCCTCACTACATTACAGGCTTTCAAAGATACTGTTTCATTAGTGGGTTTTCAACTGATTGTGAGGAGAGTGTAGTTGAGGAAAGTTATTTTCCAGAGGCTATTTAAAACAATTAAAATGGGCATCAGAAGACATTTAACTTCCCTCATGTGAGGGCAAATTGATGGTGTGTGTTATTTATGGTGAGTAGGAGCTACAAACAATTCTCAAATGAATTTTTAATTGGTGCTTCCTCCAAGGCGCTTCCATTTAGAGGGTAAAAGCCTGGCTTTACTGCTGACTAGCACAGAAACAAGGCAGACAATAATTATAGGAAGTAAAAATACATGCTACTGTCCAAGGCCGGCAGAAGAGGCAAGTGAGCCAGCTGAGCCTAAATCAATTCAGAATCAATTATTCAAGCTAAGAGAGGGGGGGATTATGGGGAGACACACTCTGGCTGAGCTACTGTTTACCCAGCTGTCAATCTCTAAGTGGCAGGGATTCCCTGCTTACTCTGCTTGTCTGTGCGGTGAGTGTGGTTTTATGTTTGTCAAACTATGTCTTTGACAAGAGGATCAATCCATCGTCAGGGCTGCGAGCAGTGAATCTCCCACACTGGAAACTATTCAGTTGCGGTGTGTTAAAGCTGTACTGGAATAAACGGCACCCTGCGTGTTGTAGTTGACAGTGAACGGCTCCTGTTTGCAGAAAAAAAAAACTCAAACCTGCATAGTCCCGCATTGTCTCCCATCAAACACAAGGACCAGCACCACATCCTCTCAGGGTGTCCCTCCTGCTCTCTCAGACGGTGCATACCTGTCCCAGAATAAACCTCGCCCTCTGGCCTCCCGCAGCAGAGCCAGTGCTGGATGCCTGGTCTAACATTAGCACATATTTGAGTGAAATGTTCAGGGGCCCTGCAGTCTCCATGGGATAAAAAGGGATGCACGTCTAGATTATTTATGAGTGGGATTGCTAGTTGTAACTTTCTAGAATACTTCCTTTAAGGAAAAAAGGAGAAAGATGGAGTAGTGTACTTTGCAAAAGGCAGACGGTATGTGGACACTCTACGCTAATAAGCACTCAGATGTAGGTAATTATACGGTTTAAGTAGAGCAGGATGAGCTCGGAAGTCAGTTTAAAGTTGTAAATTTTCACCTGTGTGTGTACCTGTGATTCGTGCATACCATAGTAACAATCCCACACTATCAATCATCAATTTGTCAAGTGCTTGTCTGTCAGCGTACAAACAACTTATGGATCCCTAAACAATATTGCTCAAGTCAGCACTGAAGACTCAACAACTGCACGTTCACGTGTACAGTACACAGCCTGATCAAGGCGAGAGTAATTAGTAATTTCCTAAAGAAAAAGTCCAAATTCTCTTATTCCAGTTTCTAAAATGTATTTCCTCTATAACAGTAAACTAAATATCTTCAGGTTGAGGGCAAAACGAGACATTTGAGGATGTCGGAAACACTGATCAACATTTTATAGCCTAAACAACTAGTTGAAGAATGGATAAGGTTAGTTGCAGCCCTAGTGGAGAGTCATTGTTTCAGCTGTTTTGCGGCATCTCTGTGTGAACGCACACTTTTTAATTTGGCTCTTGCTAAATCTAGATCCACAAAACATGCATCTTATTCTTTCCACTGTTACATGTGACAAATATGTAGCTTTCCCTAAGATAAAACATCTAAATACAAAGCCTGGGGCGGTAGAACAAAAGCCATACCCACAGAACTGCTGCATAAACAAGAATGATACAACCATACAAAAGCTGTTTTTTTATGTGTCAGAAAATACTCTTTTGGAAAAGAACAAAATGTACCCAGAAATCGATTGAGTGGTTAAAGAAAAATTGTAGTCTCTGCCAAAATTCCACCTCTGCACATGCAGAGTGAACAAACCCTTTCTACTCCCTGCAAACACAAAAGGATAGAGAAGCTACGCAAGTGCTGACGTGAGCTCAAATCCTCTGTGAAAATCCAGAGGAAGAGCCAGGATTCACCTGCAGCAGCCTGTTGGCCCGCATCCAGCAACAGTGCAGCTGGTGCAGGAGGAACTAGCACAGTGACTGACTGTCATTGATGTAAAGAACTACGAGCCACAGGACATCAAATTGTTCACTTAACTCAGTCGGTAATAAAGAACCTGTACAGAAACACGGAGCACGGGCTGACAATAGCCTGGAATTGTACGTATCTATTATTTATGCATTATTATTGATTTAACTGAGTCAGCTCTAGATGTTGACAAAATACGACATTTAAGAAATAATTCATGGTCACGTCATATCTTATAATAACTAAACTGGACAAAACGGCCCAGAGCCCTCGGCTTTGTTAATCATCCAGATGTATTTGTCCGTGTTTATTCGCAGAATTCGGTCGCCTCGAGTCCTGAGGCGGCCTCCTCTCACAGCGTGGGGTGTGGAGACTCTTGGCCTATTTGAATTGGGGAGGAGGGGGTTTCTCTTTAATTCCCCATGCTGACTGTAACACCATGTGACAGAGGTAAACATGGTGTTTCAGCTAATGAGTCCATGTCTGCCACATGGTCAGGAGGTGCTCATTATGGCAAAAAATGCACACTGTGACAGGGACTTAAATTTAGAACATGTCCGCAGAGGTAATTTAACAGTTTAATATTTAAATTCTTAATATAAAAATGAAGGCCTGTTGCTTAAAACTGACCCCACATCAGTTGAACACATGACTTTTCTTTCTTTTGCAGAGTAAAAGCACTCCTGTCAGTAGCTTCATAATAATGATGTCAGGTTTAGCAAAGTCATCTACCTACAACAGGTTGTAAACATTTAAAAATTCAACCTTATCTCCCAGCGTGGCCCGGAGGGGGCTGTTAAGACATCAAGTAAATCTCACAAGTATCCGAGAGGGGGTTCGGACTGTGAGAGTCCCGCGTCGACAGGAGGCCGGGGTTTTAAGTCTGCCTGGCTCCACTGGAGACTGCAAGGAAAAGATCCAGACAAACACAGCTCACTGCCAAGCATCGTTACTTACAACACTCCACTCCGCAGCACATTTCCAAAGCCGGTTGCCAGACTCAGTAATGATAATATTAGATAAAAACAACCTCCTTCAGAAAATGCTAAAAAATTCTCTCCCGCAGAGCAAATGAAATTAATTAGAGATGAGCTATTGGAAAGAAGAGTGTTTTTAATGCATCGGGACAGAATGACTGAAGAGTGTAAATATTTGTGAATCATTGTATGGCTCCATTGTGAATAATGATGTGTAATGGTGGCTGTCAGTAACCTCTAAATTTGGAGGGTTTTTTTCGATGTGCAGCTAGTAAAATGAAGCAGAATGATGTTTTCATGGTGCAATTTCATGACAGCTGTAATGAGGCTAGTCGTGAAATTCACTATAATACGTCTAGAGAGAGAGATCCTGAGGCTGTGTTTGCCTCTTACAAGTTAAAGGGATAGTCCACGGCAAAATGAGAAACACATATTTTTTCAATTACCTGTAGCGCTATTTATCCATCAAGATCATTGTGGTGGATGTTGCCGAGTTTTGGAGATATTGGCCTGCCATCTCTCGGACATAATGGAACCAGATGGCATGAGTCCATGAGTCCATGCACACATCTCTGCAGGTGTGAAACTTCTCACAACAAAGTCAGTGGGTTATCTTGAGTAAGAAGGTCATGATTTGTATAAAGGGACATCGGCGTTGAGTTTTTTTAAATGTATACTTTTGGTGTGCCATCTAGTTCCATTATATTCAAGAGAAGGCAGACATTTCTCTGTCTGATATCTCCAAAACTCAGCAACTCACACCAACAAATATCTAGATGGATACATGGCAGTACAGGTAAAAGGTACTTTTGACTTTTGGGGTGAACTGTCTCTTTAAAAATTTTTGCCAAAAACCTAGTCAGGTAAGGTCAAGGGAAGAGGAAACACACCATATACACAACACAAATAAATGTTACACGGTCTACACTGGTTGAATTAATGCAGCCAGTGCTAAACTGGGAATGCAGAGCAGGACACAACATAACATTAAAAAAAATAAGTATTTCAGGGTGTATTTTTCCTTCAAGGCTGCCCTGAACACTGTCAGGTCATGTCAGACTTCAGCAGCAGAGTGCTGAGCCGTAACACTCTCCTCGTCCTCCCTTTACTGCAAGTCCATTTTCTCCTCTAGTGTCATGAGGAGGCTCTAATGAATCCGCCTATTGAGCCGGGCAGAACTGCGCACCGGCTTTGACACTGCCAAAGTGCGTGCTAGTGTTTGTGTGTGTGTGTGCGTGTGCGTGTGCGTGTGAGTGTGAGTGTGTGTGTGCTCGCGTGTTGCAGTCCAACTTTCCCAGCCTCCCAGAACACAAAGCTGTCATTTGTGGCCTCTCAGCACTACAAAAGCCCCACAGGCCACCAGAGCTGAGAGTGAATGTGTATATGTGTGTGTGTGTGTGTGTGTGTGTGTATGTGTGTATGTGTGTATGTGTGTGTGTGTGTGTGTGTGTGTGTGTGTGTGTGTGTGTGTGTGTGTGTTCACTGTAGTTCTATATGGCTGAACGTATATGGATGATTAAAAACTTGCATATGTATGTTTATGAGCACAGGAATCAGCTGATGCTTTTTTCATACACACGCATTTTACGTGTGGGTGCGTGGGTGTGTGTGTGTGTGTGTGTGTGTGTGTGTGTGTGTGTGTGTGTGTGTGTGTATGTGGTCAAGATGTGGCCACATACACCCAGTCTGCATTTCACTGGGATGTGCCTTAATGATTACAAGACACGTCACGTGGCCCACAACACAAGCTCAACCACCAAACTATGGCACGCAGACAGACGGCCATAAAGCTAAAGATATACGGCCGCTGCAGCGAGATCATAGCTCTGTCTTAGATCTCGACACAACTGCAAAGTGAGGCCAACATATCAAATATGGCTGTGAAACACGAACCAAATACACTACATGCACAATCTGGCACAGACACAAACGCACACAAACCAAATGCCTCCGCTGGCTGCTAACGGGACTGAGTCATTGAGCAGACAGCTGTGATTTATCAGGGAAACACCCATTCTGATTATAAAACAGTTTGTTACTACATATCAGTGTGTGTCAGTCCGCGTTTGATTAATATTAATGCATATGGTCATCACAAATCCGTGTGTGTGTCTGTGTGTGTGTGTGTGTGTGAGCTTGACCTTCTCCAGATTGATCTCATGGTGACTGAACCAAACTTCACACAACAGAAACACAACCTAAAATGGCCACATTCTTTTTCTGTTTTACTCATCTGAATTCAATCATCTTAAAGTCAGTAAATCTGACACTTCGCACAAGATTAACAGGAATAAACTTGTTATAAACCCGACCCATCTCATGCTGGAGGGCTGGGTTGAACATCATTATATGATTATCCATGTCAGATGTGCCCGGCCTTTTATGATTTACACCAAAGATTCTCCCAGAACTGCTCGCCATTTATTGTTTCCACCCTCAATAAAATCCATCACTTTGGCTGGAAGCCTGCAGTCTTTTTAACGTTTTTGTACCGAGGCCCGTACCCACCAACAGCTGCCCGTCTCTGCAGTAAAAATGTGTATAATTCAAAACCTCCTTTGTCTTGCTGATTCGCGCAGTAGTCTCTAAACTGAAGCCAGTCTAGCATGGGTGTTGATTTGTCTGCTGATGGATTAAACAATTGAGAGGCAAAGACATGTTAGTCTAGGATTCATCTGGAGGAGAGAAAGTAGATACACACACTATGTGTGCACAGATCCTCAGCTGCAACCATCTTTCACATTTCCAATGTAGTTCTGCATGAGTCTGTACCCTTTAAATGCACCAGTAAGCATCATTTCTGCATTTTGAATCATAGTTTCAAAGCACAATCCACAAAGACATCGGACTTGTAATTGTCGTGAACTAAGCCAGTGTTTCTCAAACTTTATTTCTGCTGACCAACTTTTTCAAAATGACAAACCATTGCAACCCAATTCACAATAGGCCTTAAAATCACTAGAGGAGTGTATGTATAAATTAACATTCCTGACTAATTTCATGCCATTTCCACATCACCATCTATTATCTTGAATAGGTCAACCAGCCATTGTATCTTCTTCTTCTTTCTTAAATTTCCCATTGAGTGCATGTTTTCCCATTTTGGAAGCATTTTATATCTAATTTTTAAAAGATCTGCTCCAGGCACTGCAAATTTTTGATGCGTTCTGTGACTTTTCTCTCCCTCGGACCCGCCGGAGCCGCACCCTGTCTGTGCTCCGAGACCTCCTGATTAAAAAAATTAAGCACCGGATAATATCAACAAGCTCTCCTCACGTGGCTCAAAGATGTACTGCAGATATAATATTTGGAATAAAAGGTGACATTTATTTTATATCCAAAGCAAGTCTACTATGTGTGGGTCGTGACCCAGTCCCTGAGAATGACTGTACTAAGCTGCAAATTAAATAACTAAAAATGTATTAGCATACTTCCTGTAAAAAAAATAGTGATCTATTAGTTCAAGAACTATTAGTCTATGTGTGGAAACAACACACAAACGCGCCCCCCTGATTGAAAATCTGGCAAAGGAATTTTCACAATCACTGATCCCTGATGAATTTGGCAAACTCCACTGCATAAACACACGCGCACACACACACACACACACACACACACACACACACACACACACACACACAGTTGTGTGGGCGGAGATGTGTGCGTGGTTTGAACCAGACGAGAGATAAGCGCAGCTGTGATGCCATCCAGACGACTGGAGAGGAGTCAGGAAGTCAGAGCAGCATCTCGGGTCACAGAGCTGATGAACTTCCCCAAGCATTCAAGATGAGAAGGAATGAGGATGTGTGGGGAATGGAGGGTTAAGCTCTCAAGTGAAGGACACAACTGATTAGAAGATATATGTATAGCCCCAAATGGCTTTATTGTGACAACATGTTTAGCTTATAACAATCTTTTCTTCTACGTACAGTATAAGCTTGCTTTGTTTTGTAATTAACAAGTTTTTGTGTTTTCTCTTATACCGCCCTTATTTTCTTGCTGCCGTCAATAGGGCCTGAAAGGGCCACAACAAAAGGCAATGTATTATGAACTTCAGCTGAACAAAATAAGAGCAGGCAGATCCTAACAAGCCGATGACTTCATATTCCTACTTTGAAACCAACTATGAATGACAATACAATCAGGTGCATGACATCAGCATGGTGAGGCAGCCAGCACCGGGCTGCATGCTGAGGCATTTAACAAAGTCAGAAGATGACGAGACTTTAAACGAGGGCAAAGGGAGACGCTGACGTCTCTTTACTGCCCTGCTGAGTAGAAGACAGCTTGTCTTACTGAGGGAAATGTAAAAAGGAGGGAGAGGGGGGGAGAGGAGAGGAGGCAGAGAGATAAAAGATGACAACCACAGAGAGACCGAAACTGAGAGGAGTTTCTACTGGAAGTAGAAGAATAAAAAGTAAAAGAGAAAAGGAAAGAATACAAATAAACCTTACAGAGAAATAAAATGACCGGTGGAAAAGTTTTGACCTTCGCGTCCCTCCTCCACTGAATGGTTTAGCAGTTACGTGGTTTTATATCTCTTTTCTATTCCTTTGTATTTCCTGCTCGGGTCCTCAAATTGTCTTTGCAGCCTTCTTTTCTCTGCAGACACCCTCTAAACTCTCAGGAATGCCTGTTTTTTCTTTATTTCTTACTCCCTCTCACAGTATGTCAAATGTCACCTGGACTTTCTTTATGTGATAACAAGTGCTCTTTCACTTTCAACCTCTCTCATAGAGATTGGCCACATGAGAAATAGTTAGCTGGAGAAAAAAAGCATGTTTGACCTCATGCTGCTAATGGCAATATTTTATATTAAATATACTAATCTGAAGTGGTTATCTAACTTTCAGTTTAATACTTATGCCTCTACATAGAGATCTATATGTTTTTTATAATGAATCTTAATTCCTATCAGTGTGTTGGATTCCAGCTTATTCAGGTCGATATATATATAACAATCCTGTCCCGTCCCTTTATCCGTGGTCACACCAAAAGTTAACAAGGTCTATTCTGGGACGAGACACATCCTCCATCCAAGTTTCGTTGAAATCCGTTCAGCAGTTTTTGCATAATCTTGCTGACAAACCAACAAACTAAAAAAATAACAAATGGACACTGGTGAAAATATAACCTCCTTGAAGAAATACAAAACAAAACAAAAGCAAAAAAATAGCAAATACCTAGTGAACATAGTGTAGCATTAAGCAGCAAACGGGGCAGTACAGGTAGTTTGAGTAGAGAACAAACACAGAGCTTAAAGAGAATGAATATTGGACATGGACAAAAACTCCAAATCATTGACATAAATTTTATAACATAGCGCTCCAACATTATAAGGTAGTGTTAACTGCTTGTTCCGCTGCCAAAATATCAATTATCGAAGCTTTTAAGAAAGAGAAGAGTAAGAGGGACTGACTTTAGTACAAGAATATGAAACAAGTCAAAAGGCCAAACTGCTTAATTAAGTTCAATGGTGTGTATTAACTCTGAACTCTGCTATCAGTGCAGGATAAACTAAATCACAGAGAGCACTATGGAACTCATTAAGGGATTACATCACCAGCTGTTAATCCACTTTCTATTGTGTTGTAATTTTTAAATGGAGCATTAGGAGCTCAGCCAGATGGCTTAGCTGCCGTTTGCACTCGAAATGGCAAACAAGTCCGAATCACAAAGCTGTCAGCTCCGGTGGGAATCCTGTGGCAGAGTCCATGTTAATAATTACACTGAATCAACATATTACGGGGAATAGTGACATTTCTGAACACACTCACTGAATCAATTTGAGATCTGTTAACAGTACCAACAATATCAGATACTTAGAAAATTAATAGAGATCTTAAAACCCTCTGTCAATCCTGCAACTAACAGTATGTCTCTTTTACCCGACACCTGAGGACAAGAGACAGATATAACATGGTGTTTTCACCGTGGACTATATTGTATTTAACTGAACATCTACCATAAGTTTGAAAAAGGAAATGTTATTCTTTACCCTCACTATAGCCTTATTTCAGCCTCTTCAAGGCTGCTGCCGCTAACAGCCTCTGAGTCCTGATGAAACATACACATGCATGCGTATCAGAAAGACATATAAAGTAGAACATTTTCAATCAACATACCAATCTAAATATAAAGCACAGTATCATCAGCTAGCATGAGCCACAGCAGTAATCAGAGACACGACTTGAGCACAACTAAAGCTGTCAGCAGCTAAACCTGGTGAGGGGTCAAATGGTCCCACACAGGGATAAAGTGGCCAGATATGAGGAAAACCCGTCGCCGAGCTCAGTCTGCAGCAGTCTTCCTAGAGGTATTTGACACATCAGACACGTCAGCAAGCAGAGCTGCGTTGTTTTTTTTCCCCCTGACCTCGCAAGCCCTAGACCTGGGAGATCTGCCAACCTCGGACCGTGAGGACAAGAGAGATGCTCTGAAAGTATCTGACAGAGAAAGAGGGTAAGATAAGACTGAAACACTGAGGCTGAGAGACAAGACGGTAGAGAGACACAAATATAGAGAGTCAAAGAGGAGGTGGGGGGGGGCCTTTCACAGTATGGATTCTCATGTGCCTTATAATACATAGTTACATGTGTATAATACATAATAGTTACATAGTAATATCTAATGGTCCAAATTAAAGTTCCATGGAAAAGTGCAGCAAACCTACCACAGGATCCCCTTACTTATCAGCCGAGGATGACTCAGAATTTGGCTGGGAGATTCAGTGAAACAAGAACACAGCAGGTCCAAAGAGAATCGCAGACTCCAAAGTAGCTGCGCAACTTAACATTTCATGAACGAAGACACAAAGAATGTCTCAGATGATGTTCGACAACTTTTTCAATGTACCTTTAAGTACAGTAGTTGAACTAGAGAATCGGCACAGAACGTTTGCTACATCCATCCAGTATCATAAAAACATATACTTGAGGGCAGGCTCTTCTATATAAGAGACATTAATATTATTAGCTTAATTCTATGTTAATCTGCATCCAATCAATTAAATACAATACAAGGATTCAAATGCGCCTTAGACAAAATATATCTGTACCAGTGTACCTCTGTTACATCCATCTGTTGACACTGTACAGCTGTACTTGCAGTGCACTAGAAATCTGAGGTATGTATCACACACACACTGATGACCAATAACAAATAGCTCGACAAAATACATATGCATTTCCACAGTTGCTTCACTTGACAGTTGGAAGCGAACATACTGACACTACAGATACAGAGAGGGAGACTAAAGAAAAACAGGCCAGAAATGACAGGTACAGACAGTCAACCAGAAAAGAGAATGAAATGTTACTGAAGCAACAAATCATGATAGTTGTCTATCAGTAGAGTCCTACAAGAGAACGGTCTAAAGAGGTAGCGGAGACATTTGAAAAAAAATGGCAGCTTTGATCCTTTGCAGCTATATGTGCTGTGAAAACGATTAAATTGAGAGAGAAATAAACCGTCTTACTTTAAAGCTGCTACTGTTGACTAAAATCATGGCTGAATAGGTCAGGTTTTGAAGGTGTTAGAATGAAAGTTTTTACAGTCATGGAAAAAAATACTCAAATACCCGCATATTCACCCATGCAGATTGGGGCAAAATACATTATTTAACTGAATGAGCAAGCTAAGATGTGGAAGGGAGTATTGCTTGTTAAAAGTCATAAAGACCCTGGTTAGTTTTCCTGACGACAAGTGAGCAATGGAAGGGAGGGAGAGATACGTATGAAGAGAGAGTGAGAGAGGCCTGTCACTATTTCCTCTACACAGTAAAAAAGTCTGGCCAGAGGCAGTTTTTAAGCTTACCACTGACCAAAGCCGTGTCTTTTTTTTTCAAGGCTCCTGAAAAAGAGCCCACTATTACTTTCCACTTACCTTCTGTGTCCTTGAGAAAGCCAAAGAATAGGGCGGAGGCGTTTAGGCGGCAGACCAAAACTATACTCCACACTGGATTTCAGACTTCTTTTCATTTTATTTCCCATCAACTGTGCTATGGCATAAAATAATCCCCAAAACAGAGCTGCGCTGTTGATGCGATCAACAGGTGTCTTAAGAAGCTTGAGCAGGAGCTGAAATGGTGCGTGAGGAAATCCTTACCTCTCAGGGGACTGCTTGACTTAACGACGTCTCGCCAACTAGCAAAAACAGACACAAACACATTATTACTTTTTGCATCCAAGTCTTGTGCGACAGCTGAAGACATCCACTAAGTCTCTGAGACATATTATGCGTCTGAGGTGAAGAAATCTGTCAAAGTTAGAAGCACATACATTCATTCATTCATTTTCAAAATATTATTTTCTCGGTGTGTGTTTTTTGAAGTCTGTAATGCCAAGACACAAAAAGATAAATAACAGAGGAGTGAGTGAAATAAAAAGCTCCCACAATGAGGTCTTGAAACTTTTCCATCACCCTTGAAAACTCTCTGTAATTCAGCTGATTTGACACACTCAAAAGATCTAATCAAAGAGAAGATACTCAGTGTTAACAAACACCTGTAATCTTTCTTTTCCATCAAGGGATAAACATTGTGCTACTTACAGCCCCTGCCTTAGGTGTCTTTTTATCCATACAGGCCAATTTACAGTCCATCCTCCCTCATTTGAGATACAGATGATCCTGTAAACAACTACCTTCTTCCCAAAGGAAATGTTAATGCCCTTCTTCCTCTCTTACAGTATGAATCATTTCCAGGAGGAAACACTGAAGAAACGATTGGACACGTCTTCCAAGTGTTCATTATGCTCTCCCTGCAGTCTCTTTACTCCAGGAACCCCTACCATCTGTGAATGTGGCTCATTTACTGCCCACATACATGTGTTTGTGTACAGGCCTTCGATGTGTGTGTTCTCGCTCACAGCGGTCAGCAGTTTCCACTACGCAGAGTGGGCTGTTCCTCCGTACTGTACTGGCGGCTTCACAAAGGGTCTGATGGCCTGAGGGACCCGGTCTGCCCTTGATAGTCATCAATGTCATCTGCACAAACACCAACTGTGTCAACACCAGGGAGCACGGCCCACCATAGGAGAACATGGGAGCTATTGATAGCAGGTGAGGTATGTTATTGCTGAGGGTGCTGCGCCTGCATTCCATTATAATGATAATTGGCTTCTGGGAATTTTGGGATTGGCCCAAAATAACACTTCAAAAAATATTCTAAATCTATATATAAGATAATTACGTAAGAATGAGTTAATAGCACCAACTGCACAACCATGAATGATAAAGTGATTAGTCTTGCATTAGTTTTATGTGCTGAGAGAAAATACAAAGGCCTGCACCGCTCCAATACGTTCTGCGCACACTTTGAGAATAACTTCCAGGCTAAGGGGGCACAAAAGGCCCAGGACACCGACCATTAGTAGTGTCCAAAAAGCAGATGTGTGCAGATCCTCTGAAAGTATTAGGTCGCTGTCACACATACGCAAATACTGACAAATGAAAATCGCCTGCCGGAGCTAACTGTGGGCAGCGTAGGGTGTGATGCACATGGAACTCGGTTTGCTGGTTTGGAGTCCATTTCTGGGGTCAAGCCCACATACGTCTTTGCTGGTGGTTGGGGCTGCGACTTTGCCGGTCATTATTCACCAAAGTTGGACTCTATGCGAAGCCAAGACACAGATTTGCTTCACCATCAGATGCCAATTAGTTTTTTTGCCCCTTTGCACACACGTGTGACTGTCTTAATCCAACCTGGACCAGTGAAACACATGTGTGAATGTTGTTTATTCACTGAAGTTCAACATGCAGTACCTTTGTGCCCTTCAAGCTCTTTATCAAGCTATGAGACCTGGTCAACAGGAAGTGACAGGGAGATAGACATGCCCCATCAATATCAATGTAACTACAGTGGAGAGAGTAAGAAGCTTCAAGTTCCTTTGCATTCACACCTACCACACCAACACCACCGCAAAGAAATGGCAAGACAGGCATTACAAAGGAAACTACTTAGCTCAGCTCACTGTCACATTATTCCACATACATAAGTATCTTGTTCCTTCTTGTGCACTAATTTAAGTCCTTTGTCTTAGATTTTGATGATTTTCTTTTTATATATTGTTTGAGCAAAGTTTTACAGAGCCAGAAATCTAAAATGTAATTTCCAATGACTGCTTCCTTGTAACTGTTGTGCACATGACAAATAAAATAACTTGGATTCACGGGACTCAAATTAGTTTGGATTTAGCAGAACAGCTGAAAAATCAATCTTGCACGAGTTTGTGCAGTCAGAATTATGCAACTGCGAGGCAAAATGCCTGGAAGCGCTTCTGCGAGTTGTGCGAGAGGTTGTAGAACACCTGAAATGTGAAAAGCCCCAAATGGCACAGCAGTTGTGGAAACACAGTCCAGGTTGGCTGGCTGAACGGGAATTGAAACCACCTGCTGAATCTGGTGGGGATGTTTTTCATGGTAATGCAGGTGGAAAAATGAATTTCCCTTCAGCTCTCAGGTGTAGAATGACCACGAGAAATGTGAGAAGAATGAAGCTTGTTGACAGGGAGCGTACATTCTTCCATAGCTTGGATCGTTCTAGCCAGCATAAAGAGGTCAGCAGATCGCTCAGTTCATTGATGGACGCCTGACAGACAAATCCAGGGATGAATTTCAGTGTCAACACACCTTCAGTAGACTATAGACTCTACTTCTATCTATGCACCCACAGCCTATTCAAACCTAGTTTCTTGTAACCAGATACATCAAGACTGTGCTGAGATCAGTTCGCAACTGGCATCAGCATCAGTGTCTCAGTTTCAAGTGTGTCTCGATTAACTACTTGTGGGGTGGCTGTGGCTCAGGAAGTAAAGAAGAATGCCTACAAATCACAAAGTTGATTGTTTCAACTGGCTCCTCCAGTCCATATGTCAGAGTATCTTTGAGAGAGACACTAAATCTAACACTAAAATGCTCCTGGTATTCAGGCCAGTGCTTTGCGTGTGAATAAGTGGACTACCTGCAAAACTTTAAGCTCCTGGAGAGCAGCAATGTGTGAAGTCCATTTACATCAGAGGAAGTCTTAAATCAAGGCGCAAATTGGTCTTGGCCATCAATAAGTCATTTCAACATTTACGGTACCTTTGCTGGGATTATATAGTCTACTCTAGATAGTCAGCTGACATACAAATAGTCTACACCATGAGAAAAAGGCCAGAATTGCACTTTCCGGAGCACAACATGTCACTGCTAAGACCGTACCACATAAGGTACCATTTAGGGTACTCTTTCATGCAAGTCCTTTATTGTTTTCCACAATTTTTTGTTGCTTTTTCTTCTCTCTTTTGGCCGGGAAAATACAGTACAAAGGGACCAACCACTGTTCTCAGGAGGGTCCATTGTGTATTATGTTACGTTACACGAAATACATGTGAAAATTTTACCCTTTAAATGTAAAAGTGAATTGGGATTTATGTGGAAGGCAGTTGAAAATGCACATTTCTCTTCAGAGGTTTTATGCTATTTTGTGCCAGAATATTTCAGTTTGGGCTTTTTTTCAACAGTTGCTGCCCATCGAAACAGAAATAATTCAGTAATATTGTTAAAAATATGGACTGAAAGTGACTTTTAGTTTCAGTTTTAGTAAAAATGAAATCAATAAATTCAGAAGATCTCTTATGCAGGTGTTACACCCCGTGCCGTTTCGGTGAGCGTTCATTTATTAACAGTGCATTGCTCCTTTTCCTGCTTGGTTTCTATTGGTTTAGATTGCACTGAAACTCCAGGAACCAACTCTCGTCTTACTGCTACTAAAAAAATAATATACCATAAAGTTTATTTTTATAGAGTGCAGTGACGTTTTAAACCATGGTTAATAGTGAAATCAGTTAACTGCTGCATCGCTACACGGGTTATCTCACCCGTAACAATCTTTGTTTCACAAGGTAATGACACTATCAGGAACCACAACTAGGGCACGTTTATTAACTATAAGCCAGAGAAAATGAGCAGTGTCAGCAGCAGTAATAACCCTTAGCAGAGCAAGTGGAACAACCAGGATGGATTCCACTTCGTGTCATTAGCTTGGCCAGGCACTGCGCTAGACATACTAATTAATTTTTCTTTGGGCGGGATGCAGTGAGACAAGGAAAACCAGCACGGTTACATAACAACCTTTTCTGCTGACCGCTGTGGTGGCCTCAGTGGTGGTTTGGATGTGACAGCATGGCACCCCTTCGGCCTCATTATATAAAGCCCAGACAAATCATGTTATTCTATTTGTGACTAACTTTTGCTTTAGCTAGTTTAGGGAAGTTCAGGTCACTTGTAATAGATAAAACAGTCCTCCAGGCCTTGGGGCTTGAGGTTTTGACCTAAGGAGACACCACTTAATTTAAAAAAGTCAAGGGATGAGATGAAAGTGGACCTTTCTTTCCATCTTGTTAGTTTTGCCACAGTTACACAACAATCCCAACACCTCATTAATCTGATTCTGTCAGATGGGTTTTGAGAGTTGCAGTGTCCGGTCTGCTCAGCCCTGTCACTCTGTGATAGCATGGTCGGAAACTTATTCAGAGGTATGAGGGGATGACAGGTGATCCTTTTTTCTGCTATTGAGTTGATTTGTGTAACTTGTGACTTTAAAATTGAATGAGGAGAAGTGAGTGAGATGAGGACACAGGCAGACGAAAGGCAAAGAAGGGCTTAGCTTACATCAGAGGTAGAGCAGGGGTCAAATTCTGAACAGAGAGGCAAAACAATTCAGCTGAAGCAAAAGCAGACGTGTCTGTTGGAATTGGTTTGTCTTCACATCAGTCACAGAACAGATGGCGGATAAGACTTTCAGGACTGTGTTCATTCAGCAGGAAACATCAGCAGATGATATTCTATAAATTGCTGCACAGGTGTGATAATCAACCTATTTAATTAATATCACGTGAACATCACAAAATCCCCCAGTGACAGGATGATAAGGCAATCACTGCACACAGGTGCAAGCCTACTTTCACTATTTCCCCAAATACCCTCAGCTTCAATTTGGTGCAATTACAGCATGTCGAAGTAAAACTGAACTAAGGTGGATCATACCAGCCAGTAGGACTGGAGTTAGGATTGGGCTAATGAACGATGCCATCGTACATCGCTACAGACTGACAGTCATCAACTACTGAGTGGCTATCCGAAATTCTTAATATCAAAGGCACCCCAACAGAGAGAACAATAAAGTAGTGTGTCCCCCCAGAGTTGCCGTAAGGCAGGAGTTGTTAGTGTTTGTGACATGAAGGGGAGATAATGAAAAGAAGTGTGTTGCTGCTCAGTGCATGCATATCAGTGGATATAGCAGAATTTTGGCTAGGTGAGATCAGTCGAAGGTTGCCATCAGAGCACTGATGACTACAGTGGTGAGCTGGCACAATGTTTCGCTCTTGACGTCATATGCCAATTCAGCAGACATTGCTTGACCCCAATGCTAGTAAAGCCATTTTCAAAGGAAATCAGTAAATCAGTTCAAATTTGAGCAAATATTAAAGATATTTAACATTATAGACACTACACCTTTACTTGGCATTCAGTCATAATTGTCTCTTTCAAAGCTGAGACATTTTTTTGAATAATTTTAAAATGAGCAGGGTGCAACCTTGTTGCATGACTGAGGAGCAGAATTTGCACCTGGTGGCGGCAGTTTTTTCCAATGGTGTGATTCTGTTTGTGCTGCCATCCACTCTAAAAGCCCCTTAATCTGACTACTGTTGACTCTGCTGTATTGGGACGTGTGTATGTGTGTGTGTGTGTGTGTGTGTGTGTGTGTGTGTGTGTGTGTGTGTATGTTTCCACCACTGTGCTACTAGTGTCCATAACACAAGGTTATATTGGGCAACTTAGCACGTCACTTGTTACATTTCCAACCAGGGCTGTCTTATATACCGATACAGATAATCGCAACTTATTTTTGCCAGAAAATGTCTCTCGATCAAAATAATGAAAACGAAACACGCAGATGGATAATGTCATGAACTAGTGCAGCGTCATGGGAGTTGTTGTCTTCATTTTTAAACAACCACCTTTAATGATGAACATCTATCTAATGTGATACAGGCTAAAATGTTGATGTATGAGGTAATGTAATGGAGATTTATATCATGTTAAATCACAATCTCTGACTTTCTTCTTCATTCTCTGAGGTTTCAGGGGTTTACCCGGAAGTTGAAGCAACAGGAGGCCAAATGAAACGTACTGCTACCTGAAATAAAGTCAAGAGATTTCTCAGGGTTTCAATGTTGTCTGGAGCATTTAGTGTACAAATGTATACAATTCAACCAAATATAGAACAAAAGGTGTAATCATTTTCAAACAATTTTATGCAGAAACTTTATATAATATATCTTTAAGATATATTGACTGTATGGTTGCTTTTCATGTGTGTTATCCACCCATTTCTTCTGTGCTTGTGTGGCTACAGAAACTGGGCTATTGTGTACTGCCTGCCGAAATCTGCCAAATGACCGCCCAGCTGAAGGAAGCCGCAGGTGTGAGTTGAATAAAAGGGACCTTCCCTTGCGCTGATTTCACTAGAGGGAACAGCAGTACACAGACAGGCAGGTCACTAATACTAAAGAAGAACAAACACAGCTGCTCAGGTCTGGAGCCCTGCACACAAGCACACACACACATGCACACAGTATGCATGTGCAAACACGCAGATGCCCCAACAGTGGAGGTGTAATTCAAATCAAGCTCTGCGCACTATAATCCAGTTCTGCAGTGAACAACTGTATCTTTGCGAGACAACACTGAGGTAATTTGTGAGCCGATAGCAGTGTTGTGTCATTAACATCCCACTTCATCTCCAACCCCTAACACACACACACACACAGACACACACACACACACACACACACACACACACACACACACATACACACAAAAAGAAGGGTGTTTAATTTTTACTGCCAACAACCTCGGTTCACAAGGGGAACCCCACCCATAAACAAAGTCAATATGCAGCCCCTACCCAGATATTTTTCCACTGCAACAGTTGGGTATACTCAGGCTTGAAGAGTTTGTCTAATGGATGGAAACAAAAGTAAATCAAAAGTGAAGATCGACTGTAAATATTGCAAATGTGAAAACCTTTACAAAAAACAAAAAACAAAAAAAAATACAGTTTCATGAGCTTATTCATTTGAAATATGATCAAACCAAATGGATTTTTTAGGGATAGTGTACAAGTAATGTTAGTATGGCATTTGCAGTGACACGCAGGTCTCAGTACACACCTACTCACACAGCAGGAACCTCTCCATCCTAGACCAAACACATGATAATCCAATTTGGATGATTATCCAAGAAACAATGTGTTTGGAGGACAAACAACACCACACACAGGCAGCAGAGAGAGACCGGGGTCATGCATGAATTGTGGGAAGCAAGACGATAACTAAGCCGAGGGGTCAAGATTTAGACTAAAGGACTGAACAGCATCAGAAAACTTATTGCAAGATTACATCGTTTCTAACTTGTCCATTTCTTGCCCTACCATCACTCTATAAAGCCATTCTGAACAGATCACCCACACAGCTGTATTAACAGGAAGAGAGCCCCGCTGAGTTCAAGCAGAGTACATGACATTAAACGTTGTTTTCATTTGTTGTTTTTTTTCATAATAACAACTCAAAAATGTTAAAACGCTATTAGTCCAAGTTACAAACACTCCTCTTCAGGGAGGTCAAGGGTTGTGTTCAGTCATACAGCGCCAGAACCTCTGGGGAACTAAAAAAATGGTGGAAAGTACTCAGACACAAGTAATGTAATTATAACTGATACCTGATCGTTGTAGAATCACTCAAGTGTTACAAAAAATGCTACCATCAAATTTAAAAGAATAAAAATGAAAAGCTTGTTCCCATCATTCAGTCACATGACATAACAGATGGTTGGTTTCGCTGCTAGCTAGCCAAGAAGTTACCATAGATGAGGAAACTGCTTCAGACAGTAAGGTCATAATGCAACCAGTTCTACTGTATGACTTTTGGAGAATCCAAGCAATCAAAAAAGTCCAACATTAGTTTTAGTTAAACTATTGTTTTTTTAATACATAGACCACTAGTATCCATCACACAAACTGGCAGGTTTAAGCAGATTTTAGTGCCAGTGAACTTGAACTAGCCTCTTAGAGGAAACTTACTGCCAGACATGTAATAACCAGACACACATATCAGTTAAAGTCAAAGCTTTCCCTAATTTCTAGAGACATCAGCTCTAAAAGTTAATTCAAACAAAAGACATGTTTAAACCCTACAATCATCACCACCACGATTGTAACTCTAGCAGTAACTCTCCCTCTAGCCCAGAACTAACCTTGTCAACAAAAGGATCAAATGTGACCTTACCAAAAGGAACAGTTATACAATCTGTGAAATATGCTTATTCACTTTTTTTCCTGAGAGTTAGATGAGATTATGAGACCATTCTCACATCATTACACCACGTATGAAGCTATACAGCCGGGAGAGTTAGCTCAGCACAAATACTGCACCAAGGGGGAAACAGCTAGTCTGATTTTGTCCAAAGGTAACAAAAACACGGTCGAGAAATACTTGTGTACAAAACCTCTCGTAAAACCACAACTTGTTGTTTTACACTATGTTTTTTGTATGAACTCTCAGAGGTTCATTACACAAACACAGCCACAGGTGTGTGTAGTTCAGATGTAGTTGTAATTTCCCTCTGTGGCTGATTGTGAATCAACATCCGTATCTATTAGTCTAGCCCAGCTCCGAGTCCCACTGCAGTTACGCTACATCTCTATCTTTGCCAATTAAAATAATACTAACACAAAATGTTCCACTTTTTACTGGCACGATGACGTATGAGTTAAAAACATAGTTATATTCCCAGTAGTTACGGTTCCAATTAACGAAAGAAAGACTTAACTGAGTCATTGCAATCAAAGAACTCAATTTCCAATGAAAGATCCTTCTCTTTAAATCATCACGGGAACATTTTGGACTCTAACACACACACACACACACACACACACACACACACACACACACACACACACACACACACCACAAGCCTATTTGTCAGTCTTTTCCACTTCTTGTCGTGTCCCGGAGGCCATGAAACACATTTTTCCGGAACACCAGAACGAGGCTCAAATTGATGACATCATCTTCGGCACACAACACCACACTCCCTTTGACAACAAGACGGATGACATCACTCATCCAAGTTATCCACAACAATTGCTCATGAAACGGCACATTGTGTAATTGGCCTGTAAAGGGCACAGGAACATGGTACGAGGGGATATCACATGGCCTTGTGCGGCATGTTGTGTTTGTCTGACTTCCCACCCGAAGCTATCGGTGACCATCCTGGAAGGACAGAACAAAAGATGGGTCCTATCCACTGGTTTCCTCTGCTGAGGTAAAGGAAATACAGACGTCCCATCCTGCGACAAGAGTCCGAGACAATGTGACACGACACCACACAAATCGGTGCAGGGTATCGCTCCATGACTCCGACCAGACACATCCTTAGTGGAAACTCTGGGAGTCTGTATGAGTGTGTGGGCAGTGATCCAACTGATAAAGAGGAAAGTCTATTTGTCATGAGAATCTGTTTTTTAAACGCTCAAAGGAAAAACAGATATATTATAAATTTAATGAAACAAAAAAGAAGCCACTGACACATTTACTATAGGGGTTTTCATTCAAATTAATCCTTACAGTTGTGGTTGAACTATTATCCACAGAGGGATAGATAATGCATTATTGGGGCAAATGGAGCCATTATATTACAGTATTGTTTTTTTTCCAGGTGTTTTTTAGGTCTTCAAACAAGTCCCCATCTACGTCATAATGTTTTGTGAACTACAAAACTTTCCATCCTTCTCTTTTCAAGCAGCGTCCAGCATCATTCAGTTGGGGTCGAGATTGAACGAGAGACTCAAGTTAAAGATATAACAACTTACCACTGTAACATTGTCACTCGCCTCCATGCTGCTTGTATTGTTGCCTGTTTTCCAGCACATTCATGATTTCACGCCAGAAAAAAACAACAGAAAGGCCAGCTCATCGACTGCCAAAAGGAATGGAGTCAATCGCCTATTTTAAGCAGGTTAACACACGTAAAAAAAATGTTTTTAAAAACGGCAAATACACGCAAATTTGTTGTAAAGCTGTTCGGTGTCTGATTATTAATCCTTCCGTTAATCACAGAAAATGAATGAGGATTTGAGAATTCAATTTTATTTCAGTGTGATTAAAACTGTACTACCAATTTGTTCCGTCTACTAGTTTACCTGACACAGCCTGTCTGACGAAAGCAAAGTTTTTCTCACTATTCAGTTGTGTTAGGGTGGATCTTTCCTTCAAAAAGGAAGGGCTGTGTTGCCATCTGAATGCACAGGATGTAGTAACTTGAGTAACTGAAACTGGTAGCAGGGAGGGATCACTGGGTGTGCAATCTGCTATCAGATGATGAGCTTGTTTATTTCTGCTCAGCCTCGGCAGGTTCTCCTTGGTGACGACTGTGAAAATAACATAACCACTGAGCTGGAGAGGATGAGTGACAGCCGGTGGGAGCAGAAACAGATGGAGAAGCCTGATGCACAGCACACAGACATACGACTTACTTGAGACTCAGAGCTTTTATTTTTATAATTTGGGCAAAATATTCTGGAGGAAAAAATGTATCTTATGTTTAATATTAGGGCCTAAACACTTATATAACCCTTAGTTTCAATACAATGAAAAGCACAAAGAGATTCCCCAACTGTAGTAAGATAAACATTTACAGTGTACAACAACAAAAACTGGGCAGTGAAATGAAACAAATCCAAAGGGAGCTTGCTTGGTTGCACATCAGAATGTTAACACTCCAAATACAGAAACAGCCCAATTTGTGTACTATGCACACAAACAAACGCACGCTACAAGCACACACAAACTCACAGATTGACTCGGAGATGCCCAGGGGGGCTGCCGAGCAGAATGCAACACGCGTCACTAATGACACGCATCGGCCCTCCGGCAGAGACGCACAGCAACGTCAACAGCAGTGCAGCGTGAAGACAAACTGTTCCTGTGTGTACAGTAGAGAGAGCTGTCTTGCAGAAACATTGACCTGAATACAGATCTGAGGTGAGAAGACAGCTTTCGTTGTCACCTCAAAGAACAAAACAGGGCACAGAAATAACAGATCTGAGGTTGAATACATACTCAATACAGATCTGACTGATAACGAACAACACTTCTTGCGGTGCAGTAACTCATGGGCTCATGGGTGCTATGGGCGTGGAGCAGATGATAATGATTCAGGGTAGCCCAGGCGTGGAGGGAGTCCCCTACACTCACTGTGTTATGTCAGGTATAGACTACACAATTTCAGCCAGATAACAGCCCGACAGGACAAACAAAGGAAAGTTGGTCCCTAGCAACTCCACCCCAATTACATCTCACAGGTCATAAAAGCAAAAAGCTACAATTGGTCTAGGCCAACATGCTCTCTGTATCATAATGTGTCTCTGCCAAGTCACAGCAAGTATTTATGGCTCTAGAATATCCTAATCTGACACTGTGACCATCTTAACAGGGGTGTATATACTGAACATGTCATGAAATCAGCATTTTAATAGTCTGCCATTTTGTTAATGGTTTCATTGGTGTCTTCAGTTGCCAGAGCCTCACACTCTGACAGCTACCTGTCAGCCTGCAGATATACTCGAGGTTTATGAGCTTATGATGTTCTGTCCTTGTAATTTTTATCACATCAAGTCACCAGGATATATCAGCTGGCCCTGACCCATGGACACTAGTTTCTGATTCTGCTGCGACTGTGTATGAATAAACAAGATTTTGAGCTGGAATTATGTTACTGGTCTGTAATAATTAAATGCCACTCTTGATAGATAATGCTAGCTGGCTTGTACAGTAACGCAAGTATCTGACCCCGTACAGCACCAATTACTCCATTATGCGTTCTGCCAATTGTTGTAACTGATATCGTATATGGAAAATCTTAAAAACATTAAGATTGCCTTGCATACAACAACTTACCTTCATCAGTCGCTACTGAGGGCCACTAGTAAACAGCGTCAATCAATCCAATGTCTGCTGCTGTCACTGTCACTACAAATTGCCACCACAGTCATTTGATTCAACACACAATTCAATTTCAACAAAATATAATTCATATTAATGATAATTCAAATCAAACAAACTATCATCACTGGTCTACTTGGATGCATGGCGTCCTGAGTGGTATTCACGACCATGTGTGCAGGGATGAGGAGTCACATTAGCAAATGTTACTGAATAAACACACACAAGGGTAGCATGCCTATTTGTGATCCAGCAGGAGAAGAAATAAACATACTGTGGATTAGCACCACGGTGGTCCTGCAGATCCAGTGTCACCACACACATGGCTCACGCTCCACCACTCGCAAGATGCACTGTAACTTTAAATACAGCCTATCACTATGGCCAGCTCAGTCAACGTGCTAAAAGTGCACATGTTCTACCACAGTACTGAGTTTGTGGTATCTCAGATGGCATCAAGATCAAAACAGGAGTAACCACTCTTGTCTTCCGTGAAAGCATCAACACTCTTTTGTAAGATGACATTTGGCTTCATGTCAGGTCTCGTGATGCCCAACCACCACACGCCTCTGAATAAAGCCCACTAAATCAATTAAAAACCATGACTAAGGCCAACAAATAACTGCCACAACACAACATTAAGACAGCACCGAGAAGTGCTGACACAGCGTTTTAGCTCAGCGGCAGCGAGGCCGGGAATCATTGTATAGGACACAAGCTGACCCAGATAGAGACGAGACAACAGGGATAGGAGGACAGCGCAGTACATACCCACAACAACACCGGGACTCAGCAGCCAGATACACTCAGTGCTGCCAAGAGAGATTTGTTACTGGGGGTGTGATGTGACAATACCATGGGGTGTGTGGGGTGTGTGTGTGTGTGTGTGTGTGTGTGTGTGTGTGTGTGTGTGTGTGTGTGTGTGTGTGTGTGTGTGTGTGTGTGTGTGTGTGTGTCCACAAACAGGAACCGAGGCATGGGTGTGCCTGCTAAAACAGTGGCAGATGATGTGGCAAATGTAGATGTTTGGTCAGTGAGGCAATAAAGCATGTTTCCTGGAGGCCAAGAAAAGTTCATAAATGCACACACATACACATTTCACATTTCATTTACTGGATTCAATTGTCATTTCAACTGGATAAGTACACTCCAAAAGTTGAATATGATTAAACTAAATTAATTAAATTAAAAGAGAATTAATCAGCAACTACGTTTTCATTAAGGTTTATTAGGACATGTGCACCCAATAACAAATATTAATTTAATTTCTTTATGTGAATGGTTGTTAACAGGGATAAGGGTGCTGATTAATGTTTTTCTTCATTTCAATCTAAGCACATGCTTGTAAGAAAGAAGAATCTGATCTGCTAGTGTAATTTGAACATCTGGTGGTCAACCAGCAGAGAAGGTAACTGGTACAACAAGTGCTACTCCATTTATTATAGTATCACCTGCACAGTACTGGCATCTACATATTGTGTCCATGGTTAGTAAAAACTCTAGTGAGTGCCTTTTTCTAAATGTTCATTGAAAACCAGCACAATCATTACACAAAGGTCAGTTACAAAGTGATATATCTTTCTATACAATGAAGGAAAAATAAGGGGCACTCTCAGAGAAAGTCACGCAGAAAGAACAAAGCACACCGTCTGAGCTGAATGTCACAGCAGGATTCAGGGCTGAAGCTGTGTGTGTTTCTGTGTGTGTGCGTATGTATAGAAGAGTTATGTTGCACTGCAGGACTTTTACAGCAGGGTAATAAAACATCAGATAAATAGGGAAAAGGAAAGGAAAAGAAAGGAAAAGAAAAGAAAAGGGAAGACCAAGCAGTATCATTAGATTTAGATTTGGTGCACACCAACACACGTGGGCTTTCCATCACGCTCAGAAATAGTGACAGGGCATCCCTTCCAGGTCTCCCCACTGCAAAGGGATCAACACCCATAATGGAGGCATCCACAGAAGCTCCTCACATGGCCACACACACAAACACACACACATGCACACACACACACACACACACACACACACACACACACAGCTATAAATGAACCTCATGTGAACACACTGTAAGGAATGGATTCACATTGGCTAATGAGTGCAAACGCTGTACATATAGTATTTTTCCTTTGCCTGTAAATATGCAAAATGACAGTCAGTTAATTGAATAGGTGACCTGGAAGAATTCTAATCTAATCTAATCTCCATATTAATGCAGACCCTCGGGGGCACAGTAGTGGGGATGCCAACCCCCCCTCCTCCCTCCGCCGACACACAAACAGTGGCAGCACACTCTCTCTCATGACTGGCAGGCAGCCCAGGATAAAAAGCCTACCAAGTCAGTGCCACTCTCTGCTCACAATAGCAGCATTTCATTGGTCGTTAACAGCAAAATCAACATTTTTAGATGAATGATTACATAGAGTCAAGCCTTCAGGGATCTAACTTTGCGGAGAGAGAATTAATAGACTGCTCTAGTTATATAATCATAACCATCTGATGTTAAAAGACCACATGACTGGTATTTCCACATGACTGGATTGTTGATCTTCAGCTCACATCTGCAGGTTCATAAACTCATTGGCTGGATAGTAAAAGTGAGATTCCAAAAAAGATTATTCAGTGTGTCATCATTCATGAACACTTCAGATGAATGTCAACTAAAGTCGACATTCTCACGTCACCCATAAACCTTCCTGATCTCAAATGTTTGACCCTCACAGAGACACTTTAATGGGGTGATGGCCGCACGGATCAAAAGAGCCGCTGTCTGCCTCGAAAGCTCATTTGGCCCAAAACTTGGCACCTCTTCTTCTCCCATGGTCAGAGGCTGACCCCGTTGCCATGGTTACGCCACTCTAATATCTATGCAATCGCCTTCCCGCTGCCCGGGAAGACCCACTGCTGGCCGGGGCCGAGCTCTGCCAGAGACTGCCCCCTCACACACAAACACAACACAAACATATTATGAACCCAATGTAAAATAGACATACATGTACATATCAACACACATGCAAAGTGATGGCAGATGGATGCACATATGGACATACACACTTCCCCAAGTTGGACAGAAGTCCGCTGTACTCGACGTCAGGCCGGATGCTTTCAGTAATTCATCCACCCACAAGTGTATAATAAGGTTATTTTAACCCCACCCCGCTGGGACGTCTGGCTCTGGCAACCAAACAACTCTGCAATCTAAACACCCAGCCCACACATGTATCACATCAAACAGCACCCTGACTGTGGACGCACAAGAGAATGAAACAAGAGACTGTTCAGCTTCGCCTGGCTCCTTCAGTCAAGACAATTCGGAGCACAAAAAATAAATCACTGAAGCTGCAGATCAACACTGCAGCTCAATGCAACTTTATCAAAATAGCCAACATGACATTCGTGTCTGTAGCCCACAACTAAACAAACAAGCACTCAAAAGGGTAAATAGTAACCATGTCACAACCAAACATTCTTAGTAAGGAGCTTTTTTCCAGCATCCAGATCTCTTTTACTCAGGTTCCTAGACTTAAAGTATGGTAAAGCCAGCTGGCAGAACAGCAACATTTAAAAGCATAATTAATGATTTCCTCTGAAATCGCCATGAATATGGGATTCACCAAGAACACAGTGCCTTCGCCCGACTGACCTTTGATGGTACATAGAGCCAAAGAGTCCAAATTTAAGAAGCAATTGTGGCTTACGAGTTGTGTTGTAGCTGCAGGATATGGTGGAAAGATATGTATTTATTGTGATTGCTATATGATTCATGTTTAATGGGAATAATCCTTCTTGCATCACAATTCTCCTTTTCACTGACTGAAATATTAAATGATGATGATGATGACATTTGTTGGGGTCTATGCAAAACTGATTGTACATCTGCAGAACAAGATTTGTAGGTCAGGTCATCACACATTTACCTTCACCAAAAATGGCACCATCTGCCTTATTGGTCATATCGGAATTTAAACAATATTTGGACTAATTGTGGTCCAAAAAAAAAAAAAAAAGAATGTCCTCTGTGGAAGGAATTGTCCAGATTGCTAACTGGCAATTTGCTAACAGGAAGTTTTGTTTTCTGACTTCAATAAATGTCTCTATTGAATTTAATAATTTTCAAAAAAATATGCCAGGGGGAGTAAATGGCACATGAAAGAGAAAAAATAAAGAAGAGAGCAATTGATTGATTGACATTAGCATTCTCTAAGCTGGCTTGCATGTTAGCTCACCAGCTACAGCAGTGCAATAGCTTTAAAAGGTGCAAAAAATTGGCCACCTGTCATATTGATAGTCATATTGGTTAGCCATGGAGCTAGAGGTCGTATTAGCTGCCTCTGCCCAGACTGGGAGTGTTGGTGTTGTTTTTCTATCAGACAGAACAGTTGCAGTAAAAAGTGGCTAGGAGCTAGCTGATTAGCATGCTAACGTATCTGGCTATCTCTGCAACACAATACTTCTTCACATTCTGTTGATAATGTTAGTTATTTTTTGAATTTCTTACATATTGCACCTTTGAAGTAATAGCTGGACATTTTGGGAAACAAGCTCATTCGCTCTCTCATCAAGAGTAAGATGAGAAGATTGATACCACTCTCATGTTTCTGCAGCTAGCTCGGCTCTGTCCAAAGTTGCCAAAATCAAAACACTAGCACTGCATTGTACAGTTGTGTAAAAATATGGTAAATTAAAGGTTATCGCTGTGATGATTATCATCTGATTTCATTGGGCGTAACAGACAAGTACACACAAGCTCAAGTGCTCAGACACGATTTACAATCCTGTCCAACTCAGCAGGCCTCGACCCAGTCCGACCAAACCCAGAGCTACAAGCTGAAACAAGCCAAATGAATGACAGATGAAGTCAAAACCCAGAGAGAGACAAGAAAATCCAAGATAATAAAATGAAGCCCGTTTGCGCACAAACACACACACATCCTCTAACAAAGGAAAAACATTGGAGTCCAAGACTCAAGTCAATTTGCAGTGTGCTGGGAGAGCGGAGCCACATGTTTTTGATAAGTCCTCTAGCAGAGCAGGGTGAGGTAATGATGAAGTCATCTCTGTCCTCTGGACAGGTTCAAATTCACAGGGCCGAGTGTGTTTTTTAATGGCCTCAGGCTCACACACTCACACACACACTTTTTTTCTTTGTAGAGTGCTACGCAGTGAAAAACAATTTACTTAATTTTGCAGTTGGTATCAAGACCTGATAAAAACCAAAGGAGCTGCAACATGTGCGCGCCTCATCTTCTTCTAAACACCTGTTACTCCTCATTCTTCAGTTCCTGTTTCACCAAAAGATTCCCAAGTAATCAAGTCTCACTATAGACATGCCTCATTAACAGTCCCTGCAGTCTGCGCCCACTCAACCGGTCACTGCAGCTCTATTATTAATCTAGCCATGACTCCATCCCCCCGCCACAGTGGACGCTGTATTTCCTGTGTCTCCGCATGGGTCTTAAAGATGAGCTGAGCTTGATTGTGCCTCGGGTTATAATGAAACTATTCATTAGAGCAGAGAAAATAAACAAGAGGGAAGAGCTCAGACAGGGAGGCTGTAGATGTGCTGAGACAGCTCAGTGCTATCTAAATGTTATACACAAAAGGTCAACACTATATACGATGTGGCCAAAGAGAATACTAAATCCTGTCCTCACTGCTGGTCTAAAAACGTACAAATATTCAAACACAATATATGTTTATCTCACAGTTTTGTAGTTTTGCAGTGTCTTGCAAGCTCACAAGGGAAGAGCAACTAAACCGCGCAACATCCAGATATTTGGGAATCAATATGAAGGCTGGTTTTAAAGGAAGGTGATGCAGCAATGTATTCGCCCTCTGTCTGAGACGCTCTCGTTTAGATCCGGTCTCTTTAAGGCCCCCTTCCTGAATGCCCAGTCTGCTCTGATTGGTCAGCTCCCACATGCCTGAGCAAGCACTGCCCACTGTGTCCCTGTTCGGCTCTGTCATGTTTTCGGTTTCCAGTTATGTATGAAGGCATAAATCATGAAAGCGTGTGACATGGTGACATAGTGATGTCAAGAAGACGCGGAATTAAAGGCGGGGTTACTGACAAGGCATTTCAGAAGCAGTGTTTTCTGTGGGAGAGAGGAGCTCCCGTTGCCACAGACTTTGGACTACTTTTATATGCACAAGAACATATAGAACACAACAAAAACACAACAAAAAACTAAAAGAAAAAAACTAAAAGAATATCATGACTCCTTTAAAGGAAGGCAAGTGCTTGAATATTGTGCTTTGCAGAATATAATTTATGGAGAAAATGGAGTTTGGGCCTTTAAACCCGAAGTGTAGTTAAATGGCGACAAGACATTGTACGAATCTGCACCAGCTGTTTAGGAAACTGATGCGCCTGGTAATGCGTAAGTCTGTGTAAAGAGGACATTATCATCAACCATTTGGTAAAGGCTAGGTGAAATCCCTCTTCTTTACTCACCCCCCACCCCTGTCTCGCCTCCTTCGCGTCCCAGGTGACTGTAATATTCATGAGGACCTTGTGAAACACTCACAGCCATCCAAGAGAGAAAATGGAGTTCACATCAAAGAGGACATGCGGAGGTGGAGGGAAAATAAATATGGAGAATGTTTGCATTTTTTATCTGTGCCGTCATTGGCTCTGGGTTAAATAGCTCACTTATAGAAAGTCCCTGAAGGATTCTGAATGAGGCCCTCCTCCTATCTGAGTGAATCAGAGAATGAGGGGAATACCGTTTTAGATTTCACATCCATATGGTGAACATTCAAAGCTTTTCAGAAAGCTCAGGCGAACAAAAATATGGGACGGGGAAAAGGCACAAGAATTGAAAAATCAATTATGTCAGACTTCGGGCCTTTTGGAGACAATTATCATATTTGTCTTAGCCAAGTTCCAACGGCCAAGCTTTGGTGTGGAAATGGATATCCTCCTCAGAGAGTGATTACAGGTTGAGAACAGAGGTGTTGAGGGGGTGCTCGCGGGTAACGTGATTTTTTTTGAGGGGGAGAGAGTTGGGGAGTGTTGTCCAGACTTTTGATCTGCAGAACCTGGGGGTATGACAAGGCGAGGAGAGTCGTGGAAGAAAAAAAAAGCAACAAATGATGAAAAGCTGGGAAAGAGGAAGCCAGACGAAAGAAGGGGCTGCATGCTAGAAAACAGTAAGGCAGCTATTGGCCATTTAACAGTTACAAAACACTCCCATTGGCAAGCCTCTTCAAATTAACAATTAGTCATTAATGCAGATGATCACAGAAATACTTAAGCACTGCTTGCTCGACTGTTGTTTGTTGACATCAATGTGTAACCAGGCACAGCATGTACCGATGACCTAAACTAGAAGTGAAAGGTTTCCGTGTAAAGCCCCGGACTACTCATTGATTCATGAATCACTGCCAATAACCAGGCTTGGGAAGCAACAGAATAGATGTAACTGGATAACATAATTAGGATACAAACAAATGGCAATTGTATCCTGTCAAAGTTACAGGAAAGTAATAGATTACGGCTACATACAGTGTGTAGTTTTAGAGAATACACACCTCTCATTGAGATTAACTAACGGTCATTTTATTGGCATTTCTTTTTTCCCTCTCTTCTCTTTGCTCACTAGTTTTTATTTTCATATTATTGGCATTGAGGTGATCCAAAAGTCACGGAAAGTAATCAAGCTATTTAACTGCAATATGATGATATTGGGATAATGTTACTGACTACATTTTTTAAACGGTAATTGGTGACTGTATAAGAATACAAATTAAGATAACTCTCCCAACCCGGCCACTGACTTAGCAACAGAAAGAATAAAAATGACCTGTCAGCAGTTAGTCTCATGGACAGTTTTAAACTTGAATAAACTGATACTGTGTATTTAACTGAAGATAATGCAACTGAACCTAAATGAAGAGTAAAACTTACTGTCATATGCATCTCGTAATGTTTTTCTTGTTCAAGTAACAGTTTCAACATGTGTGTGAGACTTCATGATGTCTTACTTTACTATGACTCAGTGGTAGTACTAGAGCGTGACCCATACAGAACTTTTGGGCCCAATACTGATACTGGGGAGTAGAAAAATTCCGTGTATTAGCTGATATTCCATATATACAACATATAATGTACAGTTTTTGCAGTGCCCCCCCCCCCGCTGTTTTCAAACACTTGTGACAAAGATATGTAATCGAAGATATTTTAGAGTCTAACAATAAATTCCCAGTGACATGTACTGTTTAGCGCATACCATTGTGGGAGAAAGCGTCTATTTCTGCATTATGTATATAAACATATACGGATACCAATATATCTTTGATAGGTCAGTATTTAAGAGGACAATATCTCTAATACTAGAGATAATATCTCTAGTAGTCGCAAAGAACACACTGTCACTGACACTGAAAATGAAAATGAACTGGCTAAAAGCAACAACACAGACAACAATTACCCCAGAGGTGTCTAATTTTTCAAAAGGCAAAACTTTATACAATCCAATCTGAATCAGACATACACTATATACACATTGTAAAACCACACATAGGGGCTTTGCTGTTGCTGCTCATACACTGTCACTCTTGACTTGTGATTTCGAATTTAGTATTTTAGTTTTTACTTACTTTTACTTGTAATCATTTAACTCTTTCAGGTTTCTCTGTGCATCTGTACTTACTCCTGTCCTTGTGCTGCTGCAACACTTGAATCCCCCTTCTGATAATCAACACAAGCTTATCTCTCATATTATTGTGACTTGAATACCACCACCAAAAAAAAAAAAAAACAGAACTGTAAAGCAAGTTAAACTCTTAAATGCTCTTAGACAGTGTCCTTTTTCCAATTTGTTCTTACAGTGGGGTGTGAGTAAATCCCTATCAGCTGCAGGAGGCCCTGACCCTGACCTTTGACCACAAAAGGTGCACTGCAAAGCCTGGCTGTACCTTAAAGAGCTTTGTTTTCCCTCCAACATTAAACATGCATCATTGAGAAAACATGTCAGCTATTAGTACAGAATGAATGCATGAAAATACTCTACAGATGTGCTACTTTAATGAGATGTTACTGTGTGACTCTCACTGATATCACTAAATCAGTGCTGGTGAGAGCAAAGAGAAAGAGAGAGTGTCCCAGGATATCAATCACAACACACAGCTATTTATACTGAAAGTAAACAATGGTGCAGCTGTTCGAACGCCACAGATAATTGCTGCTGGACAATATGTTCTTAAACATTGGTTATAATACCTCAGTAGAGGGTTACCAAGCTGTTGTGGTCACAGAGTCCGCATGTGGCCCATAAACATGTAAACAGTGAACAGGCAGAACACAAAACAACACACATCCACGCAGTGTTGACTTGAACGTGACGACACGTGAACTCAGTCATCCAAATACCTCCTGCGAGGATCACCGGCTCCCAGGTTCAGGTTAGCAGCCTGACAGTCAGTCGAGCCGCAGAAACGCAAGCGTCCCCGGACCTTTTCTCCCTCGGATTCACTGTTTGAATTCAATGGTTCCGCTCAGGCACGATGAGTCGGAGGACTTTCACTGACGTGCGACCAACACGATAGTGTTGACCGGCCCCCCTGCGGCCGGAGCGGGCGGCACGCATGTTGTGTAGATCTAGCGAGCCGGCTATGGCGGAAACGCCGGCTCACAATGTGGCAGGAAGCGGCGTTTCATTCACAGAGACGTGTGACACAGTTTTTGGCAAATCCCTTGCTTGAAGACGGAGCGCACGTGACCTAGGCGGGCTGCTGTCGGTGTGTATTATTTATGTTTGGCCCAGTTCAGACGTGGCCAGCTCGTTCACCAGACACAGTGGTGGATATATTTCATATTAAAGGCTTTCAAGGTATAAAAAGTATATTAAAATATACGTTGGATAAGAGCACGTGGGTTCCCGTGACATGAGCAGATTTTTCACAGTATTCTCTGTTTAAGTACATCAGAAAATAAAGCCTACCTTGTTTGGATTGACCGTCACACGCGCTCTCTGCCAGGCTACAGCCTCGTATAAAGTGTGCTTCCTGTATAAACTAATCTGTCAATGGCACCTAAATAATTGTGTCTCAAGCTTTTACTCATATTGTCACGTAGACTGAATCATTTGAGGCCCTGGCAGCATCTGGTTGCATCCAAGTTAACAGTAACTGTGACTCATGCATGTGCTCATAAATATGCAACACTGCCTCCATCTAGTGGCCACAATCCAGCTTGTTTTACAAAACGTCGCCACGGGAGTACAGTCTCTTTTTTTTCTAAATGACTGCTTTGAACCAATAAAATGTGTGTGTGTCGGAACTTTCTGTGATTCAAGACAAAAAAAACGAAAATAATTTTTGTGTTGGATCCCGAACAAGAGGGATAAAAGCCAAAGTTGCATGTTGGAGACCCCAGTATACCAATGTGAAGAGAAATTATATAGAAATCAAAAGTTTAAAAAGATATATATTCACAACGTAAACACTACAGTGACTGCTGGAGTCGTTTTTGTCACAGAATTTCGTTTCGACATCTATAAATACAAACCGGATGTGATGTAAGCTAAGGGAGACCAGCCGATGAATGGATCTCAGTGCCTTATTGTTGTGAGCCTGTAAGTGTCCGAATGACCAGGACCAGACAAGGATTCCAGATATAATGAAATGATCACAGAATCTGAGTTGACAAGTGAGGAGACACGGGGGAGAAATACAAGATTCAAAATATGTTTACTGGTCATATACCTTTGGCCCTGTTGACATCAACAAGATGGCGGCGCTTGCAGACATAGCGGCCCAGCGCTCTTCCATTCGCCCAGTTGCTTTTACCCATAATCACCAAATGTTTTGAGAGTCTCATCCTTTCTCACATTAAATCTACCATCCCCGCTGACCTGGACCAACACCAGTTTGTTTACCGAGCAAGCAGGTCAACAGAGGATGCTGTCAACACAGCACTCCACACAGCCCTTACACACCTGGACCCTAACCCTAACACGTATGTAAGAGTGCTGTTGTGGACTTCAGCTCATCATTTAACATGGTCATCCCCCATAAACTAATCCACAAACCAAACTGAGCAACCTGGGCTTAGGCAGTTCACTGTGCACCTGGATACTGGACTTCCTCAGCAACAGACCACAAAACATCAGGTTGGGAGGCCGCACATCATCCACCCTCATCCTGAACACTGGCACACCACAGGGGTGTGTCCTCAGTCCCCTCCTCTACTCCCTCTTCACCCATGACTGCCACCCCTCCACCCCACCAACACCATCGTTGTCCTGATGACGCGACCATTGTAGGACTGATAACAAACAACAAGGAGTCAGCCTACAGGGAGGAGAATCAGCATCTGACAGAATGCACCTTGAAAACCAAGGACAGGAAGGACCTGCAGTGGGTGGTGAGGGCAGCGGAGCGTGTCATCGGGACGACACTTCACTATCTTAAAGACATTTACACTGGCCGACTCCAAAAGAAGGCCAGCTGTATTGTTAAGGACCCCACTCACCCTGGCGGACATTACCTCTTCTCCCCCCTGCCCTCTGGGAAGAGATACAGATCTATAAGATCAAAGACCTCCCCCGGGCTCTCTAAAGACTTTTACACCAGTGAAAAAAACCCCCACCCCAGAACTTAAGTGCAATAAACTCCCCCACTACTTCCCCTCACACACCTCATTTACATATACCTCTACCCGAAACTTTCTTTTGTATTTATCTTGTATATATTGAATTGTTGTATATATGTTAGGACACTTATCTTTTTTAGTACTGTTTATATTGAAGTATTTATGTTTATTTGTCAAAACGAAGAGCTGCTAAGCTGTGTTGCGTTGTTTCTGAAACAATGACAATAAACATCTATTCTATTCTATTCTATTCTATTCTATTCTACAGGTTATCACAGGGTCAACGGTGCAATGAGATATGTTGGACACGAAGAATCAGTCAACTATGCAAATAGAGTGCTCAGTAAGATAGAAGAGGAAACAAAGATCAAAAAGTTCAGATCTATAAGATAAGACGGCCTGGAGATGAGACTCCACAGTCAGCCACCTTTCTCCAGGAAGTTACACATTTATGCTTTAAAAAGTCATCATCACCAAGAAAGTGGAGCTCATTACACCGACACTTGAAGCACTGCACTGGGCTTCTTGTGTGTCAACGGATACATTTAAAAATCCTATTTCTAGTGTATAAAGTGCAAAGTGGTTTCGAGCCATACATCTCTGATTTACTTGTACGTAACAAAGCATCCACAACCTTCTCGGACAGGTTTACTCTGTGTTCCAAGGAAACGACCCCAAGCACGGTGAAGCAGCTTTTAGTTTCTCTGCTCTCCGCCTGTGTAACAAGTTTCCTGAATTAGCTTTGTGGCTTTCAAATAAACTTCTTTTTAATCTGTAACTGAATGAGAAGGAGATTGAGCCTGGGGTGTTGATAGTTCGTTGGAAAGGCTGAGCATGTGTTCGTAATCAGGTGGAATTTGACTTTCTCGTAAGGCAGGTTTGTTCTTATAGCTGAGAGTAAAACAAATCATGTTCGAGTAAATCCGAAGCCTCGCCAGCCAATTTCACATTCCAGCTCTTGTATGCGATTGACTTCGGCATAAATGCGAAACTCCTGAGCAGTTGTAGGAGTACTACACCGTAATGCAAGTAATGTAGGTAGGTCCTAATGGTGTGTATTATAATGTTAAAGGCATCACATTGACTCATTTCACGTTTTCATATGAAAATACAACACTTGTACATGTAACATAAAGTTGTAATTTGGAGATGGAAAAAAAAATGGATGAAGCTGTTTTCATAGTAATCTGGCTGTGTGGCGCAAATAAACACAAATGTTCCTGTCGTCAAACTGGCATCTGCATTCTAAACTGTTTCTCTGGGTGTAATATTATGTCTTCAATGTGCATAGAATATGTAAAAATAATACAACATGCACAACAGGTAAAAACATATCACGGTGTGCAGGGGCGCCGCCAGGGATTTTGGGCCCCATGAAAAAAAATCTAGTTGGGCCCTTGTATAGGTTGCCCATGTCTCAAAGGGCCCCCTGTCAGTGCCGGGCCCTTGGAATCGTCCTAACCTTTCCCCCCCCCTTGCGGCACCCCTGACGGTGTGATTTAAAAAAACATATATGATACAGTTAAATAAGGCAGTTATTGCCTGTCCTTGGCTGAGGGATTTAGTCTAGCTGTATTCATAACCGTTCAAAGCTACATCTACATGAATCGCTGCACATACACTACAGGTGTGTAGTTATCAACGGACATGATCAGGTGAGATCCTCGAGAACCCGTTCTACTCAAAGAAACATAATGAAGACAGACATGTGGTCTGCGCAAAGCACTTTATTATGACTTTATCACTGATGACCTGCTGATGTTAAATGATCTGTTCCTGCCACATACTTTTTCTGGGCCAGATTCAAAAGATAAACATGAGATGAGCACCAGTTAAACCCAACCCCGCCCAGCTGGTTAAGCCAAACAACTTCACGCCAAGAAAAGCTTTCACCATTGTCTGACTTGGCACAGGTCTAGTAAAAAGCATCTCTCTTTTTGTTTCAGTTTGATATTCATGCATTCTTGTGAACCTCTTGGAAATATGATTTACCGCAAAAAAGGAAACAGGAAGAAGAAGGGTTCGGGGCTAATGCTCACTGCATGAAGGTCTTGTGACAAACTGAATGAGCTAGGACTGAAATAATTAGGTTGGTTAGCTGCTCCTCTTCCCCGTGACTCTTCAAAAAGTGCAAATCAGATAAAGTGCAGGATGTAAGGAAAGTATCTACAGACAGCGTCTATGTGTGTGTGTGTGTGTGTGTGTGTGTGTGTGCAATATGTTCACTCAAGTACTATATATATATATATATATATATATATATATATATATATATATATATATATATATATATATATAGTATATAGTGCTGGGCCGCTGCGTCTGATGATGGCACTGGTTAGTTTTCAGATGCAGTGAACTTGACACAAATTCAGTATCTACTTTTACTTTTGATACATTTTGCTGGTAGCTCATCTGTGCTTTGACTGAGGTAGCATTTAGATTAAAGGGCTTTAATAGTATTTTCACATTTCGGTATGTTTACTTAATTAAAGGATCTGCCTACTGTACTGTACTTCATTAATTCAAAGCAGCTCTATGCAACAATTTGTAGCAATTTACATAATCGATCTATTTATTGGCCATACGTGAGAGGATTGTAACATGACATGAAAAATGAGACCTTCCCCATCTCTCTCGATTGCCTATACAAGTCTGTGGATGATCTGTTTAAGTTGTTAAATTCTTGACGGACTGTGGATTCCTTTGTGAAGGACTCGGGTCAGATTTTCTGCAACAGTCGGCCTCGTCTCAGTGCCTCTCTCCGCTCTGCTAACAGAGAGCAACAGTAGCTAACGTTAGTTCAGAAATGGAGTCCGCTAACATAAACGTACCACTCTGGCTTTGGCAGAAGACGGAAGCTCCGCAGAGCCCCTTTAAAGGTCCAATTTGCAAGTTTGTTGATTATTGAGTCACATTTAACTCATCATGGAGAGATGCTTTCGGTTGGTTTGTCGGGCCGGTCACCAACCGAAAGCTGGCGGCCGTTTATGACGAGTTGGAAATGTGACTCAACAATCGACCATCTCACAAATTGGACCTTTAAATGGGCTCTATTGTTCTGTAGTTTTTTCAGTCGTAGATAAATCTGTTCAATTTCCTCATTAAACTACCTATTATATATGACATGTGCTGTCATAATGAAAAGAAATATTACCACCTTGTCTACTGCTGGCCAACATCCTTGATATCCTTGACATGTTTCCTCATACTTCCATGACATCTCAGTACGATGTGAAAAGACATCATGGTCTTTAGTAACTCTCTGAGTCTTTTTAGATTGATTTGATTTATAATACCAGAGAAACACAGTGGGGGAACAACTTCAAGTATATTTCATACACTTGCTGTGTGCTAACATAAATGCTTGATTACAGTACTGCCAGTACTACAAGTCTACCTTATTTGTGTTTTAAGTACATCAAAGATGTACTTTTACAAGATAGTTCATATATGACATGTAAAACATTGGTGTCCATTAACAGGATATAAAAGATGTTTAAAGGTATGTCTTTTTTCCTATTCTATATAATTTTACTGTCAAAGACCTTTTATAAAACTATTGATTGATATCCCAGTCGTTTTGAGAAATTAAAGCTAATGTGGAGGACATCCCCTCATTAAGAATGCAGTCTGCTTCCACTGTAACATCTCTGCTCTGCTGTAATATTATTTACCACAGTCTTTTGCTGTCTGTGCCTATTTCTCCATAGGTGACCAGGTATGCAGAAGTTAAACCTGTGTGTACGTGCAGGGCCAGAGACCTGATCTCCTCACGATTCCAGCTCCTGCTGCAATCAGTAAACAAGCTGGGTGAAGGACCTGCACCTCTTCACAGGCCCTCCAGTATGTGTAAATAGCCGCGTGGCCTACCCCAAAACAGCCCCACAATGATGGGCCGTCTACTGGGCTGCTATTCTTAGAACAAGTTATTATTTGCTTTCCAACTTTTTTTCACCCTCAGCCCTGTCACAAGGGCAGCTGAGGCATACTGCGCGTGGTAGAATAGGAAGAGGCAGAAATAGACTGGTAAAATTAGAACAAGCTGAAAAAACATGAAACTGTGAGGCAGCAAGCTCCATTCTGGGCATCTTATTTGTCCATAGTGCCAGCAAGCACACCCTTATATGTAGATGTTGTGAATTTTATAAGATGTAATTTTAAGCCCTGCTATTACAGTAAATTGTAGTGAAAAGTAATGAAGTGTAATCTATTTAAAAAAAAAACATAAAACCCACTAAAACCCTTTAAAAAAAATCTATCAACAAAGCCCCATCAAATTATTAATCTACTGCTATATCAAGCGAGCTCTGTGAAGTCAAGTCAACATTTCCTTTACATTTTGAACTGAGCTGACTCAGGAAACACTTAAACAATCTGATTAACAGGTGCTTCCCTCCGCCTATATTTTTCTTTGAGCTATGCGTGGCCACGACAGGGACAGGCCACCTCCACCCACCGTCCGGGCTGCCAAATATTCATCCTCCCGCCCATGCCTCCCTACATGAGGCACTGTCACCCTGTTGACCAATCACAGGCTGACACAGACAGACTGCTGAAGAAAAACAGAAGCACACGGGAGGCTGCACACATTTTTGAAAAACAGTCACACATGACACGCTCATGCTGCACTCCATCATTTTTCTGCTGAGCAGGATTTTTGTGCTGAGCTGGTTTTCTTCTTAACTATTACTCCATAGAGGATTTACAAGACTTCAGTGAAGTTCTGATTGTCCCTTTAATTCTAACTGCATTTTCTCTTTGCTGTGTGTTTTTCACACATCTGCCAACATGTGCCTTCTGACAGCAGCCCTGCTGTTTTCTTTACTTGGTGAGTATTTTGTTTTCTCTGACTAGATGGTTTCATGCAATGATTAACATACTCAGCTTTCTACTGTTTGTGTCAGGGGTGTTCATCCATGGAGGACAGAGAGTCCTCAGATCTTATTTAAGGTTTAAAAGGCTTGAAACTATCTAAATTTGAAATGTGATTCTGACTTAACATGGAAATTGTCACTTATCAACCATTTTGCTTGTTAGCCATTCTAACATTAAACATGTGTAGTCTCCTGGAATAAATAGAATACAAGAATCCTCTGCATATGTTTCAGCTTGTGCAAACAATGAGATATTTCACTAGGTGGATTTATCACATGATAATGATCTTCTAGAGGGTAGAATATCCTGTTAGCAAGCCGTCTTATATCCAAATTCAGGGAGATCCAGGATATTCTACTAAAAGAAAAATGTGGCTCACAAAAAAGACATTAAGCCAGAATCCAATTTAACTCCAAAGCCTTGAAACTGATCATTGTTGTGTAATGATTCAAGGTGTTTTCAAAGTGTTTTCTCCAGACCTCTGCCTATATTAAGTTGATCATCATATTATACGACCATGAATCAGTGCTTATGAATACATTTTGTTGGGTTATCTGAAGTTAATAAAAGCCTATAAACAAGGTTTATGACTTGTGCAACCTAAAAATACTTCCTATCAATGAGAAATCAAATGGTTTGCTTTTAAAACACACATGTTATTGTCCTGTTAATCTATTCAACTAGAATTCAAATCGAAATAGAACTAGTGACAATGATTTTAGACCAGAGTGTAATCACATTGTGAAAGTTCCATTTCCACAATTAACTCTCATTTCAAATACCATACAGGCCGTAAAACAAAAAAGAATTGAAAGTGGCCACTATATATATCATTGAAACTAAAAAGCGCATGCACCCTAATTTAAGCGTTATTTCCATCTCACGGGTATTTTCTGAGAGGCAAAAATAGCTGATTTACTGCTTTTAAGCAAACTACGACTGCATACAGTGTGTGGCCTCACAAAAGAACTGTTTAAAGTGATTATAGGTTGTTCAAAACTTAACCTAGTAACTTCGTAACTTTGTATAGTGATTAGGTGTAATTAGTTTGACGTTTACTGGCAATGAGTCTCTAAATAGTGTTGACCAGTCACAACTCTCTCATATGAATATGTCCTCAGTTGACCCTCGTCATTTATGCATTTTACACATAAAAGTGGAATCACTTTAAAGAAAACAGATTTTTTAAAAGTTAGTAGTAGTTAGTCAGTAGTTTTACAAACTAATGTTACAAACCAGCATGCATAAATAAACAAGTTGCACTGGTCAAATTTCAGCGTGAAGACATGTTTAAGCAGGTATCATTAGAGCACCAATGATCGCCTGCTCCTTGTTGTCCTTTTCAGATGCCTTTTCCTGTGTTCAGTTTCTGGCACCTCTGAACATGGGTGGGGTCATGGGACAGGTGCAGTTTAACTCCACCTCCCAGACTGCCACCGTCAACGTGACGGGTGCCGGAACCTGTGGTTCACTTAACTTTACCCTCACCCAGTTCCCTGTCAAGTACGGTCATTACGCTCAGCCCTGTTCTGAAGCGAATATCGGCTCCAGCGTCTTCACCTTCACAGCTGATCCGGCCTCAAACCCCACCGTCAACGTGTCAGGCCTCTTTGAACAAACCTCAAACCTGGATGACTTCTCGCTGACTCTGCAGACGTGTAATGGCAATAAAGTGTGCACTGTTGTGAGTCGAGGTCAAACGCTCATGACTTATCAGGCCAGGTTCTACGGCCCCGTTGCAGGTAACGTTTACATCCGCATCAACACAGGACAGACTGACACCAGGCTGCTCGCAGACCTAGTTACCATCGGTCAGGTCAATGCCTCACAAACCAATACCACCCTCTGTGGATCTACGAGCTCAGCTGCAAGCTGCGATGTTCTTCTAGGAAGCTTAGATCCCTCAGCTTTGACAAAACTGGGTGTCGTGAAAGTTGGAGCCCCTTTACAGCCTGAGAAATCCCGCCTGGAGCTGACCAGCTTCCACATCAACACAACCTTTCTTCTCATTCGCATGGGGTCAACTTTCAAGTGTGCTCAGATTTACATTGTGCCACAGAAACAGGTGAGCGCTGTTATGAATATGAGAGGGATCAAAGGATACTTCAGCTTCCATCAGGCTTCTCCGTTTGATGTGACAGAAGTGAGGGTGAACCTGACTAACTTACAGAATAGAGTCGGCCCCTACCATGTCCATAATTTTCCTGTCCCCTCAATCAGGCTGCCTCGATCAAGCATGTGTTCAAATGATAATGTGGGCGGCCACTGGAATCCATTCGGACTCAACACAAGCGCCCCAACATATCCAAATGGGCCCGGATCAACACACGACATGTATGAGGTCGGTGACCTCAGCGCCAAGCACATGTTCCTCAAAGGCAGAAATGAGGTGGACGTGATGTTCAAGGACTTCAACCTCCCTCTGTTTGGAAAGAACAGCATTGTAGGTCGCTCAGTTGTGATCCACAAAACAGATGGTTCTAGGTATGTTTGCGCCAGCATCAGCTATCCAGGTGAAGTGATCGTGGCCAGAGCCAGATTCCAGAGGCTTGTGGTTGGTGAGATCTTGTTCACCCAGCTGAAAAACAACCCCCTGTCTGATGTATCCATCTTCTCGGATTTGTCTTATGGAAATCCCACAATGACGCCAACCAAAAACCACAACTGGCATGTCCACACATACCCTATCAGCTCAGAGCGGGACGATGATGAACGGCGCTGCAGCACAACAGGAGGACACTGGAACCCCTTTAACGTTAACACATCGGACAGCAGCTATGCCCTCCACTGTCGCCCATCCAGTCCCCTATCCTGCGAGGTGGGAGACCTCTCCAGCAAACTCAGCACCATCAGCCTCGGCACCAGCGTTGGGAGTGTGAAAGCAAAATACTTCTTTACTGATGTCACTTCGTGGTTGTCCGAGTCTGGCATTATCGGTCGTTCTGTGGTCATCCATCAAGCAGACAGAGGAGGTCCAAGGATCGCTTGTGGCAACATCACAATGGTGCGGGTCCCTAAAGCTAGCACTGATAGCTGGTTTGGCCCTGGGATGTCCAGCGGCCAGATACAGTTCTCCCAGGCTGTCCCACAAGGCCCGACATATATTAACGTGTCCCTGAGGGATCTGGACTCTTTAGCCGGTGGTTACCACGTTCACATTCTGCCCCTCATACCAGGCAGCGTAGAGCCCTGCTCCAATGCAAACATCTTAGGCCACTTCAACCCTTTAGCCGTCAACGTATCAAACAGCCCCGCACCTGGAAATGGCACAGTCGACCAGTATGAGATCGGAGACATCAGCGGAAAGTTTGGGATGCTGAATAGCCTCAATGAATCTCAGGCTGTGTACATGGATCCTGACATGCCATTAACGGGACCCTTCAGCATCGTGGGGAGATCAGTTGTTATTCACTACGTCAACGGATCAAGGTGAGAACCTGTATGCATTTATGTGTTTGTGCTTATAAGAGAACGTGAACTGGAGAAGGAGATAAGAGGAAATATATCACATATATATATATATATATATATATATATATATATATATATATACATATATGTATATGATGAAGACACAGTGAGCACTTACACTAGTATACTTTAGCAGTTTGTAGCAGTACATTTTGGTATTATCATTATTTAAGTATTATGTATTTTTAAATCATAAGTGATACAATTAAAATATAAACAAAATTGCATTTAAGTTGCTAAGTAAAATACAAGTGAAGTAAAATCAATTTTACTGACCAAACAATAAGAAATCTTTAACTGTCTAATAAGGAAGTATCATAATATCACCCACTTTAATTCTAGAAGCGAGAAAGTTTGCTCATTGATGCCTTTCCAGCACGAGCAGACATGATTTTCAGCGCCCCGAGGGTCCGTCTGGCACAGTCACAGACTTGGCCCATCTATTGAGGGCAGTTGCAGGTGTAGGGTGTCATAGACATCGAGTCATGTTTTGTATTACAACAAACAGATAATCTACCTCAGATACAGAGAATGACTCAACATAGTATTGTAAAGGAGAACATTCTCTGGGTTAACCTAACAGGATTTGGCGAAGTTTTGCTCATCTTGTTTGTGTTTTTGTGTCTTTCTGTGCATGTTTGTTGGTCAACAGATTGCGTTGTGCTGACGTCTCAGCTGACAGAGACGCAGACGGACAATGGACTCTTGCCAGGGCTGAATTCAACGGTACAGTGACTGGGACAGTCATAATGGTAAGAAACCAACAACAGCCAAAGTCTTTTCCACAATTGCCAGTTTATTGTACATATTTATACATGACAATATGTTCTGCACCAAGATTTTTATCACACAATTGATTTTTATTTTTATCTTTCTGTGACTAAATCTTCAGTATAATCACATAATCACACTCATGCAGTGGTCAACACGTTTGAGGGGCGGGGGCAAAAAAAAAATTGAAAGGGCACCAGCTATATGTGGCGGGGCACCAGCGTGCAAAAAGGGCACAAAAAGGGCAATCTAGAGGGCGCCTTATCACTCTTTATCTACCACAGAGGCATCCAATAAGGTTCTTTTGCAGCATGTTTTTTTTTTTTTTTTTTCGAAAATGGGTGCAACTGCCTCCCCCTGAGTAAGAATTCATTTCATGTACTCTTCTTCCTTTTCAAAACCTGTTGCCTACTTTACATACATTGCAACTCAACAGCCAAAAGTTAAACAATAACCCTCAGGTGTGTGTTCAGGTGTAGCTCACAGCAGCTGATTTAGCCCCGAGCTTTAATAGAGGAGAAGCACATGCTTCACATGTATGATGAGGTCATCTTGTCATGTGAATCCCCCCCCACACACACACACACAGAGACTTTGATGTGTGGTTATTCCTTTCAAGAAAGACAACAGGTATTCCTGTCTGACACACCACCTTTCAGATATTGCATGGATAAACTGTGAGTGGCTCACAACAGTAATTATAGTCTTAATCCTGCTGCCCAACTTTTGTTGCTCAAGGACACGTTGCAGAGCTTTGCCACAGTGCAAAATGTCAAAACACATTAGCTGACATGTGAATAAACAAGGCTGTCATTTCAACATGTGTTTCTATCTGTGCTTACAAGGCCTGGTTTCCCCTGCTTCTTCAGTGGGTTTGTGAACAGGTGGTCGGCATTCAAAGGCCATGAATGCGCGCAAATGTGTGCCTGAACTGAGGCAGAGATACACTGCACATTGTCTTCAGTCATGTACAATATCTAATAATGTATGTTTCCTCAATCTAGAAGTGCAGTGATCTCCTGAAAACCATGTCAGTCATTCCAATGAAAAGCACCCAGGCCTTCACTGGAACCTAAGTTACAACATGAAAGCAGCAAATTGCGAGGATTAGAATGGTTTTCGGGTCAGATGGTTTTCTTTGATAGCCACAGACCACAGACAAGTTTTTCTTTCTGGCTGACTTATCAGGGGCCGAGCTGCCACAAAAACATGACACAAGTAGTTCTGCTGCGCTGGACACACACTGAATTCATTATGCCTGCGGTGGGCTGCAGCAAGCGGCTATGAGAAGCAGGGGCGAGACCGTTAGCTTAGCTTTACATCCGTCTGCTATGGCTAGTGAGACCTACAGGCCCCCAGAACCAGGAAGCTCACAGAGGGAACAGCTGCATCTGTCAGCTGCCCTCCAGAGGCCCCATACTGAGCTCTGCTCTGCATCTATGGATGAGCGCTTGTAATATCACCAAAGCGGCCACAAAAAACAGTCGTCTGGGGGAGAGATGTGTTCCCTCTGCTATTTTGGTTCAGGCTAAATGAACAGAGAATCATAGTGAGTGTAAGAATATCACATAACATTAAGACACTATCATAATTGCATGCAACAGCTACAAACTCCAGTGGTGTCCATTTTAACTGCTTTTTATAGTTCAGCAAAGCAAGCATCCAGTTGTGGTTGACTCTACATAATGACGCCTTTCTCTTCTCAGCGCCAGCAGGTGTTTCCTGATGGGAGCCTCAGCGATCTCACAATGGTGGTGAGACTTCAATCATCGGCAAGACAAAGTGTAAGGACAGAGAGCTTTGTACTGCGCACATGTACAAAATGCTATATATGAATCTGTCATTTTCACAGGGAAGTCTCAGATTAGAGTCGTAACGTGAAAGATTAGAAGAGGAACAAATGAGATATCAATTATCAACAATCAGCCACAACATTAAATGCATTTTAGCTGTAGCATCACCTCAAAATGAATATTCAGTTATTTAACTTCTCACACTAATGTTGATGGAAAGTCGGGTGAAGTTTTGAAGCTTCACAGCAGAACAGTGTCATAGTATTCTCGTCCACAACTAAACTTGTTTTGAAATGTAAAAAAAAAAAAAAAAAAAAAGAATGAAAAAGAAAAAACCTAAATTGTCTCCATACAGCTTGTCTAGTGTAAAATCCAAAATTGATTTGGGATTGGCTGGCTCGTGCACCCACTTAAGACAGGGTGTACGCTATGATTTTTCCTTAGAGGAGAGGGAGTAAAACATTGTCTTATCAAATCAATTTGGGATCTCAGAGCTTTTCAGAGACCTGGATTAAGCATACACAGAGACACTTTTTAAAGAAACCTTCAAGGAAAAGTAATGTGATAGTAACACCTGAGAAGCTGAGAAGGTGAAAGCGGACAAATGGAAAATAATTTGGAAAATGACCCAGCAATAAGAGAGCTCTCACATGCAGCACCAGGTAAAACCACCGCATCACACAGATTCAAGTAGCTCTCACAACCACTGCCGTGTAGATGTGGGCGGTGTGCAGGTGTCTGAGAATGAGGAAGCCCTCATGTAACACACAAAGTCACAGCAATAGTGCAATTTGAATGACAGCAACAAAGGAAAGGTCTTAAGTTTCAATTTACAGATATACTCAGAAAAAGTCTCAAGGACATTAATCCAGACATGATACGGTTGGCAAGAAAAATGTTTTGCTGCTTGAATCTCAGGGTAGTGCGTGTAACCAGCTTCCTGTAATGTGAGAGCATGAGGTTGTGCTGTAGGGACAACAAGGATGGAGGGCTGGTTTGAGGCTGGCAACTTAATTTCCTTGCCTTTGAATGCAGCAGGATTAGGAGACTATAAATGTGTAAATGTGTTTCTGAAGCCAGTGTTCATTGTTAATATGTGTGTGTGCGTGTGTGTGTGTGTGTGTGTGTGTGTTTCTCTCTGTATCCATGAGACAAATTGACAATTTTTTAACCTGTTGCTGCAGGCAACTGAAGCAGCATTGTTCATCAACCAAATGGGTGCCAACAACAGCCAGTGCAGCAGAGCAGGCGACACATTCAATCCTTTCAACATGACATCGGTGGTGAGCCCAGACGGCCTCTTCTTTAACCTCTACACTTCTTCTCTTTGGAGGTGTAATTGGTGACTGTTTTAGAAGTACTAGTACCTCTAAATCCAAATCTATCTATCTATCTATCTATCTATCTATCTATCTATCTATCTATCTATCTATCTATCTATTTATCTATCTATCTATCTATCTATCTATGCTGTATATATTTACATATATGTCACTTATATACTTAAATCCCTTGAGTTGTGTCACATTGGTCCATTTGTACTTGTGTGAAGTTATAATTAAAACACTTTGATTACTGTACATTCACAGGTCCAGTGCTCTGTGTGATTTGGGCTCTCTCGCTTGGATTTATGATTTAAAAATGAAAGACCTTGATCAGATAATTTAATGATATATTTCATATGTGCAGTGTATAGAAAGGGACAAAACCTCCATGCAGTGCAGAGAAGGGGAGTCTGTTAATTCTGAGCTTCTGTTTCCATTAAATGTCAGATAACATTCAGAGCATGATGCTCAAATTGCCCTTTTGTTGTGTGACATGTAATCCGCTTCCTTTTTTCTATTCCCTGTTCAGAGCTCCAGCTGTTCACTAGAAAACCCTCTGAGCTGTGTGATGGGAGAGGTGTCGGCAAGGCAAGGAAATGTCAGCCTGACTCAGGGACAGGTCTTTACAGACAGCATCATCCAGCTCACTGGAGACGAGACAGGTACGACACACACGTCAGAGTGCGCGCGCGTGTGTGTGTGTGTGCAGCATTGGCAACAAGTGTTTAAGAAAACGCATTATTGATCCTTTACTTTTAATTCTAGTTTAGGACTTGTGCACCCAAAGACATGAATGAAGATATTTCATGATGCACTGTATGTAATGATGTGAAAAGAACAGATGTCGCTCATGTTTGTCTGTGTTCGCAGTGGTCGGCAGATCTCTGGTGCTGAAGAGCGGCAACAGCATCATCGCATGTGCAGAAATCCTCTCAGAATCCCCTTCAGCAGAGCAGACCTTTCCCAATGTGACTAACTTCAGCAGGTGAGTGTAATAAAAAAACTCAGACTGCGTGTCCTCACTGGTGTATCATAAATCTCTTTCAAGGAGTGCTTTGCCCTAAAGGGTCATTTGAAATCAAATGCTACGAAAGTGTTGTTCCTGTAAATACTGGATGACCTTTCTGACGGTCCCTTCAGCGGACCCAACATGGTGAAGTGCCCTCTCTTCACTATAAATATGACACGCTCTGTGCGCCGCTCTGAAATAAAGTTAATTTCTGAACAGGTTTGAAGATTTTTTCTTGATAAAACATTTTATTTATGATATGTTTTATCTTGTGAACATGGACAGCATTCACAGATCCGTGTTTCATGATGAAACTATAAAGTACAGATGGTAGTGTGCAATGGGACTGAATTGCATCCTAATTAACATCAAAATATTTCACTTGTAATAGGACATGTCCAAACTGTGCACTACAGTGTAATTAGGATAGTATTTTCTTTTACATTTTACAGAATAAAATGTTCCTCCGCGTAGCGCTATGTAACTAAACTCAGGGAATTCCTAATTGACCTGTAAAAGAACTTAAGAAACATCTGATCAAATAAAGAGTGCACAAATGCATTTTTAACAGATTTATGTGTTGTATATTTTGGAACAGTTCTGTTGAAGTCCATTGATTCAGAAGTGTTCTTAGTCACTTACCAGGTCATCACGAAACTATTGCAAAGACAGTCAGTGAGTGTTTCGTGATAGGGCGTCTTCATTTATATTCAGTATTTTCATTTCATTGCTGGTAACAGAGTAAGACAGGAATAGAAAGAGATTTAAAAAAGGATGCACGCCCTCCATTGTTTTGAGCCATGTCAATAAAAATGTAATATGTAAAGCCGATTAATCTCCGTTAATTATCCAGCAGTTGAGGAGGTGGAACACGTTCTGACCACAACTGGCACAACACACAATAGCCTACTGTGCTAGTTTCAAAATTCCGTTTGCTGGTCCTGCCCAAAGACATGATCCAGTTCATAGAAACATAATCACGTACAATAACAAGCTAAATAACGCCCTCTTTGCCCTGTAGTCACTCTTGGATGCCCAAATCACAGTAATGTTTGGTATGATCAGGTGTTTGTGGTAAGAAGTCGATTTATTCATCATTCTAAAACACAAAAATTCAAGTTGTCCCTTTATGCGACTCACAAAGCAAAACATATATCAGTTATACAAACAGATTAATGAACAATGTATCATAAAAATAAACCCAACAAGAGCAACTCATAAATAATGAAACAATACAGGATAATAGTGTCGTTTTGATGTTACTATGATGTTGAATACACAGTGGTTGATGATGTGCATTTCAGAACATTTACCTCAGTGGTACATGTGATGGTTCATTTCTTTTTGTCCCAGAACGGACTTCCGTACGAGGGTCGCAAATGTCCTGGGGACAGACAGGGCAAGAGTCACCATCCTGCCTGACTCTCCCCGCTCTACAGCTGATGGACAGTGCCAGACAGTCAGCTACATGGTCTCTGGTAAGGCAACAACATGATCTTCCCCTATCTACACCATTAGGTGTCTAATTTCCCAAAAAAAAAAAAAAGGGAAATTGTGTTACATTTCAACGCAACAATAGAACTTGACGATGATCTGAGGAAGTGAGTCAGTATAATTCCGCTCCTCATAATCATTACCAATCAACCACATGGTTGAAATTCTTAACAGACACCATCTGTCAGTACGATGAGTGTTTGTGACAGTCACATTTGATCTAACATGCCAAAGCTACTTTGAAAGAAAGTGTTTAGGGACACACGCCCATATTGTTTAATTAAACTTGCCGGCCCGCAGTTTGTATCTCCAGGTGTCATCCAAGGTAAAAACCTCAGTGGTATGTGAAGAAAGAAATCGGAATGGCAAAGACAAAAAACAAACATGAATCATATTTCAAAGCGGATTTAGCAGAAGGAGTGCTGCGTACCTTCACCGTGAGCAGGACGACATCGGTTCTGTTTTTACAAATACACCCAAAGGTTCTTGTTCGATATAATCTCATATAATGGGACTGATGTACAGCATGTAAGTCCATAAACACTTCAGCTGGCGAAGCTGTGTGTGCCCGGGCTGTGTTCATCAGGACAATGAACAATTACGGGCATTGAAAATCTTTAGAAGACCTGAAAAAAATTGCTCAGAAACCCGACGCTGGAGTTGACTGTCTTTGTGTCTTACTTTCTGTCCCATCCTCTGTCCCCGGGGGGAACAGAGGACTGTCTGTGCAGAGGTTTCACACAGTATAGCACAGGACGGGCATTTATGCTCGCAGAAATCTCCCACAAGGTGAGGGAGAGTTTACTTTTGAAGTGATTCCTCAGAAGCCCTCTTTTAGCGTGATTCCGGCGATGGTGATGACGTTTTCTGTGCTTGAGAGAATTGAAAATGATTGTGAGTTATTGATATTGATCTCTGTCTGATCCAAAAGTACCTGTTAAAGCAATCGCACCTCAAAATCTGCGACTACACTGCAGCAGTTCTGGTATATCAGCATCGGACTACCTCATGGAGAAGTCCGTAGCTGCCTTCAGACTGGTAATCATCAAGTGCAACAAATCAGTAATTACTGCTTATGTGTAATTAAGCTTTGCCTTGTTGTCTGTGTCTTAAAGGGAATGTCAGCACAGAGCTTCTGATGTCGGTCAAAACCAGCGGGGAGATGGGAGTGTTTAGAGAGTCTGACACATGTACAAGTAAGTATGCTCCGGATCATATGTGAGTTTTCTTCTCTTGTTCAATAAATATTGATTTTGACGGAGAGAGATTGTGAAAATCTACTCAAGACTGTGGGTTTCATATATATTTTTTAAGAATTATCGCGCACGCATGGCAGATTTTAAGGGATAAGTTCACCCAAAAATGAAAATTCAGTCATTATCAACTCTCCCCCATGCCGATGGAAAGTCGGGGAATGTTACGTAGCCAAGTCATTTCTGGAGCTTCACAGCAAACCACTTTTGCAGCATGTCCTATTAGAGGAGGACTTGTTTTAAAATGTAATAATGGCTAAATACATCCAAGTCTCCAGAAGCCCTGAGATTTATTTGAAAACACAGTATTTACACCCTTTCAAAGCCAAATTATTCACTAAGTAGCTGCTAAGCTAACACTGTTAACACGCCCTGTATAAGCTTGGCTGTGTGCCGAGGGTGTAAATATTGTCTTTGCAAATCAATGTGGGATGTCGGGGCTTCTGGAGACTTAAATTATGCCAATTGAGCTGTATGGAGCCATTTTATGTTTGACTGTTTTTTTCGGTTAATTTTTACATTTTCAAACAAGTCCCCGGCTTCTTCACTTGATTAGAAGAATGCTTCAAGACAAGACGATGACATGATTTGAATGGCATTAGAGGCTGGAGGCTGTTGGATTCAACATCACTTGCACAATGCAATCTCACTTATTACACTGGTGCATTACTTCTTCTTGTCTTAGCCAGTTTATGTTATTTGATAGGCACTTTACAGCAACAGAGTTTTGTAAACTGGTAATTAATCTATGAAAACGATCCCTGTGTATGAAAATTGAACACACTGAGTCACGCTTAACTTTCATTGTGATGCGATGCCCCCAGGAGCTCCAGCAAGTGAAGGAGGTGCAGGAAATGCTGGTCTGCAGCTGCTACCAAGAACTCTTCTTCTTGGCTTGATGTTTGCTGTCACCCGCCTGCTGCCATCTACAGCTTATTTATAGCCTCCCTGTGCATCACGAGTGCGGACACATGGATCCTCTCATTGTAAATCTGTGAATATGTTTATGAAATGTAGCCCGACGAGTGATACATTGGTCATCTGATTAATCATCAGGCCAATAATTACGTTCTTTTTTCAGCTTTTGTCAACAAATAGTGATCTTGCATTTTTAAAGTTAACTCTTTGGGTAAGAGGCACAACGTGAGGATATCAGTTCATTTAAATACAGCGCAAAATTCACAGTTCATACATTCTTGTCATAATAAAAGGCATAGGTTATGCATAAAATGTACAAACACAGACGTATATTGGATGTTGATCATCGTGGCTCCCTTTAATTTAGTCAGTGAAGTCAGGTCGTTAGAGTCGAGCAGACAGCAGGAGCACAATGTTTTTTCTACTCTGTGACTAAATTTAATTTACACCAAACCAGAGCTGCTGTGCCCACTCACATGTGGCTTATTTTGATAGTCAGATGGAAAGCCATCACATTTAACAGTAATCGTTTTCTTCAACAAGCTATCCATTGATTGTTAAGTTAAGCCTTTATAGAAATGACATTTTTTCTGCAACAATTATTGCTCATTTTTATTCACTTGGACTGTTACTGTAAGTGGGTGGGTGAAGTCAATGCTGTACATTTTCCGATATAGAGACTTTATTTTCTCTATTTATGCACTATCCATATATCCATGTCAAATTGTGTGTAAATATCTTGAAAATTGTGAATAAAATACAATAATGTTTGTACGCCAGTAATCTGTCATTTTTTTCCCCTCGCTGTAAACTGCTGAACACATCACAGCACAACATTAAGTGCTTGAGAGCCCAGTGTACAGGACAGTAATCCCACAATGCATTTCATGAAATGAGAATTCTTATATAAATGTTTTGGTTGCACTCATCAATCAACATTAAATGAGCCACTTGTGACCAACTTCTTTATCACTGATAAATAGCGAACTACTGCTTTTTGATTACATTGGGAACAGTTGTTGCGTTGCCAGGTTGTGACAAACGCATTCAACACTGATGCACTGCCCTAACTGACAGTGTTTATTGTTTATTTGTTTGTCATTTCCACATACCGGGTATAGAGCAACGAAATTAGAGCACTCTTAAATGTTACTTGCACACATCATACACACTTTAAAAAATTACAATTATGAAGATCTCATGAAGGCTGTATATATGAGTTATAAAATATGAGTTAATTACTTCATTGCCATTAATTACAACTTATTAACCCTTTCACTCTTAGCAAAATAAAATAGGCCTAGGACGTTTCACACAGCCTGATTGCCTTGATGTTAAGAGTCCAAATTGCACTACTACCTTTTGTTTTGCTCGAGGCAAAGGTTTTTTTTCCCCCCTTAACTGTCGCAAATGGGCTTCCATATAAATCATTACTGGTGCTGATGTTAAGGTGTTTTTTTTCTCCTATTCGCTCATTTGCAGAGATATGGCTGAGTCGATGGAAAGCGGTGTAATTTCAGACTACCTGTGTAGCACACGGACCGTAACCGTGCTGCTGTTGTTTTGAGCCCCTGTGCTCTTCATTGTGTGTTACCGAGAGAAAAAGAGGCGAGTCTGGATCCCTCTGCGTTTACTGGAAGACACTGCAGTCACGTGACCACAAACGTCAACAAGTAAATGGCAGCCTCCTGTCTGGTAAAGTAACACAAGGTCCAGGCTGGCAAAGAAGCGCTTCGTTTCCAAACCCGAGAGCCACATTTTCCCAGACGAGACCACCGGGTGTGTATTCGGCGGTTCATCGGCTGCATGTGGGGGGGCTCCGACGTTAGCTAGCGGCGGTGTGGGGGGGCTAACGTGCCGTTTCCCGGTGGTAGGAAGCGAGCACGGAGGGATGTTGACTTGTTTTCAAATGACGGATACGGTCGGTCATCCCACGCCTGTGTCTGTAGCCCTATTGTCCGGTATCAGTGCTCAGAGCACAGCGTTTACTTAGCGCTGCGAAATCTGGAAAAATTAGCAACTTTACCAATGTGCTACCGGCATGTGACTACCACACCCTCTACTAAAGCCAGCAGCGCGAACTGAATGAATTACTTATTGTGTGTTATGGTTGGGTTTTAGTTAAGTGTGAATAAAAGAAAATACCAGTCCACCCCAACCAAACCACCTGGTTTTATAGTTGTTAAACAGCATATCATAGATAACTGTTTATGGCTAGTTAGCTAGCTTGTAGGTTACATATTGGATGCGACTGATTCATGTAATTCCAACTTGTAAACAACAATCGCATGCGGAGCGTTCAGCCAATGGCAGAGCTCCTCGGTGAAGAAAGCTGCAACGTGATTTGTCGACGCGTGAAGTTTTTTGCGCCGCGTTATACGGCGATAGTGATAGTGAAGTCCTCACTTTGCGGTATCATCTGGCCTTTGTTTTAGAAGATTATAGCAGTGTAATTAGGCTAGGTCACTAATCTACAGCCACCCAGTCTGTTCTATTAATATTTAACTCCTGTTGCTTAATCAGCATGTTACAGCTGGTTAAAGATCCAGGTGTGGACTGTGACTTTGAGCTCCACGTTCATAGTGAGGTGGGCTACAGTCAGTCACCGTGCAGCTCCACTCACCTGAAGTCAACATGGCTTCCCAAGAGTCAGGTAACCTACAGATAATCAGGGTGGATTTTAATTATTATAGATGAGGAAACGTCTTGATGCTTTTTTGTTTGAAAGGGTAGTTGCTTGATTCTAGGTGTGACACTCGCCACATTTACTCTGGTGGCTAACAACAGCTTTGATCTTAACTTTGACATCCACTTTACGTGCACTGTAGCACTCTTTTGAAAATTTGTGCCTTCAAGTTCATGGATTACATCTTGTTTTTCAGGCCCAGCTATGTCCCCAAAGATCACAGGAGAGCTGCTCAGGCAGCTTCGCCAGGCAATGAGGAATTGTAAATATTTCTCTGAGCCCATACAGGCTTACATCGTCCCTTCTGGAGATGCACACCAGGTAAGTGCGATCACACACATAACATTCGTATATTGCATTTGTTTACTACAAGGTCACAGCAGAGCAGCTGCTACTCCTGCTTATTTTACTTGATTCTGGTCCTGATTGACTTCTGATCGTCTCGTCTGACCTTCGCAATTAATTGTAGCCCTGTGCCCGCTGCTCCTCCCTTTTCCCTCTCCATACACAAGACGTGATGTGAGAGGAGCAGCGTAGGTGGCACTTAAAATGTCTGACTGGTGGATGGCCACTTCACGTTGATTGTTAATGAAGCTGATCTCACTCCCCCTCTCTGTCCCCGTATCTTTCAGAGTGAATACATCGCACCGTGTGACTGCAGGCGTGAATTTATCTGCGGATTTAATGGCTCTGCAGGTAGGATTTGCTCGTGTGAGAGGGGCAAGGTGCTTGCAGTTTATTTTTAGATCTCTTTTCTCCTGTGAAAAAATCTAAAACAGTGTGATAAAGGAACTGTTGCGGGTAAACCACTGAGATCCTGATAGGACTTGGTTCATGTCCAATTTAGTTTGCACAGTACAATGGAATCTTAGAAATGTTTTTCCAAGCGAGGTGACCTATGCTTGTAGTAAATCCTCCTGTTGTCTAGCTGTAATTTCAGTGGCACACACCTTTAACTTCTCAGAACTTATCGAACAGCTTTGGACACAGTTTTTTACTGTACAGTTGACACATCTTCTGAGTATCAGACAGACACTTGTGGATTAGTGTATCACCATTCCAGTATCAATTTTCCTGCATAAAAATCTTCCTTGTGTGTTGTGACATGTAGGCACAGCCATCGTCACAGAGCAGCACGCTGCCATGTGGACTGATGGGCGATATTTCCTCCAGGCCAGTCAGCAGATGGACAACAACTGGACCCTCATGAAGATGGGTAATGCCCGCAGTGGTGATTTCTTTGTACATGATGAAAATTAAATCGGCCTCTTTGAAATTTTATTTGAGTTATAAACACAAATACTGACCATTAAGCCGCAGGTTTTTCTCATCTCATAGTTGTGGTTAGTTTTGAGTACTTGAGTAGTCTCTATACACAACACAATAACTAAATACTCTTAGGATCAAACTGTTATCACAGCACTGACGATAAGACGTGTCACTGCTGAAGTCTGAATGTTCTGACCTATTTTGAGGATCAACAGCAGAGATTGTCCCACTTATGTTTACAGTGAAAATAAATCCTCTAACATGCTGTTTGGTATGACTGATGAGGCATATTTTACCTCTCCGTCTCACATCTAGGGCTGAAGGAGACACCCTCTCAGGAGGACTGGCTGATCAGCATCCTGCCAGAGAACTCCAAAGTGGGGGTAGATCCTTGGATCATCGCTGCCGGTGGGTTATACTTGGGATCAATATTACTGGCAGGGCAGGTCGCACAATTACAATGACAGCAATATGAGCACCACAATCCCCCGGAATATAGCAAAGAAGTCTTACATTTTGAGTTTTAAATTACAATGTACAAAATAGTACAGCATGAAACATCAGTGGTTGGACGAAATATCGACAAAGGAATAAAAGGTATTGCTTCCGCATGCTAGACGTTACCGATACACTGGCGTCAAATAGGCGATCTTAACAGACTCCCCTGGTAATTTGACTTTGAGGAGTCACAACTTCATAACTCCTTTTTGTGTAAACTTTGACTCAGACAGATTGAAGTGATTTTAGTGAGGCATCCTTCCTTCAACATTGGACTGTCGGTCACTGTCACTTTGTCAAATTATGAGAAACAGACCCCACAATGAAGTGAATAAGTACATTAATCCTGCTCTTTTGCCATTGTAGGGATGTTTTTTTCTTCAGTTACACAGACATTGTCATGCACGATAGTTGACTGACCTGAAACGTATCAAATATCACAGAATCGCAGCATCATGATATCATCTTTATCATGCGCAACATATTGTAACAGTATCTAGAATTGCACGATATATCATTTTGTCATTATTTTTGACAGATATTAAGATTGCGATATGATTCAGGAATAGTGGGGATGAACCTTTTTTTGCATGACAATAACGGAATAAACAGAGAATAATGTGTGTGTGTTGCACATTAACTGGAAAATGTATAAGGTTTACTTCCTGCTGAGCCTTGTCATCATGTTGTTTATAAAATGTTATATAATTTTTGTCCTGCTTCAGATCAGTGGAAGAACATGTCCAAGGCGCTGTCCGGTGCCGGCCACTCTCTGGTGGCAGTGCAGGATAACCTGATCGATGCGGTGTGGATGGACCGCCCAGAAAGACCCAGCACACAACTCCGCGCCTTGGGACTAGACTACACCGGTAAGAGCAATGCTGCTCCAGAACTTTACAAAATGCAACAGCATGTTGACCTTATTTTGGATTACATTTAGTCCCTTTACTTTACCTATCTTATCTTTTGCTTCCGAGCTAAACAAAATAAGGGTTTCGGTTCTGTGTAACTAGATATACAGGCTTTTTTGGGTGAACAGGAATCTTTGCCGAGATGATGAGTATTGTGTTTTTTGTTTTGTTTTTTCAGGTATGACCTGGCAAGACAAGATCACAGCGCTGCGAGCCAAGATGACTGAGAGGAAAATCACCTGGTTTGTTGCCACGGCGTTGGACGAGATTGCGTGTATGGTTCATTGCACAGAAATTCACATTGGGGCAATTAGCACTTCAAGGCAGGAACTAGAACAGAGCAATGCGAGTGTTGAGTTGCTTTACCAGCGACATGCGTGACAGACAGTAAATGCAGTATGAAAAAGAGGAGGTGTTCTAGCAAAACTAAAGTACATGAGTAAGTACATAAACAAGTAAATTACACTTTACTCCTTTATAAGTAGTTGCACCAGTGGATTTTTACAGTTATAAATATTGAGAAGACTCATAAGAACTTCTCATTTGACTGGAACTTTTTGTTACCACCATACAAGAAATCTTAACCTTTTGTTTGCCTGTGTCAGCCCAGACAAACAAAGGGTAAAAAAGCCTCATTTGTTGATGTATAGAGTACAAGTTTTCCACTAATGCTGCCGCCATACGCAACGTGAGTCCTGTGACATGAGTCCGTTTTGATACATGATCACGATCCAAGGACCCATGGATGCACGGGTGTCCCTCTACATGCCTGTTGGAGCACCTCGTTCAGCATGCCTAATGAGCTCTCAAGTCTGATTGTTTGGTCTGAGAGTTTGTGTTAATTAGAGTAATGCTGATTTTGATTGTCATCAGGTAGCATTCAGACTAAAGGGTTTCGATGGGCGTTCAATTGAAGGGGATTAGCTCAGGCATTCGCAAAGGATCAGTGGCAGTCCAATAACACTGATATTTAACACCAAACATATTGTACCAAGGTTTCAATAGATTGAAATGGATTTAAAGTTTTTAACACTGTTTCCTTGTTAGCATAGACGCCTCAAAAAAGTAAACATACTCTATCTAAAGATACTCTGTCCAAAGGGGTTTTATACAATTTGTGGTATTTCACATGTAGTAATCAGTTTTTTTATTAGCCATATGTGAGCAGACTGTCGTATGACGTGAAACATGAGACCTCGTCTGTCTCTCTTGGTTGTCTCTACAAGCCTGTGGAGGATTAGTTTAAGTTGTTTAATGCTGCTTGAGTGCGGATTTCTTTTTGAAGGATTTGGGTCGGGCTCTCCATGACAGTCCAAAGGATGTGACTTTGAGCTCATTCTTCAGTGCTTCAACTTCTAGCACAACACAAGTTCCGCAGAGCCCCTTCAAGTGCCTACTGACATGATTATGGATGAAACGGTTTATTTCTGTAATCTGATTAAATGTTAATCAAATGTGATGTTCTTTTCTCAGGGCTTTTTAACCTCCGTGGTGCAGACATTGAGTACAACCCAGTGTTTTTCGCATATGCCATCGTGGGAATGAACACGATAAGGTAGTGGGATATAACACAATGCAGCAACATGTTGGCTTGATTCATCTTCTGTTAATTGTCCCAATCAGTTCTGTTGTGTTTCTTCCATTTTTTATCCTGCTAAAAAGTTCTTCCTACTCAAATTGAGGGTCTAAGGACAGGGGGTGTTGTACACTATACAGGTTGTGAAGCCAACTGAGGCCATTTGAAATGTGATGTGGGTGATTACTGGAGCTGCAACATACAGAAAGATAGAAAATTAATTCCTAATTTTGTTAGAATAAATAAGTTGTTTCAGTCATTTGAGAAGGACAGTGAAAAGAATTAAGAATTAAAAAATATATCTTTGAAAAGTCTTTTACATTCTTCTCTGAACTTCCCCTTCCTCTCTGCAGGCTTTTTGTGGACCTGAAGCGTCTCTCTGACCCCGCCTTGAGAGACCATCTGCAGCTCGACTCCCCCAGCAAGCCCGAGCTCAGCATCCAGACGTTCCCGTACGAGTCGGTCTACACCGAGCTGCAAGCCATCTGCGCCGCACAGGGCCCCAAGGACAAAGTGTGGATCTGTGACAAGGCCAGTTGTGCTCTCACACAGGTCATCCCCAAGGTGAGAGGGCACCGTCACACCTAGAAAAAAGTTTTTATGTAGGTCATTTGGTTGTCTCCAGTGTTTACAACAGATTACATCAAACCCTTGGACTGTATCTTGATTGTATTTTTCCTGGTAACATAACTTGAGCTACAATCAGATTTCATCATCTACATCCTCATACTACAAAATGGTACTCTCTGAGAGCTTTTTCCTCATGTTCTTGGTTTAATTTAATAACATTTGCTGCTTTTGTTTTTAAATCCAATTTTTCCACTTTCAGTTATGTTGAATGTAGTGAGAGACCTAATTTACTCGTTAGGCCACAGACTAAAGAAAAAATCTTGAATTTACCCCAAACTAGCAGTTAGTCTGACCAGTGGTGAAATGTCGCTTTGGGTAGATGTCAACGATGCTAGCAAAGCATCTCTTTAAACACTAGTTTCAACTGGAAATGACAATAGAAATAAAAAAGTTTGTCGATTGCACGTATTTCCACAATGTAAATCAGCTGCCGGTTGTCTATCTTGATGTGCTTTTGATGATAGTGCAACAACACAGAAATTCAGAGTACCTGTGTCAGTTTTTTTTTTTTTTTTTTTTATTCTTTTTTACTTTTATCCATATCAGGCCCACAGGAGTGCGATTCCCTACACTCCACTCTGCCTTGCCAAGGCAGTGAAGAACGCCACTGAGATTCAAGGCATGAAAATGGCCCATGTAAGAACCTTTGGACCACTTTAAAATCTCTAGTGTCTCCTAATTACTGACTTTATGACATCTTCATAAACAGTTTTTTTTCCATCACAGAAAATGTTTTACATCTTCTGAACTTTTCCCCAACAGATCAAGGATGCAGTTGCCCTCTGTGAACTCTTTGCCTGGTTGGAAAAGGAGGTATTCTAATTATGTTTTTGAGGTCATCCCATGGTAAAAAAGAACAGATTCCTCAAGCCTGTATTCACAGGTTTCTCACTTTAGAATTAAACAAGGCTGCTGTTTAGACAAATGCACCAAAGCCTAGCCTATCTATTGTTGTTATAAAGGAAACAAGTCTCAAATGGTGACTCTGACATTGCTGATCTGCTTGACTTTAGCTCTAGTATATGTCAGTGTTGTTTCAACTCTTCCTGCATGACTGGGTGCTACATAAATTGCTTTGTAGATTCCAAAAGGCAACGTGACAGAGATCTCTGCTGCTGATAAGGCGGAAGAATTACGCAGGTGGGTTTTTAATTTCCAAAGGATTTTTTTTTTAAAAAAACACGTTTTTCATTTGTTGTGTTGATGGGCACATCAAGTTCAACCCCAAGTAACTACTATTGCCTGACAGACTGAAAAAAACTGCTGTCTGAGGTGTGTGGTCAGTGACTCCTTTGGAGTTATACCACCGTCTCCTGGACATGGAAGTGTAGCACACTGAAAATTACAATTATAATTCTTTGTTCCATTTCAAGATGTTTTATGCTCTCAATGCACAGCCTTTTTACATTTTGTATTCAAAAGAAGCTCTCACAAGAGTATTTTCCCATGTAACAGGTTAACATTTAAGTCAAGTGTGTGCATTTTTGTGATTGTTCCCCGTGTCTCTTTCAGTCAACAGAAAGATTTTGTTGGTCTTAGTTTCCCCACGATTTCCAGCGTTGGTCCAAACGGAGCAATCATACATTACAGGTCAGTTGGTCAATGCAACAGATTCAGGAGTGTTACATTTGTTGACTGTATTAGTTAAGTTAAGTCTTTTAATCCCGACTTTTTTTTCTTACTTTTTCCTTTAGACCACTGCCTGAAACCAACAGAACCCTCTCCTTGAATGAAGTTTACCTAATTGACTCAGGAGCTCAATACGTGTAAACAAGATACTTATTACACACACCAATTGCATTTAGGCTAACTTGTAATGTCCTGTTTTGGTATGACTTAAACATTTCACCGACATGCCTGTTAATACCAAGAGCACAGATAACACAGGAGCTAGGTTTGACGTGGTATGAGTACCATGATATCATGGCTTTACAGTATATGGTGTTGAACCAATATCATTACAGAAAACAGAAGAGTTTCTTTAGGTTGAACAAATGCTTCATTAGAATTTCAAAAAAAGGATATTTTTAAAAAAATGTTTTTGTGTATTACATCTGCATCCATATTGTGTCTTTGGCAGTGATGGAACCACAGACGTCACGCGCACCATGCACTTTGGGACACCGTCTGCTTTCGAGAAGGTACATTTGAGTATTTGCTAAAGTTCTGTTTTCACTTGTCTAAAAATCTGATCTCCAGGTAGGATTTAATTGGTTTGGATCGTTTTTCTTTCAACTTGTCAGAACTAAACTAAGAATCATTCACTTGGTGTTAAACATCGACTGAATTCATCCCCACCGTGATTTTTATTTGAATTTAATTTATTTCACTTGTATCATGTGCTCTCTCTTTTCCCCTCTAGGAATGCTTTACCTATGTGCTCAAAGGACACATAGCTGTCAGTGCTGCTGTTTTCCCCAATGGAACGAAAGGTGCTGTCGTCTACTCTGACATGACACTTATCTGACATTGTGCATAATGTTTTCAAGTATTAAACAATGCAATTTAGTATAAATTCAAACATGTTCACCAAAAAAGTCAGGCTCAAATTACTCTTTCAGATGCACAGTATTTCTATTTTTTCCCTCTTAGTCAAAAATGTAGTCAACAGGGAACATGTAGTCACTCAAGAATAATGCAGGTATCCGTTAAGTGAATTGATAACTAATCCTGTTTAATCAGAAATCTGTTTTGTCAAGCTCAAGGACAGGCCAAAGTTATTAGAGTTAAGTAAGTTCAATAAAAAAAAAATATGAAAAAATATGAAAAAATAACACCTAGACTCCAAGGGGGAAAAAATACAAGCAACTGGAACAGTATCTTCAGTTTCTGCATCCTTTAATTCAGTCAAATATGTCAACACAACAAGCATGAAGAGGCACTGGTGCATGTGTTAAGTGATACTGGGGTGTCTACATGACTGTGAGTTCTGTTTGTAGTCCAACACCTTGAACTTCTGAAATCATATTATATCAACAAGACTAAAGACTAAACATGTTTTTTTACAATAAAAACTAAACTGAAGGGGGTAGAGCTCAGTGGGTAGAGCTGAGGACCAGTGACCGGAAGGTTGCTGGTTCGAATCCCTGACTCCCCGGGGCGGGACTGAAGTATCCTTGAGCAAGATACTGAACCCCAAAATTGCTCCTGATGTGTAGTTGGCACCTTCGTGGCAGCCACCACATCAGTAAGGGCCCCTGAGCTGGCGACTCATCCAGGGAGTACCGTGGCCTACGCCCATAGAGTCACTGGATGTGGCCCCAGTAACCCCCGCTCCGCCTTGAAAAAAGTTGGTATAAAAGCGGTAACATCCCGCGACCCGCATGAAGAAAAGCGGAAGAAAACGAAACGAAACAAAACGAAAACTAAACTGAAATGACAGTGGCAATATTAGCAAAATTACTCTGGAAACTAACTGAAACTGAATTAAAAAAAAATGAAATAAAATAAATAGCAAAGACACATGAAAAATACAGAACCATAACCACTCAGGCACATATGTTGTGTAGACAAGAGAGACACACTGTCCTCCAATAAACTTCAAGCCAATATAATTGCATAATTAAACCTTTATATATAGATATCACATCTGATCAAGATAATCAAAGTCAATCATCACCATGTCTTGCTTCATCACACGAGGAGCAAAAGTTCAATTATTCATGCGTTTGTGTGCTCGTTTCCCAGCATGCACTGGAGGGAAGGCAGCGCAGCAGCCTGGTTAACAGTGCTTATACATGGACAAACACATTCAATATTTGTATAAGGCATTTGTATAAGGATAAAGTATTTGTGCCATCAAAAATGTGAAGGAAAAAAACAAACAAAGAAACTGATGACTTTCAGTGTATTACTTCCTACGGAGTTTGATCTCTAGCTCTCACCCTGTGTTCCCTCCTCAGGCCACCTGTTGGATTCGTTTGCCCGCGCGGCTCTGTGGGATTCAGGGCTGGACTATCTCCACGGTACGGGCCACGGCGTGGGCTGCTTCCTCAACGTCCATGAGGGGCCCTGCGGCATCAGCTACAAAACCTTCGCTGATGAACCTCTGGAGGCCGGCATGATCGTCAGTGATGGTATGGCAGAGGGCAGGGCGGGCTGGAGTTGTACTTTGGTGTCCTTGATTGAAACTTGTATCTACGTCTACACGCTGCTACCCAAACATGTTGTGCAGCAGAAGATAGTTTCGCATGCCAGGTGCTTGTACCATAGGTAAACAACGGTTGCACTGCAGACACCTTTCTCACAAATTGTCTGTGTGATCAGCAGATAAGGGAACACCTCCAGAAATAAATGTTGTGTGTCTATCTTTGTTGGTCTTACTTTTGGTTCTAGTGCTATAAGTGATTGCCGCTCTGTAGTTTAGTTATTGGATCATGAATAAAGGTTTACTCCCATGCTAATAGTATTTAATTTCCCACCGCTGATTGTAGAGAAAACACTGACTGAGTTTTCTTTGTCACGGCATGTGATCATTTAATGTGATTCTAATGGCAGTTTTTTATTCTCGTCACGTGGAAATGTTTGCACAAGTTTAGAACGCCTCAACGCAAACACACTGTTTCCATGAAATCTATTGTTTTGTCTTCTGCTTGTCAAATGTTCATCTCATTCTCTTCCTTTTTTTCCAGAACCTGGGTACTATGAAGACGGATCTTTTGGTATTCGTATTGAAAACGTGGTCCTGGTTATACCAACTAAGCCCAAAGTAGGTCCCAAACACAGCGGAGTGCTGTTTGCACTTGGATGTTTCACACCAGAGGAAAAGAGTTGTTCTGCTGCCTTATCAATGTTCATGTTCTCTCACCTGTTTTCAGTACAACTACAGAAACAGAGGCAGTCTGACATTTGAGCCCCTCACTCTGGTTCCTATCCAAGTCAAGATGATGAGCACCGAGCTGCTCACTCAGAAGGAGGTGAGGAATATCCAGCGTGGTTATGTTTAATGTTTGAAATAAATCAAAACATTCAAACACATGAAACTCTTTTATTGTAAATGTAAAGAACACTGGAAATACAACAAGACATTAAATGAAGCCTACTTAACAAGAGTTGTAGAATAAATGTGAGAAAATAGGAAAATTCATCTTTACATAACCTATATTAAAGTCCCAAACTATGTAAACTGAATTTTCTGTTTCATCATGCACTACTTGAACACAGTCTCTTCATGTTTTGACGGCCTCTTCTTTCTGTCCCGCAGCGGGACTGGGTGAACGAGTACCACAGGCAGTGCCGGGAGGTGGTCGGAGCAGAGCTGGAGAGGCAGGGCAGGAAGGACGCGCTGGAGTGGCTGATCAGAGAGACCCAGCCGATCGCCTGAGGACAGACTCTCGTGCAGTCCGACCCCTTTTTCCCAGAAGTACTGAACGATCGATTGCTCTGCAGTGTTAATCGTTTGTATTTTTCTCATCTTTCTCTGTGTCTCACTCTCTGCTTCTTTTGTAAATCACATCGTACCTGCAGTTTTATTAAAGATCATTTAAAAAAAAAAATCAGGACTTTGCTGTGTTTACTAGCTGGTGTCAGCTTTCCCAAATGATGATGAATGATATTCACCTGTCAAGCCAGCATTTTGTAAATCAGAATGCAGAAGAAATTCCTTTTAAATTTAGACAATAAAGCACTGTAGAAAGTATGAAGAAAATCAAGCAGTATGTACAGTATTTAAACTCTATCTTAATATGCATTTACAGAAGAAATCCACAAAATCCACACAGCTTCAGGCATATGCATGATTATTAGGCCCCCTATAGAACTAACTTGCATTATGGGTGTCTTTGAGGTGTCATTAACATGTTTAATGCATTTTGTGTCTTATAACACAATGGCAAAGCCATTTAGAAACATATCCTTAATTGTTTATATCCATGTTTGGTAGCTTGAATTCATCTTTGTGCCTGCTTTTGCTGGCATGTTGCTGTACTAAAAAGCATGTTACTCTGCCGTCTGTCAAACGTTGCAGCGCTATGAATCATGTTAATGTGAAAAATGGGGGCTCACTAATTAAAACAAAGCCCTGCTAATGATCAAGAGCCCCAAAAGGTACCTTATAGTCTTGTATTTATCATTTAGGGACAGAGACGTACACTTTCTATTGGCTGAAACTGTTAGTCAGTAATGACAAGACAGGTACTTTAATAAAGTAGAATCTAATGAAGTTGAATGATCCAGTATAAGATACACTTTGTTGTTCTCTCTGATAACGAATTAGGCAGCAAGACTAAAAAATCTGCTTAAAAAATTAAGCTTGAAGAGTTATATGTTATGAAGACGTATGTTAGGGTTTTAAGCTACAACAGGGACTCACAAGAGGTAGATTAAAACAAAGACTGGTCGAGACTGAAGAAGCATTGAACAAATTATCTGATTTTGGTCCATAATATGGGCCAAGCTTTTAAGCCCAATCCCAACATTTCCCAAAATGCAACTTGATAGCATCTCCTGGAAAATGTGCACCTCTCTCAAACTTATCACACCAGTCGTTAAATGTAGGTTTCCGCTCAAAATTTGTATTCTTCTTCTTGCTGAGATAAACCTTGTGACATCATCTGGTTTGATAGAAAACCAGCTTCTACAGGCTGATTCTAACTAAACTGACTGAACTGCCCCTTTAAAGGGGCTCCATGTAGAATGACAAAATGAGACCTTCCCCCGTCTCTCTCAGTTGCCTCAACAAGCCTGTGGATGATCTCTTAAAGTTGTTTAACGCCACCGCACTGTAGATTTCTGTCTGAACTCGGGTCAGATTTTGCGCTAGTGTAGAAATGGTGTCAGCTAACATAAACGACTGGCTTCTATCACAACACTGAAGCTCCGCAGATCCCCTTTAAGGGTTTTGTAAGATAGCTGAGTTTGTTGAGTCACCGTCCCGTCTCCTCAAATATCAACGCTTTTGGTTGGTAGGTCAAACTGGCCGCCAGCCCAAAGCATCAGTGTTTGAAGATCTGTTCTGCTCAATGAAACATTGTTTCTCCTTTACAGTGTTAAAGGAAGGACCCTGCAGACTTACAGTCAGTGTGTCGTGCTTGCCTCACCCTGGCAGAAAAATGTTTCCGCTTTATGAACTAATTACGTTGCTCTTCTTCTTCTTTTCATCAGCACCATGGGCCAACATCCTTGATATCTTTGACATGTTACCTCATACTCCCATGACTTCTCAGTACGATGTGAAAAGGCATCACATCTCTCAGATAATAAATAAGAATCTGCTTAACAAATGATGCTTAAAGAGTTATATGTTATTAAGGCATGTATTCGGGTTGAAAGGACTATAACATGGACTCACAAGAGAGGTATTAAAATACAGAATGGTTAAGATCTAAGTTACATTGAAGGAAATATCTGCTTTTAGTCCATAGTATGAGCCAAGAAAAACGTTTCCTCTTTTGTAACTAATAAAGTTGCTTTTCTTCTGACTGTTGTTTCAGTCATATAACATTCTGTCAGCACCACTGGCCAACACCTTTGATATCTTTGACATGTTTCCTCATACTTCCATGAATTCTCAGCACGATGTGAAAAGACATCACAGCCTGTAATTAGCCTGCACGCCTTTTTATATTTATTTGATTTATAAATACCAGAGAAACACAGTAACCCTCTGTTCTTATCTGTGCATCATAGCATCAGTCAGTGGAATGATTGACAGCATGTTTGTACTCATAGAACCTCTGATTAATACTACCCACGCGTGAACAACTCAGTTAACAATGGCCCTGCATGTTTGCATGTTAAATTCCTGAAAACTGATCGCACTGACTATCTACCTCCTCCGACAGACTGATTGTGAGTGTTAAGTATATAAGTAAGTAACTACCTTCAGACAACATAAACTGAGGAAGTTCAACAGAGCCCCTACGTGGTACATGGTGACATAACTTTTGATAGACACAGCAGCATGTGTCAAACCGCAGACCTTTCAGAATCATCAGACTCTTGTGGCATTCAGACAACTTCTCCCTCCCTACTCGGCTTCAGAGCTGCATGTAAAAGATGGGAGGGTCCAGGACGACGCCACTCATAGGATCACTGGCGTACTCCTGAAACGACAGTGGCAGCGACGGTGCAGTTTGCTCCTCTGGTCCCTGCAGGGCTTTGGTCCTCCACTCCTCCTCTTCCTCCTTCAGACCCACAGGCAGAGGGTTACTGTAGATGTAATAGATCCTGGAGTTGTCCTTTGCTGACTCCGGTTTCCTGAAGAAGGCCAGAGGGTTGATGAAGCTGGTCGACCTCTTCACCCCTTTGACTGCCACAGGGTCCAGTGACTCGCCTTGGGTCACTGCACTCTCATACACGTGGGCTCTCTTTGACTGCCTGGTGAAGAAGATGACAGGAATTGCATTGATGACATTGGATTTACGGTGGCTTTAAAGGTCATATTGATAACATTTTCATGTAGTCAATACATCTAAAAGGTGCAGAAAGGTGCCTTAAAAACATTATTAGGATTGTGAATTAAAGGTGTAATACGTAAGAATTGTTGTCCTATCAAACTAATACTCTAAACACATTGGGGGCAGCTATGACCAGAACAAGCTCTTACTGCTGTTAACTGTAGCTATGTCTAGCTAGTTAGCCATGCAGCGAGCGGTCTGGACTGGGAGCTCAGAACATGGCGGTGCGTTGGCTTTTACAATGCCAGCACAGGAGCTTTAGACTGAGATGAGCCCGGGCTTGCTGTTTAGCATGCAACCTCCAGTAGATATATTTGCAACACAATACAAAGACATGATTTTGTTGAAATTGTTATTTACTGACATTCTGATGAATCTGATTAATAATGTTACGTTTGTTGGGTCCAATATGATTGTTTTATATCTGTGTAAGAATTCTGACAGTTGGTACCTGCTTCTAACATAGTGTAATGCTGTTACTATCATGTGGTATCTGTGTTTCGCCAGCATCAGCAGTCTTAATAAATAATAATAAATGTAATAATGGCTGAGTTTAACAGTACACGCCCAGCATACTGCCCTAACATTAGCTTGCTGATGTTAGCATTGTTGACTTAATTAACGTCAGCTAGCCACCAGTAGTGAAATTAATGTTAGCTACCTTTAGCAACAGTTACGTTAGATAGCTAGCGTTAGCAACGTAAGGTAGTGTAACCACCTGGCTACTTGAGGGGGGCAGATGAATGCCACATGTAGAGGCTGAATGTTATCAACAACACTATTAAAAACTAACACTCAGCAGAGGAATAAATGCACTTGTTTTTTAAAAGTGCAATATGTAAGAATTTAGTTAAAAACATTTAAAACTTGACTAAAATTACCAACAGAATGTGAAGAAATAACATCTTAATGAGTCCAACAGTTAGCATGCTAACAAGGTGACCCTGGCCAGTCCAGGTCCAAAGCTCCGCTGCTAGCAGTGCAAACATCAACACTCCCCCGGTGCTCTGAGCTCACAGTCTAAACTACAATTAGCAGCAATTAGCAATTTCTTTGGTGATATGCTGCCCCCTTTTGTTTGGAGTATGAATTTGACAGGTGGCCAATTCTACCATATCACACCTTGAAAGAGCCTTCCATAAAAAATGCTTAAAATGTTTTTTACAGATATAATTACCACTTTAAAATCCTCACTATTTGCCTCTTCTTCAACAATATATAAATAAATTTCATTCATAAATATAAGATGTCTGCTACTTCACAGCATTGTCCAACATCAGTGTATGTGCACTGGAGCCTTTACCTTTCCTTAGCACACATTGTGTTTGCAAATTATTGGACCAGGATCGGCTTCCAAAATGTTGTGATGTCACAAATCACACTCATAGGCCTGCCTCTTAAAATCAGTTTTTCAGTGAGCGCAGAGAACATGTACACTTTCGGCAGGCAATGTCAAACTGTGCACATACGTCATTCTGCACAGTGGAGCTCAAACATTAAAGTATAGGAACAGGAGGACGAGCATACTTTTGACTGGAGCGGGACTTTAAATGTCATGTCTGATATGTTGTCCTCACCTGCTGCGGTTGTAGCAGACAATGATGCAGTACAGGCCAGTGATGGTGAGAATACAGAAGGCCAGGACGATGATGACAATGTTAAACACTTTGAACTCTGGGTAGAAGAAGAAAGAAAACACAGGAGGGTCACTCAGAACAAACACTGCAACATCATTCGTCCAGTTAGACTTCACGATGACAGCCCAGTGACATTAAAGCAATGAAACTGATAGGAAAGAGTCCAACACACCCAACTGAGCTGAGTTCACCTCCTGGTCGTATAGACCCAAAGCTGCCGTCCCATTCGGGTGGAGGCTGTCCGCCGTCATTGCTCGGTCCTGCTGGGCTCCACTCATGTTGCTGCCATGGGCTTCCATAACATGGACTAAAGTCTGAGCTTCAAGCCTCTTCTCACTGGGATTCAATAGAAACCCGGGCCATGTGACCCAAACAGCTCGACTCGGTCGCTGTGGAGACACCCCCCTCTTTTGTCACCCCCTTAGTTCAAGTTGGACACCCCCCTCTTCTTCCTCCTCTCCTCTCCTCCCCTTGTTTACTGCTCATTATTCTGTGCGGCGCTTTTTCGGGGCAAAACGGGGGCGGGGGGGAGGGAGATGCTGGGCCTTTTTTGTAATAAGCTCTGGGTGCTGACCCAAAACCACAGAGTTTGTCTGCTGGAAATGTGTGTGAGGAAACAAAGAGGCACTTAATTACAGCTAACTTCAAATATAGTGTTCTAATGAGCTTTTAGCTTTTTCTGATTTAAAGCAATGATAAATCTCTGCTGTCAGATCCATCCATAAGTCAGGGCTTCAACTAATGGCTACTTACATTATCAGTACATCTGAAAAGTTTTTTTTGATCTATAATATGTCAAAAAAAAGGGCATCACAAGCTCCCGGAATTCAGTGTAAGATGTTAAATGTTTTACTTTTCTGACCAACAAAGAAGAGAAAATAGCCTCAAGTTGTCAGGTTTGAGAAGAATTAAAGTATTCAGATCTGTAGAAGCCACACTGTAAAAATACTCCAATATAGGTAGAACCCCTGCAAGTATGTTAGTATAATCAAGAATATTATAGTACTGATAAATTATTATTACTCATTCATCAAGGCAAAAGATGGATTTTTTACTGTTTAGTTGTTTGAGGAGGAACAGATGCTAGTTTAACTCTCTTTGATTATTTTATCCTTTAATTAATCGATTGTAAAGATCAGAGACCCCGCCACAATGCTTGTTCTGTCCGCCTAACAGTCCAAAACCTCAAAATTAATAAAAAAAAATATGGAACTGTGAAACGTTTGAGCATGAAAAAGAAATACAAAAAATTACCAAAATAGTTACCAATTAGTTTTCCGTCAAACGACAAACCATTTCAGCTCTGCTTGTGTAAACTGTTGGGTACGTTAATTTATAACAAAACAAAACATATTTTATAAGCTCTTGATATGTTTTTGATGCAAAAACAAAATGTAACTAAAGCTGGGAAATAAATGTAGTGGAATAGAAGCACAGGCAGCTCAAATGTGTGCTTAAGTACGGTACTTCAGTAAATGTACTCATTCCTCCACTGGACTTCGACATTTAATCAGTTATTCAGTTTCTTTTTATCAACAACTTCAGCGCTGTATCAAATTATATAAGACATCGATAAATCATTAAAGCCTGCTGCAGAATTACAAGTTTAAACAAAAATGAAAGTCTGAAGTTTTCTGTCCATAACTGCTGTACTTCTACACCTGCAGTCTTCACACTCAGCCCTGTCTGTTGTGAGTTTGGAGGACAGGAGTACGGTGCACCAAACCAAGACCACATCCGCAGCCCAATAGTCCCAAATGGCTGTGAGAGCCAAAGCAGCAAAAAGACAACAAAGACGGCATTCTCCTTTCTCCTTATGCTTCGCTTCCCCCTGCAGCAGCGCCGCAGATATTATGCAATTAGCTGTGCTTTCTAATTAAAGCAGTGTTTTTGTTTCCCTGTTTGACAAGACGAGCTGCTATATAAAGAGAACTTAGAGAGAATTTAACCTTGTTGCAAGTCTACTAGGCATCAGTCTGCATGGAGTTACTACAGTTATACTGTAGGAGCTTATGTGAAGTATAACTGAAACAAAAGGCAAAGGTCCCTATGTGCACAGTTACGCTCAGGAACATTACCGTTAGCCTTGGAGACCGGCAGGTTCAGTGCCACACCAGAGGAGGACAGACTTTGTTTGTTGGGTGAGCTAGGTGAAATCGAGAATAAGGGTTAATTTCTTGATTTGTTGTCCTGCCTATGATGATGGAAGCAGGGTCCATAGCCAGGGTTTAGAAATTAGCGAGGTCCAGAATTTTCCTTTTCTTTTTCTGGAGCTGTAATCTGTTACTACACATCTGTTGTGAATCTGTTGTGTTGTTCTTCAGTGAAGCAACACCACAGTCCGTGTTCTCCTCATCTTCAGGTAGTCTCCCCCGCACAGATAGCTGTGTTAGAGCTGTCGGTTTGATACGCAGAGAAAGTGGAGGAAGAGGTGAGTAGAGTAGCCAGAAACTGTACTATAAGTAAAAGTATACGAAAAAGTACTAAAAATGACTTGCGTCATAAGTAACTTGACATAGTTGTTTACAGTAAATACATTGTCTGCTGGTTTATTTTGTTCCTTTACAGCTCACCAGTATAAGCCATGATATTGGTTGCGTGATATGTACAATGGACAAACAAGGGAGCATGGACAATATACAGTTAATTTTGGTGGTGCTGAGGTGGATGGTGCCTTTAGCTGGGGGCCCCAAATCAAATTCTGCTTAGGGCCCCATAAAGCCTCGGGCCGGCTCTGCTGTAGGTACGTGTACAAGTACATGTTATGTTCAAAGAGTATGAAGGTAAACCAGCTCTGTTTATTGAAATGTTTTGTCTTTTGTTGTTTGTTTGTCATCTGGTTCAGTCTTTAAATATTTTTAATTGAAACCCATGTACAGCGAGTTGAGTGGAATCTACGTAAAAGACGCACTTTTGACCTCCAGTTACGCTGATTTCTTTTGGTTGGATGATTATAAAAGACTTGAGCTGTGAATCGCTTTTTGTAGCAGATTTTCTTTGTCAAGCATTGGAGAGGAGGCAGAATGTTTTGTTTAAGGCTGAGCTGCAAAATCACTTGTAATTTTGACATGAAACGTAATGATCTGTCTGACTGCTGCAACTGTGTTATTGGTGGCTCATAAACCCATGAGGTTCTGGTGCTCCATGGCAAGACATGAAAATCAAAATCAATCATTGCTTCATATGATGATACAAAATGTGCATTATGAGTTAAAGATAGACCAGGAAATTATGTGTTACTCGATTTAGTGTTCTTTACTAACAACCCATCCCTACGTTAGGGCATATTAGGTGTGCTCCAACCCTATACCATCTTTTATAACTCATCTTAAAACACTCCTTTCCTTCCTGCGCCTTTCAGTCAGTCTGGTCTCCCATGTTTAATAAATTCTCCACTAGGTGTCAGACCTCGCCTGTCTGTCTGAAACCAACTTCACTGACTCCTTGCAGGACTGCTCTGTGGTAGCAGTCTGACAGTGGTGGCCTTTATTATATTCCTTGCTGGCTTACAGAAAAAAAAAACAAAGACAGAGAGTGATCGACTGATTAGGAAATAGGCTGTGACACAGAGGCTGAAATATCTGTTTATTAGCCCCCTAAACGTCTTTAAAGCCTGCTTAATTTTCACATCCATCCTGCTTCTCTGCAGAATGAGGCTGTTTTGATTTAAGAGGCATGTGGGTGGCATTAGGCTGGTATGGTTTATTTAAGCAGACCGGTATGCATAAACCAACTCTGTCCGTGGCAGCCGGCATGGGAACGAGAGCGGGAATATTCCCAGTCAGTGTTTCTCAGTTTCACCCAGAACTCAAATATTAACACAGAGGAGGAAATTGTGATATTTATCATGATGGATAATCAGTTGCTGCAGTGGAGGTGACTTCAGTCATAACACTGACTCCTCATGTTGTTGTTTCATTTACTTTCTAATAGGGTTTTATTGAACACGTGGGTTCTTTACAAGAGTCATTATTGTAGTATTTTATAGTTTTTTCTGTTGATAGTTATATAACATTTACCTTCTAATCATACTGCTGTGCTAACTGCGGTTTGACACTATTATCCAGAGATACTTAAATAATAAACATTAACTTTCAGACACATGAGTTGATCTTGAGAGAGAAATAAAGAGGGAAAATCTAGATTATTGTGTTTCTGAGAACTACTGCTTGTGTTTGGGTGGACTTGTGAAAAAAATGAACGGAGGACTGATGTTAGAAAACTCGTCTTTAGTCATAAACTGAAGCAACAGAGAAAAGATGTGTCTGGTTTAGTTATGGGCACTATACTGAATTCCTTTGGAACAAGTACCCATCACTATTTGAAATGGCAGATGTTGTCCCTTTGTCACTTTTTAAAAGCAAAATGTGTCAAAAATGTGTCAAAAATGCTCTGAAAAACACCTCGCACTTAGTTTGAACTCTTGTAGAATCGTTTGGAAAAAATACATCCAACCATGTTCATCTTTGTAAAATGTTAGTCTGTTACCTTTACAGTGTTCAATTTAAATTAGCTACTTTACTCAACAAGTTTTAGAGTAGTGTTTTTGATCAAACATAACTGAATAGCATTTCTGATTGAATATTTACACATTAAAAAGTAATCATAAATGTAATAAACGTATTAACAAAATTGACAATGAAAACCTTTTTATTTACGTATCTATTGTAAAGGATCTCTCGTGGCTCACCTGCAGTGTTGTGACTAAAGCTGCCTGCGCTGTGGGAATCACTGAAATAAAGCTATAAATATAAATATAACACTGATGATTCCAGTGAGTGGAAGACTCAGAAACCCTGACAGCGACATCAGCTCACCTGCAGTTCATTGTGAATGGTTTTCAAACTCAAAAAGGATGTTTTCTGTCCTGTTGAGACGGACTTTCACTGGGAAAAATGTAAAAACAACAACCATGAACTGTGAATATAAAGTGCTTTTCACATTTATATGCCAATGGAACAAGTGAAATTGTCAACAAGTCCCAACATCACTAAATGGTTACTTTCTTTGTGACTGTGTTGTACATTAAAAGTCCAGTTCATAAGAAACTGTCATTCCCAGCTCGTCAGTCCTGAGGCTTTGGGATTGTACGTCGGGAAGGCCGCCATGCCAAAGCGTCAGCATTTGACAAATTGGGAATGAGAGTCCACTTTCTTACAATTTGGACCTTTAAATGTAATGAGATATTTTGCCAAGACATTAGACAAATATACTGAGAGAGATGTGAGTTTCGCAGTACATGTAGTCGCCACATCTGGCAGCTGCTAATGCAGGCTGCGTTTAGCGGGGGATAAATTAAGTCTTAAGGAAGGAAAGTGTTTATAGTGTTTATACAACATGCACCTTCTTGATGCGCTGCCAGCTCAAATAAGAAGTGTGTCTGTGAGGAAGTCAGCCTCAGGAAACACACTGAATAAAATATTCAATGTCAGTGTTAATGCGTGCTCTCATTTTCACAGCTTATCCACAACCAGCACCTCACTCATCAGCGTGACACGCTATCCCATACACACCCAAAGGTCCTTTATCGGGCAGCGTCAGCATTCAGTGTTTTACATTCAGATTTGAGCGTTTTTAATGGTGTTTTCATCCATAGTGACAAAGCAGGTGAGATTTGAATGCCTGGCTGAGTGACTCATGGTGAGTGGGCACAGCATCCTCATGATCAGTCACTGTGTCCCTCACTTGTTTCCTCCCCCTCTCCCCCTTTCTGTCTCTGCTTCTGCGTTATCTTCTGTGCGCTCGAGAATATGAGTCCTCCTTTTCTTCTTAAAAACGTTGGCATCTGCTCCTACAAAACGAAATCAAGCCTTGGCCTCATGTAGCGGCCTTGGTCGCCCATATGTCTGCGTTCATAGAGTGGATCCACTGAGGGAAACATTTGGCAATAGAATCTTTTATTTAATATTTTCTTTGAGTTATAAAAAGCAGTAAACTCTATCAATCATCTCGGCTATAATCTTCCCTGAACCCTCCCCGCTCTCTCTGACTGGCCAGTGAATTCCTGACCATCCCTCATCGCCCTGCCTCACCCCTCCTCACCCTCCCCGTGTTTATACAGAGGCTGGTGGGGAATTAGCATTTTGGCGTGATCCATTTGTTCTGACGTGGTTCAGCGGGAAAGGTCCCGCCTTGATTTATTACACATGTCAGTTATACTTCTGGAGGTACGTTAATAAACAAAGGCTGGGCACCGTATGCTGCTGTGTTTTCGATTCTCTGATTTTGATCAGTTTATGTGTCAGTGATCGTGCCACTGAGTGACGTCTGTGCGTGGTGAAAGACAGGCTGTTGATTATATCCTGCAGAAGCAATGAGAAAGACAAACACTAGAGGAAAATGAAACATTATTATCACAAGGGCTCATATTGTTTAGCTCGATGAGCTTTTTTTTTCCCAATCAGCACCATCATGTCATGTAGTTTAGTTAAGACATGTTAAAGGAGAACTTATGGATATGAAAATAAATGTAAATTAGAAAAAAGCTAATGCAAACAGCATCTTCATAAAATCTTTATTAATAAAATATACTGCATCTACTTAGCAGCAACATGGGAATTCCCATGATTGGGATTCTTTGAACATCAAGCATTGGTCAAGAGAGTTGCAACTGCAACGTTGATCAACAGAAAATTAGTCTGCAACTACTCTGATCATCATTTCACCGACAATTCAAGTCATTTTTGGTGCAAAAATGCCAAACATTCACTGGTTTCAGCCTCCCAAATGTAAGGATTTTCATTGTAAACTAAATATGTTTGGCTTTTGGACAAAAAAAAAAGTGTACAAATTGTGACGAGCATTTTTCACTATTTTCAGACGTTTTCTGCATTCAAAATTCAAGACAACTTGTCTTTATACAACACAAACTTGTACAACTAAATGACAGTTGTAGTCCCTTTTTGTCATGAATGAAACAAAACAATATAAATAGATTAATGAATTAATATTTTATAAAACTAATTATTGACATAGTTGTGAAAGGAATCAATTGAAAATCAAAAGTTGTGAGTTGGAAAAATATAAGTAAAATGAATCATGCTTGACTCTCCTCATTTGTTGATTAAAGTGCCTGCTGTTACAATTCAAATACATTTACAGTAATTCACCCGAATCAGTATTGTTGGCACCGGAGTTAAAGTTAAAAACAAACAAAAATAATTAAAACATATCAAACAGTAGTGACAGTCTGGCATCAAGACACTGAAACTCATTTCATGGTAATTCCCGAAGCAGAGAAAACTGCACTAACACTGGTACAATTTTTTCTATTTCTGGGAAAAGTCTGAAAGCGTGAACTTGAGACTAACTGACTTGTCATGACGGATGTTGAAGTGATCTGTTTTCTTGGCAGCGTGAAGATTAAAACCTATTTTGGCAGCGAGGAGAACAGAGAATGAACCGTGTTGGATTTACAGTTTCAGAGACAGGAGACGCCGAGGAGCCATGAAAAGTCAGACGCTGTTTCTATTCATGTGATTAAATGACTCCTGCTCTCAGCGTTGTTAGGACCAATCAGAATCGAACACGGAACGTTGTTGCCCTCAGTGGACGGTCGTGAAACTTCACCAAATAGTGCCGAAAAGGGGCCTGTACATGGTGCGCGACCCATAAAACGTGCTAATGCTCCACTTCCTCCACCCTGTCTGATCCTGCACGTACTGTACTGAGTTCTCAATCCAATTATTTGCAATTGTGTCGTCTGACCAAATAAAACTGAGGCCTATACGAATGAAGAAACACCTAACTCTGTGTGTGTGTGTGTGTGTGTGTGTGTGTGTGTGTGTGTGTGTGTGTGTGTGTGTGTGTGTGTGTGTGTGTGTGTGTGTGTGTGTGTGTGTGTGTGTGTGTTTTGTGTGCCTTCTTGTATAGAACATTAATGTGGTCTGTTTAAGCTTCATGTTCTCCCAGCATCGGCCAAAAGATTTACAGCACAGATTTACTCCACATTATTTATTTTCGGTTTTCTAAAAAAAGAAACTTCTATCATAAAGAATATAGCCCATATGTAAGCTTTTAATATCTTACAATATCATTTAAGGGGTTGTGAAAATCTCTGCTTCACTTTAGGGATCACCGCTCCCGAGCCTGTAGGGCCTCTGGTGCAGTCAAAGGCTGACCGGAGACGGTGACTCCTCAGGCTCGGCTTTAACTTATAGCAGTCTGCTGTCACATATTAAATAGTATGTTTCTGTGATATATCTAAGCCAGAGGTGCCCAAACTTTATATTGAAAGTTATGCTGCAAACATCTGGCGGGTTAAACTGAACCCTGTGGCTCTTTGGGACAGACCTGATTAAACCATTCTGAAAAGGATGCTGGTATCCTGTTGTACAAAAGGTTTTTTACTGGTTTCAATACTTTTGATTTTTACTGTAAAGGCGCACTCAGGAATTTCAATTATCCTGCTAATTTGGTCTCTGCGAGGCAGAGCTAAGCTGGATGTTACAGTCGGTCACCAGAGTCAACGCTCCAATGGAGTGATGGAGATGTCCGGTAAAAGAAGTCTAATCAGTAAACTGAAAACACAGGTGTGTAGCACAGGTGTGTAGGGCCTTTCTAATCGGATGGAATGACTCAGACAGCAGGGCTAAAATCATACAGAAGCAACACCCAACTCATCTATTAGCTCTTTGTTTTTAGTTTGAATTTTTCAGCACTTACAACTTAAGTAACCATGCTGTTCGTTTCCTGCTTTGCAACAGACATCAGGCAAAGTTAGCAACTAGCTGGTGAAGAGAGTCAGTATCGACTGTCGATCACACATCATTTCGAGGAACATTTGAATCAGAATCAGGTTTATTGCCAAGTAGGATTTCACAATTAAGGAACTTGCCATATTCAGTACAATGACAGGACTGATTGATATCAGTTTAAGGAGAGGGAAACAATGAGCCTAGCCAAAAAAAGAAAAAAAAGAAAACACATATCATGAATTGAATTTCCCCCAAGGGGATTAATAGAAAGCCAAAGTCTCGCCCCTTCCTGTCGACCTTATGGAACCTTATTTGGAAAAAGAATTGTACAGCAGTCAATGAGGAGCGACAAATACATGCTTGATTCCGTTTGGATTGTACCATGAAGTACACATGTGATGTTTGTTAGTTTAAAAGATATTTTTTTAAGTCAATAACAAACATGGCTGCTGCCTCGGCGCAGAAGTAACTAAATAAAAACAAAGTATTTAAAAGGTTAACATCACAATAAAAGTGGTCATATTGACAATTGCAGTTAGTTTGTCTGTTCTCACAGTCTTATGACGAACTGTGACTTTTTCATGATTAATCGTTTACACTGACAAACATCATATCTGTTCTTTATTGCACAAAATGGGATCAAAAATATATTCCTTTCTCCGTTCACTGCTATATATATTTTGTCTAAAAGGCTCATTGTCAAGGTCAGATGACAGACCATTGAGGGGCGTCAGAGGCGCAATTCTCATTTATGCATCTTCTAAGCCAAAACTATACCAGCATTTTTTCAAAGACCTCACTTTGTCCTGCGTGTCTACAGGAGCACCTGTTTGTGGTCATTTCACATTGTGATTCTCGTTTGAGGACTTCCTTCATGGGAACCTACTCTCTGAAATATCTTTATAATTCCAGTGTGTCCTAATAAATTAAATCACCACCTGCATTTCACATCTATCACTCACATGATGAACTATCACCACACCGAACTTTCATAACTCAGTACAGCTGAGTTGTAGTTCATCCCCCGCACCTCTGCGTTCAGTTTCAATCCCAGCTCTGTGCACTGTTGGCCCAGCACCAACAGCCTGCTGCGTCCCTGAGGATGTCCAGGCCTAATTGTCTACTTGCCAGTAGTAAATACAGTTTGGCAAATGGGCCTTACGGCTGTGTGTGGGAACTGCATGCCGGAGCAGATTCATCGCACTTGCTATGGGTTTTCCACATCTCTGGACAGATTGTATGTCTGGGGTTTATTTGAGGCTGGAACGGTTGTCTGCGGGGGATTGTTGGAGGAGGCTGGATTTCCACAATGAAGAAGTTCAGCCTGTAAACATGACAGGAGATTTGTCCCAATTAGGTGTTTTTGGAGTGAAAGAGTGAATGAATTTCAGTATTTGTCACTAAGGAGGAGGGAAAAGTGAGCCAATGTTTGAAAAGAGCTGTTGCTGAGAGCCAGGGTAAGAGGAGCTGAGGAGGAATTGTGCACAATCTTGGCTGAAATCAGTGGAAATTGTGGAAAGTGAAACAAGTTATAGCGTACCGTACAGTGGTAACAATTTTTACATTTTGCAAACACCCATGGACCCCAGCTGTAGTTTTGCTGATTATACATGCAAGCACAATGGCCTCTACAAAGTCCCCAAGAACTTTGCGTTCTGGGGACTTACTTTTCCTCCGAGGAAACCTTAATCTTTTGTTGTAATTTATTTTCTAGAACTAATAAATATTGCTGGATTCGTATCATTACCTTATCAATATTTAAATATTACCCTTTGGAATTTCTGAATTTCTTTCCCAAAACTCCATGGTGCCAATTTATAATGTTCAAAACCAGAAAAGGTTCCCATGAACCAGACCACCTAACGTCCCTCTCTGCCTCACTGCTACACAGTGGAAAAAAAAAGGATTGCAACATCGCTTCACTTCAGCCTCAAAAACAACATTACAATATAAATGTCCTGTCAGCTTAACAGACTGAGGTTAAAGATGATAAAGTGACTGATGGTCAGAACTGTTTGGATGTTTTGATCATTTGCTAAATTGTCTTTTTTTTTTTTTAAATCAAGTGCGTGATGAAAGGCCAGTGTAAAGATTCTATAAAAGCCTGCCTGGAAACAGTATAAGAAACCTTTTTAATAACTATTCTTCACTGTTCAAGTATTTATTACATGTAATCTAAAATGAATGTTGTTGTAATGTTAGAAGGTCTTAAATTGGAGGAAAAAAATGTCTTATTCATTACATTTCCAAACACAACAAATTGCTTATGTGGTCTTCCGCAGAGCCCTCATGCAAACACTCAGAGAGGAAGAAGGTTTACAGTAAGATCTGGTTAAACCTTAATTTAATTAAGTACAACCTCCACTAGCATATTAAAAATATGTGCATGTAATATGTGTTTGCACTTGTGCACGTCCAGCACTGAGCACAACGCAAGCTCACACTTGCGTCTGCATGTGTTGATTCTGCAGCCTCCCAGTTGGATGACTCTGTTATCTGAACAAAGCCCATCAGACAACTATTTATCTTGGTATGTGTGTCAAAGCAGACTGGGAGTCTTAGCTAAACAGCCTCTTCAAAACAAACTCCTTCTGCCAAAGCTGCTGTTGGCCGGAGGAAGTCTGAACTGGAGTGGCTGCAGAGGGGAAGTGAGGCTGAAGAGATGATCTCTGGAGAGGCGACGAGTAAAGGGACAACATTGGAGAAACATGAAAGCTACTGAAAAGCTAGGAGTTTGTTGAATTTTACGCTAAAGCAAACTGGAGATTTGGCACATGTGACACAGTTGCTGTTTGTAAGGTTTCTTGCTTAGCTTTTATCTCCACATATCTCTCCTCTAACATTTCTACATTTATTACATCTGACAGCAGAAGATTTATCAAGGCTTCAGGCAGGGTCGGCCTCCGTCTTGATCATCTACCTCCAATATCTGCTGTATTAACCTCTGGAGGTGATAACGCAGCTACTGTCTGCAATCCGTCAAGTCGAACTGGGCGATTCGTTTTTGAACGGCTCCCAGATGAGATAAGGAACTTTTTTGGAAAAGCACTGCTGGAAAATGTACAGTGATGGAGTCATCCGATGAAGTAACAATCTAAATAACATTAGTGTAGATTTGTATTTAGATTAACGAGCCGTTTATCACGAGTCTGAAGAAAGATAAATGGGTGGTGCACTTTGTGAGGCAATACGTTGTTAGCTGAGTTTCACTGTTGACCTCTCAGCAACCTGTTTAATGTCTAAGAGAGAAAAATTGGCCTTGTTAAGTTAAATAAAATGTGGCCTTGTAGATGGAGACAAATGAAGATAAGTTCTCCGACCTGAGAGAAGAAGAATGTGTCCGGGCTGTGTTCCTTATCTTGTGTATGTAAGTGTTGCTCTTCACAATCACCATTAACATGTAATGTAGCTTCAATGCTTCAACTCATTTATTAAAACAAATACAGAAGATTAAATAGTGAAGTCACCTTTGACCTCTGTCCAAACAAAATAGTGGAATATAGTTGTGTGCTGAGTTTACAGGACATAAAACTCAAAGAGATTGATAGATTTCACTTGCTGTGAAAATACAGTTCTGTCATGGTGTGTGGAGAGTTATTGTACTTTTTACGTGGCTGATCATTAATGTGAAGCATAATGTGTGGTCAGTGTGTGCCATGTTCAGGGTTAGCAGTGCATTAAGAACACTTACCCTCGGTCTCTCACCTCACTGTGATGGAGCAACCTGATGTCAAGCTGTGTCTGGTGACACTGTAGCAGGACTTTTGTCATATTGAATGCATCACAAGGAACCTATTAGAATGAAGGGTCACTGTGTCACTGGATCTTTCTTTAGTGCCAGACTGTGGTGACAGCTGTATTGAAGTCTATAGGATAAACATGGAGAAACACACTAAAACCCAACACATCTTTGTCGTATGACTTCTGATGACGAAATGCCTCCAGAGAATGAAAGAAGAGAGCAGGTTCCAAGCTGATTTTTTTACTTTATGATATACAGGGCTGATAATATCATTGCCAAACGTGGCAGGTCCGATCAAAAATCAGTGATGAGACTGCAATTACACTGCTAAGGAGCCTAAGGAGGGTTTTAGTGTGTTTCTCCATGCATTTCCCATAGACTTCATACAGGTGACACCACATTCTCAAAATGCAACAAGTGTCTTTTACAGTGGCTCAATGCAGAACTCACTCACTCATCACAGTGGATAAAGTTCATCAAATACCTGATACATTCTGGCTACAAAATTAAACTGTGGAACTCCACAATTTCTATGTGAGTATACAGCCACCAGTGTGCTGTGTTTACCTGGACTGACAGGTCTGTCCAGCTGCAACTCTCGGGAAAGGTCAATGCCACTTGAGCCACCTAAGCTCCATTCAGGTTCCGACTTGTCGACCAATTGTGGATTTTGCGGCTCAAGGGACTTACAAAGACAAACCCAACTTAAAAACATTGCACAGTAAATCAATGTGTGCCGGGAAGCTCTTTAAAAGGAAGCTTTCGATTCTGCAGGATTGAGACAGAAACTCAGTTGTCGTTGCTCTGGATAGGGTGCAGATTGTCTGTCTGTCTCTGGCTATAATGGTAAAAACACCTCTGACCAACTCCATGAATCACACACAACACTTCACTGAGCAACAAGTGACACCAGCAAAAACTGATTGTAAGAAAGTAGATGATGGGCGGCGGAGCTCGTGTGCTAAAGTGCATCGTGTGGGAAGATACGAGTGTGCCAGCTTATGGCCATCTTAGATTTTCTGATGGCTGCAGGAAGAATCGATATCATCCCCTTTCCCTCCTTCTTACATTACAGTGCAAACAGGAGGCCAGACACACCAGGTTCAGTGTCTGCCAGCGAAGACCGTAGTGATTCAGGGACAGATCCCTGATTACTGGGGCCACGCACTGAAATACACGGGTCCCCATAAGGGTTGACCTATAAACTGAACTAAACATTTTCTTGTCAGATTTATCTCTGACTGGCACCCCGGCACAGTCAAACCACTACAAACTTCTGTAAAATGATGTATGTATATATTAGGATCATTTAATCAAATCAAATTGTTTCCATGTTGACCTGTACAGTGCTGTGCACAGATTTAAGATCAGGACCTCCAGGCTGGTCAGGCCTGAGGGCTTAAACTGTCTGAAGAAGCTATTGCAATCAGATTTAATGGTACAGAGGAATTAAAAGGTTTGTGAGAGTTAAGGAGGAATGTACTGTATCATAGACGTGAGGAGACACAGATACCCTTTACACACACACACACACACACACACACACACACACACACACACACACACACACACTGACAAAAAAAAGCTTCATGATGAGGAAGAAAGTTATTTGTCTTCTCTATCAGCCACTTTGGCCAGAAATCTTGCAATCTGACTTTTTGCAATTTAAATACACATGCAATTGATCAAAATGTTACAATGAGTAGTTTAGTGATTGATTGTTTTTTTAATCTAAATGTAATTTGGCTAACCTGACCGCTGCCCTGCTGTTGATAAATGACTGGGCTGAAAAAATGTGAGAGCAAGTAGAAAAAAAATGTTTTGCTCTTTAACGAACTATTCAGTCATTCTATACTGTGCAATATCTTGTATTAATATCAGCTGAAAACTATCACTGTGCACCCATTCAGTCATCACCTCCTGAGAAAACCTGCCATCAACTGACGACAACTCGCAGCAGATTAGCGTTTAATGCTAATGCTACTTGATAAACTCTCACTAACTTAGCAAAAACAAGTTTCTTATCACTTAGGTAGGTCTATATTGTAATTTTAACAGATAAATTCAACCACGACCATCACCTGAAATAACTTTTTCATGACTTTTTTGTTGTTTTATATTGGGCCTTTTCCATTGAGCATGAAATCCATGAAATTGTACACGACTCTCTGAAGGATATTGATGTCCGGCCTTTTTTAGTCGCTTGCCAACTACATGTCAGTTCCCTTTTTTTTTAGTTTTGTGCGAAGGATTTTCTTACTGTAACTTGGCATCAAGACTACATTCAATATCCAAGAGCTTTAGTACAGCTAGAATAAAATTATTGCTGCCTTGCTGACAGGCTCAGAAACATCCAAGTTGGAAATGATGCATCGGATTGTCAACCAAGCAATGGAGAAAAAATGTAGAAACTCTCCTGACCATTAACTTGAAACCTTGTATTTTATGCAAGCAAGTGGACGGTCTCTTTGGTCAGTCTCATGTTGTTTATGTGGGTCGGTCACTTGTTCTGTTCAATGGTTCAGTTATCTGTAAATCTGTGAAAGGAGTACGTGTCTATTTTAAGTGCTCTTAAAATGGAGTCATGTCCTCTCTTTTCCAGCCAAGAAAATAGATTTTGGCAGCGGTACCGAAAAAAGATGAATCCCTGATCCGTCATGGAGAAAGTCAGATGGCTTTTCTCAGCGCTGCAGGGATCTTCACCTCATCTTGTATTTGAAGTATGATGGTGGATCTAAGCCAAACCAATGTAAGCAATGCAAGTTTTATCAGACTTTATATCTGTACCAGAATGCAATTCTTCAGAAACATCATGTCAGATTGACCTCTCAATTTTTAACAAGAGCAACAGTCTACAGCCATGCTGGCTCTGTGAAGCTGTACTTTGCCAAAGTGCTGCTTTGAGTTAATGCTAACGTGCTCACAATGTTAGAATGCTAATGTTTATAAAGCAGGTATGAATTGATTTGATTGATACTCATGTTTTCCCACAATACAAGTTTAGCGTGTTAGCATGCATACATTTGTTAATCAAGACTTGGGAGAGTAAAGTGTTCGGCAGATGTTGGCTATAAAAATTCAAGGATCACCAAAGTTACTATAGTTCGTGCTGAATGTCTGTGCCTAATTTCATGGCAATCCATAAGCCCGATCTGATATTGTCGTGTTGGTGGTGATCCTGGCAAATCGCAATTGTTCTTGCTCCAGGGCCGCAATTGAAACTGACCAATCACGTTTTTGTGTCTAATGTTGTGAAAGGGTCTATTTTAACTCAAACGATGTTTTCCTAAACCTAGCCAACTATTTTAGTTCCCTAAACAATACAGTGAGAAAAAACTGTAAACACACGGAAAAGAATAAGTGAACTTAGTGTAAAAATAATAAGTGGACAGGATATAAGAGTCCACTCAACCACAGCGTTTGAGATATAGTTTTCCTTCCCTTTTCAATGAATTTTAATTTGAAGTGGAAACAGTGGTCCTAGAACAGCATTAATAATAATAACACAAAGTCTTGGCTCTAGGAACAACACCAAAACGTGATATCGCTTACACCATCCATACAGTTCGTTAAAATAGACACATTTTTATCCCAAACCACAAACATTAACCTCATGGTGGAGCTGGAGGGAAAGTCGGGGGCTCATCAAAGTCACCAGGATTCCTCCTGTGGGCCATCCATCCGCCTTCATTTTATTCAAGCCCTGGACAAACAAGTTCATACAAAGCAGATCACATAAATTTTTCCATCTTTCCTGCGTTGGTTCATGAGTAGCAATGCATTTATTTTCGACCCACAAAGCTGAGTTTGCCAGCAGCTGTAGCAACGGAGCAAGTCAACGAATCAAGCACATCAACAGTGTTTGTGCAATCGCTGCCAGAGGTAGGTGACAAAAGCTCCACACTGCAGGGAAGTATGTTGAGTTTTTATTATTAGAACGATATGCTTCAAATCTAAAACATGAATGAAAATCCTGCATAACTTCTTTCCAAGCTGCCTAAACTGCAGACATCACCGACCCTTTTTGGTTTGCAGCAGAGAAAACGGAGCTACTGCATCTGCCACAATTTGTCAGTGTGTTTGGAAAACAACAAAACATGAATGTCAGAGAAGATCCAGACCTTTGTTTCTCTCTGGGAAACTTTCCACCAACATCCTCTGAAGAGGATACACAGTGAGCGACCATCTGATGAATATCAAACCTAAATGATTCAATACGACATTTTGAACTGCAGTGGAAATCTAATACGAGCCAAGACTTTGTGTTATCTTCTAAGTGCTTTCTTCACAGTTCATTCCGATTTAATGTGTAACACAGTAAACCTTGATATGCTATGAAAAAGCCTCAAAATGACATAGATTTCTGATCTATTAGTGAGGCTGGCTGATTCTTGATACCCAAGGCTGAATCCCTATGATTCATGACGCCATTGGAAAGCAGTTTTGTGTGTCTGTCGGTTTTCTCACCGTGTTGCCCACTTCCACAACCTCATCTCTGGGAACCACGTACATGATCTGGGAGTGCCTACATGACAAATAAAGATGACCCAGGACGCATGTATACATAGATCTCTGGGAAAAAGATGTCACCAGACACTCCAGGGGAATCATGCATGTGTGGGATGCAGGAGCAGTGCCCAAATATAGCTCCGGACCGCTCGTAGGGTGACGGTAAGAGGAATGCAACCGACCCCCCCTCGTCAACTTGTGTTCACAGGAAGGACACGGGAAAGAGGCAAGGATCCTGCTGGAGCACAAACCACATTCAGCCTCATCACTCATATTAAGTTTGGTAAATTTGGGAATTTTTTCTTCAGGCCTCATCCCCCCCGAGAGTCAAAGACTCTCTGCCTCTGGCCCCAAGCAATCAAACTGAAACGCTTTGTTTCTCAAAATACACTTATCAATCAAAAAAAGACAATGATATGAGCAAACAGGCTTTATGCTGAAAAGTTGAACCAAGTGTCAAAATGAAGAGAAGAATGTAAAGATGCATGTTCGTAGCGCCCCTGTGGTTCCACTCAGGGGGTCAACATGTGCATTGCTTTACCTGCTGAACTCAAACTGGATCCTGACTGGAATCATTTTAAACTCAAACTGAAACAGTTTGTTGAGAGGGATCAGTCATGTAGTCACGAATGATCTTGTGCTTCTTGTTTTACCGTGTCTTATTGTATTACACGTTGGCGTTTTGTATTGTGCTGTCTGTGTTTGCTCGTACACATTTTATGCTGATTTCATGTTTGTACTGTTTTTATTATCATAGTATTGTTGACTTTTATGTATTTTAAAGGCATACTTAAAACAAAAATACCTAAAACATAACTGACTTTAGGTATTTCTATTAAGTGTATTACATTTACAATTTCCATTATATTTACATACATATATTACTATATATACTATATATTACATTATTGTAATTCATATTGCAGTACTTTTAAGCATAATACTTCAACATTTGCACTAACTTAATTTAAACATATATAGTTATATCAACTCAACATGACGGAAATAGTTTGAATTAAATTACATACTTTATTAAGAACTTCCTGTGAAAATCCTGTGTTATTCAAATACATGAAGTCAATTTTTGACGGAAATTAAGTTTTAATGCTACATACTTGTCCCTATACAAATAAACATTAAATAAGTTAAATACACTGTCAAGTTAAGGATTTTAAAACTTAAATGGCACTAATTCTGTCTCACAACAGCGAGGCAAACAACGTTTGGGTCAATGAGCATAAAAAGTGCTCTGCTTTGAAAAAATTGTCCACAGAATTGTAAAGTATACACAATTTGTAGCAAGCAGGCTAAAACATGCACAAACACGCAGCGCTTTAAGAGTTTGGCCTCAACACCTCATAAACATAGATTGTATAAAACCCCATTTACAGGTATGACCTCAGTGCTGCATTCACTGAATTCAGCTGTGAACATCAAAAAACATGACACAACATTACTGAAATGCTTCAGCACAACAGCGATTGTCATGAATTATGCCTCCATTGTACTCGAACACACAATGCACAGGAGATTTTTCAAACGGTTCCTCTGTGATGCCGGCCTTTTCCCTCGCAGTCCTACAGGCCGCTCTCTAAGTCGTGGACAGTTTCGGTCCCGGCTGCCAACCCAAACAGTGAAATCACATACTCTGTGGCTCATGGTACAGTGAGCGCACCCGTCCAAGCGTGGAGAGAGGGGAGGGAAGGAGGTATTAGGTTCACTTCCCCAGAGATCAGACACACCAGAGGCGCTTTGCTTGTAAGGCCTCCACCAGCTGTACAGGCCCGGTGCAACGGAGCTCCTCCACTGCTGCTGACAACTGACACACTGAGGGGGGCGGCTCATTTTAATCAGCTCTCGCAGAGAGGATCACTTATGTTCACTGTATAATTTAATTAATCTAATTCCAAAATTAAATGTCCACTGTGCTTACTTTTTTGGCGAGTACAGAGTTCAGACAAGGTGCAACAATATGCTGCTACTTATTGTGTAATTCTGTTATGAATTACTACGTCCTAATGCATCTCTATATGTTTCATTCACCATACAACTGCATATGTACAGTAATTTAATAAATAAACACGTGTTTGGTCAGAATATGTTAAGCTGTGCTGCTCCCCTCCTATGTGACAGTCCACACATCTGGATTTTTTGTCATTGTATTGAAACAGACATTTGTGTGTTTTTCTGTAGATAAATGCACTTGATGAGTCAGGCGTGAGGCGAGTCCTTTATCATTTCATTCAGAGGTCTTGAATGTTACATTTAACTGTAGTAACATTGAATGCTAGAAGCCCTTTCTACAGACTCAAGTGACCATTTTTTCTCAGGGCGGACATTTTCATCTGACCTCACGCTCAGGGTGAGGCTCAAACGTCGTACTGCTGTGTTCTAGGGTGAAGGGCATATAAACGTAGGGAATCTGAAAATTTGTTTTAATTTCACTGACTCTTGATTGATTAGCAACTGTTTAGACAATATACAGTTAAATCAGGAAGGACACTGGATCATATTTCAAGGTAAAACCACAGGTTTCATTATTAATTAGCTGCTATTAGACAACAGTTAAAATTAGCATTCTGTTGATACTAAAATGTTTTGATGCTATCCAATTAGGAAAGGCATAAATTAATTCAGAAATATCAGTATCCATTTTGGAGACATGGAGACAACCTGGAGGTGAAACATACATGATATAACCAAACAATTTATGTTAGCTAAAAAGTTGTCGAATGCTAACATGAGCTAATGTGTTATCAAAAAAGTTATTTCTACCTTGAAATATGACCGAACTTGTCACCAGATTTTCCCTAGGCATCACCTCTTCAGCTGCTGATCACCTGTGAAGCAGTAAAATGACAACAATTCCTCAGATTGACTTTATTTAAATGAATTGCTACCTGGAACCCAGCAGCATTACGTTATCCCAGCTCTGAGCGTTGGTGGAAAACATCCGCCATATGAATAAGGCCTATTTCCTTGCATGTAAAAAGTTTTTGCTGGCTTTTTAGGCATTAAGTTTTCAGATTCAGATGTGCATTTAAAATATATATTTGAAATAGTATGAAACAGATGGTTGAAATGCAACCAACAAATGTCCTATATGAAGGCTGCGACTTGCAACAATGCCTTTGGTGGCAATGGATTGTTGTTTCCAATATTAACAGTGGCCGAGGCCGTAGTTCAAGCCCACTTATACGGTATTTGACATGGGAATGCTCACATGTAACTTGATGGTTGATTTGTTGCAATGTACAATTATCCTTCGTACAGGCCCAGGTGCAGATTGTCACAGTGTGACATTTGGGCAGCAATGACAAATTACTCTGTCAGCTGGTGTAGGTGAAGATGTCATTTTATCTCCTAATGATTTATGGATGTTTTTCGCAGTTGGAAAAATAAATCACTTCAGGGGATCATTAAAGTTAAAATCAACATCCACATCCACACTTATTATTCAATATTCTTATCATAAAGGGCTTTAACAGTGTGACTCCAGTAGTGGCTTTTTTTTATTTTTATCAACATGCATTAAAAGTTTATAATCGTCGCAGATCTTCAACAAGGCACTCATGATAAGCCCTGTAAATCCCCACTTCTACATGTCATTGTTATCATACAGCTTTCTGAGTGCTTCATCTGATTACAATCAGCGATGATGAATTACTGCAGCCTGAGCACATGTTTGTCTTCGTGGAGAATAGTGCCAATCTGAATCATATACGGCTGCAGCTATATGAACTGTGTTTGCAGAACGCTGGTGTTATAATTTCTTTTTATACAGTAGTATAAACACGTTCACGTCCCATCATCACCTGTGTTTGAGCATTCAGATCAGAAAGGTGCTGGAGTGCTACTGCTAAACCATTTACATAGCACGAAAGAAGCTTTCAGATCCAACACTGATGTAAAAGTACAATTACCTCAAATGAAAAATATGCCAATACAATTAAAAGTCTAGAGGTAAATCTATAAATTAATCAAAGGGTTTTTTTGCGTAAAATCTGAATCTACAAAGTAACATCACTGTTTCTTTTTCACCCGTCAAAACTTTCACAGGCAATAAAAGGATTACCCAGACTTCTATTCTTCTTTCATGCCTCTCTGGGCTCTCATATAAAGTAGATGTATAACATTATATCAAAACACTTCCAGCACAAAAATTATACTGATGGACAGTATTTAAGAAGGTGCACTTGGCTTCTTTCCACCATTGGGAACCAGAAGCAAACACTGGATTCACAAAACGTCTTCTTACCTGGGGCAACAGTTCATGTCCAAGTATGTCAGTTCCTACTGTATCATGTTATAAGTTGAGCACTTCTGCCATCTGGCCCGAAGCCACTTTAATATTGTGCACATAATTGTCGAGAGTAAACAGTGTGTAAGCCAGCACAGAGAGGAAACTGCTGGAGGTCAAATACTAAAGCCAGTTTACGTTGCCAAGATGTTAAACAACAAGCTTAATGTGGCTACAGAAATGCTTTATGACTGTAATTGTTTAGGTGGGAGAAATACTAAGTGTACAGTATGTTGGACCACTTGGCCTTTGTTATTACTAAATGGTTTCTGCACATTAAACAGATTTACTGTGGGCGATGTGATCATAAATTTGCGGCGGGTTTGGTTTGGTCATAACTACTCTCCTCTCACACTTCACTGAAACAACAAGTGCAGAGCCGCTGCAGGCCCGAATGATGACTAACTCCACGTACAGGGTTTGTTTTAAAAAGCTAAGGTCAAACACAGGGTTGTAAAGGCTAAATTCCACCATGAGTTCATTCTTCACTGGCCAGACCTCATATTAGAGAATAAAGATCAGGCATGAATCCATGTCACTATATTGTCAAAGGAGACGAGTAGAGCGTCTGTAAAATGTGTCTGCGCCGTTTACAAATGGCTCGAGACGAGAGGGAAGCGATGACGAAACATGATTAATTCTGGACAAGTGAGCGATCACGCGGATCCTCACCTCTCCTGAACACAATGAGACCTACACAGGCTGGTTCGGGCGAACATAAAACAGAAGTGACCCTCTGCCTTTAAGGGCCTCACTCCCACCACATCTTCCAGCCACAAACGCGCCGCTCGAAGCACACTCGCGCTGGGAGAATGAGAACTCTCGTAACAGGCTCTCAGAGAGTCCGGTCACGCTACACCTTCAGAAGAGGAAAGTGTTACCCCCAAACATTTTTTCAGTGCCGCGCTGAATGCCATCGTCAGCTCGTCAACGTGGAGACCAGGCGCTGTGTTAGCTTAACCACACCTCCCCCCTCGACCAAAGTTGTGAACCAGAGGAGAGTTTATTATTTTTACTCAATTAGAGCTCCATCTGATACTCCGAAGGGCCGGTTGTTAGCTCCACACCTAAATACAAAAACGTGCTGAAGTCTGTGGAGGGCAGAGCGAATCATTGATTATTATCACAGTAATTAGGTATGACTTTAGAATAGTATTTAAATATACATCCAGTAGGTGTGTCGATGCAGAAGCATGCTGTCTCCATAGCAACAGGCACACCAGTGAATCACAACATCAAAAATAATCTCCTCACTGTTGGGGAAGTGGAGAACATCTTGAAGCCCTCCTGAAATGCAACATCCCCAGTCCCCATCAGGCCTTTTACATCATGTGTTCATCGTTGGAAGAGAGCAACGTGACCATTAACTACCTCTGTATTTGGTCGTAAGGTATTGATTTCGCTGTGCTCTGCGGTCTTTTGTGTTTAAATACAAAGCCATGATGACAGAAAAATGGAAACCAGCTGAGCTCCCTGCACAGTTGGCATTTTTAAAGCTCACGTAAAGATTTTGGTGCCGCTCATAAATTGAGACGCAGTGATTGTTGTCAATGTGTAATTGTGATCCGTGGGTCCTCAAGCAAAACAATTACTGGAGCTGTAGTCTTGATAAAAGCTTGAAATAAAGCTGAAATTACACTGATGAAACCATGAGGGATTTTTCAGCCTCTGAATAAATACTTGGGCTAATTATATTGCAACTCATCCTGAAGGCTGTTGGCTAATGAGCAGCTGGTTCTAGTGCCAGTTTCAACCTTGGAAACTTGGGTTAAGCTCAATAGTATTAAAATTCGCTTTAATAAGGACACAGTCTTTCTTTGAAAGGGCATCGAAATGTGGAAAGACCTAAATGAGGACATGGTCACAAATGATCCTAAACATCATGGTTTATACCTGTTTGTCTGATGAAGTAGACTAGCCCTCACCTGCCCATAATTTACAAATGTGATAGTTTCATTACATTAAAAATGTATATAACACCTAACCTACCTTATTAATACTATCATACTAAAGTGGATTTTCAAATGTTTTTAGATTGTTTATTTAAGTTCATTTGTCTTTGCATTGTAGGCTACTATAACCATCTGGAGTGGCAGAAGTTGGATGTCATTGATCGTGGACCCCTGTCCAATAGTTATAAAGCAATTTGAAATGTTCACCCATTACTTAAAGTGAACTAGCCTATTTGAGTCATTACCTATCACTTTAAAGCTTACTTATTTAAACTGTTTATCTAATAGCTCACTCAAAGCTAACTGTTTGCTGATGAGCCTGTTAGTATTTAATTCATTTAGCTTTTAATCAACTGTAGCTAACTTGGTTTCTTGCACGCTCTTACTCAGGACATTGGGAGGTGCGTATTATGTAGTCAGCATATTTGTAGGTGCAAATTTTCTGGACGTTGTGACAATAAATTAATTATTACATGTGGATATAGAAATGTCTATATATATATTTTTTTTCAGATTAGCAACACCCTAAGTGCATCCTGACAACTGCAGATACCCCTAATAACATGTACTCCTGTTTAGGAATCACTGGTTTAAAAGGCCACATTCAGATGTTTTTCGGACAATAATAACGCAAAGACAGACTTTTCTGACAGACAGTAAAGAAAGACTTGCCAAACACAACTGTTCGACCCAAAGTGTAAACCCAAGGCATTGCCCCTATATAACCACCATAACAGATTTAGTCATAAAGTGACCTTGATCTAAGGTGATGGAGGTGTGCAGACAGTTAAAGTCCAAGCAGTTTGATGCAGGTTGGTCATACATGCAGCCTGTGGGACAGGAGTATGAGGGTGTGAGGGAAGATTAGTTTCCATTTACCTAATATCAGCCTGTAGATCATTAGCAAGGCAAAACAGTCATACCAACGCAGACAGACAATGGATGCATTTATAGAAGTAGGGCTCCATGGGATGTGTAGGTGTCCTCTGAGATTGCCCGTAGAGGGGTCAGGGTGGAGCTTTAGATGTGAGCTCTGTATATAAAGTTGCAGTGACATTTTTAATTTGCATCACATACTTACACATTATCAAAACAACGCCGAGATGAAAGTGAGAGAAATCGGTTGAGACGATGAAACAAGCCACTGGGCGTCTCTTATTGCCACGGTTATATTTCCAGCAGTGTTAACTACACTAGATAAACTCGCCCCAGTGTTTGTCCTGCCTACCTCACTCTACTGAATACAGGCCACACACACACCAGGCACACACATACATGCAGACGCATATAGAGTCACTTACATCAGCGCACATACAAACCATGACCCTCAAATGCAAACACACCCAGAAGAGCCTGCGTGACTGCTGCAAAGAAATAAAACATCAGCGGATCACAGCGGTCCAGAGGTATTAATTTGACTGAGTTGATAAATAGTTTTATGTTGTGAATGAGGACCCAGCGGACCCCTCTCTGGAGGACCGTTGCACTTGAGAGCCAGTTGGTTTCCATCTCACTCTTTTTCCGGATGCATTGAACATTTAGCTGTTCCAACTCCTAGTATGTGAAGATTCAATTTGGAGGTTGCTTGCTTTTCTTTTGTTGCTCCTTTCAAATACCAGTCCTTCTGTAAGTGCAACAAAACCCAGAGACCTCCTCTTCAACCTCGGGATACGATGTCATGATGTCTCAGCCCTTTTGATAAATGAGTGTCTGGAGCAGGTTCCCTCTCTGCAGTCTGTCCTCTTGATTGCCGCCCAAATGCTCAGCAGCTGGCTGTTAACAGTTCTGCTTTACAGAAATCCTGCTCATATAATTCCTTTGTGGTTAATTATTGCCAAAGTATGATGAAAAACCTTTCATCTCAACAGTTTGGCCAATTTTCACTCCTACTGGGAGGCTTGGCAGAAATATTTGTGTGCAAATAACGTCTCAATTAACATCGAGACAAGAACCAGCCTCATTGAACAAGACACCAGAACATTCTGCTGAGTCTGATCATTTGGATTCCTGTAAGGGGACACTGCCCCCAGACCATTTTGGTCTCTGTTAAGAAAAAAAGGAAAGGCAAAAGGCAAAACTACCATCTTCGTTTGGATGACTGCATTAAATCATCTTGACAAAACTTTTAATAATAGGGAAGCTTGATAATATCAACACGTCATCATATCAGCCGATAGATATTTGAAATGAAATGAAGCCTCTTGGATGGGAGGTGAAAAGTCTTCAAGAAACTGAAACAAGTCCAGTTGCCTATGATACAGCTCTTAGAACTGGCCTTCACTGCAACATCTCTGCCAATATTACAGGCTGATTAGATGCCATACCAGTTTTTTGTACGCCCTCAACTTTCTGTGACCTGCTCTCATTGCATTACATTTCGACCCTTAGTCCTCAAATCTTGGCCCTTTCGTGTTCAAATGTAACACAGTGTTTCTTTTCCAAGCTTCTTCTGCCAATTTTCTCCTTTTCTTCTCCTTCCAAACACAGGTAGATTGGTTGTAGTTCAGACCCTTCCATGCTAACACATAGGACATCGGCCAAACTAAGAACTCAAAGTGCACGTCAAATGTATCTTTCCCAAATAGAGTTTCTGTCATTGATTATTTAGGGGGATGTGATTGCCGTGTGATTATGGATGCCAATGCTTTTTCTTGATAGGACTGGCCTTACTCTGCCATTAACTTACGCTAACATTCTCAGACTAAAGACTAAAGGTTAACAGTAGTCAAACATAAAAGCTGTATTCTATGCCAGCGGCAGTGCTGATACAGCAGATTGTGAACTGTTTCCCCGATAAACAGACCAACCTCATCAGCTGTTGTGGCCCTCCCGTGACCAGAGACAGGGTGAGGAGGAGAGAGCCTGAGAGGAGCAGCAGCAGGCCTGTGGAGGGATGTAACACCTAAAGAGGTCAGTGTGTTTACCAGGAAAACTACAGCTCGCAATGCCCTGTGTCAGCACCGCTGCTGGCTGGTTGTCGTACAAAACAATTGCAAGAATAATACACAACCAGAGCTACATGCCCAACAAACACAACTGACAAAGGCAACCAATTAGAGGCAGAGTAGGGCTGATAATGCAATAAAAGCAGTGGGGCCCACAATAACAACATTTTGATAACTGAGCCAAGAGGGAATTTAGCCCAATCACAATCACTACTGCTCAGACACCAAATGACATCACAGGTGCTAGATGCCAGCACTTGTATCCAAGATATTTTGGGCTCAATATCGCATAGTGTGGGACGAGGAGATGCATCATCCATCTTCATACATTTCACCCCCGTCGACACAGTGTTTGTGGTTTAAAATATCACAGGAGTCATCCCATTCCGTGCTGCTCCCCTTGTAAAAAGTGACACTGACCCTCAGAGACTATAACTGGCACTCGTGCTGCTGATGATTTGTGTTCATACTTAAACAGCTACAAACTGTTTCATTCTGTTCAATGTTGAGCCATGTGTGACTACTCTGGAAAAAGTCTGCTCATATTTGTTTGTCCTGAACTCCACATGTTTCTAACCATAAATCAAAACTGTATCCAAAACAACTTGTTTTTTTTTTACTTGCTCACAAAATGCCATTATATGGATAAGGATCTTATACTTCTAAAATATCCAGCCACATGTTTAATTTGCCAAATTGTAACTTGAGGTTTGGTAAGTCGTCATAACTACAAGCAGCATAGTGTTAGAAGTTATAACATTTGATATAGCACTACAGAAAACCTCCGCACCTGTTTTACAGCAGAAAAAAAGCATCCAGGCTGTGACGAACTAAAAAGGATCAGATCTGCAGTTGAGTGAGAGAGCTGAGTGCCAAAACCCATAAACACTCAACCGCAAGCATTACAGAGGGGAGTAGCCTTCACCACAGCACAGCGCTCTGTGGCAGACAAGATCCGATCTAAAGCATAAATCAGACAAAACAGACGACATCCAGCTGAGGTGGAGGCCTCCATCTATCCAGAGTAAATAGACAAATCTGAACTTCACAGTGGGTTTTTAATGCTCTCAATTATTTGGTTTACATTCACCGCTCCAGCTAATGTAAAACTCACAGATTGTAATCTTGTGTTGGTGTATGGTTAATGTGGATCTGACCTGCAGATCATTCATCGGTTTCAGCTTTATCAAAGAGCAGGGACTATATTGTAAGTGCACTGCTCTTCAGGAAGTGCATTTTTGTGCTGGAGGTGATGATGACATGACTGGGTGCTAGGAGTTATAATAGCCTGAGCAAATAAATACTAACCAGCACCTCACTTCCCTAGTGATCCTAATATGATTAATATGATGATCTGGAATAGATTTTTGCTCATTTTCATTACTTTTTTTACTTTGGTGGAACATCTGTACATTTGGAAGTAAAACAATTCGAGTCACTTTCCTTAAGATGAGGCCTTCTCTACACTAAAATGGACAGTTAACTTTACACTTTGGCCTCTCGTCCACATGCAAACAGCATTTTAAGTCAATGAAAAACTGAGATGTTTTATCCAAAGTATATTTTTGTAAACACTTTGATGTCTGTGTATCCATTTGTACATGTAAAATGAAGCATTTGGGGAAACGACAATTTTAAACCTCAATTCTCATCATCCACCCAAGCAAGGAAAATTCCAAGCAAGGAGTTAAACGACTGTGAATAAATCAAGAATTAGTTACTACTTCTTATGTTTTTATTTCCTATCGCCAGAGGGGAAAAAGTTCACTGGGATTTAACAAAATGATCTTCAGCAACAGGTGAAGAGGTCAGTGTGTTTCCTGGGAAAACTATAGCTCACAATCCACCCTATCAGCACTTCTGCTAGCTGGTTGTCATAACAAGAATAATACACCAACAACCAACAAAGGAAACCAATAAGAGGCAGAGTAGGGTGTGTCTTGTAACAAAGGCAGTTGGATCCGTAATAAAACATGATCGACAGCTGAGCCCTGTTGAATGTTCTTCTCTGGTAACTGACATATCAGTGATGTTGACTTTGGCACAGTATATAAGTTTCAGCCTTTGTCATTTTTTTTGTGCTCTCCTGTGCAGGGAGATGTAACCAAGCTCACGTGGACAGGATTTTTTTTTTTAAGAGGGGGTTATTTTTACAAAGATATCCACTTAGAAAAATATCTGTATTTCTTTCTTTGCTTGGCATTTTACTATATAATCTCTTGATTATATCTTATGGTCTGTCAAGGTCAATAACCAAAGATTTTTCAATCTAAATTACTTTTAAGGTTTTTCAATTCTATACATTTCTCAGCCAACAAAACCTGCAGGATAATCATGGCTCTTAATAACTTAATGTTAGCGTTATGCTCAGTTAGCAACCACAACTAGACTTTAATCTTATCTATACCCTTTAAATCCACTACAAATCTCTGTACTTTTTTTTTTTCCAGGACTGTTTGAAAAGACCCAAGAAAGGTTTATCTGACATCCATCAGAGGCTATAAATCACGATAAATAGAACCGTTGCTCCTAAAGAGAAACAGGTTCTTGTGGCTCAATCGTTTCCATATGAGATACAGGCTGCAATTCACACACACACACACACACACACACACACACAAAGTGTACGCATGAATAGGTGCACAGTGAGTACTACACATCCGCTTCGGTCAAAACTAAACCACCGCCTCACCGATACACACACATGGCCTGCTGGGTGGCGTGTGCTCAGACCTGGCTGGTGTTCAGATTGCAGCGTTTGATTTTGTCAGATGATGGATCGTTCATCGCTGGATTCGAAACATGCTTCGTCAAAATGTCCACGTCTCTGTTCGAATCGAATAGAGCTGCTTCTTTACTCTTCGTCCATTCATCAGCTTGCAGCACGCTGAGTTGGAATCTGACATCTGTTAATCTGACATCTGTCTTAGTCAAGCCTGTCACTGTGTGACTCATTTCATCTAAAAAGAGAGAGCGATCTGTCCAAGATGCTGTTTTGGATGCAGTAACTCTCGAAAGGTTTCAAAATATAGACGGTCTTGGCATGTGTCTCTGCTGTGTTTAAATTATATTCAGCTTAAAGTCCACATTGCAGCTTGTAGCTCGGGGGGGAAGAATCTTGGCTACGAATTTTATTAAATCATGTTCTCGCAGGATTCTTGATCAACTAAGAAATTAATGTATTCTTATCTGTTCTCCTCAGAGAATCATAAATTCAATGTGAGTTGATAGATTTGTTGTATTATGAAATGCACATACACACATTCGCATGCTGGAATGTGTCAGGTATTTGGCTGATATTCACTTGTTTTTGCCTATATTGAAACTTAATCCCGTGCTTTAGGCTGCCGCTGAATGCATAGCTGGCTAATCTTTTTTAGGAAGACCCCCCTGGAGTTTCCACAAGGACTTAATATTGCTTCAATAAGATGTTTATTGTTCTCAGTATAAGAGGCTTAAGTGTAGGCAACACAGGGACAGACTGGACGTGCAGCATTAAAGCAACATATAGTTAATAAGTGGGATGAAAACACAATAAAGACATGCAGGTTATTTTGCAGTTAAACACTTTATGATTGCTTCATATGAGCTAGTTAACCAAAAATGTACCTTAAAGTGCTTCGTCTGGTGTGTCTTCATTACAACAATAACTCACTCATACATCCTACACGTTCCCATGGGCACCTCTTCTCTCCACCTCAGTCATGACATCATCATCCAGAGCAGCTTCGATCCATTCGTTGATCCCAAACGCACTTTAAGTTGAAATTAATTTGAGTTCCAGTGGGGGGAACAAGACATCGTGATTGGTTCAGACCCACAGAGTTTTGATCGGCAGCTTGGAGGAGAATTTTCCATTAAGGAGGCTAAACTTGACCTCTGATCTCACAGGAACTGCAAATATCCCTGTTGGCTCTGACTATTCATGGGGCTAAAAGCTCGGTCAGTAATGGCCACACTGTGGGGATCAAAGGTCAGAGGTAGGAGGAAATGAGGTATTGACCGAGACCTACAGGGCCATACATGGTGTTTCCTCTGCATGTTGTGTAACTGACCGATTCTGTGACTTTCATCATCACCATCACATCTGGAGATTCTGATCCACACGTGAAGAAAAAACAATCACGTGTTAACATATGTGATTTACATGAGTCAATTTATGTGAAAATGTCCAGTTCACATGTGACATTATTAACAGTATGCAACTTTTTACCTTACAGCTTCAGAGTCATTTTGATGGTTCAGTGTCTTACAATAGGGTGAATGGTGTCTCTGTCACTTGTGTCTGCACTATAACTTCAGTGGGAGAGTAGGATCACAGTGTTACATACATGTTTACTTGCACACGTTTTCAGCACATAAAATTGTTATGATGTAATGAGTTTTGTTTGTAGTTAGCACCGACATTACGTCTGAAACATTGTTACAGACCTGGGATTTATATTTATGCCAGTGGTGTTGCACTCTGCAAATGTCACGTGACATAGTATTGTGGTTACAAATCAAACAGTTCTATGATTCCGATATGAAAAGTTTCTTCATGGGCAACAGTCTGATCTTCCAGAATAAGCTTGAATCAGATCAGGTCACCTTGAGCAGGCTGTGATATGTGTTTTCACAGCGGTCCACCTGGTTCCCGCTGCTGTCTGCTGACTTGTTCATGTGGATTTAACGGGACAATAAACAGCCTGTGGCTCTACTTCCACTTCGTGATCTCATATCAACTCCACATGAGAGCTGGTAAAACATCCCTCTGTTGCACCGACTGTAACATATTATGAGAGACTTAATGGTTATAGACACTGTCCCTCAGCCAGAAGTTAGAAGCTTCATGAGCCGCTCTGCTCTGAGTCTCTTTCAGCTTTGCATGTGATGTATATATACATATATATATATATATATATATATATATAATATATATATATATATATATATATATAGTCATAATGTAAATTACTTTTTCACTAAAATAAAGTTCAGAGATTTCACATCACATCATTTATTTTTTTCAACATCAGTCACAATGATTTTTTTTTTTTTTTACAGTAACCCCAGCAGATAACAGCTGCCATTCTTTGTTATCAGAAAACTGTTTATTATCTATTATCTTATCTGTTACTCCCCAAACTTAAACATCGGGGTGCAAACACACACGCACACACACTCATTTGCTGATATGAGCACATGTGCCTGACACACACGTCTGCCTCCCTGGTCAACCTCCATCACTCACCACATCATACGAACAACTTAAGCGTGACTTCGGCAACATAAAAATGGGGGCGTGCAGACGGAGACGATCTCTCTCTGGTGTTGTTTTTTTTTTCTTCAGCTCTGGGATCATTTTTAATAATGTCTTCATTTAGCTTGTACTTAAACAACTTCTGAACCCTGAGGGCTAAACTGGGACTCAATAAAGACGAGTGTGGAAGTTGTCCAGAAGTCAAAATCCAGAAGTCCTCCAGTTTTTGTTTTTTATCCTCATTTCTCCTATAATGACCTGCACTCAGCCAGTTTGAGGAGTGACTTCTGATTCCTATCGATGAAACAGGAATGCAATGGCATAAGAGCTCTTTCTGAATAACAGAAGACATTGTGGCCAAAGTGCACATTTCACTCTGTGTATCAAGTTTCCACACTTGGTGTCTTGCAGGGGGAAATAAATCATTTTCATAAAGAAGTGAACGCTGCTTTTCTGTTATGATTCAGTCAACTTTAGCCTTCCTTGGCTGCACTCAAATGAAAACCTTCACTTTGAGAATGCTCTACAATATCCTTGTTTCCAGAGATAAATGTTATGTGACAATAATTTAGACAGTATTTCAAAATCGCAACTTTTATACCTCATGTTTCACATTTTCATGCTAATAATCATTTTTCAGAGTTGGAATTGTGTGTCTTTAAAGGGGCACTTTGCAGTTTGGGAAATTCTCAGAGTTTTGATATTTGCCATATTAATGAGGTAATACTACAAACTCAGAAATATATATTTTTTCAATAATTGAATAAACAAGCTGCTCAGAGGAAAATAAGGTCCCCAGAACACTGTTTGAAGCTAGAAAAGTGGCAGGGTCCGCCACATATTAACAAAGTATTCCCCAAAAACGTGTGTTCCCCAAAACTACATAGTGCACCTTTAAATGTTTGTCGTACATTAGATTCACTGTCTGAGCCACAGATGTGATTTCTCTGTTTGTCATTAGCCTGAGTGAGAGATTGTGATGAATGAGTGCTGTGTAAATTAGTCCACCAAATGACTTTGAGTCGAAAATAAAAAAAAAAAACCTTTGTCATGGACGCTTGCCGACACACATGTGGATCATACAGATAACAGATCCATTAAAACCACTTTGATATTACATTATTTCCTCTTTTCATTTGTGGTAAAGAGGAGCTTACAACAGTGCAACAGAGGGAAAACAGACAACATCTGGGTGCTGAGAGGTGACGGGGCTGACGGCCAGCGAATGTAAACACAGAGGATGGATTTGGCTTCTTTTCTCGTGAGATGTTTGAATATTCAGTGAGAAGCCAATAAAATAACGGAGGAAGTCAGGATTTTTACACGTATTAGCCCTGAACCCAGTCAGGCTGATTACATTTGCTTGTGATTTCCAACAGCAATTAAAAAAAGAATCATCTCGTTGTATTGCAGGAAATAAATCTCTCGAGACTTGTTTATTTACGCAAACAAACAGCGCGCTATGGGAACGCTGCGCTGAGTCTAATTGGCAGGACGTCTCGTCTGCTCTCAGCCAGCTGACAAGCCGACAATGTCGTGCAGCCAAGTGTGGAGGTAAACACGCAGATACACCGGCCTCGCCTCCATCCTCTCCAGCTCACTGGGTCGACACCAGAGAAGCGCTGATCCCACTTGTTCTGGTTCACTAAGGCCTGGAATTCCCTGTTCGGATCAACAGGAAAAGTATCCTCTCTGTCCTCCGAGACAACTAAAAGCCTGTCTGTCTTAAAGAGGGGTGGGGGTCTCGTAAAGCTGTCGGGCCCGACGGTGTCCTTTTACTTACCCAGACTTGGTCTCCGCTCAGAGCATTCCGGGACACTCTTAAATGGCGGTTTATGGGTAACCTGTCAGCCCCGGGATCATCAGAGGTTTACGGGTTACCAATAAAAACGCTGCCATGGTTCGGAAGCTCCCTAACTCATCCTCAAACCCAACCCCCCAGTTCACTTCTTCCTGTCTTCAAAGATTAGAAGGGACCCCAATAAATTCACCACCTTTTCCCCACAACTCCTCCGTTTGTCTCCTGCATTCATCACCGCGATTATCCGATACCAGGTAAGATTTTACAGAGTGACCACTCTGGTTTTTGTAATCACAAAACTGCCACAGTAGACACTGTCGGTTAAGTCTTAATCTGTTAATGTTCTGATTTAATTCCAGCTTTTTACAGTATTTGATGTTTCCTTTGACATTTTCCAAGGTTGAAGCGAGCCCCCAGGAAGACCGTCAGGCTTTGAAGCCAGTGTTCGTATTGGTCAGTAAGTTATCATTGTGAAAGTAGAGGCTGTAAAACAGTAGATACATTTTTAGATACCCTTCAAAATGAAATGAAATTGAAAATTGAGTCATTCAGTCCAAAATAATTTGGAGTCTAAAAGAACCGCGTGAATAAATGATTTTATCCACATTCAAGTTATTCGAGTGCAAAACCGGAAGTTCGCTGGTTGGGTCAGTGGAAGTCTTCGGTGCACACACCCTAGGGGCCATTCAACAAGATCCAGGTGTTTTCATACCTGGGAAGTCGAGCTTTTTGCCTTCAAAGAGCCACTTAGCAGCTTTCATAGGAATGACACTTCAGAAAAACAGTACATTCATCCAGCTCATCATTTCAAGGCAAAAGACATCAAGTCAGAAGAACTCATGTTTAAGAGTTCTGAGGTGGTTTGAAAATTATAATATTATAATAATATAATATTTACATGACATGAATTTAAAAAAAGGGATGTAGATTCCATTCAGTCCCGTGATGACTTTTTTATAGTCGTTTTACTTGGCCTGAAGAGCAAACGAGCCTGAGGATTTCTTAGAATATCAAACACGTCTTTTAAAGGACCTTTTATGGCTCTTTTTACTGAATAAATGTTGTATTTCTTTAACTCCATTTCTATTCCCTTCTGTATATTTTTCTCACAGAATTCTAACTGATGGTAGACATAATATCCAGGAGTCCAAATATAACACACAAATAAAAGACTATAGAAAACTGAGACATTTCCCAGAGGTTAAATTTAACAGTTGAGCATCTGTTTTATCAGATGGTTGACCTGGCCGATGACAGAGATTCAGAAGCTCCAAACATTCACAGAGAGAACAAGTCACATAACATCCAAACAATGTCCGGTCTGTAGTGCTCGGAGAAACAGCTGGGAAAATGCACAGCCATGTTTTTAATTAATGACTCGATGTCAAGTGAACATTTATCACATTGAGTGAAGATGGTGTGTGTTGTTGCACTCGAGTGAAGTTTGCTCAGTCTGAGACAAATGGAGAAGGTTGTCCAGCTTGTTAAAGAGTCTAATATATATATCTAACATATAAGCTTAGGATTGAGGGATTTAACTGGACTTCTGACTCTGGCTTTTTGTCTTTTTTTCCTTCACCAACATCTTCCCACAGGGTGACACAGTATTTTATGCATTTTCACGTTCCATTTTACGTCTTTCGATGGTCAGACTTTATGGCAGCTGACCTTTCTTTGCTCATAATGTCCGCCAAGGCAAACACCCTCCACTGTTTTCTTACCTGCGCACCAACAAATTGGAGGTGACAGTTTTAGGTGGGACGGTAAATGTGGTCAGGGCGACTGGGGTCAGTGCTGCTGGTTTACATGATGTTCTCTGGTTATGGTTTACATGACAGATGGTGGAGTTACGGCTAAATCAACATGTCTCCCACACACACGGCAGGGAGGAGCCGTCCTCTCAGACATATCTGTCCTGCTCTTTGGAGATGCTGTGTGTCTGAATCTTTGTATGTTTGGATCTCTGAAAACACAGTTTGTGTGATTTACTCAAGATTTCATTCTCATTTACTCCAATACATGATATCCTCTACATTGTATTTTTAAAGTAGCATCTTCAAGGTTTATTCTAGGGTTTTCATTCCAGCAAGTTTAAACAAATATACCCAAGAAACACCGTGCCGTGCGTTTAAAAGAATTGTGGTGATTATGTTAGCAAGTTCAGGCCAATTTTATTTATATAGCTCAAAATTGCAAGTCACATTGCCTCAGTGGGCTTCATAATCTCTACAACACCCTCTTTCCTTAGACCCTCAATTCAAGGGCATTTATGATGCTATTCAGCATCACTCAAAATAGATGAGAAATTATATATATATTATTACACAGTACATTTTAAAACTTGGTAGACTTAACTTGGTAACTTGGTATTGAACCTAACGTTTTTATTGCAGGTTTATTACTGGTTTAACTTTACATTTATAATACCCTTTATATTATTTGTTATGTTCTGTTGTTGCATTTTGAGATAATGTTTAACTTATTTAACTCAATGTTTTATTTACAAATGGTGTATGGTAAATTCCTGTTAACACAGCCACTTCCACAACCGTGAATAACATCAGGTTGATTAAGTTAATTGATGACGGTTAGCAGCATGTCGTCAACTCTAAACAAGTTTGGGGAAACTACTCTGATCTGCTTTGTAACAATACGTTCTTATAAATTTTTATCTAAGTGATTTCATACTGAAGAATCATTATTAAAAACCAATACCTGGGTCTGAAGCACAATTTACTTTTCTTGTGTTCCTGTGCTTCTCCAGCCTGCTTCTCCCTCCACACCTGACCTGCATTATCTTCATAAGCCCTGTCCTGTTCCCTGTGGTTTCTCCAGCCTATCGGCTCCTTTCCTGCTCTCTTGTTTCTTCATATCATTCCCCTCATCTGTACTTCTCCTCATCTCATCATGTGCACCTCATCCTCATGTCACTTTAATTGAGCATTTATTCTCTCCTGGGTTTTTTTTTGAGTGTTTTTCAGTCCTGTTCCTGTGGCCCCCTGCCCTTTATGTTTTATGTGTTAAACAAGGCATTTTTTTGAATCAGGTGTGTTGGAGAAACATGCGGGCAGGTGGCCCACAGGAACAGGAGTGAAAAACACTGATCTATTTCATCTCTTTTCTTCTGATACAAAGCTCAGGGAGGTGCTTCACTGTTTCTGCCGTTTACACAATGACGACAAACACTTGAATCTTGAATGGTTGAAAAATGACACGATAGCGGGCTGCCCACTAATTCTGATAAAATACAACTCAGAGTCAATGAATGTAAGTGTATGTGGATGTACACTGGCTCTGTGTGAGGGCCTGAGATGACTGAACGATCTCCAGCTGCTGTTAAAATCGGAAGTCACTCCAGCCGTTTTCTTTGGATTACAGAACAACTCAATTCTCCTCATTCTTCACAGCACAAGACCTTGTTTTTTCGGGGGCTTTTAGCAGAGCAGTGATTTAATGTTTTGATGAAATTGTTTTACTCACATGTTCCCTTCACTCTCTGTGCAGCTGTATAAACACATCTCCACACTACTTGTTTCAGATGATATTCGCTCTCCCCAAGAAACAGAGGTGAGATCTGTCCTGGATGTGTGATGTCTGCTGACATGAGGCATGCATACATTTATGCATCTTTATTGTCTATGTATGACACACAGTGATTGATTCACATGCGCAGCCAAGTCCAAAGTAAATTCAGTATCAAAGTACTCGCATTATGCTGTCTCCAGGCCCGTATCCTCCCGCTGATTCATCTCTAACCGTCTCTCTGACAGATGTCAGGGGGACTGTTCCTCCTCACAGTCCCTCTGTTGGTGATTACGGTCTGAATTTATGTGCAGATCTGTGAAGCAGACGAGCCTCCAGATGCTGTCTGTTTGTGAACATCTTTACAACACGTCTGTGTATTAAAAAAGTAGGATAAAGCACACTAAATAGGTGAGAGACGGATCAAGAAGTTGTTTCAAATCAAAACAGTAAGGAGAGGAGTCTTTCAGTTTAGGTGGCCAAGGTTAAAGCCAACTACTGTAAGCGAGGCCATAATCAATATTGAATTCAAACCTTATTAACCAGAGTCTGAGGTGTCCACAGCCTGCGTATTGAATTTGAATAGCCAGTGTAACATCACAATGATTTAAAGCTGTTATTTTAAGGGAAAAGGTTACATCATGTTGCTTTAACTTAAAAGGCAAACATCAACAGTCCTTTAAAAATGTCAAATCTTCCAAAATGTTTTACACCTCAAATGTGCGAATCAACACCACATATTTGACTAAAGCTTGTAAAATAACCCAGTTCTTGTAAATGTATACGTCAGAAGTGGAGAATTGGAAAACCATCTGCCTATGGTGACCACAGCACCTCAGCAGTCAGAGCTACATACTTGAAAAGGACATCCGTCTTCAACACGACATGTCGTTTTCAACACCACCGTGTGTCTACTTCAGGACATTCTGTTTTACTTTTCAACACAATGTGTATTTTTGAAAATTGTACATGCCGGGCTGCTGATGAAATAACTACATTTGTAGCGTGCATGTGGAACGCAGCTGCCTCTGGTACCACAGCACCTCAGCTGTCAGAACGTAATCCAGTCATCCATTAAGTAAATCCATGATAAACACATGCCAAGCCACTACTAACACTTTCTCTAAATGCTTGTGTGTGTCCCGGAGCCTGACCCTTTGCTCCCTCTAAGTGGACCATAACTCTCATCTAAAAGTCATCTGGTCTGCTTTACAGCCTGTAGGGGGTCAGAAGATGGAGCACTGTTAACTCGATCACTATCTGCACCAATCAGAGCTGCTCTGTAACACTTATCAGTTACGCAGATTAGTGACTAGATGAGAGGGGTCACAGAGAGAAAAGGCATTCGTTGAACAACTGTAATTGGTGAAGATGTTTCAAATCTGTAAAGTGTGTTTTCTGGCACGGTTTCAACTTCAGGAAGCATTTTTCTTTCTGGAGACATGAAAGCAGATCCAGGCAGGTGTTACCTTTCCTGATTGCCGGGATCATAGCCTGTCAGCGATGTAACAGTGATCTGAGACGGCACTCAGATGGACTCGCTGATGGGATAAGACGGAGCTGTTGACCTGAGAGACAGACTGATCCATGTACAGGGTGGAGAGCTGATGGAGGGAGATAATAAGGTTCTAGAGAGAGAGAATCGAAAGGAATTGAAAGATAGATCAGGGGAAAAGAAAGTGAAATAGACAACCTTGAGAAAATGAGAGAAAAGCTGTTTGAGAACCGAAGCGGAGTGTTTAGATCGTGAGGTGACAAGTCGAGCTGATGGTTTGTTTAAACTGTCTATAAATGTCTCCCGCAAAAGAGACTTGAATTACATCGATGAGTTTAAGTCCAGAGCAGATGGAGGGAAGTTGAGAACCAAGTTAAGACTGAGAGCAGAACAATCAAGTCCAATTCAGTATCAAAATAGACAATCTAGTCTTATAATCTCAATACTTTTTACAGCTATCAAAGATAACACACAGTCTGAATCAGGTCAAGCAGTTGTTGAAAACACTGTCAAGGTTAACACAAAGAGGAAACTTTACCATGAAGTTGGAGTTGAATGCTGCAGCATTTCTGTCCAAAAGTCAAATATTTTTTTTATATACTTTTCTCCATCCTTACAACCAGAGGTTCAAAGCAGGAGCTTAAAACATTGGCAATCGAATGCAGCAGGAATAGGTCCTAAAACCTGAAAGTAAGTTTCTGGTTTCCTCAACTCAAAGTCAGTGGGGTTTTTGTTTTTGTTTTGTTTTTTTAATTTTTGATTAAATGTCTGAAACAAGGTCTGTGGTTAACACAAGCTGAAAAGATTTTTCACATTTTGTTATGTGACATAAAATACAATAGAAGCTGTCAGTAGTGTTAAGTGTCATTACATCAAACACTGAGACTCGGATCTTCAATAAACTTGGATGGAGGATGGACCCCATTACCTTTTGGTGCTGAGCCGGATAAAGGGACAGATCCAGGAATCTTTTGATCACTTTCTTTAACATTGTAAGCGTTTTAATCAGGCGTATTTAGGTGGCTGGTATCTATAAGTGACTTAAAAAGGAGACTGCTGGGCCTTGGTGGAGGTATGCACTCTACTGAGTGCCATTCTAATTCTTCCTGTTCCACCCAGAAGGGGTTGTCCATCTATCTGATCCATTTGAATGCAGCATAATGTCTGTGCAGTGAATATTAAGTTACAACAGCAGCTGGTTAGTTTAGCCTAGCTCTGTCCAAAGGGTAGAAAACTCTTGTTATCAGCACCCTCTAAAGCTCACCAATCAACACAATATATCGTTTTGTTTAATCTGTACAAAACCCAAAGTGTAAATTTGGCTTCACAAGGTGTTCAGACACAAGCACTTAATTTTCCTTTTTCACAAGGACTTGAATCTGCTTTCATTTCTTTGGAAAACAGCATAAAGTTGTGTCCTTTTGTAACTTGGGGAATGCAATATCCTGGCTGATAGATGTTATGTGCCTGGAGCTTAAAAACATCACCTCTCTTGATTCTGTGTGAATCCAGCCAAACACCGATTTTCACACTCCCTAGGTAAACGAAAGACTAGAAGGAGAAACACTCCCAGTGAAATCCCACCGCTTTGCAAAAACAGCAGGGCTTCATACCTCTTAAAGGTGTTTTACTGAGATGCCCTGTGCCTCTTAGTTGCTCAGCTCCAAAGCTACGAGGGCGACGCTGTCCTAAAACACTGGGCAGATGTGTTACAGAGCTCATTTCCTTAACAGAATCCACACTTGGTGGATTTTTACTGCAGTGCAAAGCTCACCGCCATCTTTCATGTTTGCCATTTTACGGGAAAGAGGTCACAAAATGACATCTGTGCATCGAAGACACAGTTGTTCGAGTGTTACTCCAAAGCCAAGGCATGTGCTGCAGCTGGACAGACTGCGTGGATGAGTTACTTTGATTCCGTTTGGCATTTCTCTGGTGCAAAACAGAGAGGATGGTGATTTAGAAACACGAGAGGTGAAGCATAAAGATTTATCATTAAAGAGTGAATAGAGGTGGCCTGCGTTGGCCTTTGGACCTCAGTGTAGCTCAAGACGTTCTTAACACCATTCATTAAAAGCCCGAGCGTCACCAAAGGCTCATTCACAGTCCGGTGCTCAAAGGTTGACCATGGACTTAGACACATGAAAATTCTCCTCTTTGCAGTTTTTTTTCCCTCAATGGCAGCTTCTCGGCCTTTGTGGGTCGGCCACTGGAACGAAATGGGTTTTGAATGATGGCTGTCCGTTTGTGTGAGGTAAAAATGTGGAGTGAAAAGGAGGGCAAAAGAGGACTCTGTTTGCGATTTTCCTGGAGACTTCACAAAACTAACATCCTATAGAGTGGTTTCTATAGAAGCCAATGTTTTTGTCTGTGGAAGTCGTGGGGTTAATGCTATTCTGGAAGAACCTGGTTCCAGTTGGCTGTTCTATGTGGTGAAGTGGTCCTTGTTGACTCTGTGTGTGTATGTGTGTGTGTGTGTGTGTGTGTGTGTGTGTGTGTGTGTGTGTGTGTGTGTGTGTGTGTGTGTGCATTTTCCTACTGGGCTCATGCTGGTTTAGATGTCTTGACAGTCAATCAACATGTGTATTCAATTGTATTTGTGCAAGAATTAGGAAACATGATCCTTAATAATAACAACCAACAGCGAAACAAAAACTATGAAACTTTGGTATGGTGAGTGAATATTAAATCTTTCAGCCTGAAATAACTGTGTGACAATATCCTGACCAGAAACTTAAGAAAAGAAACCAGAAAGTTTCCAATTAAACCCGGTCACACCAGCATTTGACTTGTAATTGATTTCAGTGGAATCAGCGCAATCAGTCGATTAGCTTGTGTGTGTGTGTGTGTGTGTGTGTGTGTGTGTGTGTGTGTGTGTGTGTGCGTGACAATAGTAGAAACACATCTATTAAAAAAAGTATGTCAGCTTAATGTCCTGTAGCAACCAAGCTACTGTTAGCAAGTAACATTCCGAACTTTCATGTAATCCAATTCTCCTATTCAAAACCTAATTATTGACGGGGTTGTTGTCTGTGCAACACAACATGACAAAACAACATTTTTGGTACTTGGCTGATATTGGCAGGTAAATTAGCTGGATAGCCTGTCGATATGTGACTGAGTTATGTTTGGCACTGAGTTCTACGCAGCGCTCCGGCAGTTAGACACGGTTGTTTTCATTACATGTTATTATCATTATAAGCTCAAATGGGTGTTTAAAAGGCTGGTTAGCTACATATCAAATGAATATCCAAACCAAAACTTTACCACAGTAAATCTTGCAACTCGCAAAATGTTAGCTGGTGAGCATGTCAGCTATTAGCTTGCCAGATACAAAAATGGACAGACTAGCACTACATGTGGGCGAGCTCAATCCCTGCTATGACCTTGGTCTGGCAAAAACTTTGTCAAACAAAGACGAAAATGAGACCTTGCAAATCCTGGTTTCATTTGTTGAACAATGACAACAACCCGCTGTGCCTCCACCCTTCTCGTACGGCATTTCTGATCGTGGCGGTCAGTCTAGCCTCTTAAAATGTGTGTCTCCACAACTCGTGATTTGTGATGGGGAAACACATTTCTCCTTAATGTCTCTTCAGTGGAGAATCCAATTTTCACTGAGTTCATTTCACAAGATGTGAGCTGTCTGGAGCGCCTCTGTCATTGCTTTGGCCACACTACATCAATCTGCTTCCTTCTTTCTCTGCAGCAGCTTCATACTTCCTTTCGAAACACAGATCAACATGTTTGATGTGCTTTCTATTCCAAAGAATTTCCAGAACATTTGCCCGAAGCATGCTTACAGTTTTTCCTGGCAGGTGAGCCAATTGAGTTATCAAAGAGGTACACTGGCTGCAAAATGGTCATCGTGGATATTGGAGAGCAAGTTAGAGGAGGCTCATGATGGGGGATTTCAGCTCCAAGCAAGCCCGCCTTTATTTCGGTGTAAAAAAGGAGCGTATAGACGACTATAGGAGTTCAGAGCCTGTATGCCAACAAACCCCTTAATCCTCAGACATGGAGGCATGACGAGACTCCCAACACTCTGAGTCTAAACTCAAACAGATTGACACAGTGATTGAGACGTTTAGATTTAGGTTTTTTGTTTTTGTTTAGGTGCACGTTTTTTGCTCCAGGCTGGCGGGCATTAGCTGTTTGGGGTGTAAATGCTGTGTTTAAGTGGGAATTGTATGTGTTTTCTGTGACTGAAGGTATTCAGAGAGTTCATCTCCAAAACACTGGAG